>OY728127.1:2087875361-2089075361 GCA_963277665.1 Viscum album | reverse complement strand
TAGTAGGTTGAATTTTTTAGATGTTTTTGAAGATCTACTATGTTATAGGAAAATTCACGAGAAGAGGTTCAAGTATATCGATCTCCTAGGATTAAGGTAGGTGGTTTGTTGCCTTACATTGAATGTCTTTGAGTTTTTGTGCAAAAGTTCCAGATTCCCATGTTTCGGGTATCTCAGGTTAGGGATTTTGGTCCTATTGATTAATTTCCTTACATTTCTTCTTATATTAAGATTAATTGATAATAATATATTCTTATTTTCATGTTTGAGGATCACCCCATGGGTGTTACCCCTGTTTGGATGTTTATCATCGTTTGGAACAGTTTTCCTACAAGGAAAACCATATTGCAATTGATATTTTTCTTGTTAGTATTGATTGCATGAGTTGCCTGCTGTTTTAATTCTTTTGATGCATTGTATATTTTAGCTAAGTAGTTGATAAACATAGTTAGGTCTACTGACAGTGGATTACGCATGACTAGACTGCTTAGGGCTGTGAGAACTTGGTGTGGGCGACCAAAGAGGGAATAGATGGTTTTGTGCTTCCCTAGGGGGTCTGCTGGAATTAGTTTCTTACGCAGGGCCTACAAGAATTGGAATTTGTTCTTACTAAGAGTGTCCTTAGTTTACGCGTATATCGAGACCATAAGAGGAATTAGATGTAAGTTCTTCCTCAGAGAGTCTGTACCTATCGTTGTAAGACCACAGGGGAATCTACGTGAGTGCTTCCCAGAGTGTCTCTTCCAATGTATGTTTACTTGACTATAGAGGTCTTATTTTTGTGCCACCTAGAGAGTAAGTGGGAATGTGGATTTTATGGTTGGTTTAGATGAGTCTACCAAGACAAAGCACAATCTTTTATCTTTTGTCCTGCTTGTTTGTTTAGATAGTCTTTTGATTCCTCTGGTGTTACCTATTTACTTTGGAATAGAGATATTTGATAGATTCCATGGTTGTTTAATTAAATGAAAAAATAAATTGTTAAATGAATGTGAATGGTAATCATTAGGATTGTTTACTTGTGTAATCCTAGTTCAATACTGCATTTAGTTTCATCACTTCTGCAATATTACTCACTTGTAGTATGGAACAGATCATATGGTGGTTTCCTAATAGGATTAGTCTCACACCCTGTTTGGGTCCTGCTTTTTGACCCAAACAGGTTATATGGTGGCAGGTGTGGATATGGACTGTGTCCCTTCTACTTCAGGTACCTGATTGCTGGTTGGAGTTGGAGAGCGTAGGACCGAGATTAGGCATACGACACTGCTGGAGTGACTTCTTACATTTCGTACATTGTTTCTCAGTTGTATTTCAGCGTGTTGTTGTGTTTGCTTCTTTCCTTAGATACATCAACTTGCTGAAATATTATCATCATTATTATATATTCATTTCTTCCGCTTTTTAGGTTTAGTTATTTAATGTTGTTTACTACTTCCGCTATTGACTGTTATTTCCTATCCCTTGTATAACTTACCAAATGAGGGCATAGTTTCCCCAATGACTCGCCATGGCCCTCACTGCTAGTTGGTAGCCTCTGGCGTCTGGGATAATGTGCTTGAGGTCATTTGGCGAACTGGGTACGGGGACCAGTTGAGTGGCTCCGGATTCGGGTCGTTACAATGTCGCATCAGAGGAGTTTCCTTTGACTTACTCTTTAGTGACATTAGACAGGGATAGAATGGAATAGGTAAATGGTAAATAATTGTTCCTGGGAGTTCTAGAACCTGTTTACTGTAAAAAAATCCAGGTTACCTCAAATATATAAATTTTTTAGTTTTTCAAATGTTACAGTTTACTTGACATCACCATTTGGTGGTGCACTTGTTTTGTCTTGTTACTATTTATGTGATTGTGGTTCTATTTTGTTTCAACCTAATGAGATGAGGGTATGCCATGTCATGCATCAAATAGGAACTTGTTAAAAAATCACATGTCATGCATTTTTACATTCCATCTAAATTGCATTATAATTTTCATGTTGTTGTGATATAATTTTTGATAGACTATGCATGATGTTGTGATAGCTATTGTGATAGAATACCTGCTATGTTGATAGGGTATAATTTGTTTAGAGCTTCTTGATTATGGATGCCAAACATTGGACTTCGAGGTGTTATTGTCCCTTGAGGATCAGAATTTGGTGGATCATGAGTTTTTTATATTGTTTACTTGTTATATGCATTGTTATGATGCCAAGATTTGATCCACGGGGAGTATGGGCCCTCACAGATCAGAATTTGTCACCTTAACGCTGGTTTTCTGTGTTTTTGGGCTCCGAAGAAGTTTTTGAGGCTACTATCTAAAAAATACCAGAATACACTTCATGAAACTTATGGTTACATGCCATGTATTCTATAGCTGTGTCACTGACCGTGTGAGGAAGGACACAAGATTGTGAAAAATTTTGTAGGAACACATTGTGTACTAGTTTAGCACGTCGTGTAGTATGAGATATGTACCTCAACTGTGTCACGAACAACATGGGTCATCTTATCTTTTGACACACATGTCCTGTCTAAATTTTACACACTGTGTTGTTTGATCTAGGTACCCAGCTGTGTCACGAACAAAACGGGTTGGTGTCATCCATTATCTTACACGATGTGTCTTCCTGAAACACGCCGTGTAGTGTCAGTGGTGTAGTCAGCCATGTAGCTAACCACGCACACTTTTAGGACTTCTTAGTACACAAGGTGTCCTTCTAGAACACCCCGTGTAGTGTGACCTTGGCACACATGCCGTGTCACTAACAACACGGGCTAGGTAAGGCATGTCTCATACATGTCGTGTATTCCTTGAACACGCCGTGTAGTTTTGCCTTAGAAGAGCCGTGCAACTTAATCATGTAGAATGACTCAGTCAGGTAAGAGGATTCATGTACATGCCATGTGTTAGGACGACATTCCATGTATTTGGGGTGTTACATGACCAGTTTAAATAAAATTACATGCCCATGTTAATGACCTAAGGGAACATGCTGTGTAGGGGGAAAACATGACATGTAGCCATGTTTTGCATAATTTGAATGCCTTATTTTCCCTGTTCATTATTATGCCATCAGTTTTTCTATCCTTTTTAATTCGGAATCTGAGGTGTAATTTTGACCATTCATAGTTATGGCATCGAGATTTCCACCAGTTGTCGGACAGGAACCAGGCAGTGACCGTACGCCTGATATGGCAGATCTAGGACTACTAGTAGTTCTTCCTATCGTTCCGGACATGGAACCAGCAATGATTCCAGACACTGGTATTGATGCTCAGTTCATGGAGGGTTTCATGAGATTCATACAGACCTTCCACGGAGCTCAGCATCTTGCACCGTCTATGGAAGAGTTGACGCGTGTTTCTCAGTAGCAGCATCCCCCCACGTTCATAGGGGATGGAGGAACACTGGCTACAAAGTCATGTCTAGAAGCCATGATATCCATCTTTGAGCACCTGGAGAAGCCTTTAGATATGAGAGTGAATATTGTGAATTATATGCTGCAAGATTCCGCCAAGAGATGGTGGGATGTGGTTTCGAATGTAGGGCGCCAACATGTTATGGCTGGGGATGAGTTTTAGCGTACATTCTACAACTACTTCTACACGGAAATGCTCAGGGATGATAGAGACAGAGATTTCATGAACCTGCAATAGGGTATTGTCATAGTTATGGAATATTCCTCTCTCTTCACAATGTTACAACATGTATCTCCTGTTCTGAGGAATGACGAGCTGTTTTTGGAGAGGAAGTTTGAGAAAGGCCTCAGACCGAACATCAGATAACAAGTGAATGCCTTTCAGTTGACTTATGTTACTCTGATAGTCAACCAAGCTCTTATCATGGAGAGAAATATGAGGGATACTGAAGTTGTGGACCAGGGAGGTTCAACATCTAATGCTGATTCATTCAGATAGATAGTAGGAAGCGTCATTAGGAGTCTACAGGAGGTTACTCAAGGAAGCGAGGTATTCCTTCTCGTGGACAGGATCGTCCTTCTGCCAACCAAGTGGTGTTCTATCATTATTGAAAAAGCTGGAATAATAATTCTCAATGCCTGGGAGACCCAGTGGAGTGCCGATCTTATGGAAAGCTGGGTCATTTATAGTGTTTATGCAGGGTTTTTCTTCCAGTGGCTAGTGAGGGAGGATCAGTTTCGACTCTGCGTACTAGAGAAGGAATACCAGTTCCGCAGAAAACTAGGGGATGGAGTTCTTCAGGTCATTTAGGCTAGGGTAGAGGCAATGGACATAGTGGTCAAGCTTAGGGAGGGTCATCTCAAGGATCTCAGGCAGCTACACAAGGCCACGATGTAGGCCAGAGTTTTGCTGTAGAGCAGATCCATCAGGACCAGGGTCTTGGACCTTCTATAGTTTGATGTACGATTTTAGTAGCCTCAGTTTTATCCTCTGCAGTTTTCAATATATGATATTCTCATATCATTATTTCTATGCATACTGTGGAAAGCCTTAGACATATTATTTATACTTCTAAGGATATGATGACGCAAGACATTCCCTTGGGAATTATAACGTCTAGTGTGCGTCAGTGATTAAGCTGCCCCCTTGAGGTTTGTGGGTATCGTTTTTTGTCGAATCTTTATGTTTTGGAGATAACAGGATATGATTTCATTCTCAGGATGGACTGGTTAATTCCCTTTTAGGCCATTGTCAATTCCTATAGTCATTGGGTGATTTTCTCATCACTGGAGGGTGGATCTTTTCTTCACAAGGGAGAATGGGATGTCCAGGAGAGCAGAGCTAGACTAGAGAATCATTGGATTAGTGGTGTCACAGCCTATATTTATGGCTTATATATGGATGACCAGGGGACTTCTCAGATAGATTTTCCTCCAGTGGTTGATCATTTTCCAGATGTCATTCCAGAATACTTTTAAGGTTTTCCTCCGAAGCAAGAGGTAGACTTCTCTATTGAGCATGTTATAGGAGCTGCAACGGTATCCATACCTCCTTATAGAATGGCTATTCCTATGTTACATGAGCTCAAGAATCATTTGGTGGAGTTGTAGGAAAAGGGTTTTATCCGACCTAGTACTTATCCTAGGGGTTCGCCCGTTCTGTTTTCAAAGAAGGAGGATTATACTTTATGGATTTGTGTGGATTATCAAAAGATGAAGCAGTTGAAGGTCATGAACTGATATCCATTTCCATGGATAGATGATCTCTTTGATCAGCTTTGATGATCCATAGGGTTCTCGAAGATCGACTTGAGATCTGTCTATCATCAGTTGTCTCTCAAACCATCTAATATACCCCTTACAGCCTTCCGGAGTAGGTATGGTCTGTATGAGTCTTTGGTTATGCTGTTCCATCTCACAAACGCGCCAGTGGTTTTCATGGTGCTGATTAACATAGTTTTCCATCTTTACATGGAATATTTCATGGGGGTTTCCGTGGACGTTATCTTGGTGTACTCTCACACTCGACACGATTTTGCTACCCATCTTGAGATCATTTTGAGTACACTAAGGGAGAATCAGTTATATGCTAAGCTCTCAAAGTTCCACTTTTGGGTGGATGAGATTGACTTCGTGGGTCGTGTCACCTCCGAGATAGGAGTATCCGTAGACCCAGAGAAGGTCAGAGCAGTAGTTACCAGGGAGAAGCCGAAGAATGTATTCTAGGTATGAAGTTTCATAGGGATGCCTGGTTACTACATGTTGTTTATACATGAATTCTGATACTTAGCAGCGCTGCTGACAAGCTTGACTAAGAAGGGGGTGAAGTAAGTTTGGTCAAAAGTCCATGATTAAGCCTTTCAAGAGCTGAAGGGTAGATTGACTTCAGCACCGATTCTAGTTTTTCCGGAGCCTGGAAAGGATTATACAGTTTTCTGTGAAGTATTTGGCATCAGGCTTGGAGCAGTGCTTATGTAGGAGGATCGTGTTGTTGCATATGGATCTCGGCTGTTGAGGCCACATGAGAGGAACTATCCGACGCACGACCTAGAGTTGGCTTCAGTTGTTCATGCTTTTCATTTTTTGAGACATTATCTTTTGGGAGATGATTTTGTGGTATATACTGACCATAAGAGCTTCAAGTATATCTTCAAGAAGCGGGGCATGAATATTAGATAGTTGAGGTGGGTAGAGTACCTACAATATTTCTATTTCGAGCTTTCTTATACACCTGGGAACGGAAACACTATGGCATACACAATGAGCAGGAGGACACAGATACATGCCGTTCAGGAGGCCAACAACGAGTGGCAGCTTATGACACTGTTCTCTGAAATGCATTTGGAGGTGAACAACAGACAGGGTCAGGCTTTTCTTTCTTCTGTAGCTGTTACCTCTACCATTCTTGACTGAGATCCAATGATGAAACTATCATATTCTGAAGGCCTAGTCATTCGAGAAAGGGTTTCAGGAGAGGACCCTCTTCTCGGATGGACCGTAGGAGAGGGTGAGATCTTGCTTTTCTAGGGATGCATATAAGTTCCAACAGATATACACAGAGAGATAATGCATGAAATTCATTCCTTAGTTTGGGAAGTTCATCCTGGAGTCACCAAGATGTATCGTAATCTTCACTGCTAGTATTGGTGGCCAGGTATAAAGAGATATGTTGCTAGTTTTGTCAAGAGGTGGTCCACCAGTCAGCAGGTGAAGGCAGAGCACCAGCGACCAGCATGGCTTTTATAGAAGCTACCCATTCCTGAGTGGAAATGGAATGATGTCATGAAGGACTTCGTGATAGGGTTACTGAGATCACCTCGAGGGAATGACGCGGTATGGGTGGTTATTGATAGGCTCATGAAGTTTTCTCAAATCATGTAGATTAAGGAGTCCTTCAGTGTTGATGAGCATGGACGGTTGTACATCTGTGAGATTGTACGCTTTCATGGGATTCCAAGTAAAATAATTTCAGATATGGATGCCCCCTTTACATCAAATTTCGGGAAAGGGCTACATAGGTATTTGGGTACACAGGTACTTCTGTGTACAGCTTACCATCCCCAGACAGTTTCCCAGTCAGAGTGCACGAATCTGGTTCTAGAGAATATGCTATGATCAGGAGTCCTTGATTTTTGAGGTTCTTGGGGGAGACATATACCTATAGTGGAGTGTTTCTACAATAATAGTTTTCAAGAAACTATTTATATGGCACATTACGATGCTTTGTACTGAAGACCGTTCCGATCACCCTTGTGTGGGATAGAGGTAGGAGAGCATCTATGATAGGACCTCGTCTTGTTCAGGAGACCATAGAACAGGTGGAGTTGATTCGGAAAAGGATGGCTATTGCATAGTCTCAGAAGAAATATTATGTAGATCAGCGGAGACGACCTTCGGAGTTCATGGTCGGAGATAAGGTTTTCCTATGTGTTATCCTGAGGTTGGGACATAAGAGGATCTAGAGACAGGGTAAGCTTTCACTGAGATACGTCAGGCTGTTTGAGGGTATGGAGAGAGTCAGTCTGGTTGCTTATAGGTTGTAGTTACCTCAGAGGTACCAGGCTATGCAGATAGTCTTCCATGTTTCTCATCTTCGACGCTATTTCTTAGACCCGTCTCATGGTTTTCAACCCGAGGAGGTTGAGCTATAGTAGGATTCATCATTATAGGATCAGCCTATCAGGTTTGTTTATCATAGTGAAAACGTACTCTATGGTCGGTTTGTCCCTCTAGTACGGGTGCTATAGAAGCACGGATGTGTATAGGATGAGGCTTGGGAAAGGGATGCTGAAATGCGATCACAGTGGCCAGAGTTGTTTGAGGTTTCTTTTATGCCACCTTGTTAGGGAGATTAGAGGACAAATTTCATCAAGGGGGGAATTTTGTAAGAACCCGGATATTCTTTTCATGTATGTTTTTCCTTTTCTGGTAGTTTTTGAGAAGAAGAGGAAAATTTGTAAATTTTCGGAGAAAACATCGTGTACTTTATGCGTACACACCATGTACTTCGATGCCACTAGATTCCATGCGATGGATCTATCATGGCCACACACACGACCATGTAAGGGTGACTTGGAGGCCGCCTAAAATGGAGTATGGAAAAGTCAAGTACACGTTGTGTACTTCATAAGTACGCGCCGAGTACTTCTTTTTTTATTTTGTTAAGTGGACCAGGGTCGTGTCTAATCCCTATTTTCATCTTCTTCTTCTCCTAATTCCATCTAGAGTATCTGAGGAGGCCGAATCTTCTCTCTTCCACTAATCTGTCACCAGTTATTTGAATCAAACACCGTCGGTTGCAATAGAATCACAGCGGTGATTTCTTGGTTCTTCTTTGGCCACTTTTCCAGATTTCTTTTCATATGAGAGTTATCATAGGTTGAACGTTTTAGATGGGTTTTCAGATCTACTCCATTCTAGGCCGATTCAAGGGCTGAGGTTCATGTATATCAATCTCCTAGGATCGAGGTAGGTGTTTGTTTCCTTACGTTGAATGTCTTTGAGTGTTTGTGAAAAAGTGTCGGATTCCCATGCTTCGTGTATTTCGTGTTAGGGATTTTTGTCCTATTTTTTAATTTCCTTAGATTCCTTGTTAACATAAGGTTAATTAATAATAATATATTCGTGTTGGCATGTTTGTGGATCACCCCATGGGTTTTACCCCTTTTTGGATGTTTATTGCAGTTTGGCACATTTTTCATGCTCAGAAAACCCTATTGCAATTGCTAGTTTGCTTGTTAGTATTGATTGAATGAGTTTCCAGCTATTTTAATTCTTTTGATGAATTGTATCTTCTAGCCAAGTAGTTTATAAACTTAGTTAGGGTTTCAGACAGTCTAATACACATGACTGGACTGCTCAGGGCTGTGAGAACCTGGTGTAGGAGACCAAAGAGGAAATAGACTGTTTAGTGCTTCCCTAGGGGGATGTTGGAATTAGTTTTGTACACAGGACCTACAAGAATTGGACTTTGTGCTTCCTAATAGTGTCCTTAGTTTACGCACATATAGAGACCACATGATGAATTATACTTAAGAGCTTTCTCAGAGAGTCCGTAGCTATCGTTGCAAGACCACAGGGGAATCCACGTGAGTGCTTCCCAGAGTGTATGTGCCTTTGTATGTTTACATGACTATAGGGGTCTGCTAGTTGTGCCACACAGAGAGTCAGTGTGAATTTGGATTGTTTGTTTTGATTAAATGAGTCTAACATTCCAAAGCACAAGATTGGATCTTTTGCCCTGCTTGTTTGATTATGTAGTCTTTTGATGTCTGATGTGTTACCTATTTACCTTGGAATAGAGATCTTTGATAGATTCTATGGCTATTTAATTAAATGAATAAATAAACTATTTAATGAATGTGAATGGTAATTGGTAGGATTTTTTACCTGTGTACTCCTAGTTCATTACTGCATTTACTTTCATCACTTCTGCAATATTACACAATGACAGGAGGGCACAGATCTTGTGGTGGTTTCCTACTAGGATTAGTCTCACACCCTATTTCGGTCCTGCTTTTCAGCCCAAATAGGTCATATGGTTTTAGGTGTGGATAGGAACTGTGGCCCTTCTACTTCAGGTAAATTATTGTTGGTCGGAGCTGGAGAGCATAGGAATGAGCCTAGGCTTGTGATGCTGCTGGAGTTACAGCTTACTTTTCATAATTTGTTTCTCAGTTGTATTTCAGCACATTGTTGTGTTTTCTTATTTCTTTATATAATTTTACCTGCTTCATCATTATCATCATTATTATATATTCATTTCTTCCACTATTTAGTTTCAGTTATTCTATTTTGTTTACTGCTTCCGCTATGGACTGTTATTTCCTTTCACTTGTATACCTTGCCAAATGAGGGAATAGTTTCCCCAATGACTCACAAAGGCCCTTGCTGCTAGTCTGCAACTTCTGGAATTTGGGGAAATGTTCATGAGGTCATGTGGTGAACTGGGTACGGGCACTATTTGAGTGGATCCAGATTCAGTTAATTACAACATACACCACACTAAAGGAAATAATGGCAATATAGAATGATCTCACGCGAATAAGAAGTGACACGAGAACCCCTTACCTTGTAATTTTCCTTGTTTGAGAGAACATTATCCTCATGAATAATAGTTAAATCATTTTTATTAAATTATAGAAGAACCACATAAAAAATATGATATCATATATGATCTTTTAATTTTACTTTGTTAATAATATTTCAGTAGTATCATAGTTTTGGGTGTTAACTGATTCATTTTCCTTTATATGCATGGTTAATTAAGCCATGTAAATTATGGATAGGATGAATTTGAATCATATACTGAATGATATTAAGTTCTTAAACATTATTTTTAATCATAAAATGGTAATTATTCTTGAATGGTTATGATGGGGAAATAATTTCATCACGTTCGTGGAGACGGTAATCTGTACGTAAGCACGAGCAACAATATCACACTATTGATGTTGAAATTGTTTTTATTGGATGAATATCATATATATTTAATCCTTAACATGTTATATTTATTATTTACATTAGTTATACTCATTAATACACCCATCTAAATAATGAAGTGTTTGAATAACAAACTACACCACATCGTGGAGACAGTAAGTCGTACGTACGAATGTATGGTGACTTGTCATTCATTGAATGGATATAATATTGAATATGGTTGTAACATATTTATAATAACACCATATTATTTATAAGGTACAATAGTTATTATTTTTTTATGGAAACAAAAAATAAAGAGGAAGTGGAAGAAGAAATGAACTTTTAATGAGGTGGGGAAATTATTACCTCTTCGTCGAGAGTTTCCTTCTGAGTTGATCAAAATGGCTCCATAGGATGGATTTATGATCAATATAAGGACTCTCGGATGTAGTGACTATAGTTTGGAGGATAAGTGGTATGGGGTTTGCCAAGACATATGGAATTGGAGGTGTGATTTTGAGAGAATGGGAAGTATGCTTTTATAAGAGAGGTGAGGGTTACTTTATGAAAAGCATGAAATATTATTTTATTATACAATAACATTCCATTTATAATAGCTCAAAAATAATTTATTTTAAGGATAAAGTTGGTAGGGGTCGAAAACCATTCAACTGGTAGGTTTTATATAGGTTTAGGTCACTATATTGATATTATATTTTGGATTTAACTCTTAGTTACATAGTTTTACTTTTACCATGTATTATTGTATTATTATAATAAATTGTTAATTAAATTATTATAAAAATCTAATAGAACTAAAATAGGTTCATTATTTATTTATCTATCCTTATCTAAATCCTTTGGTAAAACCGTATATTTTTTGAAATATTATATCAATTAATAATATAGTATTTGTTTTTAAAACTGATTTCTGTTATTTTTGACATTATTTAGTATTTTGTTTTTGTGAAATTTATAAAGACTTTATCACTTCATAAAAATATTAAATAAACCCTAACATGTCATATTAACCTATAAAATTAGTGGAATTCATCACAACTATCAATTTACATTTATTTGGATATTTATAATATCAATTATTTAAATCATTCTTTAATAAGGTAATTACTGCATTATCATTGTATCATAAATAAATTATATTTTTTAGTATATAAAAATTACGAATAATAAACCATTATGTTGGAAATATTTTCAGATTTATAATTAATATTTATAGTGGAATTTATCTTATTTATAACCCTATTTTAAAAATGGTTTTGTTATTAATCTTTGAATTTATATCTTTTAACTCATCTTTAAAGAAAATAATAACTGTCCAAATCTAATCCAAGTATACCAAAAGGATCACATTATATTCATAATATTTATTTTTATCGAAATAATCTTATCCAATAAAATTTGGACTTGTGTTAGGGTTATTATAATATCATTTGATTACCTTTAATTAACCTATTTACTTTTTAACTCCCATAAATAAAAGTCAAATGTTATTATTCACCCTAAATTATTTTCTTCTTATTGAACCCCATTTTACATACTGATGCCAACTGTGGAAATCAATTTTTTGAAATTCAATTCACAGAAGAAGTAAATTTTCATTTTATACAATTTTTCAAATGTTCCTTGAAAGTGGGTAAAAGACATTAAAACATTCAATAAAATTTTATACATCTTATTTATTACAAAAGGACTCCAACAAATTACATTGAAATTATATAGGTATTATATATCTATTATCACTTAAAATAAATTTAAATAAAATAAATAATTATTTAAATAAAAAGTCGGTTTTAAACAATAACGCAGTGTTTTTCACTATTTATCAAAAATTGTAAGTATTTAGAAAAATACCAAAAATTAATTCTAATATAATTTTGATGTTCTAAATTCAAATATTAATTATATTTTACCCAATTAAAAACATAGATTTTTCAATTATTAATTGAAAATTAATTCCCTTTGTCAAAACCAAAAAGCTGGTTTTAAGAAAGTAAAAACTATCAAAATATTAACATGTGTTTATTTTAAATTTAAATGTGAAATTACATATATTGACCTAAATTATATTAAATGATAAAAATATAATATAATTATACATATAATCCATTCTAAATCAGAATTTATCACTATATATTATTTTGATTAAAAAGGTTGTTTTTAATTAAAACATCATACTTTTCACTATTTATCAAAATAAGAAAATTATAAAACAAGTACCAAAAATTTATCCAAAATAAATTTTTATGTCCCACTTCTAAAGAGGAATTTACTTTCATTAATTTTAATATATAAAAATGTCAAATAATGGTTTTAAAAAGGATTTCCTATTAAAAGGTGATAAAATTGCATTTTATAAAAAATACATCTTTTATCTGAAAAAATGAATTTATTCTTATATTATGTGTAAGAAAAAATAATATGGATTATACATTTATATGAATTATATAATATTCAAAATTAAGTTAATATTATTCATATCTTCTTTTTGAACAGCTTTTTTGGTAATTCGTGTTGTGCTCGAACTCGGTGTTGCGATTAACGCATGTTATTGAATTATTCTGAACAGATAATGTAGTATGAGGGTGTAAAATTCTCCACCTATAGTAAATTTTGTCTTCTCAATTTGAAATTGTTCTTCAAAAATAAAAGGATATAAATATAAAAATACCTCTAAGGAAAACACTGATCGAAAATTGGGTTAAAAAAATTTAGTATTAAAACGAGGGAAAGGGAAATGAAAAATTCACAACCAAATTATGATATTGATTAGATGAACATTGGTGGAAATTAGAGACAGATAATAGGATGAATAAATGTGAATATTTATAAGGAGTGATTTAGCTCATTAATCAAAAACAAATGTAAACATGAGTGTCTCGAAACATCAATATATGATGATTTAAAATATCATTGGTTCAACAAAACTTTAGGTATTAAGACAATACATTTTTGGCTTTAAGAACCTTTTACTAATGATTAAGAATTAATTAATTCACATAATAAGAGGGAAAAAATATACTTGACAACTAGATAATCATCCTTCCACTAATTTTTACCACAAACTCATATTTCACTCCAAAGGATAAGTTTAAAAGATGAATTAGTCACACCTGAAGTTCTATAATCAATTTCTTTGGAATTAAATAATCCACAAAAATGAACTATATATTTCCCTTGTATTTAGACATTAACCAAAACAAAAATGTTTATTACAGTATTATATGATCCCTAAAAAGGATTATCCTTTATATAAATAAATAATACTCTTAATCTGCAAAATTAAACAAACAATAACAACAATTCAACAAAAACCATAAAAAAAATTGTCCTTAAAATTCATCAAAATAATCCAAACTATGTTTGAAAACCAAATTTCAGAAGGCTTCAATCAGATATTATTCCATGATAAATCGTAACATTTATCTCCAAATAACAAAGATTGCTCTTAAAGTCACATACATAAATGTAAATAACATAATAATATATTCAATGTGATAGGATAATCATTTTTGATAAATAACCCAAATCATTATATGTCCATAAAAAAAATTTCTTACAAAAAAAAAATCCCCCATTACTCTACAAATTAAATCTCATAGTATTCTATTTCCTTAGGAATATAGTGTTCCCAAAATAGAAAACATCTTCAAAAATAACATTTTTCACTTAATCAACAAATCATTTACATATACTATGGATAAATAATAATTTCCCTAAATAAACATATTCTTGATATATAATATCATTTATCTAAAAAGAAATAGGCATACTAACCAGAGACTTCAAGTAGTCCAATGGTTGGCCATAAATCCTAATCACACTGTGGTTGTGTGTTCGATTCCCCCAGCATTGTCTGACGTGACGGGATGTCACATGGTCTGTGTGTTTTCCTGTTTCAAAAACAATATTTTATAACATTCCTAAAAAGAGATAAATTTTTAAAAATAACCATCAAATAATTTAACCACAAATATTATCTCATACCATGCATTTTCATCCCAAAAAATAGTAACATGTAATTTCCTCAAATTTATGGATCATATAAACCCAAATGGTTCTTTCTAACTATATACTCTAAAGAAAAGACAATTCTTCCTCAAATAGCATTTTCACATAACAAAATACATGGTTACACATTCAAGAGAATAGTCTTCCAATGTAATCCCATACTTTAAACATTTATCCATACATTTATATCAACATAGGTTCTTCCATTACTTAGAGGTTATCTTATAGAATAGGGAATTGACTCATGTAATGCCAAGGTCCCCTACATTTATGTAAATTGACTATAAATGAATTAATAGGATCATTTTTATTTTCATCCATAACACTCTTCATTTTTCCTCGAAAATTATTTACTTTATGCACTTCTTTCCCACACATAAATCATTTCTTGGTTCTATTGAGACACTTTCCTTGGTGTCTCCTTCCACATTACCTACATGATAGAAAATGAGATTTCTTTTCTCCATAGTCTCTATTATTGGAGCTCTTATCATTCTCTTCCTTTATTTTATTTGTTGAGTTCAGGAGTTGGTTAATGTATATGTAATTGATCATATTTTTATAAAATTGATTTGGCCTGAATATGATATCATTTGTGCCTATCAAAATTTCATTTTTTTGCTCATTTCCACCATCATTCCCACCTTGTACATCATATTTATTTTTACCATGAATTCCATTGAATCCTGCCATTGACTAAAACTAGAAAGTAGAGTGTGAGTAACAATAGTCATAAAATCATTTATAGAATATAATGACACGTTATTTTAAATCTAAAACATCATTGTATTAATCACGATTATTTATTAGGATCATATATTAAAACCCTTCAAATTGGATTGTAAATAAAAAATTTATTATCCACGCATATCCCCTGAGAGTTTCATAACCAAGAGTTCAGCAAAGACCACTATCATGTACCAGGATACCTCGAGTCATGCCCGAAACTCCATGTCGCAGTATTAACTCTTAGGTACATATATGCCTTGGCCGCCTCTACCTACCCGTGTCTAGAAATGGATGTACATCTTGGAAAATACACAAAATCTATACATTACAAAAATTATAGAAAGTTCTTCTATACTAATTTTCAAAGTCTCTCTTTGGGTAATGATATCTAATCACAGTTTTTCTCAATCAAGCTTTCATGTTTTGTACTAAACATCCTCTGATAGAAACTGTAATGCCCCAACCCAACTTACCCAGAGTCAATGCATTATTACATAACATTTTCATGATCAAAAGGGCTAAAATCCTGAAAGACTGATCAGTTTAGTAGCTTTCTAAGTACTTGATAGAAACATAAGTATTACATGACATTATGAAATGAAATACAACAACATTTTGTGTTCTTTTATCACATTCATCTCCCATAGACTATCCCGACATGTCAGTCATAATATACTTTTTCACATCCTGGGGAAAATAATATATAGAATTGGGTGAGTTTTGATTCTCAGTAAGTATAACAATATAGTGGGAACTTTCATAAATAAGCATAAACATTTAGGGCAATGTATAAGACTAAAACGAAAACCATTTAAACTTATTATTCAGCACAATATGGGAAAGATAAATCAAATAATTCCATTTACATATTCAAATGGGTATTCTATTAGTCGAATATTCACATATAATATCAATATCTATTTTCGTAATGATGGAATACATAATGTTGAACATCATAACCACAGAGTCAAGATCCCATGCCAATACTACAAATAAGATTTTATCAAGGCCTTGTTCCAAAAAAACTATTTTGTCTCATGAGACATATCGATGCATCAAGGAGATATAGCGGGCTCCACCAATCACATACTATGTCTAATGCTTTCCTCCTATGAAAAGGTTGAAACATAATATAAACATTCGTATTAGAAATAGAACACAAAATGTCAATATTTTAACCAAAAATGATGAATGGTATAAAAATAAAACATATACAGTCAATCATAACTCTTTATATAAAATATAGAAGATTTTATAAACCTCAATAAAGAATAATGATGGATATTGACATATATGGAAATAATCAGTAAAACTATTTGAGATAAATATCCCCTTTTTCATTAAAAACATGTAATAGTCTCTCTATTTATCCAGAAGCTGTTAGAAATAGATATTTTGAATCAATGTGTCTCATAACAATTTGTCACATTTAAAAGGAATTTTAATTTTAAAATATTCATGTCCATATAAATAAATCCTTAACACAATTTTTAAAACATGGACAATAATGAGAAAGATTTAGAAGAATAAATCTATAAAATATTTAAAATCATATTTTAATAATAGTTCCTAACCAAATGAGAGACATTTTAATACAAATAATTGTGTTATTGAAAACAATATAATATCATATGAATAATGATATTCAAGATATACTATGTCAAAGTACATTATATACACCATATAAAAGTGAATTGGTTCATAACAACACAGAAATCATAATTAAATGTAAATTGAGATGAAGTTCCTTATAAATACTGCATCCTTTGGTTAAGGATAAATCAATGATATAATTATGTGTGAGAAATATAAATATACTCAATATTATTGGAAATTAACTGTCAATCAATCAAAGGACATTCACATATATTCATGTAACAAAAACACCAATGACTTGGATATTTAACTCAAAGAATGTAAATTCAGTTAAGATTACTCTTATCAGGTTCATATAAATGACTTGAGAATTTATCAATGGAGTGATTATGTGTATCAATAGTATATAAACAAAAATGGGAGTGTAAATTAACACATTAATAAATAATTATTAATTTTATACACAATCTTGGATTAAAATAATAAATGAAGTTTGCATAAAACCCAATGAGTGGAAATCAAAATTAGAAATTACCTTACCAATTTGGTAACATAAAAAAAATACACCCCATGAAATAAGGATCATAAAATGAAGATCAAAATGAACATAAATTAAATTATATTAAACAAACAATTCAATCATCGAAGTACATACACCACACAAAAGGAAATAGAAGTAATATACCATGAATCTCACGTGAAAAAGAAGTGAGATGAAAACCCCTTAACCTTACATTGCATTGTTCGATGAAATTTTAACCACTAGTATAATAGAAAAATCATTTTTATGAAATTATTCAAGAACCACATAAATAAATATGATATCATAGATGATCTTTTAATATTTCTTTGTTAATAATATTTCAGTAGTATCATTTTATCGGGTGTTAATGAATTCATTTTCATTTATATTATTGGTCACATAAGCCATGTTTGTTATGGATAATATTTATTTAATTCATATAAATAATTAAATTATGTTATTAAAAATAATTTATAATCCTAAAATGAAAATTATTCTTGAATGGTTATGATGGGGAATGAATTTAATCGTGTTTCTGTTAACGGTAATCCGTACGTATGCACGAGCAACAATATAATTATATTGATGGTGAAATCATATTTAATTGGATGTTATATCATATATAAAGAATCCTTAAATTTTTATATTTATTATTTACATAAGTTATATTCTTTATTATACCCATCCAAATAATGATGTTTTTGAATATGAAACTACACCATGATGTGGAGATGGTAAGTCGTACATTCGCACATATGGTGACTTGTCATTCATATGATTCATAGAATAATTAATATGGCTATATAATATTTCTAATAATATAAAATTATGTATAAGGTTCTTGATTTATTTTTTTTATGGAAATGAAAAAGAAAGAGGATGTGGATGAAAAAATAACTTTGAAAGAGGAGGTGAAACTATTATCTCTTCTTCAGGTGTTTCCTTTTGAGTTGATCAAAAGGGCCCCATAGGTTGGATTTATGGTCATAGGAAGACATATAGGATGCATTGACAGTAGTTGGGTGGATATTTGGGTAGGGGTTGGTAGAGACAAATGGATTTGGATTTGTGATTTTGAAAGAAAGGAAATCACGCTTTTATAAGAGAGGTGAGGGTCACTTTAGGAAAATCGTGAAATATTTTATTATTATACAATCATATTCAGTTTATAATGGAATAAAAATTATTTATTTATATTATTTGGTGTGTATGGGACGAATACCTCTCATTCAATAGGTTTATGATAGGTTTACACCACCATATTGACCTTATCTTATAGATTTAACTCTTAGTTAAATAGTCTTACTTTTACCATATATTCTTGTATTATTATAATAAATGGTTAATAACATACTATAAAAAGACTATGGAACCCAAATTGGTTAATTATTGATATATATAACTTAATCTATGTTCTTTGGACGAATCTTATATTTTTAGGAATATTATATCAATTAATAATATATTATTTGTTTTAAAAAATTATTTATGTCATTTTCGACACTATTTTGTATTTTGTTTTTTTGAATGTCCTAACAATGTTATTACTTAAAAAAATTATTTAATCGACCCTATCATGTCATTATAACATATAAATTACTTATATTCATCATAAGTCTCAATTTGCATTTATTATGACATATATAATATCAATTATTTTAATTGTTCATTAATAAGGTAATTGTTGCATCATCATGGTATCATAAATAAATTTAATTATTTAATTCCTCAAAAATAAAAATAAAATACAATTATGTAGGAAATTTTTTTATATTACTATTCAATATTTATAGTCTAATTTATCTTATGTACAACCATATATTAAAATGGTTTATTTATTAAACATTGAATATAACACTTTTAACTATTCTTTAAATAAAATAATAATAAATGTCTTAATCAATTACAAGTGGACCAAAACGATAATATTTTATTCCTATGTTTTATTTTGATCTATATACACATATTAAATAGAATTAGGACATGGTTTAGGGTAATTATAATATCAACTTCTACCTTTAATTACTATTTTTACTTTTAACCGTGGTAAATAAAAGTCAAAAGTTATTATTCCCCCAAAATTATTTCCATCTTATTGAATCACCTTTTAATTATTGGTGTCAACTGTGTATCTATGATTTTTGGAATTAAATTCACTAAATCGGTAAAATTATGTTTTATGCATATTTTCAAATGTGCATTGAAGGTGGGTATAAGGCGTTAAAAATTTCCAAAAAAATTTATACATCCAGTTTTATTATAAAATGACTCCAATGAATTACATTGTAAATATATAGGTACTGTATTTTTATTTTCACTTAGAATCAATTTAAATAAAATAAATAATTATTTAAATAAAAAGTCAGTTTTAAAATATAATGTAGTGTTTTTCACTATTCCTCAAAAAAATCAAGTTCTCAGAAAGATACCAAAAATTCGTCCTAAGATATTTTTGATACTATGAATTTTGAAATAAATTATATTTTACCAAATTCAGAACATGGATCGTTCATTATTTATTTGAAAATTAATTCCAGTGGTCAAAACCAAAACGTGTGTTTTTAAAATATTAAAAAATATCAAAGGATTGACATGTGTTTACTTCAAATTTCAATTTGAACTAACATATAATGACCTAAATTTTATTTAATGATAAAAGTATAAACACAATATACTTCCAAACCATTAAAATTTATAATTTTACTATATAAATTATTTCTATTAAAAAAGTTGTTTTCAATTAAAACATTGTATTTTTCACTATCCATCAAATATGAAAGTAATCAGAAAAGTACAAAAAATTTATCCAAACTAATTTTTTATGTCCCAATTCTAAATGAGAATTTAATTACATTTAATTGAATATATAAAAGTTTCAAATATTGGTTTTAAAAAAGAATCTAGATTTAATGGCGGTAAAATTGCATTTTTTTAAATACATCTTCTTATCTGAAAAAATGAATTTATTCTTATATTATGTCTAGGAAACAAATAATATGGATTTTAAAATTATATGGAGTATATAAAAATCAATAATCAGTTAATACTATTAAAAAATTCTTTTTTAATGGGTTATTTGGTAAGTCGTGGGGTGCTCGAACTTAGTGTTTAGTGTAGCGCAAGTTATTGAATTACATTGAAAATATAATATACTATGAAATATTGGGGTGTTACATTTATCATCACAAATTCTAAAATCAAATAATTTTTTCTTAATCTATAAACATTAATCTCAACAAGTAGAATCCAAGATATACTCATCTTATGTAATAGTTAGAGAAACTAATAATTACTTAACATAAGATTATTAAATTAACATTCTACATAAAAAATGAAACATATAGGATGTTATTTTCCTGTCTATTTTACAACCACCATAATTAGAGTCAGAATATGATATTAAATGTAAACAGTTATATACATGATAAGAAAACTAGAGTTAATATTTCTTTTAACATATTTAGTTCTTCTATTAATATTATTAATATAAATCTCTGTTGGATCCATTTGAAATCATTAATATATGAAATCACTAAATACTATATTTTTTAAAAATGTAGTTAGATAAATAATACTACATACTATCCATTTTAACATCTAGTTTACTTCTAGTAATCATAAGAGTTTTAATATATTTATAGGATTCAAAATGAAATCATTAAATAAATTATTTATCCTATATATATGTTTAAATAAATAAAAAATATTTTCATTGAGAGATTTTAATCCCAAGAAATAATTTTAATTTTTCCATAAATCCCTTGTAAAGCATAGATCACATCAATGTAAAAAAATCATTTCAAATAAATTCAAAAAAAGAAAAAAAACAATATAATCAGCCTAATTTTCACACATTTATATACCATTATAAATTCAGTTAAAAAAATGTTGTCTAAGAATTACCTTTAATGAAACTATAATTAAAAAGTAACATGTAGAGTTCTTCATTAAATGCATTGGGATCATCTTTGAGACCACAAAAGGATTTTTTTAATTTAATAACATTATTAGGATATTTCTCATTTTCATATATAGTGGGTTTTAAAATAACAAAATAATCCGTTATAAACATTTAAGAAATCACTCTTAATATATATTTTATTTATTACAAAAATGTAATAATAAGAAAATGATTACACTATTATAGTATCTAATAACATGGAAGCATCTGAAAATGAATCTTCAAAGCCTATACCTTCTTTATGAGATTTTTCATTGAGAAACAGGTCTGGATGTATTTTCAATACCATATCATGATTTATCTACCTCATTTCTATGGGTCCCTTTAGTTCTAATTATTTGTTACATTTTTAATATTTTTAGAAGTATGAATCAATTATGATCTATGATTAAATTGTGAATCATTTTTCTCCCCCTAACTAGTGAATTATCTATAATATTTTCCCTGCCAAAATTGAAATCCATAAAATAATCGCTAATATATTAAAAAAATTATTTCCTAACATTACATAATTAATAAAAGATTATTTTTAATGATTCTTCAATAGTAAATGTATGGTTATTATAAACTAAATAATCATTACTATTTTATGAATAAGAAACAATGATATAATATTCACATTTTTCATTGATGTTATTTAAATTTTAATTCATTTCCATGAAAAAAATATTTCAATGAAAAACATTAAAATAAAAAACCATTGTTCTTCTTCCATTAAACAACTCATAAGGGGTTTTCATGAAAAAGGACTAACATAATCTTTATTTTAAACATAGAAATATTTATCAATAGATTTATATAAATAATATTCTTATACACTATATTCAATAAGAATATTTCTATCCATATCTTGAGTGATTATACATTTTAATTCAAAAAAAACATTTTATTACAATGTTTTATTAGTAAAAATATATAACTATAACATCCCAACCCAAACCACAATGTCTGAGTTGGAAGGTCACATTACCTTATGAGCTTTTCCCAATATAGAATAGGTTAACTACTTGTAGAGGTGGTTTTTGTTTGATAGTGGGTTGACTATACCCTATGTATCATTTCATACGATTGATTATAATAATAATAAATGACAAAAGATATTTGGGGTAATATTTTTAAACAAAATAAATGGATAACATGTCATGTAGTAATAAGTGGCTCAGAAAGTGAAAATCTTACCCATAATATTTAAATATGATTAGTGAAATAAAGTAGGTCCATCTGATCTCATACTCATCCACTATAAGCTCTTTTCTCTAATAATCATTCATATACCATAGGTCCCATTCCTTTAACCAGATCACTAATGAAATAAAAATGTGCATAAAAATTCCCAATTATGGTGTGGGTATAAGACTCTATATAACCCCACCAATTCATCTTTATCTGGTGTTATCATGTATAAAAAACCTATGAATTAAAAATATTTAATGCGAGAAGCATAATCAATCAATCAAAAACCGAGTAGTAATTCTCTTACTAAGCCACTAGTAAACACCTGGATGTACTGGCTTTATTTCCATGTGAGAAATATAATAATGTAATATCTAAATGATCATGGATCAGTGTAAGGAAATCAAAATCCATATATGAATAATCTATATGATGGAACTTGGAGTCCATATCTAAATTGATCATCACATGATGCATATAATCCATCTCTGAATAAGCCATCCCATGGTTCTAAGAATCAATAATTGAATGTTAGTATGATCACGCACTATTAAAAAACTCTTAATCCATCTCTCAGCTATGGTGTTTAAAACTAATCTCATCGCTCTATGGTGTCCTCATGGTTTCCTTTGTAAATGAAATATGATAAAATTTATCCATCAAGAGGACCATGTATCATTGGGCCTATGAATGAGAATATTTGGTATATAAATCAAAAAATATATCAAGTAATTCATAGAATATGGAAAATCAAGGATATTTTGATACCACCCACAACCTTACAACATACCTTCCTCGTACCCCCACTCTGTTTGTTGGACATCTGTCACTATCATTGTAAAATAGTGTACTCCCCATATAAGGGATAAATATGCCATATTAGTCCACCAATCTCAAATACCACTAACAATCCCAACTTAATGATAATATATATGCTACATAAGCACATAAGTATACATTGTCTTATGTATCATCATGAGAAATAAAGAGGCATATATAAAATCTGGAAATAATAGTAAATGATGAAAAAAGATACACTAATATCCCTCATGGAGTCCATGTGGTTCACATGGCTATCATAAACATACCCATATGTTATCATAAACATGATCATTATCAAATAACCTAGGACATAAGTAAACTATAGAAACATGTGTAAAAAAGATTCCAATAGGAATGGAACTTCCTAATTCAATTTCCTCAACAACAATGGAATTAATAAACCACCTTGTGCGCTTTGAAATCTAATGTTGTAACCTCAATAGATAGGAACACATCCTCACAAGCCTTATTATTGAAGTTGATAACATATCAATTCTTGAGGTCCATGAAAAGTTCCATTAACAAAAACAATAAATATTAATTTATGAAGAAATAAAATATCACATGTGGTAAAAATTTCTCTCCTGGATAATTGCTAAATTATTGCTTAGTTTGACGCATGAACTATAAAAAATCTCCCGAATAATAATTATAAATTCACATTCGATAAATTAAAATTATAAATTATTTTTACAACACATGTTTTATTTATTATAATCAATCATTAAAAAACATAACATTATTCCTGATAATTTCATTATTATCTTATGAGAATTTGATACCTTTATCATTTTTTGATTCCCCTATAAATAAATTTTGATAATTTTGATAATTATTTCTAATAAACATTCTTTAAAAAATTTCCAATCAAAATCATCTTATGATAATTTATTTTTACAAATTTGACTCTTATAATTTGAGGAAATTATACATTAATAATTTTTGATAGATATTTTTTATATATCAGATAATTTTTCATCGAAAATTCAAATAATTTATTCATTGAAAATTTCAAAACATTATACCTTCATAATTCATGGAAATTATCATTTATAATTTAATACAATTATATTTTGACAACTCGATGAAATTTTTATTTCATAAATCATCATTTTTTATTAATTGATAAATAATTATTATTATCATTGAAAAAATCATTAAATTATCTTTAGATGAAAAAATAATCATTTTATAATTCTTCATATTTATCCCTTAATAATATGATACCTTTTTATAATTAAATTGTTTTTAATTCCATTAAAATATAATTGATTGTAATTATCCTTTTATTTTCTTACAAATATACCTTTTTATTTTTTAAGGATTATATTTTGATAATATTTATAAATTATCCTTGATAATTTAACACTATTATATTTTGATAACACAATATATTTACCCGAGATTATTGAGTAAAATTTTATTTGTATAATTGTTTTCATTATTCTATTCCGAAAAAATTATTTAAATTCACTTTGAAAATAATGGGATTTATCATCTTGTTGATAAATTAAATAATTTTTTATGAAATTTGGAATAAAAGAAAAAATAAACTGATTGAAATAATTAAATAGTTATATTAATTTATAAAATGAAAATCTGAAATGTGCATGGTAAACTCAAGGAAATCACATAGGGGAGATAAAGGGGAAGATCACCATACTAGAAATACGTAAGGGGATTAGCTGGGGGCTTCACTGGAATTGAGATTGGTGGATTCAATGTCACTATAATTCAACTGGATCATCCAATACTAAAAATGGAGACTTCATTTTATTACACAACCAAATATCCATTTTTATTGTATTTCCAAAACCCAAAAAAAACAAATCGCCACATTAATACAACGTTTCAACTAAAAATGTATTATGGATTGTTTTAATTTTCTAATTAAGGAATTTAAATTTATCAATGATAAAAATGGTTGATATTTGATGATTTTTTGGCACACATTAAGAAATATGAAGTTTTTCATGATGGAGAAGATGACCCCTAAAAAATAATGAATTTTTTAAATTAATTAAACATCATAAAGTAAATAAATAATAAACAACTGATCATTAAGTGATATATGACCAAACACCCAATGCATGAAACTGTTATATCTATCCTATTGAAAACTATAGAACCTGGACCAAATAGTGGAAAAATATTTCTTATATGATGCAGAGTTTGTGAGATAAAAAAATTAGAGATACTTATAATAAAATTATTAATTATGCTATCCTCACTGGTTATGTTACCAAAATCCTGAGGCACACAACTTTTATATTGTAACAATATTAAATCCCTCTTTCCTGAACTTATAATTGTCTCTTATTTATCATATGATTCACTGTCTAGGAGGTACTCATTATTTTTGAATAAATCAGATGAGTGAAATGTAATATATGATATATTTTTATTTAGTTAGTGTTGAGGATTTATTGGGCTGGAAATATCACACTAACTCAATATTTGACTCAGAAAATATTCCATTGACCATTCCGTGGTACTAGATGAAAAAATTGATGGTGATTTTTATTGAATATTTAAATTTCCCCAATAAAAATATGTATAATTTATTAATTAAATAGGTATTATTATTAATAAAATTTTGAGTTCTTTGAAATTATCCCTCTATGTCAACAAATGTTATCTGATAAATAACACTAGTATTCCTTCTCTCATAGCTCATGCCATTAATGTTTGATAGTATATGGTCCCTCACCACTATCTAAAAGTGTCCATCCCATTGTAGACACATGACTATCCTTAGCTCCATGACCCTTTCATGAGATTCGAGGCTAGTATAAAACAGCATATAAGTGTGATTTTGTGTACCTTGACCAAATCCATGTTGTAAATTTTTAGATATTTGTCCACCCTTTTGGAACATTCTCTTTGATGCTCTGTAATAGAATGGTCGGAGATGTACTATATTTCATCCTTTGGGGATCTTGGTTTGTGGTGATGTGTAATACCTATTGTAGTGTCCGAACATTCCACATTTGAAATAATGAAGTCCACATCCAAGAGATATTGATAAATATAGAAAGACCCTAAAGTAAATATAACTACCCTTTTGCACATCTGATGTCTTCCTACACCTACTGTTGGAAGAGTTACTCAAGGGTATGGTAGGAGTCCCACCTGGAAGGAATGTGAAGGGTAGATGGTGACCAACTACCCCATCCCCTTCAAGGATCTTCTCAATGATTATGTAATATATTGTACATACACGAATGAATCTATGTCAAATATATATACCTACAGTTTAATTTCATGATGAATTCTAATTCCAAACATCTTGGGAATTTGGGCCTCGTTAACCATCAGATGTCGTGAAAATGGAGGAGCTTGGTATATAATGTAGTGTATTCTAAGACTATCATGGAGCCTAGATATATCTCCATGATCTCCTATGGTTGATATATTTTTTTATTTTTGAGAAAAATAAAAAAAACACATGTCCTTAAATACCACCTCGGTGAGACCCTCACATCATCTATCACATTCCATTGCACACCTACAATGCCTAGCGGGTTCCTATAGTATGAAGGGAACCACCTTAAATTTTATATCTGATGGAATCTCTACGATTTTTATGATACACTAAATTATATTCACATAACACATTACATTATATGGTTCACATGTTCCATGGAATGATGTTGTGGGATATACCATGAATATTCAACCATCGATCATGGTGGCGACTAGTAGAGAACCAGTGCATTTAACACTACATCAGGGGTGGGAATGTGATCCTAAGTAGTATGCTCAACGGGTGGACCAAAAATTTTCTACATGGAATCGTCTTTTATTATAGTAGGAACATTAGGCTCATGGAATTCCCTAAATAGTCTTTGTGATAACATTACATTTTCCATACTGTCAACCCATAACCCAAGGCATACCCCCATCCAATATTAACCCCAATTCCCATCCTTACATGTTATTTAAAGTAATCATATATATATACTAGAATAAAATCATGCATAGTTAATATAATTATTCTCTACATGTATATATCACTATATCATGAGAACTCGTATATCGCACAATAAAGAATCCATACTGAAAAAAATATCACATATTAATAAATTTTATTAATTAACTGCAATGAATCATAAAAACATGTATATATTTATAATATGACCATACATTCCTAGTAATTATGCTGGAAAAAATTTGAAATATCATAAATCATAAATAAACAACATGTGGATCACCAAATGTGAGTTTAACAAGTAGAAACATAGATACATAAATAACCATTCTATGGAAACTCAGATGTCCACTATCTAGTTCTACGAGGAACTAACATAGTTCCACCATCATGAGTTGCAACTATCCTAAATAATATCTATCCTAACACAAATCCTATAAAATATAATAAACATGTTAGTGCATAACTTCCCTTTGGTACCATTTTGTAACATCTCATCCCAAACCACTAGTTCTGAGTGAGATGGTCAAATAAACTCAGGAATTCCACCACCTACACAAGAGGATTCCTACTAGTAGTGAGGGTATATTTCCTGTAGTGGGGAGACTATGCCCCTAGTTTCTTATCAAAAAATTTATAATAAATATAATGAAAAAAATGTAAACAGAGTTACCTTGCAGAAAAAAAAATGAATTTCATAAACATCATATTATAATAAGAAGCTTATAATGTGGAATTCCCCTCTAGGGAAGGTAAAGAAGTTTAAAGAAATATAGCGGGTCTACTAGATCTACTCCTCACCAACCTCCAACATGAAGCTCCACTAGTCATCCATATACCACATGGCCCTTTCCCTTCTCATAATATCTCTTGAAATTTAAATGCGCATCTAATGATCCAATTAGGTTGGGAGTAAAATACATAGTAGGAAGTTAAAAATATTTCATTACATGGTGTTTTCAATTATAAAAATTGTATTCCATAATAATAATAAATAAATGAATAAAAACACACAATAAAAACCCATGTTGTAGTGTGCTAACAAATCCACCCACAAAATCTTAGTCATCACTTCTTTAGGACAATGCCAAAAATATACTCATGAAATATATTAAGGATCCCAAAAACACTTCTGACACTTATAATCCATCTTTTCACATACCAAATCAAGACCCTCTAAATCAAGATATGAATGGACCGGTTCATGGACCATAGAATCCATATATAAAAGTATGTGTGCATGGCTATTTGAATGCCTCTTTAGGTTTCAGTACGAGCATGAGCTAGTAAAATAATCAAAATCCATCTCTCGGATACATCAATAGTAACCAATTCAAAACCTGTATGGAGTCCTTAGTGTGTTATACATATTAGGAACCCTACGTCATCTATCCATCAAGATAACCATGTTAATATGGTCTTATGAATGATAAATTTATATACTATAATAAAAAAAATATTACCTTACAATTCATGTCACATGATGAATCATGGACCCCTCATGTGCATCCACGACACAACACCATGACTACCTCGTATCCTCTCCCTATACCAAGTTCCTTCATAGTTATCGTTGCAAGAAAGTGCAATGCCCCTATAAGGGATAAATATTTCATAAGGTCTCCCTATCTCATATACCACTAAAAAACTAAACTTTTTTTAACATACATATTGGGTGAGCACATATGTAGACATAGCGTAATTTAACCTCATGATCAATTAATAATTAATCATAAAATCATATGATATCAATCGAATAGGAAAAAATATATAGTAAAAAAAACTCATGGAATCACAGCGGGTCTCATCAGATGCACCAACACACATGAATGTCTTCAAAAAAAATCATGGTATAAAATAATTCAATAGAAAAAAAAATGGAAACACATGTACATGAGAGCCTAAGATGTAAGTCACTTCCCACCTCAATTTTGTTGATGTCAAAGTTTAGAATAAACCTTGTTTGGAAGTTTTAAAGATGGATTTATTACTTCAACTGCAAAGAAAACCTCCTCATTGGTCTTATTATTATTTTTTACAACACATTAGTGCTTGAGGTATGTAACTGGTTCTTAGAAACAAAAAAAACACTTTTATTTCTAAAAGAAAATTAATATCAACTAATATACTACATTATACCTAATGTAAAACATCTAAAATAACGTTGAGTTCAATCGATGCACTAGAAAAATTATCTTCATGAATTATTAATAAACCCCTTTTGATTATTTAAATCTATTAATAAATTTTTAGAAAAAATGTTGTACACCATATAATAATTCAAAAAAATTCTAAAAAATCTACCTTTGAAAATTTTATAGTTTTCCTCTAATAATTTATACCTCCATAATATGATTATTTCTATATATTTATCCTTGGATACTTTTATTAACTATAACTTAACAATTTTTTGTTACAAATTATCTATTCATAATTATCTTTTGATAATTTATTTTCAAAAATTATACATTTATAATTTCATATAGTCATCCTTTAATAATTTTTATAATTATTTTCGATATGCCATGTAATATTTATATTTTTAATTAAATTAATTATTAAATTACTATTTAAACAAGTTATCCCTTGTAAATTATGTTATATTACCTTTTATAATATCATGCAATTATCATTTTATTATTTGATGAAATTAGTTTTAATATTTCATAATTTTTCATTTGAATTTTTTTAAGTTAACATTTATAATATTACAAAATTATATTTTGATGATAAAATAATCAGTTAAAAAATATTCATTTTCATCAATGGATAATAAATTGTATATTTATAAATTCTTTATTTGTAATTCCTTAAAAATTATAATTTGATGTAATTATCCTTTTATAAATTTTGATAATTTTATATTGGTAATTATAAAATATTATCATCATATAATTTCAATTAATTAACCTTGATAATTAATTATAATTATATTTTAATAAAATTGAGTAATTATATATGATAAGTTGTTGCAATTATCACTATTTTAAATCTCAAATTATTTTATTATAAAAAATTTGCTTAAATTCACATTTTCAATTTTATGTGTTATCATCTTATTTTTGAGGGAAATGATTTTAAGAATTTAAGATTAAAGGAAAATGAATATTATGTATTAAATAAATATATAAATGATAAATAAAATCAGAATCAAATATTATAAAATCATTGAAAATATGCATGGTAGATGAAGGGAATCTCTCCTGACAGCTACTAGTTAAGGGGTTGGAATAAGGATTCATCATATGTGGGAAATGGGGATCTAGTGTCACCCTTAAATGAGTGGATTATTTAGTATGGAATGACACACCCCGACCACGTATGCCCATGTTTTTATTCTTTTCTCGGTCCCGCTACTCTGGGTAGAGTCGGGTTTGGGTCAAGGATTGAATTTTTGATGTTTTGGTGTTTTCAGTGGGTCTCGGGCTAGTGCGAAGTCACTGCACGGCTAGTAGTCACCGCACATTCGGTCCGGGTGGGTGCACGGTCTCTGTGCATTCGTTCCGATCATGCATTTGGAACTGGTGAGTGTGTCATTTCCCACCTATTTAGTGAAATAATAAAATTAAATGAATAAATTTAATTGAAAGGAATTTTATAAAATGTTTAATAATAATAACAACAATAATTTATAATATTGTTATTATTATTATAATTAAGATTATTATTATAATTATTATTATTATTATAAAGATTATTATTATTATTATTATTATTAAAATTAAATTTATTATTAAAATTATTATTAAGATTAAGATTATTATTATTATTAGTTTATTATTATTATTATTTTCTCTTTTCTTTAATATTTAATTTTTATTTTATTTTATTTTCATCTTTTTTTTATCCCACCTTTCATCCCCCCCTGTTTTCTTCTTCTTTATTTCTCCTCCTTTATCATATTTTCCACGCGGATGCCCCCCTTTTCTTTTTTTACTCCTTCCCGTAGCAGTCGTTGCACCCTACCTGCTACAGTGCCCCGCTCTGGCGCCCTCCCTGCTGAGTCGCACCTTAACCTACTGCTCCTAGTGCCCCGCCAGTGCTTCGTTTTCCTCAGGCTGCCTCACCTGTTCCAGTGCTTCCCCTGCTCGGTAGCGCACCCTGACTCCCCCTTGAAGTGGTTCCCGCGGAACCCCCTCCATGTTCACTCCAGCCAGTGTTGCCCCGCTCCTACAGCGTCAACCTCACCCCAACCTCTTGCATCAAGCACTCCGTAGCCCCCTACCATGATCAGGCCCCTGTTGGCCCATTTTTTCCATGTCCGCATTTTCCTCGGCCAGCCCCTGCTCCCGCACTCATGCAGTGACCCGACAACCTCCCGCCTTCCATGCATGTCTCTGTGTTCACCCGGGGCGCCTCCCCATGTCTGGCGGCCAACAGCGATGAACCCGAATCTCGTCACGCAGTGCCTCCGCATTTCTTCAACATGACCGCGAGTCCCCTCACTATTTCACAAAGGGTCTTTCGGGTCATGTCAGACTGTATTCCTTCCACCGCATTCGAAGGTGAAGTAATTTGGATCGCTTCAGATGGTCTGTTTTATTTATGGAGAGCGTTTGGTTTTACCGCATGTTTTTTGTTTGTTTCGATTCGTTTTCACCAGTTTCATGGTGGGTTTTACTCTGTTGATTCATTTGGATTATTTTAATACAGCTTTTCTATGTTTTTAGATGATTTTCATTGTTTCAGCGCTTTTGAAAGGTTTTTCTGTGATGTTGCGGTCGTCGGCAAGTGGCGCGTACTTGTGAGCAAGTTGGTACATACCACATTGTCGTCATAACTTTGCTGTGAGTTGAAGTAGGTCCCCCACTACACTCACCTTTAAATATAGAATTTATTAATTGCATGATGTTTTATTAATTTTAATAAATGAGAAATAATATAAGTTAAATAATTTTTAAATGATTATTTTGTGTAAAAAGAGCCATTTGTTTTATACATGACACTCATATTATTTTCTTGACGAGCGGAAACCCAGTATTGAGAGAATGCCTATTTGGTCATTAAACATATTTCACAGAATTCCAAATGTAGTTCTAGTTTTAAAGAGAAACGATTTCTTCTAAACAAGTGTTTTGGGTTTCCTCACAAAATTAGATATTTCTTTAAAATTGGTGAAGGCCCATTTGGCACTTTAGTAAAATAAATTATTTTTGAAAACCCAGTCAAGGGTGATCATTGGAGTGCGTTGATTTCGTGAGCTGTATGTGATGTTTTTGCATCATGACTGATTGATTTACATTGTGGAAGCACCCCTTTTTATTGCATGTGTTGACATGGGAACCTAGCATAGTGTGTGAATCTTCTGACAATAATTATTTTACTAGTTTAGATTATGTACTGGCTAGTGGCCCCATAGTAGGGGAATACTGATTTATTGCTGACATGGGGTTTGGGCCCTCAGATATGCCATGTAGGGCTATGCAGAGTGTTAGGGCATTATGCCGTCATCGAGTTAAGGCATGCCTTTAGGATGAGTCAGATGTATAGTAAATTATGGATTGTTCACGATCTCTTAGGTTCGACCAATGTATCCTTTTGTGTTTATTTGTATGTGGCGGACGGTTGCGAGGACTAGTTCGGTTGCTGGCCCATGTGTCACACTTTTTCCATTTCCCTTGGGGTGTGTTGTTTGATATGTGTGTTTTTCCTTTTTGGCTAAAAAATGATGTTCGAATTTCTAAATGGTTCGTAGAATATGTTTTAAAAAGAAATATTCATATTCCATTCAGGCATTAAACATGTTTTAAAATTAAAAAGGGAAATGGACTGATACTTGTTTTAGAAATAAAAGTGTGTGTGTGAAAACCAATATTTTTTATATTTAGTTCAAACCTAGAATTCGTAAATTTCATTATTTAAAGGTAGTTCATAGGGAATAGATATCGGGAAAGCGTACTGAGTTTTAATACTAACACCTATAGTTCTTTTTCTGTGTTAGTGTTTGTGCAGGCTATAGATTGGGTGTGTTCGCATTGGGTGACGTTTGGTCGTGAGTTGGAGAGTGACCCGTGAGGTCAACAATGATAGTGGTTGTCTCATTCGGTTAGTTTTATTTTTCTTTTGTATTTTTTTATTTACATTACTATGTTTATTTATTTTGTGATGCTCTATTTTATTTCAACTACTTTATTTATTTATATGGGCAAAATCATTCCCACAACCTCTGTTGATGCCCTGGCACTTGTCACCAGCCTGGGAGGATCGGGAACGCCTCTCAGGGCATGTCGCGGACTGGCTCGGGTGACTGTTTTAGGGTCAACCCGGGTTGGTTCGCGACAAAATGGTATCAGAGCAGGTCGGATCATAGAGGACCTCTCTTTTTAGAGTGCCATTTTTTATTTGGGATTTCTGGTATAAGGATATTAGGACTGTCGGGGCTCAAGAGGTAGGTTTCGGGTCGGTGCCTGATCACCATCACTCATGACGAGACCTGAGTTACTAGGGTTAGTCTGGGATTTGAGTCACTTGTCCTTGGTCATTTCGGATTGAGGAATGACAATGGAGGAGAATCGGTTCACTTTGAGGCCTCACATGGGGTGGTGACCAATGTGGATTCCATGTGCTCTGTTTAAGGTCATCTTGCTGTTATGCCTTACTTGGGGTATAGCTCACCACCATGTCGTTGGGTCAAACACATGCCCTAGTTTCTCATTCCAGTGGGTTATTACAGCTTTTGTTTTTTTAGTCTCAGTTGATTTGAGTGTGCGTTAAAAGTGAAATTGGGTTTTAAATGGAAAAGTGTTTCTTCCAAATTGTTTTTGAAATTACTAAAGTGGGGTTTTAAAGAGGAGGTGTATCGGATTGGAAAAACATGGTATGGGTTTGGATTTGGTACGGAAAATGTAGTGTTTGAACCTTTTCACTTTTTATGGAGGGTCACTCATGCGTGGGTATGTATAGAAATCGTGTGGGGCACTTGTTCACAGGTGATGTGAGTGGGATTGAATGAATGCACGTGTGATGGTTCATAATGTTCCATAGGTGAGTTTTTGACAATTTTAAAGAAATAACGTTTTTTGAAAAGTAATTTCTCCTTATATTGAATATGATTGGCTTATGGGCCTATTGTACTTGGCTTGTGTTGTTGCAATGATTGAGTTTTGGCTTAATGCCTGTTTCGATGGTGTATTTCGTGTTGTTATGAGTATGCAGCCCAGAAAGCCCCCAAAAGTTGTTAATGAGTTATGCCCAGTTCTTAGTACATTTTTTTATGTTTCTTGCTTTTTGAGGTAACTGAAGTTTTTTAGAGGTAGTTGTGTAGTTCTGAAAGATAATGTGTCTTTGGGTTTTTGGGAAATCCCAGGATAGTTAAGGTTCATACCACCATAGAGTTATTTGAGGGTTCAGTTTTGGACTAGTAATGATGAGATGTCTCGTCTTCTTTGGTGTTTTGGGTGTGATTAATGGTGGTCGACTTCTGTAGAGGTTCCCCACCTTACAAGGAGTGTGGACTGATGGAACCTGTCTCCAATAAACCATCCTTGTCGGTACAGGATCCTAGTTCATCGAACCACTCTCTTGTGCGCCACCACTATGGCATGTCCGGAGATTATACATCGTCATGTTGCATCCCTTTGAAAATGTTCGAACATCGTGGTTGTTTGAATCGTCGAACGGAAGGAGTTAGAGACCAGAAGGTGAAAATGCCTGACTGTGAGGCAGAAGATGCTTCACCTATCAGGGTCCCAGCCACAGGTCTCGGGGTGAAGCTTGCGCATAGTCAGGAGTTTTCGAGGGTGTGTTGAAGCTTGGTCTAGATAATGTCTTCAGATTTGGAGTGGAAATATCCAAAATTTCCCTTGTTCTGCTCTCATCGTTGTCATAAGCTCATCCTTGTTGTGGTGGCATGATGAGCTCGTTTCCCTACAATCCAGGCAGTCTTATCAGCTCTTAGTGTGGTTCATAAGTTGTTTGGTCTCTCGGAATGGCATGGGAATGTGAATAAATGGACCTGTTCTGATTTTGAGTTGGTCCTAGATGTGTTTGATAGGGGAATGTTCATTTCGTAAAGTTGATGGGAGTTGTTGAGTTAATTTCTTATCCTCAAGTTGTTGGATTGTTCCGTATCAAGAATTCTGTTAAAGTCTCAGGTGTGTTGTCCAGTCCATGTCAAGAAAATGAATGAGTTTGGTTTGGGAGCTCCCATGTTTCCCCGCCCCCTCGGGGGTGGTTTGTTCGGGTTTCAAGGGTTTTTGTATTAGTGAATACTTATTATGGGGAGAACCCTCTCATGTTCTCCCCTTAATCTCAGGCAGTTGTTTTCCTTGAATTGGGTTGGTGTGATGTTTGTTGGGAATGGGTACCCTGAAGCTATCGGTTCTCTCCGATTTTGTCTGGGAATGAACTCATGTTGTGTCAACTGTTAGCTTGGTGAATTTCTAGGGGCAGGAAGTGTCAGTGGTGGGGAGAATTTTCACACCCTGACCACATACGCCCATGTTTTTATTCTTTTCTTGGTCCCGCGACTCTGGGTAGAGTCGAGTTTTGGTACGGGTTTGAATTTTTGATTTTTTGAGGTTTTCAGTGGGTCTCGGGCTAGTGTGCAGTCACAGAACATCTAGCAGTCGCCACGTATTCGGTCTGGGTTGGTGTGCGGTCACCGCACATTCGTTTCGATAATGTGTTCAGACCTAGTGAGTGCGCGGTCGCCCTCCTATTAAGTTAAATAATAAAAATAAATGAATAAATTAAATTGAATAGAATTTTATAAAATATTTAATAATAATAATAGCAATAATTTATAATATTGTTGTTATTATTATTATTATTATTATTATTACTATTATTATTATTAAGATTATTATTATTATTATTAAGATTATTATTATTATTATTATTATTAGTTTTGTATTATTCTTTTATTATCTTATCATTTATTATTTACTTTTCATTTTATTTTATTTTTATATTTTTTATCCCACCATTGTTCCCATAGTTTTTTCTTCTTCTTTATTTCCCCACCTTCCTCTTATTTTCAATGCGGTTTTCCCCCCCTTTCTTTTTTTACTCCTTCCCGTAGCAGCCGCTGCACCCTACATGCTGCAGTGCCCCGCTCCGACACCCTCCTTGCTGAGTTGCGCCTCAGCCGCCTGCTCCCAGCGTCCCGCTGGCGCCGCATTTCCCTCATGCCACCTCGCCTGTTCCAGCACTGCTCCTGCCCTGTAGCACACCCCGGATCCCCTTTCAATGGATCCCATGGAAACCCCTCCATGTTCGCTTCATCCAGCACTTCCCCACTCCTGCAGCGTCGACCTCACCCCAGCCTCTTGCAGTGCGCCCTCCGCAGCCCCCATCCATGATCCGACCCCCGTCGACCCCTTTTTACCTATCCTCATTTTCCATAGCCAGACCCTTCTCCCGCTCTCATGCAGCGACTTGACAACATCTTGCCTTCCATGCTTGCCTATGCGTTCGCACAGGGCACCTCCTCTTGTCTGGCAGCCAGTAGTGACAATCCCAAATATCGTCATGCAGCGCCACTGCATTGTTTCGATGTGACGGTGAATTCCCTCACTAGTTCACAAAGTGTGTTTCAGGTCATGTGGGACCGCATTCCTTCCATCACCGCCGAAGGCGATGCAATTCGGATCGCTTCAGATCATATGACTTTATATATGGGGTGCCTTTGGTTTTACCGCATGTTTTGGTTTCCTTTCGTCTCTTTTGCACTGGTGTCAAGGTGGGTTTTACTCTGTTTATTCATTTGGAATATTTTAAGATAGTGTTTCTGTGTTTTTAGATGCTTTGCATTTTCGCAGTGCTTTGGCAAGGTTTTTCCATGATGTTATGGTCGTCGGCACGTGGCGTGTACTTGTGCGCAAGTTGGGATGTACCGCATCGTCATCATAACAAGGCTTTGAGTTGAGGTAGGTCCCTCCATACACTCACCTTTAAATTTATAATTTATTAATTGCTTGATGTAATATTAATTTTAATAAATGAGAAATAATATAAGATAATTAATTTTTAAGTGATTATTTGGTGTAAAAAGAGCATTTTATTTTATACACGACACATGGAAAATTTTCTTGACGAGCGGACACCTTGTATTGAAAGAATGCATGTTTTCCCATTAAACATAATTCACAGTGTTTCAAATGTAGTTCTAGTTTTAAAATGAAAGGATTTATTCTAAACTAGTGTTTTGGGTTTTCTCGATAAAAGAGGTTTTTCATTAAAATTTGTGAAGGCCCGTTTGGAACTTTAGCAAAATAAATTATTTTGGAAAACCCACTCAAGGGTCCTCTTTGGTGTGCATTGATTTCTGGAGCTGTATGTGATGTTTGTGCGTAATGACTGATTGATTTACATTGTGGACGAACCCTTTTTTATTGCATGTGTTGACATGTGAACCTGGCATAGTGAGTGAATCATCTGAGAATGATTGATGCACTAGTTTAGATTATGCACTAGCTAGTGGCCCATAGTAGGGGAATACTATGTTATTACTGCTATGGGGATTAGGCCCCTCGGTTAGTCCATGTAAGGCTATGCCGAGCATTAGGGCATTATGACGTCATCGAGTTAGGGCCTGCCCTCCGGATGAGTTAGATGTATATTACATTCTGGATTGTTCACGATCTCATAGATTCGACCCATGTGTCTTTTGGTGTTAATTTTTATGTGGCGGACAGTTGAGAGGACTAGTTCAGTTGCTAGCCCTTGTGTGCCACTTTTTCCATTTCCCTTGGTGTGTGTTGTGTGGTATGTGTGTTTTGTCCTTTTTGGCTAATAACTGATGTTCAGATTTCTAAATGGTTCGCATAAAATGTTTTAAAAAGAAATATACTTATTCCTTTTAGTCATTAAACTTGTTTTAAAATTAAAAACGTCAATGGACTGATACTTGTTATAGAAATGAAAGTGTGTGTGTGTGAAAAGCAATATTTTGTATATTTGGTTCAAACCTGGAATTAGTAAATTTCATTATTTAAAGGTAGTGCATTGATAATAGATATCAGGCTAGCCTACTGAGTTTTAATACTCACAGATATAGTTTTTTTCTTCTATTTTTAGTGTTTTTATAGGATAAAACATGCGTGTGTTCGCCTTGGGAGACGTTTGTTCATGAGTTGGAGAGTGACCCACGAGGTCAACGGAGATAGTGGTTGTGTCTTTCAGTTAGTTTTATTTTTATTTTGTACTTTTTTAGTTACATTACTGTGTTTATTTATTTTGTGTTGCCCTATTTTAATTTAGCTTCTTTATTTATTTATATGGGAGAAATCGTTCCCACAGCCTCTGTTGATTCCCTGGCGCTGTCACCAGCCCGGGAGGATTGGGAACACCTCTTGGGTCATGTCGCGGACAGGATCAGGTTACAGTTTCAGGGTCGACCCGGGTTGGTTCGTGATAAAATGGTATCAGAGCAGGTCGGCTCTTTGCAGACCTCACTTTTCAGAGAACCGTTTTTTATTTGGGATGTCTCGTAGAAGGAGATCAGCACTGCCAAGGCTTCGGAGGTAGGTTTCGGGTCGGTGCATGATCACCACCGCTCATGAAGAGACCTGAGTTTCCAGTGTTAGTTCGGGATTTGAGTCGCTTTTCCATGGTCGTTTTGGATTGAGGGATGACAATGGAGGTGAATCAGTTCACTTTGGGGCCTCACATGGGGTGGTGACACATGCGGAGTCCAAGTTCCCAGTTTAAGGTCCTCTTAGTGTTTTTCCTTACTTGGGGCATGGCTCACCACCATGCCACTGGGTCAAACATATGCACTACTTTCTCATTCCAGTGGGTTATTACTACTTGTGTTTTGTTTTAGTCTCAGTTGATTTGAATGTGCATTAAAAGTGAAATTGTGTTTTAAATGGAAAAGCGTTTCTTCCAAATATTTTTTTAAATTACTATAGAAGGTTTTTAAAGAGGAGGTGTATCGGTTTGGAAGAACATGGTATGGGTTCGGATTTGGTAAGGAAAAAAGGAGTGTTTGAACCTTGGAACTCTTTATGGAGGGTCACACATGTGTGGGGATGTATAGAAAGTGCGTGGGTGAACTTGTTCATAAGTGATGTGAGTGGTATTGACTGATCGCACGTGTGAGGGTTCATAAAGTGTAAAAGGTGAGTTTTAAATTTTTTAAAGAAATAACGGTTTTGGAAAAGTGATTTCTCCTTGTGTTGTATATGTTTGTAATATGGGCCTATTGTCCTTGGCTTGTGTTGTTGCTTTGATTGAGTTTTGGCATGATGCCTGTTTCGATGGTGATTTTCATGTTGTTATGAGTATGCCGCCCAAAAATCCCCCAAATGTTGTTACCGAGATATTCCCAGTTCTTAGTTCTTTTTTTTTGTGTTTCTTGCTTTTCGACGTAACTGATGTCTGTTAGAGGTAGTTGTATTGTTCTGAAATATAGTTTGTCTTCTTGTTTTTGGGAACTCCCAGGATAGTTAAGTTTGTACCACCTTAGAGTTATTTGAGGGTTCAGTTTTGTACTAGTAAAGATGAGATGTCTCAGCATCATTGGTGTTTTGGGTGTGATTAACAGTGGTCGACTTCCGCAAAGGTTCCCCACCAGGCAAGGAGTGCGGGCCGGTGGAACCTATCTCTAAAAACTATCCTCATCTGTACCGGCTCCTAGTTTGTCGGATCGATCTCTTGTGAACCACCAGTATGGCATGTCTGAACATTCTAAGTCTCCATGTTGCATCCCTTTAAAAATCTACAACCATCGTGGTTGTTTGAATCATCGAATGGAAGGATTTTGAGACCAAATGATGAATCTTCCTGACTGTGAGGTAGGAGACGCTTCAGCTATCAGGGCCCCAGCCACGGGTATCGGGGAGAAGCTCACGTATAGTCAGGAGTTGTTGAGGGTGTGTGGAATCTTAATCCATATAATGTCTTCATCTTTGGAATGGAAATATCCAAAATTTCCCTTGTTCTATTATCATCACTGTCGTAAGCTCATCCTTGCTGTGGTGGCGTGATGAGCTCGTTCCCCTACATTCCAGGTGGTCTTATCTTCTCTTAATGTGGTTCATAAGTTGTTCGGTCTCTCTGAATGGAATTGGCCAGGGAATAAACGGACCTATTATGATTTTGAGTTGGTCATAGCTGTGTTCGATAGGGGAATGTTCATTTCGTAATGTTGATGGAAGTTATTGGGTAAATTTCTTATCCTTATGTTTCTGGATTGTTCCGTATGAATATTAATGTCAAATTCTGAAGTGTTTTGTCCAGTTCTTGTGGGTAAAATGAATGAGTTTGGTTTTGTAGCTCCCGTGTTTCCCCCCCTTGGGGTGGTTTGTTCGGGATTCAAGGGTTTTTTATTAGTGAATTCTTGTGGTGGGGAGAACCCTCCCATGTTCTCCCCTCAATATCTGGCAGTGTTTCCATGAATTGGTCGGGTGTGATGTTTGTTGGGAATGGTTACCCCGAAACTCTCGGTTCTCTACGATTTTTTCTAGGAATGAACTCAAGTTCTGTCAACTGTTGGCTTCATGACTTTTTGGGGGAAAAACGTGTTTGTGGTGGGGAGAATTGTTACACCCTGACCACTTACGCCAATGTTTTTATTCTTTTCTCGGTCCCGCGACTCTGGGTAGAGTCGAGTTTGGGTCCGGGTTTGAATTTTGGAAGTTTTTATGTTTTCGGTGGGTCTCGAGCCAGTGCACAGTCATCGCACTGCTAGCAGCCACCGCACATTCGGTCCAGGTGGGTGTGCGGTAACCGTGTATTCGTTCCGATCATGCTTTCGGACCTGGTGAGTGTGCGGTTGCCCACGTGTTTAGTTAAATAATAAAATTAAATGAATAAACTAAATTTAAAAGAATTTTATAAAATGTTTAATAATAATAAAAATAAAAATTTATATATATGTTATTATTATCATTATTATTATTATGATGATTATTATTATTATTATTATTATTATTAATATTATTATTATTATTATTATTAAGATGAAGATTATTATTATTATTATTAAGATTATTATTATTATTATTATTAAGATTATTATTATTATTATTATTATTATTAGTTTTGTATTATTCTTTTGTTATCTTTTCTTTTATTATTTAATTTTAATACTATTTAATTTTTATCAATTTTTCATCCCACCTTTCTTCCCCACGTTTTCTTCTTCTTTATTTCTCCTCCTTTCTCCGATTTTCCACGCGACTCCCCCCTTTCATTTTCTTACTCCTTCAAGTAGCAGTCGCTGCACCCTACCTATAGCAGTGCCCTGCTCAGGTGCCCTCCATACTGAGCCACGGCTCAGCCGCCTGCTCCCAGCGCCCCGCCAGCACCGGGGTTCCCTCTGGCAGCCTCGCCTGTTCTAGCACTGCCCCTACCCGTAAGCACACCCCGGCTCCCCCTTGCAGTGGCTCCCGCGCCACCCCCCTCCATGTTCGCTGCATCCAGTGCTGCCCTGCTCCAACAGCATCGACCACACCCAAGCCACTTACAGCTCTCCCTCCGCAGCCCCCTGCCATGATCCCGCCCCCGTTGGCCCCTTTTTTCTTGTACTCCTTTTCCCCATCCAGCCCCTACTCTCGATCTCATGCAGTGACCCAAAAACCGCTCTCCTTCCATGCTTGCCTCTAAGTTCGCCCAGGGAACCTCCCCATGTCTGGTGTCCTGTAGCGTCGAACCCAAATCTCGTTGTGCAACGCCTCCGTGTTTCTCTGACGTGGCCAAAAATCCCCTCACTAGTTCACAATGGGTGTTTCGGGTCACGTGGGACAGTGTTCCATCTACCGATTCCAATGTCGAAGCAATTTGTATCACTTCGGATCGTCCGCCTTTATTTATGGGGCGCGTTTGGTGTTACCGCATGTTTTGGGATCGTTTTGTTCCATTTGGACAAGTGTCAAGGTGTGTTTTACTCTGTTTATTCATTTGGATTATTTTAAGATAGTGTTAATGTGTTTTTAGATTCGTTGTGTTGTTGCATCGCTTTGGCAAGGTTTTTCATTGATGTTGCGGTCATCGACAAGTGGCACACACTTGTGGGCATGTTGGGATGTACCGCATCATCGTCATAATCGGGCTGCGAGTTGAGGTAGGTCCCCCACTACACTCACCATTAAATTTATAATTTATTAATTTCTTGATGTTTATTAATTTTAATAAATGAGAAATACTATAAGATAATTAATTTTTAAATGATTATTTGGTGTAACACGAGCCTTTTAATTCATACACGACACTTGGAACATTTTCTTGACAAGCGGACACCCAATATTGAAAGAATTCATGTTTGGACTTTAAACATAATTTTTTGAATTTAAAATTTAGTTCATGTTTTAAAAAGAAATTATTTGATCTAAACAAGTGTGTTTGGTTTTCTTGGGAAAAGAGGTTTTTCTTTAAAATTTGTGAAGGCCCATTTGGCACTTTATTAAAATAAATTATTTTTGAAAACCCACTCAGGGGTGATCTATGGTGGGAATTTATTTTGTGAGCTCTATGTGATATTTGTTCATCATGACTGATTGATTTACATTGTGGATGCACCCCTTTTTATTGCATGTGTTGACATGGAAACCTAGAATACTCAGTGAATCTTCAGAGAATGATTGATGTAGTAGTTTAGATTACGCATTGGCTAGTGGCCCCATATTAGGGGAATACTGTGTTATTGCTGCTATGGGGATTGGGTCCCTTAGTTACACCATATAGGGATATGCCGAGCGTTAGGGAGTTATGACATCATCGAGTTAGGGCATGCCTTCAAGATGAGTCAGATGTATAGTGTGTTCTAGATTGTTCACAATCTCCTTGGTTCGACCCATGTTTCCTTTAGTGTTTATTTGCATATGGCAGATAGTTGAGAGGACTAGTTCAGTTGCTAGCCCATGTGTGCCACTTTTTCCATTTCCCTTGGTATGTGTTGTGTGATATGTGTGTTTTTTCATTTTTGTCTAATAACTGATGTTCAGATTTCTAAATGGTTCGCAAAAAATGTTTTAAAAATAAATATACCTATTCCATTCAGACATTAAACATTTTATGAAATTAAAAAGTGAAATGTAGTGATACTTGTTTTAGAAATGAATGTGTGTGTGTTTGAAAACCAATATATTTTATATTTAGTTCAAACCCGGAATTAATAAATTTATTTATTTAAAGGTAGTGAATTGGGAATAGATTTCAGGCTATCCTACTGAGTTTCAATACTCATGCCTATAGCTCTTTTTTATTTTTAGTTTTTGTGCAGGATACAGCTTGGGTGCATTCGCCTTGGGAGATGTTTGGTCGTGAGTTGGAGAGTTACCCGTGAGGTCAACAGAGATAGTGGTTGTATCTTTCGGTTAGTTTTATTTTTCTTTTTTTCTTGTTTATTTACATTACATTGTTTGTTTATTTTGCGCGACTCTATATTATTTCAACTGATTCATTTATTTATATGGAAAAATCATTCCCACAGCCTATGTTGATTCCCTAGCGCTTGTCGCCAGCCTGGGAGGATCGGGAATGCCTCTCAGGTCAAGTCATGCACTGGCTCAGGTGAAGGTTTCAGGGTCGACCTGGGTTGGTTCGTGACAAAATGGTATCAGAGCAGGTCGGCTCTTAGCGTACATATATTTTTAGAGTGCCCTTTATTATTTGGGATGTCTGGTAGGAGGAGATTAGGACTGTTGGGGCTCAGGAGGTAGGTTTCAGGTCGGTGCCTTATCACCACCGCTCATGAAGAGACCTGAGATACCAGGGTTAGTCTGGGATTTCAGTCACTTTTCCTTGTTCGTTTCAGATTTAGGGATGAAAATGGAGGTATATCGGTTCACTTTGTAGCTTCACATGCAGTGGAGACACATGGGGAGTCCAGATACCCAATTTAAGGTCTTCTTAGTGTTATGCCTTACTTGGGCATGGCTCACTACCATGCTGCTGGGTCAAACATAAGCACTAGTTTCTCATTCCAGTGGGTTATTAATGGATGTGTTTTGTTTTAGTATCATTTTATTTGAATGTGCATTAAAAGTGAAATTAGTTTTTAAATGGAAAATTGTTTCTTCCAAATTGTTTTTGAAATTACTAATGTGGGTTTTTAATGAGAAGGTGTATCGGTTTGGAAAAACATGGTAGGGTTTTGATTTGGTAAGGAAAAAAAGAGTATTTGAACCTTGGAACTCTTTGTGGAGGGTCACATATGCATGGGTATGTATAGAAAGTGTGTGGGGGAACTTTTTTGTAGGTGATGTGAGTGGGATTTAATGAACGCACGTGTGACGGTTCATAAAGTGCCATATCTGAGTTTTGAAAATTTTAAAGAAATAATCGTTTTGGAAAAGCGATTTCTCTTTCTTTTTATATATTTGGCTTATGGGCCTATTGTCCTTAGCATGTGTTGTTACTTTGACTGAGTTTTGGCCTGATGCATTTTTTGATGGTTTTTTTCATGTTGTTATGAGTTTGTCGCCGAGAAAGCCCCCAAAAGTTGTTAATGAGTTATGCCTAGTTCTTAGTTCCTTTTTTGTGTTTCTTGCTTTTAGAGGTAACTGAAGTCTGTTAGATGTAGTTTTATAGTTTTGAAATATAGTGTGTCTTCAGGTTGTTGGTAACTCCCAGGATAGTTAAGGTTCGTAAAACCCTAGAGTTATTTGAGGGATTAGTTTTGGACTAGTAAAGATGAGATGTCTCATTGTCATTGGTGTTTTGTGTGTGATTAATGGTGGTCAACTTCCGCAAAGGTTCCCCACCTGGCAAGGAGTGAGGGTCGGTGGAACCTGTTTCCAAGAAACTATCCTCGTCGGTACCAGCTCCTAGTTCATCGGACCGCTCTTTTGTGCACCACAAGTATGGAGTGTCCAGACATTCTAAGTCTTCATGTTGCATCCCTTTTAAAATGTACGACCATCGTGGTTGTTTGAATCATCAAACTGATAGAGTTAGAGACCAGAAGATGAAAATGCCTGACTGTGAGGCAGAAGACGCTTCAGCTATCAGGGCCCCAGCCACAGGACTCTAGGTGTAGCTCACGCATAGTCAGGAGTTGTCGAGGGTGTGTGGAACCTCGGTCCAAATAATGTCTTCGTATTTGGAATGGAAATATCCAAAATTTCCCTTTCTTCTATTCTCATTGCTATCATAAGCTCAACCTTGTTGTGGTGGCATGATGAGCTTGTTTACCTACAATCCAGGAAGTCTTATCTACTCTCAGTGTGGTTCATAAGTTGTTTGGTCTCTCTGAATGGCATGGGCCTGTAAATAAAAGGACCTATTCTGATTTTGAGTTGGTACTAGCTGTGTTCGATAGGGGAATGTTCGTTTCATAGTGTTTATGGGAGGTGTTGAGTTAATTTCTAATCCTCAATTTGGTGGATTGTTCCATATCAAGCTTTCCATAAAAGTCTCAGGTGTGTTGTCCAGTCCTTATGGGGAAAATGAATGTGTTTTGTTTGGGAGCACCCATGTTCCCCCCCCCCCCCGGGGGAGGTTTGTTTGTTTTTCAAGGGTTTTTGAATTACTGAATTCTTATGGTGGGGAGAACCCTCTCATGTTCTCCCCTCAATCTCTGGTAGTGGTTTTCCTTAAATTGGTCGGGTGTGACGTTTGATGGTATTGGGTACCCCAAATCTCTTGGTTCTCTACGATTTTTTCTGGGAATAAACTCATGTTGTGTCAACAATTGTCTTGGTGACTTTCTCGGGGAAGAAAGTGTATGTGGTGGGGAGAATTGTCACACCCCGACCACGTATGCCCATGTTTTTATTCATTTCTCGGTCCCGCGACTCTGAGTACAATCAGATTTGGGTTCTGGTTTGAATTTTTGAAGTTTTTATGTTTTCGGTGGGTCTTGGACTAGTGTGCAATCACCGCACTGATAGCAGTCACTGCGCATTCAGTCTGCGTGGGTGTGCAGTCACCGCACATTCATTTCGATCATGCATTCGGACCTGGTGAGTGCGTGGTTGCCCACCTGTTTAATTAAATAAAAAAATTAAATGAAAAAATTAAATTGAAATGAATTTTATAAAATGTTTATTAATAATAATAATAATAACATATAATATTGTTATTATTAACATTATTGTTAAGATTATTATTAATATTAAGATTATTATTATTATTATTTTTATTATAAAGATTATGATGATTATTATTATTATTAAGATTATTAGTATTATTAGTATTATTAAGATTATTATTATTATAATTAAGATTATTATTATTATAATTATTTAGATTATTATTAATATTATTATTATCATTAGTTTAGTATTATTCATTTTTCTCTTTCCTTTTATTATTTATTTTTCATTTTATTTTTTTATCTTTTTTTTATCCCACATTTCTTCCCCCATTTTTTCTCCTTCTATATTTCTCCTCATTTCTCCTATTTTCCACGCGGATGCCCCCCCCCCTTTCTTCTTTTACTCCTTCTTCATGTAGTAGCCGCTTTACCCTACATGCTGCAGTGACCCGCTCCGGTGCCCTCCATGCAGAGCGGGTCTTAGCCGCCTGCTCCCAGGGCCCCCCAGCGTCGCGTTTCCCTCAGACCGCCTCGCCTGTTCCAGCACTGCCCCTACCCGGTAGCACACCCTGGATCTCCTTGTAGCAGCTCCCATAACACCCCCTCCTTGTTCGCTCCATCCAACGCTGCTCCGCTCCTACAACATCGACCTCACCCCACCCTCTTGCAGCGCGCCCTCTGCAGTGCCCTGTCGTGATCCAACCCCCATCATCCCCTTTTTCCTTTCCCTCCTTTTCCATGGACATCCACTTTTCTCACTCTCATGTAGTGACATGACGACCTCCCACCTTCTATGCTTTCCTCTTCATTCGCCTGGGGCGCCTCCCCTTATCTGGCGGCCAGCAGCGATGAACCCGAATCTCATCATGCAGTGCCTCCGCGTTGCTCCGACATGACCGTGAATTCCCTCACATGTTCACAAAGGGTGGTTTGGGTCACGTGGTACCACGTTCCATTCGCCGCCGCCGAAGGAGAAACAATTCAGATCTCTTCAGATCATCTACCTTTATTTATGGGGTGCGTTTGGTTTTACCGCATGTATTGGGTTCGTTTAGTTTCTTTTTCACCGATTTCAAGGTGGTTTTTACTATATTTTATCATTTGGATTATTTTATGACAGTGTTTCTATGTTTTTATATGCTTTGCGTTGTTTCAGCACTTTGAATAGGTTTTTTCATGATGTTGCGGTCATCGGAAAGTGGCGCGTACTTGTGCTCAAGTTGGGACGTACCACATTGTTGTTATAACTGGGATGTGATTTGAGGTAGGTCCCCCACTACACTCACCTTTAAATTTAGAGTTTATTAATTTCTTTTTGTTTTATTAATTTTAATAAATGAGAAATAATATAAGATAATTAATTTTTAAATAATTATTTGGTGTAAAAAGAGTTGTTTGTTTTATGCATTACACTTGGAAAATTTTCTTGATGAGTGGACACCCAATATTGAATGAATGCATGTTTGGCCTTTAAACATAATTAATAGAATTTAAAATGTAGTTCTAGTTTCAAAAAAATTATTTCTTCTGAACAAGTGTTTTGGGTTTTCTCAAGAAAAGTGGTTTTTCTTTAAATTTGGTGAAGGCCCGTTTGGAACATTAGTAAAATAAATTATTTTTGAAAACCCACTCAGGGGTGATCATTGGTGTGCGTTTATTTCATGGGATGTATGTGATGTTTGTGCATCGTGAATGATTGATTTACATTGTATATGAATCCCTTTTTATTGCATGTGTTGACATGGGAACCTGGCATAGTAAATGTATCTTCTGAGAACGATTGCTGCACTACTATAGATTACGTACTACCTAGTGGCCCCATAGAAGGGGAATACTGAGTTATTGCTACTATGGGGAATGGACCCCTAGGTTAGGCCATGAAGGGCTATGCCGAGAATTATGGCGTTATGACGTCATCGAGTTAGGTCATTCCTTCAGGATGAGTCAGATGTATTGTACATTCTAGATTGTCCATGATCTCCTAGGTTCGACCCATGTTTCCTTTGGTGTGTATTTGTATGTGGAGGATGGTTGAGAGGACTAGTTCGGTTGTTGGCCCATGTGTGCCACCTTTTCCATTTCCCTTGGTGTGTGTTGTGTGATATGTGAGTTTTTTCCTTTTTGGCTAATAGCTGATGTTCGGATTTCTAAATGGATTGCAGAAAATATTTGAAAAAGAAATATACCTATTCCGTTCAGACATTTATCTTATTTTTTAAATTAAAAAGGGAAATGGACTGATACTTTTTTTAGAAATGAATGTGTGTGTGTGTGCGAAAACCAATATTTTGTATATTTAGTTCAATCCCGGAATTAGTAAATTTCTTTATTAAAAGGTACTGCATTGGGAATAGATATCGGGCTAGACTACTGAGTTTTAATAATCACACCTATAGATCTTTTTCTATTTTTAGTGATTATGTAGACTACATCTTGGGTGTGTTTGCCTTGGGTGACATTTGGTCGTGAGTTGGAGAGTGACCAGCAAGGTCAACAGAGATAGTGTTTGTCTCTTTCAGTTAGTTTTATTTTTAATTTGTTATTGTTTAGTTACATTACTCTGTTTATTTATTTTGCGCTGATCTATTCTATTTTTTCTGCTTTATTTATTTATATGTGAAACATATTACACACAGCCTCTGTTGATGCCCTAGCACTTGTCGCCAGCCCGGGAGGATCAGGAACGCCTCTCGGGTCATGTCGCGGACTGGCTTGGGTGACGGTTTCAGGGTCGACCCGGGTTGGTTCCTGACACTGAAAATGGAGTAGTTAAACTATTTCACAACCTAATCCTTATTTATATTGATCTTCCAGAACAAAAAAATCTGAGACCCACATTATTCATGTTTTTTACATGAAAATTTTTCGTAATGTGTTTTAATTATCCCCATTTAGTCATTGAAATTTACCATCGGTTAAAATAGTTGATCTCTAAAGATTTTGAGTCACCCATCATGTAAAAATTGATTTTTTTCATCATGGATATGATGACCCATAAATAAAAACTAATTAATTAAATTACATTAAAATATTAATAATTATAAATATTAAAAAACATAACATCAACTATGATAAAAAAACCCCAATGTGTGAATATATTATTTCCCTCATAGTTTAAATTCTATATCTCATATATAATGGTACTCACATATTCCCCATATGAGAAAAAAATTTAGTGATATTCAGTTATTTTAGGAATAAAAATATGTAATAAAAATATTAATTTTTTTTCCTCAAATGGGATATTATCATATTCCCTATGTGCTCAACTATTATATAGTTCTTACTTATGAGACATAAAATTAATCCATCTAAATCTAGTATAATCACCAAAAATATAAAAATATTCCCTACCACATAAACAAATAGTCTCTCTTGAATAAAGACGTAATTAATCAAGTGGTCTATTAGTGAAATCATGACTGATAGATTTAAAAGATTCTTTATGATACTACACATTTAATCATGAATAACAAAATGTATTTACATAACATTAATTGGGAAAATCTAGAACATTTTGATTATTTTATAATTTTTATAACTTTAGAAAATGAGCATGTATAAGACTACCATTCTAAATAACATTATATATTTCTAAAGCATTCTGAATGATAAAATTTTTATTAGATAAATCATAAAAAATATTATAATGATAATTATATTTTATTTTATCATAAAATAAAATGTTTCCATTTATAAAATCTAAAAATATATTATCTTCATATTTATCACTCCTACCATCTTCACATAATGGTGAAATTGTATTTATGTTCTGTTTCTAACCATCAATGTAAATTATAAAATATATTAAAATAATATTATAAATAACGACATCACTAACTCACTTAAACATTCATTTTGAGTTATCTATGAAAGTGAAAGATCCTCCATTTTATTTGGTTATAATAGAGAAAAATTAATTTGTTACCATCCATGTGCCATGGAAAATCTCTATCCATATACCATGTGTAATTATTGAGACATCCATGGAATTTTCCTTTAAAAAACAATTACTTGAAATTTTAGGTACCCATGGCTTCTTGGGATCAACTATGATAGAAATATATTTATCAGGTACACAGAGAGATTTAAAACATATATTGAATGTTACTCTATTAGAAATAATTATTTTAAATAAATATCTTGGTATTAATAATAGATTTAGTATATTTAATCAGACATTCAATATTATAATGTCAATTCCTAATGCATTTGAAGCGTTTAATAGAAGAATGTTTTCATGTAGATCATTAAAAAAAATCTCATATATGTTAATAATATACGTATAAAAACAAAAACCAGTTTTAACTTTATTTGGTTTCATTATAGCCACCATGTATTCCTATTTTTCTATTCAATTATGTAATGTTGATAACACCTCTTTTAATATTAAAATATCATTACCATGATTACCATTTCTATTTGTAGGGGACTCCAAATAATCATATATCATACCATTAGAACATAAGGTAGAATTTCATATTTTATATTTAAGAGAAAAGAATTCCCTACTGAATTTCATTGTATAAATTATAATAATAAAATTTTATTCTTTCAAATCATTAAAAAACATAGTGACTCTTAAATCATATCTCTATAACATTTCAATTTCATCTAAAAACTCAATAACACTATAACACAACTATAATAGTAGTATGTATAACCAAAACCATTAAAAAAAAGTCATTTATTGTTTTCACCTTCAAACAGTACTTGGAAAGTTCTTTTTCAATTCTCAACATATCACTTGATGTGGATTCTTCGTTTAAACCTCATCTATCATGATAATCATGTTTCATTTATCTTATATTTTTTTTATATCAAAATATTTTATTTCAGTTTACATAGTCATTTTTGATGGGGCCAATATTATAAATTCAAAATAGGTTACATCTATCTCATTTGTGGTAACCTTGTGATTATTTATATTATTCTTATGATATTAACATGTTAAATTCTAGTCAATTTTACTTCTCTCCATGAAATTATAAACATTCATTCTCATATTCGTAATTTCTACATTTTCACATTCTCTTTACTCAAATTTATAATAGTTAGAAATAATATATACATGTGATTTGAATGTAATAAATTTATAATTTGATGTCTCTCCTTTGATTATATTCATCAACTCATGTTCATTTTTAAGAAGTGATATGATGTCTTCATCCAATGTGCATTCATTTAAATTAATACTTCCATTGATCACAACCTTTTTTTAGTTCAACATCATAGGTAAATTTTTAAGGTTTCTATCAAAAAGTACATGTTTCTCCAAATATTATATGGGTGGGTTTATTACATTAATAATATTTATTAATATGTGTAATATTTGGTACACATTTTCATTATCATCCATCATGATGTCATGGTACTCTACTTGTAGCATCCCAATTTTGGTTCTAATTATTTTTTGGATCTTTTGGGAGTTTCATATAGAATCTTGCAAATATCATGAGTTATGTTGCATTAATAAACATGAATAAACAAAAATCTATTAAAATTAAAATATAATATAGTTATTACATGGTAATTGAAAACATATATAGATTTATTGTTTTTAGTGAGAGTATACTGGACAACTTCTGGTAGATTTTAGTGTTATTCCAGGACTGATTAATGTTCTTTTCAAATATATTTGTGGTATTCCTACATTCTAGATTTCTAAAAACAATAGTCAATGATTTCCATGTGAGGTGGTTTCTAAGGAATATATCTAATGATTCTATTATTTACTACCATATTGTATATCATGTCATTGTACTGTGAGGTCGATGAAAACATCAGCATAATAAAATATATAAAGTAGACTCTATATAAGGATTGGAAAATTATAAAATAGAACACACTATGATACCAAATATGAGGTCAGATCAGATACTGAATGAATTTATATAGGGGGTGGGTGAATAAATTAGATTAAAATATTATTGAGATGGATTAATTATCACTGTTAATTAACATATCAAATTTTCTATGGAAATAAAAGATACATGGAATGGATGTTTTTATAGTAGTTTAGTCCAACATGGAACGAGCACACTATTATACGTATCTATAAGATTGGAGATGAATTTTGATATAATAATATTTTTCAAAGGTAATAAAAACATAATTACAAAATAATTTTTCTAATTGAATAGTAATAAGACTCCTGAATTTTTTATAGGTGGTCACTACCCAATTAAAACTGTGAAGTTATATACTAGGTGCCTCAATCTATATGGTCTAGTAATTAGTATATGATTCTCCCAACCCGAAGATACCAAATTATTTTGTTTGTAAAGGACTAAACAGAATGTGAAAGAACATTATATTTGTAAAGATATTTTATAGACTCAAAACACTAGAATTAAATAAGGAGATTAATAATGAAACAATAGTACTTATTCTCTGGTTTTTTCAGGTTGATTGTGTCATCATGTATGTTGAAGAGGTTGTATTTTTTCAATCCCTTGATATATCATCCAAGAATATAGAAAAACATTCATCATATAAAATATTTTAAACACATTGTCGTATCCACAAAACCATAGTCTTCACACTTGATCATATAGAAATATGAAACCACTCATCAAAAATGTATTGTATAATATTTAATTTACATACAGAAAATTATAAAACAGTAAAACTTATTTCCATTTTAGAATAAATAAACATAAAATAACTGAGTTTTCTTTAAAACATATAATTAAAATATAATAATGTTGGTTTATCCTACAGATTAATAATGAAATATTATAATTTTATAATAATTTATCATATAATAATTTTATTTTTGTAATATAAAGATCAAATAAAAAATAAAGTAATTTCAATTGATTTTTTAAAATATATACATAATAATTGGTGAATAAATAATCCCCAAAAATAACATTTCAGAATTTGAAAAAAAAATGTTCCATTTAAAATAAAAAATAAATATGAGGAGATATTAAAAAATTAATAACAGTTCATTTAAGATATTGATATATTTTTTAATAATCATTATAAAAATTAATATTTAGCTATAAATGATAAAATCTATGAAACCAATATAAAATAATAAAAATGATTTTGAATTTCAAGATTTCTTTTTTAGGTGTTAAAATAAAACACACTTTTATCATCCTACAAACATGTTTAAAAAAATCAAAAACACTTCTCATATGTACTTCATAGTTAACATTAATTAATAAAGATATTTAAAAATTTGAAATATAGGATATAAACAAACATCAAATAGTTATAAGAATCATATCGTAAATTTGAGTTTAATTTCACAAATGATTTCATTTAACTATATATCCAAATTCTCATATATGAATTTCACATTAGCATTTTTATCTACATAAGAAAATACATGTACCATAATTCATATAGTATATTCATGTAGGTTTTTAATGTAATATAATTCATCGTGTTGGTTATTGACTATATCTTGGAATTGCATATTAAAGTTTATCACGTAGGAGATTCACCTTATAGAATTCCAGAAAATTGACAATGAAATTAATTATTTACTTTCAAATATAAAATACCTTATTAAAAAAACAATAAACTTAATATAATTTTAAATTACGATGATAAAAAATCAGTGTATTTTCAATAAATAATTCATTAACATAATAGGATTTCTATAACTGATTTTATCATAAAAAGTTTTACAAAATAGTTTATAATAGTAGAAATAATCATACTGAATAAATCTTGTTTCTTTAAATATAATATATTAAATTAAAGAGATCAATTCAGAATGGGACATCTCCGAATGTAGTTAATATTCTTATAATTTCAAAAAATAAGTGACTGTTTTGTTCAAAAACATATTATATGTTTGAAAAATAGAGGGTAACTAACTCTTAAAAAAATGATACGTGGTTCATATATCCACTGCATGATTTTCTAATTATCTACATGGTTATGAATTTATGTAGATGTTATATAATTTATATAAAGTATTTGAATTGTAAAAAACACTGGAAGATGATATTTTATGGTCCAAATGTCATATTTATCCTAGGAGCTCAAAATAAAAACATTAGATCATTTTATAACCAATTGAAACATGAAATATATAAAAAAATTAATCATATAATAAAATCATATTATCAAGATTAAGTATAATTTAAATCGAACACAATTATTCACAATATTAATGAATTTAAAATCATGGTATTAAGAAAAATAAACCATTTTAATTATGAGATAAATATTCTCATTTATAGAGGAACTCAACATTGACCCACCTTTTGATAGTTTCCAAAAACATTTATAATTTTCAAAACATCTCCCACTTTAGGGAATTATGAAAATTATAAAGTTACCTAACATACATAACTATATATATATAATTCTATGTTATAATGAAAATTCATAAATAAAACTATAAATTTTCTGCAAAATTTTTTCTTATATTTTTTTTCAAAACATATATAATGGAGGAACTATAAAGTCTTCCACTCATAAAACATAGAATTGAATGTATTTATAATAATTTTTAAAATAGTCTTTATGAAATATAATAAGAAATATTAATCAAAAAATATTTTATATAAATAGAAATTTTAAATATTATTTTAATAGAATATATGGTATTTGATATGTTTTAAAATAAGAATATAATTGAAAATTATTTAATGAAATTATACAAAATTAATTAAATAATTACATCACAACTTTTTCATTTTTCATGTAAATATGAAAACGTCACCATATAAATAAATTATAAATATAATTTATCAAATGAAAACATAAATCTATTAATATTAAAACTATCTATACGATAATATAATATTTTAAAACTTAAAATATTTCAAATGATTATTAAATATATCTACAAGTTGATTTCCAAGAGGGATAAACACCAAAAATTACTTTTATTCACCTAATTTCTAATAAAATGGTAAAAACATCTATATTCATTATCATAGAATGATGTTGATAATTTCTTGAAAAATAAACCTTTGAATTATAAGCACAATAAATATGCAATTTATCAAGATAAAAAATCACATAATTTTTTCTTATTCCCTATGAATTGTGAACAAAAATGGAAAACAATGATATAATCATCCTATGCAGTAGATATTACAGAAGATAATTTCTCTATATAATAATAAGAGACTAAAATATTTACTGGAAAATGATTCAAACCTGATGTTATATTCAAACAAATTTTGTGGCATTAAAAACTATGGTCATGATATGATATTAGATAAATAAATATATATATATATCTATCTATATATATATATACATTTCATAATAAAAACAATATCTAACCATTACATTATCATATGTAATTATTACTCTAAAATCTTCAATATTTCCATATATTGTATTTTCATATAATCAATAACATAAAAAACACTAAACATAAAACGAGTTCTATATATTTTTAAATGAAGATGAATACACATATTTCAAAAATATTAATTAATATCAATATCATTACCAAATATATCAATATATAATTTATAACTAGTACTCGTAACATTATTCATATATTTTTAGGAATCGATAAAAAAATAATCCAAAACTGTTAGGTATACATATATTGATTAATAATTATCTCTAATTTTCATATAAAAATTTAAAGAATGATAAAATACATTAATTATACCATTTATACCATGAGAAACTAACAAGTCATACCTTTTAAAATATCATTAGAAATTAATTTACTGGAAAACCCAAAATCTATATCATCAATATAAATATTCAAAATTAAAATTTCATTAGTTATATTTTTTATAAATAGTGTATAAAAAATCCCATCTCTTGAGACCATTTTTCAAAAGAAACAAATGAACACATTCATAGAAAGCCTGATGTTATTTTATGAGACCATATAAGGCATTACATAATTTGGAAAACATAATTAGGATACTTTTCAATTTAAAAATCATGGCATTGTGAAATAGAAACTTATCCAGTTATAAACCATTTGTGAAATCATTTTTGATATTCAATTTATATAACATAACATAATGTAATGAAGAAAATATAAAATAAAATAAAATTTCCTATGACCATGAAATATGTTTAAATGAGTATTTAAATTCAATACCTTATTCTTGAGACTATACATAGGAAACATGTTTGGCTTTATTTTTTACAATTTGACAAGATTTATCATGTTTTTTTGTTAAGATCCATTTAGTTCTTATTAACAATATAATTTTCAATAATATTATCTTTATGAAGAATCTATTATCTAGGATAATACTGATAATCATTTACCCCCCCATATAGATACATTATCTATATTTTCTATCACAAAAAGTTAAATTTTATAGGTCTCCTTCAATATTTACAAAAACATATTACTGAACAACATAAGATTCATTAATATTTATTAGTGAAGAATCCTCAATAGGTATGGTATGATTTTTATAAAATCAATAATAATTATATTTAGATGAATAAACATGAATGAAACAATTTACACATAGCATTAAAATAATTTAAATAACCTTTCATATTCAAGACAAAAAATTTACATCCAAAGACATAAAATAACCACCCGTCAGTTTTATAACATTGAAACTTTCCTACGAATTTTTCATCAAAAAACATATAAATGAAACTATATTAAAAACATATTAAGGAGTATTAACATATTTATCATAAATTAATTTTTGTAATATATACTCATAATGAATATTTTGAGATATTTCATGAAATATTCAATTTCAAAATTTTACTTTACCATTATGTTGTTGTGGAAATGGAGAAGAAAAATTATGAGCATAACTATTTTAATCCCAACTATTATTAAAATTAAAATAAAAAATAAAAAATTCTCTTCCATTATCAAATAGAATATAAAAAATTAAAAAGCCTTCAGTATTTATAACTATCATAAATTATTAATAATTATATATTTGGTTTAAGGATTATGAGACATAAAATAATCCCATGTAAATGTACTATAATCATCAACAGTAAAAAAATATTTCATTCCAGTAAAACAATAATTTTCCATTTGACTAGACAAATCCTATTACATTAATTCAATAGGAGTATAAATAGAATCACGATTTGTATATTTGAAATATTCCTTGTTCATATTAATTTTTATGAATAAATAACACATAAAATCATTACATGAAATCAACCAGGGTTGATCTTGGGCACAACCTTGATTGGATTGTTTTTGTATCATTCTTATATAATCATGTCCAAGACTTCTATATGAAGAAACCCATTTCTATTAATATCCCCTAGAAACATAATAATTTTATTAGGTTGTTCATATAAATTAATATAATAAATATTATCTTTTGTATTAGCATCAAACAAAATATTTTCAATTCTAAAAAATATTTATCATTATATAATTTAGAATACATATCAGCAACACATTATTTTGAAATAAAAAATTTCATTATTTTCAAAACATCAGAATATAAAAAATTAAAAATTGAAAAAGTATTAGAAGTACCTACGTCACCAAATCCCTAACCATTTCCTTTATAGGAATCTATACAATTGAAAGAGCCTCACATTAATTTTTTAGTGAGTAAAATAGATAGTTCACTAGATATAATATGGGACCGAAAACAATCCATGTACCACATATGTCATTATTGAGATATACACAGTATTTTTACTAAAAAATAAATTACATGAATATCTTTTCCCCCACACTATTTTGGGTACAATTATGCAGAAATAGAATTAATATATACCAAAAAAACACAAAACAATTATTTTAACATACACTAGATGATAAATTCATTGAATTAAAAGTCTTAGTAAAATAATGAGATTGAGGATATCTTATATAACATTCATTATAATTATTTCCTCATGTACAATATTTGAATGATGTAATATAAATACAATTTCAAGAATAACTATTAAAAATATTAGTGGTGTATACCTTTGTAATATGAATACTATAAAAAACACTATATATAAAATTATTTTTTATCATCATATACACTAAATTTTCATATTTTTCATAAAATAATTTTGATAAGTTATCCTTTAATAATAAAAATTTATTTATACAATTATAATTAACTTTTTGAATAGATTAAAATTTATCATAGATCATTCCTTTATGACATGAGGTAGAATTTATTATTTCATCCTTAAGATAATCATTATCCTTAATAACATTATTTATGTTATTAATAAGTCTCATTTTTTTTATTTAAATCATTTATATAACTCATGAAATCTTGAAAACCATATTACGTATTTTCATTTTATTCACACGTCTCAATAAATAAATAACTATCAATTTATTATTAGAATATATTTTCATAATCATTACTAAAATCATTTTTAATTTTCACCATCAAACATCAGTTGGATGATTATTTTTAACTTCAACTCGTATCACATAATTGGTATTTACTATTATAGCTCCAATAAAAACTGTCAAAATATTTCAATTCATTATGGTATTTTTAAATCATTATTATTAATTCACTTTAATTCAGTGAGGTTTTATGGGACCTTTATTTAAATGTTCATTATTGGTTATATCTTTTCTATATTTTGTTATTGTATTTTATTTTCAATTTTTCTTTTGATCATTACATGGTATCTTCCTGAACATTTTATTTCTCTTCATGAAATTATAAATACAGTATCTTATATTTGAAATTTATGATTTTTTTAAATTTATGTCCCTCAGATTTTAAAGTGTTAGAAATAAAATTAATAAGGTATATTAATAAAAAAAATTACTTTATGTCTCTTATTCTGTGATATTGTTCAAATTATGTTGATACTATATAAGTATTATAATGTGTTCGTCAAATTTTTATTGTTTTTTATTCATACTATCATCAATTAAATCCATTTTTCATAAATCATAATGAGTAGAGATCATGAGACTCTTTAAAAAATTATTTTTTTCTCTAATGAAACTCAATGGAATATCTTTTGTTCACAATTAATTTGAATCTATGGAATATTTTTCTTATAGTTTATCTTCACCCATCATGATTTCTTGCTTCTCTACTTGATGAATTATGATTTTAGTTCTATTTATCTTGTTTGATCCATGTTTATTAACATGTAGAATCATCTAGATAAATTTAGAAATAATACATGTATACACATGATGAAACATTTATCTATAAATAGAACCAAAGAATATATTTATACCTTCGTAATTTAAAACATATATAGATATATCATTTAAGGACTCATCCTTACAAAATTACATAACCATGATTTGTATTCATGAACGTACATTCATACACATTGAGGATATTTTAGTGATTATATTTTTATAGAATTCGGAAATAACACATACATAAAAAACCACATTCATACATTATGGATACAATGGAAACAATATATATTTGTTCCAAAAATAATACATTTTAATATATAACATGGATTATTTTTCATGAAATTAATGATAACATGCATCATGAATTCCTTCTTCCATATACCGATCCTTATTCCCAAGGAATTTTTTTAAAACATAGGATGATCACAAAAATCATAGTAAGGGACATAAAAGAGAAATGAACTATAAATACATTAATAATTACTAACATATGTAAGCATTTTCACAAAGAAATACATCTCAACCATAATGTTTATTAAACATACTTACTAAAAACAATAAATTTTCATAAAACATAAAACAAATTAATAAACCAATTTAGGTATCATGGGTAATTAATTGATTAATATTTTAAACCTCCCCACTACCTTATTATTAGTTACCCTCATTGCTACCTTGAAATTTACCCCTCACAGCTTCCTTATGGTGTAACCATCTATGTAACATGTGGAGTAAACATATAGATCTCCTCAAACATAAACATAAAATATTAATTGGAAGGAAATATGTGTCGAACAATTCATCATAAAAAATTAGTAAGATAAGTAATATAATGAACAAACGTGAATAAATTCATCATAAGAAAACATTCCTCTTGATTTTTGTAAAAATAGAAATTTGAAAGATGATTTTTAAAGAAATAGTTCCTTAAAAATATAATATATTTGAAGTGAGAAATGATGAAAAGAATGGAATCTATGTATAAACTATAAATTTAAAAAACACATTAAAATTAATTTAACAAATAATCTTATAACCACATAATCAAGGAAGTACAAGGTTAACCCAATGAATAAAAATTTGGCTATGAATTCCCTTACCTCGGGGTCATCATACATAAAACTTCTTCAAACATCTTGTATAATTGTTTAATGATTTTTGATAATTTTTTAATGTAATATAATATTGATTGTAATACCTTATATGATCAAATTGTAACAACATTTCATCCATTTATTTATAATACATGTATATTTTCATCATTTTATGGGCACTCTTTTCATGGTTTCCATGGTCGATTTGGTATCGATTTTCCTATCGAATTGATGAAATACTCCAAAATAGAAATGAAATTATTTCAACATGTTTTTAGAATATTAAATGTTACAATATATAAATTTTCACTTATATGAGTAATATTCATTAGGTAAAACATTGATGACAATGATTTAATTTATTTTGGATGTTCTAATAATCGACACCACCATATACCATCTAATTTAATTTCATGTTCAAATAATGGATTCAAGACATTATAAAACATATAATATGTAATATATATTATTATTTGACCATAATAAATATTTTATGAAAATCCTTGAATGTGATATTATAAAATGAATGTGTATCATCCATGATGGTGTTAAATCGACACATCATAGATGATGTTCTAATTTTTAGTATAAATGAGAATATATGAGATATTTTAGGATTCTTATTCCATAGAAAAACATAATTAAATTATATATATGATAATGGAGTTGTCATAAATCATTTAATTGTAGGTGGGGATAATGTAGAATTGAAAAATAAATGTAAAAGAGAGGAAGAAATAATATTACCTCTTGAAATTTTCTCCTTGATAACTTCCTCATGGCTCTTCGACGTGGAAATTTTTTAAGAAAAAACATATAGAATGTGGAAATTGATATGGATATGAGATATTGGTAGAGGTTAAGCAAATAAGAAGTTTATTGGTGATAAAATTTGGGAAGTAATGGTTCACTTTTTATAATTGGGGTAAGGTGTAACATTGGAATTAATCTAAATATTAAAATATAATAAATATATTATTATGTTCAAGACTTCCAAAAATTCCTAAATAATAAAAGGGATTAAATTTTCTATATAGTACTATCCCATTCAGACATACTAAATATTTTTGGTATTATTAAATTAATTTAAAAAATATATTTTATTCATGAAAAATAATTTATGTCAAATTACACACTATTCATTATTATGAATTTCAACTGATCAACAAAAAAATTAAATTTAGAATCCAATTTTTTATTATATCATTGATATATCATATTCATCCAGGCAATTTAGCTATTATATTAAGAATATTAATTCTATTACTTTTTCTTAATATCACTAAATTTATTTATTCGTTAATAAAATAATCATTACGCCATTATTTTTCTATCGATTAAGGAAATAATTTAATACCTACAAAATAAAAATATAATTCTCTAAAAAATATATTTTGATTATAATTCAGTAAATTATTCTTTTTTGAAAAAAACCTTTTTTAAACCACATATTAAAAAATTATATAATGTAATATTTATAGTGTGAGCAACTTGGATTCCATTTTAATAAAATATTATAAATGGATTAAAGTGCTTAATGTGGGTCCAAAATGTACCTAATTAGAATGGAAACATGATAACGGTAGGAATTATATTATATATAATATTTTTGATAAATTTTGGTCATTTAATAATTATGATAATTTTAATAGAATCATTTTAATTATTTTTCTTATACTTTCACAATAACTACATTAGTGTTTCTCATGAATTAATGTTATTTATTTGTCATATAAAAATTAAAATTAAAATTTCATCATGGAAATAAATTAAATATTATCATAATAAACATTTTTATATATTTTTCATTTATATTTACTTATATATATTCTAATAAAAGTTCATTAATTTGTTAAAATGGAATTTGTTTAAATAGAATACTATAAATTGATCAAAGTCATCCAAGTTACTCTGAGTGGTTCTATAAGGAACCTGTAAAGGATTTTGTTCAATAAAACTCATCCATTGAAATTAAGAGAGGTTTAATGTTAATTTTAAATTCTTATAATTTTTTAACCCTAAATTACCATATTTCCCTCAATCTTGTTCCAAAATAATAAAGATACTATTCACAATAACATCTGTTTTTCCTATAGCACAAACAATTCATAACTCTTACAAACTTGTATTTACAATTATCAAAATTAAATTAATTAAATTAGTTAATATTAATTTAATATAAATCACAACCATGAATTGAGAGAACATGTTTAATCAAAGTAAAAATATTCAAATGTTCATAAATATTTTATATACAATATCAATGTAAAAATTATTCAAATGAACGACATTGGATTAACTGATATAAATTTAATTTAATTTTTCTTTAAAAAAATAATATTTTAATTTATTGGTATAAATAATTTAGATGAAAAACATGTTTTGAACTAAAATGCATTAATTTTCACTATTCATTAAAAAGTAAGCTTTCTCAGTATATTCCCATAAATTCATTCAAAAAAATTTCAACACGATAAATTCAGAAATGAAATTAGTTTTTTCAAATTAAAAATATAAAATTTTAAAAAAAAATTATTTAAATATATAACCATGTAATAAATTATATATTTTATGAATTACCTAACACATGGAAAATAACTAACTAATTTAAGAATACTAATAAATATAAAAAAAATATTCTACTTTTACTTGGTTTATTAAATTCTACCCACCTTTTATAAATTTTTTCATCATAATTTATATTTACATATTAAACTGGTTTGTGTACATTTCCTTCATTGAATTTTCTGATTTCCAAGCCTCTTCTTCTACAATGTGATTTCTCCACAAAACTATAACCTATTAAATTACATTGTACTGTAAAACATTATCTCTATAATAAATAATTAATATAGGTAAAATTTTGTAATAATTATTATCTTCAAGCTAATATACTTATGGGATTAAAACATGAGGTGGATTTAGCACATTCTGTCATGGCATTGAAACATGAAAAACATTATGTTCCTGAGTTAAACTTAGAGGAAAAGATACTTAGTATGATGATGGTCCAACAATACCAGTGATTTTAAAATTTTTAGTGAACAATTGGCTTATCATTCCATTTTTTCTAAAAGGCATAACACTTTTCTAATGTGTATTTTAAGGAAAACATAATAACCTACCTTGAATTAAAGGTATTTCCTCATATTATCTAAATAAATTTTCAACCACCAATTACTTATACTCATGTACTTCTAGATAATCTGAAGTTTCTCAGCCACCTCAACTACTAATTCTAGTCCCAAAATCATTCTTTACCTAACATTATCAAAGAACACTTGAGTCTGAAACCTCTTTTCATATAATTCCTCAAAAGGATTGCTCTATATAATGGACTACAAACTATTATTATAAGAAAACCCAACTAATAAGATTAAAAGATCCCAACAACCTTAGGTTTCCATTGAACAACCTCAAATCATGTACTCTAATATCTAAATTATTGTCTCAGTCATTCCATTATATTGAGGATGGAAATAAGTGATAAATTTTATTTCTATTCCCAATGATTTCTGAAGGCCTTCAAAAATATAGGAGTGAACCTATGATCCTAGGAAGAAGCAATTAAGAGAGGAACCCATTAAACCTGAAAATAACATTGATGTACAGTCAAGAATAATTAATTAATTAATATATTTTACATATATAATTAATTTTTGGATTAATAAATGGTTTTTATGTGATTAATTAATTATTGAGTTGAATAATGGATTTTTTTTTGTTTTAAAAAAAATTAATTGGTAATCGTGTTAATAAGGATAATTAATTTTTGAATTAATTATGTGATCAATGGTAAAATTTTCATTTAGTTGTGAATTAATGAATAGTATTATGGAAATTATAATGTGTAATGTATGAGTTTTAATATGGTCATTTTGTTATTAATTAATGAATGGTACCTCGATCATTCAAAATTAGTAAGGTTTAAATTGTAACATAAGAATTTAGTTTTGAATTAAATAATGGAAACATAGTCATTCTATTATGCTATGTGTGAATGCTAACATGGTCATTTATAAATGAATTAAATAATGTTAATAATGTATTTTGAGATATAATAACACATGGAAATACTATAATCTCCATCATGATCTGTAGTAGGTTTTTAGGTATGGATGTCTATTTGATCCTATGGGTTTTTGTACATAAATAAATTACATTTCGGTAATGTGACAAATATTGACTCATGGATTATATTTATTGAATTATACAACTTCAGATATTGTTTCAATGGATTTTTTTTAAATGTAATTTCTTTGTCTAATTAGTAGTACTCACACCCTACATGGGTTGTCTGATCGGTAATTGAATTGACTCTTTATTTTCTATATAGGTTATGGTAAATGTTCATGGGCTAGATATTTATTTTAGGGATAGATAATTGATGGCGTAACAATATGTGGTTTGGTAACCCCTTGGGGGTTTCAGTGTATTTATTTCTTTGTTTTCATTTTTGACACCTGACACATAAATTATCATGGAATGTTTTTCTTTTTTTGGATATTTTTTCTAGATTTTATGTTCATGACATATTGGTATTGTTATGGTTATATGTTTTTATTCTATTATTTATTAATATACACTATATTATTATTCAGATAAAAGTGGGTATATTCTCCCCATAATCAACATATCAAAATATCCCTACTAGTCGGGATCCTCTACTGTGCGGGGAGGCACGCTTGAGGTCATGTGACTGACCAGTTCAGGTCACCGACGTGTGGCACCCAGACCAGTACATTAAAAAGGGGTATCATAAAATTGTATTCATTTCATTTTATTTTATTCTAATATTTTTGAAAGGTATATTGTAGATTTGTAAGACTCTAACAATGGTTATAAAATCATGAATGGGAGTTGAAAACCCATGTACAAGGTAAAACCCAAGTACATAGGGTGGGAATTATTGTTGTAGTTGTTTTTTGTGACAATTGAATATTATTTCTCCTTTCGTGATGCACTTCTTGTCTGATATTATTATTGTTGTTTATATTTTCTAATACATGACTTATGGACAATAATTATAAGAAAGTATAGTCTTCATGTATCATTTTAGTCACTCAGGATTTTTACCATAAAATCTCATTTAGGGGATAGGCCCCTAATAATTTATTAAAATAAAGGAAAAGGAAAGTGAAAAGGTACAACAAGCCAAAAGAGAAAATTACATATCATAACAGCCATACATGTCATCACATCCTTGGTAGAAATCATCCTCTATAGTATTTGACTCTCATTCCAAGAATTCATAGTGCTTCAGAACATTAGCATACTATCTTTGTAGATTCATCCGCTCTTAGGATAAATGCTTAGTGTTTCCAAAGGAAGACCTAGTGAACATCATATTTGGAAGATAGGAGTAATATTTCCACTTCCTTCACCATGGTGGAGCAGTCATTACATCCTGATTCTCGTGCATCTTCATTCTACCTCCATAAACCATGTCACATAATGAAGGCCTGATGCCACCAACATTCCATGTTCTAACCATTGGAATCAATTTCCAGTAGCAATTGTGACCACCACACCTCCATCAATCATATCCCTCCATGTTTTCCAAATAACAACATTAGTATCCCCCAAGGGTCCACTAGCACAACCAACAACATCTAGAGTTTACCAAACCATGGGTGCTGACCCCTTGCATTCACCCTCTACTGTCCCGTTAGTAACTAACAACACAAAAAATAATTTTTGTATGTCCTTTGTGACTACAATGACATGCAGTGGATCTCCAATGTCTCCAGCACCAGAAACCTATTTGGTAGCAGCATGTTTCACCCCATCCTCTGAGTTCAGATCGGACTAAAGCTGATTGAACACTACATAAATAGTCGGAATATGGGTCGCCTCGGAAAAATCCCCAGATATTGATACAACCCAGTTCACCACTCCCTTTGCATTTGATGAACAAGTACCCATAGCTGATATTAGTCTTGGGCCTGGGGACTTATCAAGCATCTCCCTTGGATTATTGGTCCTTCTGTTCATTACCTTACAATGACATTTAGAGGCTAGATTCCCCAATCGACAGTAGTTCTTACAGTAATCCACAAAAGATTAAAAAATGATAACCTTCCTCCATCTGAATTCTTCACCAACAGTGATACAAATCCAATCAACCAAAGGCCTCTCAACATCCACCTCAACAAAGAGGTGGGGTTTAATCGTATAGCATACAGTGGATGTTTGGACATCTTAACAGAGAAATGTACTGACCATATTACCAATCATACGAATAATTGCATGATTTTGAATAGTTAGAGGGAGATGAGGGAGAATTATCCATGCCAATTTGGTGGAAGGATCATGGTTCATACAAAGATAAAATGACCATCAAAGGAGGAATAAACTGCATCCATTGCATCAAAGGGGGGCACTGGACCAATCACAGACCAAAACATCATCCAAAGAAAACCGGCTAATGAAATGGAATCTGTTAAGAATACTGAAAACCATGCGCCCTTTCAAATCCCAATTACAAAAAATTAATCAGTCAAAAACATCGATTTAGGGCCTTTGATTGTGAAGAAATCCACCAGGGTCAGATATAAAAGACTCGATGCATTGAATAACTCCACCGATGAGATCGATAACTGAGGGTCACCAAAATGAAGAGAGGTAACTTTCGAGCTTAATGAAATGGTCAGGAATTGAGGGATAAATAATGGTTTTGAGATAGGGATAAATGGTTTACGTGAGTTTGGAGGTGGAACCATAGATTCCTCCTCCCCCTCCCACCTCTAGGAGGGGGGTGGGAATCTGCCTCATTCATCTAGGGTTCCATCATCGTTGTCGTCGAGACATTCATCAATCAAATATATTCAATACATTGTGTCTCAGTATTATTAATTGACATTCATCATTTTAGTCACGCACATAAAAACGTGTTTTGGGTATGTTTTTGAACATGAATTTTTTTCCAATCATATGAAAATGAAATTAAAATAGTTCCAAACATGGAATTTAGGATTATTTTAAAATTATTCTTGATGAGAATAAATGGGTGTCTAAATGATTATATTAAGTAATTAGAATGTGTTTACCCTAATTATGCAGAACATAGGTGTAGGAAAGATGAACGTAGTTTTATAACCTCAGTTTTAACAAAGTTGTCATGGCCCTTCCTCAGGGCCTGTGTCGTGACTACCCCAAGCTTGCCTTCCATAGGCCAGGGTTTAGGTGACTTGCACCAAAGGTGTAATCCCTATAAAAATGGAAGGCATTATCTTGTAACCTGTAACACACACATAGCCTAAACACAAGTTGAAGAGTACGCAAATGGGAGTAAACAATAAGAAAAAATGTATACCTAAGAAATAGATGACTGGAAAGGGGCCGGAAATAAAAGCCCAATAGTAAAGTACAACTGCTGAAAGGTAAACAGCAACTAATGAGTCATCCTTCGGGAATCCCACCTGAAGGGTGGGTACAGATGGCCTCCTCACCACCCCAGGTCTGTCCAACCACTCCATATACGTCTCTCCAAATGGTCCACCTTCGGGTACCGTCCATCTCTACAAATCTCTGCCTAAATCAGTGATGTTCGTCATCTGAAACCAACACAACAATGTGTGGGCATATCCCATGCAGGGGCGAGTATCACGATACTCGGTAGGGACCCTGAGACCCCCGAAGGTCTACCAAAATCCATGAAAGATAAACCACAGAAGTAAGAAACAATAAAAAAGTTTCAACCAACCCTAATTCGATATATTCACATACATATACCTAAGTTACCAATCACATACCGACTCCAACTATCGATCCCAAACACAACCCAGTCCACAAAGGATGTATGGTCAGTCTGGCCCGGTGGGGCAGAACCAACCTGTGGACCCGGCTAGCGCTGAGGGCCGGTTCGATTAGCCCCGTGACACCAAGTGGCACCGCCCTTCTCTACATGACCGAAAGTAGCCGAATGGTTCGGTCCAAGGCATGTGTCCTACTCAGCGGGTCGTGGTCTTTACCATGCGGTGCCTGCAGGTGTCGCAGTTTCCCAGCCCGGCTGGCAGGTGGTCGGCCGGTTCGCCCAACAGAGCAGCCCATGGTTGCGGACTGTAGTCTTCTCAACAGCATGGCGCCTACGGGCATCGCGGTCATCCAGCCTAGCCGGCCATAGCTGGTCGGTTATTCTCCGGCCGAGAGGCCCATGGATGCGAGCCACTGTCTCCCTTCATGCAGCGCCTTCAGGCACCACGGCTCCTGCTCGCAGACTAACATGATTTTCTGACTCATTTTCCAATGGTCCAAGAAACCCAAGAGACCACCGGTTCTCCCTCAAGGTAGCCGGCGCGCGGCTGCTGCTACCACCGACGCCTCCTCCGTCTCGTGTTTCTTCTCCGGCGTGGTGCGACGGCACCGTGCCCTTTTGACTTCGCCTCTAATGTCAATCAATAACCAAGGGAGGGAGGCCAGGCCATATTGGTTTGGCCCACACCCTCCATATTAGATTATATCATTTGGATAACGATGAACCAATGAATTCATCAATGAACGAAGTTATAATTTTATTCATTTAAAATTAGTCAAATCCCCATATCTCAATTCGAAGTACATTGTGGAAGTCATGAAAAGAGAACGAACATCGATTCCGTTGACGTTGGGAAACGTACGAGGTTGGAGTGTCGTTGACAATCCATGTGGACATCATCTACTCCTTTAATGTGGGAGGAAGTTGGTGAATATGGTCTTCATGTTCTTTGGAGATGAGGAGCGTTCTTCGTTGGAACATTTATTTCTTCCAAGATTTCTCCCAAGATCTCCAAAGGATAAGTTCCAAGACAAAATAAAATAATAATCTACCTTCTATTTTAATATTCGCATGTATTTCAAATTAATTCAAAAGAATTCATAACACATAAAATTAATTAATTAATCGTGAGAGATCATTTAGTTAATTAATGGTGTTTGCACATTAATGAGAGAAGGTGGGAGGTGGAGAGTTTCAAAATTAAAAAGGGAGAGTTGGATGTTTAGGAGACTCCCTTAATTAACAGGGAGTTACATGGGGTGTTCAAGGGGAGTTGAGAAGTTTGTTTTTCATGTGGTCCCCACCACAAAATATCCTCCCATGGGAGTTTATGTGGAGTGTGGGCCCCACCTCTAACTTCCCATTGGATAAAATAACCAAAACCTAAATAAAAATATGTAACACATAATTTTTATTTAAATTATTATGAATCCTCAAAAATTAACTTCCGCTCTCAACCAAACACAACTACAGAAAAGGTCCCCTTAAGCGAATACTGGCACTGTGAGTTCATCAGTGTCCTTGGATTTCAATTCTGAGAACCAGTTCAAAAGATATATAATCTCGCATGTACGTTTACTAAACATACCCGAACAAAACATCAGAAAATGAATCCGGGAACACCGGGCCTTGGAATCAGGTGCCGTCAGAAACTGTGGACTCGTAAAATTACCATGTATTTAAGAAAAAATTTCTATAGGATTTCTGTGTCTTTACACAAGTGTTGTGGGTTTAGAAAACTATTTAATGGGTTTCAATAATATGTAAAGTTTTTGTTTTCTTTGATCTAGGCCATAAGGTGCATGTTTGGAATTGTAAAGAGTATGCCTCCATGACCACACTTGCTTGAAGGATGAATTGAGAAAATGGATAAGAATGATCTTCTTGTTAAGGAAGCTTTGGAAATGTTCATGAAAGTTGAGGGGGAAGGTCAAATGTTCCTAGATAACTTTTTTCAATTCATGTAACTCATGGGAAGAGTCCATGTGTGGGTTGATAAGTGCATGTATGACCTAATGAAGGATTTTTAGATAGACTACCCTCTGATTTTTAATAGAGAGGGTGGACATAAGGGAGTATATTTCTAGGATGAGTCCATTGAGATTATAAATGAAAACATGGTGAATCCTACAGATAGGAGAGTCATGTTGGATACCTATATTATATTATGATTAGTGGATCACTGGTTGGATTTTTAGGTATATATTGGGCATGCATATGGTTTTTGATGGATTAAAATTTTGGGACAGTTTTTGGAGAACAATTATCATGAGTCTCTAAAGTAGGAGAAATAATTTGAGTTTTTGAGGTAGAATCAAGGTACTACATCGATAATGGACTATGTTAAACACTTAACAAAAATTAAACACTATACATAATAATTGATAGTGGATGAGACAACTATGGGTATCCATTTCTATGATGGGATAAAATGAGATATTAGGTCCCAGGTTACCCATTTTGGGTTAAAGATGTTTCTTGAGGTATTTGATTAGGATCTAACAGATAATGGGAACCTGAAGGAGGGTTATAAATCTAGATATATAGTTAACATTGGGAGAGTAGGTGACATGATCTCTAAGAGTTGGAAGCATCTCCAAGAAAACACTAGCCATGGAATTTGGAAAAAGAGTTCCCAGATAGAGGGTCATGTTCCATATTACCTTACTCGGGTGATCTTTGAACAACATGGTAGGTCGGGACACATATATAGATTGTTCAACCTACCACCATTAGGGTTATAATAATTATATAGTACGAGATATCTGTAGAAGTTCTGCAGGACCTAGTGACATGTAGGTTTTGTGGGTGAATCTATTGGATAGAGTCAGAGTGTACGGAGGTGATATTATACACATTATCAGACTGACATTTGTAGTTCTACAGGTAATGAAGGTAGAGGAAGTGGTAATGAACATTTGGGAAAAAATATACACAATATTAGAGTGGTTCATCTTATGTTATATGGACTAAATCTCATAAAATATGATTAGAACAATTACATGATATACAACCTGCGCTTATGGAGAGCGAGGTTGTACCATAAACAGTGAGAGGTACTATTCATATAACTTCTAACTTATCTAGAACCTTATTTAATACTGTTACATATAATTCCATTATTTATACACATATTATGAATGGTTTTAGCATGCTAGTGGAGTTTGTGGGAGGGTTGATAATGATAAGAACACTTATGGGTGTATAGATGAGAGACATTTGGGTGTGCATGGGGTGATCTCTCAAAGTGGAAGAGTATCATTTTCTGTTGGATATCTATATTATTTACATGTATGGCTTCAACACAATAATGGTTATGATAGGATTGTTTCTTACTAATTACACATTGATTTTTAGCACATGAGTGTCTCCTTTATGTCACCTAAGGGTGACCACTGTATTTATCACGTTGAGTGAGATATCTAAGAGCGTTGAGTATGTCAAACTACCCAAAAACTCAGAGATCTCACATCCCATGATTATTGTATTTTTATGGATGAATTATGTAACACCCCGAGCTTCCACGATACGCTTCTCATTCAATAATGCAATATCTTGCATTGTACGCAACTTCGAGTTCTAAAACATCGCGACTAATCAAAGTAGCCGTTATGAATAGTAATACCTTCTTTTTGAAATATTATAAATTTTATATGTCAAAATGGACTTCATTTTTGTATTCGTAATATCGAAATTAGCCTATGTTGAATTTTTGGTATTTTTCTGAGAACTTCTAAAATTTTATAAATAGTGAAAAATACTTAAAACAACTTTTTTAATCAAAATAATTTATAGTGATAAATTATAATATTTGATGGTTTTAAAGTATAATTAGAATATATTTTTACCATTTTATCCAATGGTGGTCATTAGAATTAATTTAACATTGAAATTGGACATAAACAATTGCCAATCTTTTGATATAAATTGTTTCTTAAAAACACGCTATTTGTTGTGACAGCGGGAATTAATTATAAAATTAATTAATGCAACTAATATGTTTGGAATTTTGTAAAATAGACATCATTTTTCAATTCGGAATATCAATTATAGCTTAGGGTGAAATTTTGGCCTTATTCTGAAAAACTTCAATTTTTGATGAATAGTGAAACCACTAAGTGGTAGTTAAATAACTAATTTTTCGTTTAAATGAAATATTACCACTTCTGTGATTTGATTTTCAAAAATCCGACATACATGGTTTTCATTAAGAAGTAAAATGTGGTTCGATGGGATAAAAATAATTTTTTGGTGAATAGTAACTTATTAAGTTCTTAATCGCGATTAGTGGTAATTAGGGTAGTTTAAGGTATAAATAATACTTTAATAATATTAAATGACCTAGACACATGTCCCAACCTCATTGGTTGTGTCATGGCCGACCAAGACAAGCCATGGCCTAACTTGGGGACCCCATGGATCCACTTTTGTTGGGAAATAACATAAATTACTTTTTATTTAATGTTAAAGTGAAAATGACACTAACATAAAGTGTTTTACTAAAACAATTTTTAAGTAGGGTTACACAAGTCCAAATTTTGATTATAAATAGTCATTGGAAAGCTAAAAAGATTTCCTACATCATAGTATTTGTTTTATAATTTTTAGACATTAAATAAATTAAAGTATTTATGACATAATAATGATGCAGCGATGACATCATTATTTGACGATTTAAATAAAATGAGAAGATAATGCAAAATCCGAGGCTTACACTTGTCCAAAGCCTATTGGATGAAGATATTTCGAAACCTTATCACCTTAGCCTCGAATTATATAGATGTGGGACCTTTAGAATCCGAAAAGCATTTTGAAATAATGTAACATTTCATTACTTTCCAAAAGTGCCCCTCCTCTCCACTTATAAAAGGCCCCCACCTCTCCCACCTTATTCACACCTTCAAGCCATTTGGCTCGGCCAACCTCTGCCCAAATACTCTCCCAACATCCCTCTATTACTCCTAGAATCCTCACTTTGGGCAGAACTCTTCCCAAGGAAGCCTTTGGCTCAAATCAAAAAGAGTTACCCGATTTTGAGGTAATGTCTTTTCTAATGTTGTTTTGTTTTATTTTTCTTCTCCAACCCCCTAAACTCTTTTTATTCATTTCTTTTGTAACAACACCAGTATCCTCAATATACTAGGATGTTGTTATAAGAAGGATTCGAGCTACACTTACACACACCTACATCTAATGGTTAAAGAACATACGGTTTCTGTGGATGGCGAATTTCTGCCTCACGAAACGATGATTGTTCAACACTCATATAACACCTCCAAAGGTGGCCATTAAGATGTCACTATTTTTATATATGATATATAATATGTTTTTGTTTTACTTATGCTTCTGTATTTCTCATTTATGGCATACTTTATGATTTCCATTATGGGTAAAACGCGATAATTTCATTTTAGGAAGTGCGGACTACCGCCCCCTCAAAGTGATATGAATCGTTAATGCCATGTGTGGGATGTATAAAGGATGGAGTAAATGGTATTATACACTATATTATACTGGAATTATATTATACATTTATATCATTATGATTTCATTCCATTAAATATGAAATTGAAATGAAAGTAGCGTTCATGCGTACGTACGGCTTACCGTCTCCATGAACGGTGCATTTCATTTCTTACCTCTAAATGTTACGTAATATTATAAATGAATGTATATACTGTATATATATGATATATATGATATCTACATCATTAATATAATTCTGGATATAATGGATATTTCACCACATGAACAACTTATAATTATAAGAAGTTTATTGTTGACTCATGTACCAAAGATCGACAAAACGACCGTTATTAACTTAAATAATTACATAATGTTCATAACATTGTAATAAGTGATATAAAAAGGATAATGAAATTGAAAATGGTTCTTAATAAGGTAGATATTAACTCTAGTTTATTATTCAGGAGGTTAAATAACGGTTGAGTCAAGTCGGACACAAGGTAAGGGAACTTCTTAACCCAACTTCCATTCTTTGGGTTAATCTCCTACTTTCAAATTATGTCATGATATTATTATGTCCTATCTTGTATTTTTACATTATTTATGTGTACCTATAGTGAATACACATAATAGATATATTTTATTTAAAAATTATCTTTTAAAGTACTTCGTCTCAATCTCCTTTCATTGAGGCATATTTGGTTTTATACACAAATTTCTTTTATACGGTGTATAAACCCCTTTGACTTTTACGGTTATTCAAAAGGAATCTTTTTATACAAAGCGTTTTGCTAAACGACAAAAGGGAATGTTTTTCTTTCCGTACTTATGCGGCGACAACGACTTCTCCGCCGCCGTGACCATTATTTGAGTTTCGGCTTCCTCTACAAGCCATCATTTTTTTAACGAAAAATAAATACAAAGTTTTAACTTTCTTTTATTTTGGTATTGAAAATGGTTTTGAAAGTGTTTTTATTATATCAATGTGTTGTATTGATATCTTGTGATTGAAATGTGGAAATGTTATGTTTACATTATGCATGTTTTATGTGATACAATTATGTTATGGTTTATGATATGTTTAAACCTATTCATATGAGGAATGTATTGGACTTAATAAGTGACGGGTGGAGCCCGCTATAGCTCCTCGATGCATCGGCAGGTCTCATGAGACAACTAGACGTGGAATTGGCCGAGGCCCTTTCCCAATTTGATTTATGGTTTTGGCCGAGGCCTTAATCATTTTAGATGTCTTGGCCGAGGCCTTGACAAAATGTTTCAGAATATCCGGCATTATACATTCCCTCATTATGAAAGTGGTTATTGATATTGCATGTGATTATTCGACCAGTAGAATATCCATGTGAAGAAGTAAATGGCATTATCTCATTTTACTTTTGCCATATTATGTTGAAGTTCATGTTTAAAAGGCTTTTGTTTTAGTTATACATTGCCTTAAATGTTAATGTTTATTTATGAAAGCTTCCGCATTATTGTTATCCTTACTGAGCATCTGAGCTCACCCCTTTCAATGTTTTAATATTTTCCAGGATGTGAAGAAGTATTTTATGAATGACCTGCAGGGATAGTCGGAAGAGGATATGAGTGTGGACTATGGAGACTTTGTTATTGTAGTTTTTCACTTTTTGATGTAATGAAAGACTTATGAATTTATCTAGTGTTTCCAAGGCTACTAAACTAATCGGTCTTTCGAGACATGATCCTTTGTGATCATGCCAATGTTACGAAGTAATGCACCGACTCTGGGTAGCTGGGGTCGGGGCGTTACAGTTGGTATCAGAGGCAGTTTAGTACTAACCTTGGAAGCTAGATTTAGATAAACTCTGATTAGAGCACATAGCCCAAAGATAGACTTTGAGGATTAGTATAGAAGAACTTCCTAGAATTTTGTTATTGTAGAGATTTTGTGAGTTTTCCGAGCAATACATCCCTGTCTGGATACGAGCAGGTAGAGGCGGCTCTGGCACAGATGTACCTAGGGGTAAAACCCGAAAACACCGCTTTGAGCTAGACTCGAACGGGAACTGGTGCACGACAACGGGCCTTGCTGCACTCTTGGTTACGACACTCCCGGGGGATATGCTTAGGATAATTCTCATTTTATTTACAAACCACTATGAAGGGTTATGAGTATATACTTTCTCAAAGAAAACATTTCTTTTTATGATTATGGATTATATCCATAAATAGTTCAATTTATGTAAAGTGTTTTACAAGTATGGAATTATGTATTTTGATTCATAAACTAACCTAGTTTATGCCGTTGTATAGAAATGGCGCCCAGTAGAAGGAATGTGAACTCCAGCGGTACGTATGATCCAAAGAGTAAGAAGGATAGTATCTTTCACGGTATTAAGCCAACATTTCGAAGGGAAATAGTCTCCCATGTGTTCTCAACATATGAAGAAATAGTATCATGTGTTAATAGGATAAGTAAAGAATTCTCTGAGTCCTATGGCTTTGAAGCGAAGCAAGAGATGAAAGGGATGGAAGAGAGAATGATGGATAAAGGGATGAGGGGAAAGAAGAATTTTCCAATATGTGGTAATTGTGGGAAGAAACATCATGGAACTTGCCTAAAGGGAATGGGAGTTTGTTATAAGTGTAGAGAAAAAGGACACAAAGTGCGTGACTGCAAGGGTAAGAAAATGGTTTCAAATGTACAATGCTTCTTCTGCAAGGATTGGGGACACTACGCAAACCAATGTCCAAATCATCAGAGCATGCCCCAAATGATGTTATTGGATAATAATCAAGTTATGATACTACCACAGATGAGGAGTAATGATTAGAGTTCTTATGTTGTTATTAAAGATTTTTTTTAATTTGAGTGTTGTATCAATGATGTACTGGTTATAATAATTATGGAGTATATAAGGATTGTACTGCAGTACTATTTCATCAAGGACTTGAGATTGTGTGGAACCAAGAAAAGTGACTCCACAGTAGGTTAAATTTTTGGAAAATATATGGTTGAGAGAAAGATAAACCATAATATGGTTTTGATACTGAGATTGTGATTTTGGAATAAGACGTGATTGATTTGGATAAATTATATTGGATATACTTAACTTCCTTGAAACTGATTGATGTTTTGTATACATTTTTGGATAGAAGGAGTATATCTAGTATTCTATAAGGAATAAGGGATCATGGTAATTCAGTATGTTTAAAAAGAATACATGATGAAGGTGCTCACATGTTGTTACGTGGGATAAAGGATCTTCATTATGTTTACCTTCCTTATAAAATTTGGACTGTGAGTTGGACAGATGTATTTTGGATAACTATTAAGGTTGGAATGGATTAAGTTGAACCATGGATAGTATTGTTTAAGGTTAAAAAATTTATGAAGATTATTTTTGGAATATTATGATACTATAGTTTTAGGAAAAGGACAACCTGCAGGGTGGGGCATAACCCGTCGCGTCGGACAAAGCTGCAGGAATCGAACCCACAATCATAGTGCGACAGGCCTTTATTTCCTACCACTAGCCTACAGGAAGTCCCCGGTTATTACAAAATAATTTTACTAATCTAAATGGTATGTGTTAACATTTGGAACCTTATACAATTAGGATAAGTATAATATTTTTGAGTTCTATTATCTTTTGAGTGAAAGATGAGTTGAAGGTTGAAACTCTAATGTCAAACACATATATATATATATACCTATCTCTTATTCAATGAATAAATTAATTCTTAAACTTTAGTAAAGGGATATTAAAACAAAAAAAATGTGTTATCCTAATAACTTATGTTTTGTTGAACTGATGATATTTTAAATCAACATAGATTGAAGGCTTTGAGGCCCTCAATTTGACAGTTGATTGTGATTGATGACCTCAATCAATCCCTACAAATATTTACGTTTTTCCTCAAATTATATGTCTCTAATTGCCACCAATGTTCTCCTTATCGAGATCATGATTTGGTGGTGACTTTCTTATTTCCATTTCCCTCTTATTAAGACTAAATTCTATTAACCTTATTTCCGATGTGGGTTTTCCACAAAGGTATTTTCTATTTTCAACCTTTTATTTTTCCAAGAAAAATTTCAAATTGCGAGGACGCAATTTATTGAAGGAGGGGAGAATGTAACACCCCGAGCTTCCACGATACGCTTCTCATTCAATAATGCAATATCTTGCATTGTACGCAACTTCGAGTTCTAAAACATCGCGACTAATCAAAGTAGCCGTTATGAATAGTAATACCTTCTTTTTGAAATATTATAAATTTTATATGTCAAAATGGACTTCATTTTTGTATTCGTAATATCGAAATTAGCCTATGTTGAATTTTTGGTATTTTTCTGAGAACTTCTAAAATTTTATAAATAGTGAAAAATACTTAAAACAACTTTTTTAATCAAAATAATTTATAGTGATAAATTATAATATTTGATGGTTTTAAAGTATAATTAGAATATATTTTTACCATTTTATCCAATGGTGGTCATTAGAATTAATTTAACATTGAAATTGGACATAAACAATTGCCAATCTTTTGATATAAATTGTTTCTTAAAAACACGCTATTTGTTGTGACAGCGGGAATTAATTATAAAATTAATTAATGCAACTAATATGTTTGGAATTTTGTAAAATAGACATCATTTTTCAATTCGGAATATCAATTATAGCTTAGGGTGAAATTTTGGCCTTATTCTGAAAAACTTCAATTTTTGATGAATAGTGAAACCACTAAGTGGTAGTTAAATAACTAATTTTTCGTTTAAATGAAATATTACCACTTCTGTGATTTGATTTTCAAAAATCCGACATACATGGTTTTCATTAAGAAGTAAAATGTGGTTCGATGGGATAAAAATAATTTTTTGGTGAATAGTAACTTATTAAGTTCTTAATCGCGATTAGTGGTAATTAGGGTAGTTTAAGGTATAAATAATACTTTAATAATATTAAATGACCTAGACACATGTCCCAACCTCATTGGTTGTGTCATGGCCGACCAAGACAAGCCATGGCCTAACTTGGGGACCCCATGGATCCACTTTTGTTGGGAAATAACATAAATTACTTTTTATTTAATGTTAAAGTGAAAATGACACTAACATAAAGTGTTTTACTAAAACAATTTTTAAGTAGGGTTACACAAGTCCAAATTTTGATTATAAATAGTCATTGGAAAGCTAAAAAGATTTCCTACATCATAGTATTTGTTTTATAATTTTTAGACATTAAATAAATTAAAGTATTTATGACATAATAATGATGCAGCGATGACATCATTATTTGACGATTTAAATAAAATGAGAAGATAATGCAAAATCCGAGGCTTACACTTGTCCAAAGCCTATTGGATGAAGATATTTCGAAACCTTATCACCTTAGCCTCGAATTATATAGATGTGGGACCTTTAGAATCCGAAAAGCATTTTGAAATAATGTAACATTTCATTACTTTCCAAAAGTGCCCCTCCTCTCCACTTATAAAAGGCCCCCACCTCTCCCACCTTATTCACACCTTCAAGCCATTTGGCTCGGCCAACCTCTGCCCAAATACTCTCCCAACATCCCTCTATTACTCCTAGAATCCTCACTTTGGGCAGAACTCTTCCCAAGGAAGCCTTTGGCTCAAATCAAAAAGAGTTACCCGATTTTGAGGTAATGTCTTTTCTAATGTTGTTTTGTTTTATTTTTCTTCTCCAACCCCCTAAACTCTTTTTATTCATTTCTTTTGTAACAACACCAGTATCCTCAATATACTAGGATGTTGTTATAAGAAGGATTCGAGCTACACTTACACACACCTACATCTAATGGTTAAAGAACATACGGTTTCTGTGGATGGCGAATTTCTGCCTCACGAAACGATGATTGTTCAACACTCATATAACACCTCCAAAGGTGGCCATTAAGATGTCACTATTTTTATATATGATATATAATATGTTTTTGTTTTACTTATGCTTCTGTATTTCTCATTTATGGCATACTTTATGATTTCCATTATGGGTAAAACGCGATAATTTCATTTTAGGAAGTGCGGACTACCGCCCCCTCAAAGTGATATGAATCGTTAATGCCATGTGTGGGATGTATAAAGGATGGAGTAAATGGTATTATACACTATATTATACTGGAATTATATTATACATTTATATCATTATGATTTCATTCCATTAAATATGAAATTGAAATGAAAGTAGCGTTCATGCGTACGTACGGCTTACCGTCTCCATGAACGGTGCATTTCATTTCTTACCTCTAAATGTTACGTAATATTATAAATGAATGTATATACTGTATATATATGATATATATGATATCTACATCATTAATATAATTCTGGATATAATGGATATTTCACCACATGAACAACTTATAATTATAAGAAGTTTATTGTTGACTCATGTACCAAAGATCGACAAAACGACCGTTATTAACTTAAATAATTACATAATGTTCATAACATTGTAATAAGTGATATAAAAAGGATAATGAAATTGAAAATGGTTCTTAATAAGGTAGATATTAACTCTAGTTTATTATTCAGGAGGTTAAAGAACGGTTGAGTCAAGTCGGACACAAGGTAAGGGAACTTCTTAACCCAACTTCCATTCTTTGGGTTAATCTCCTACTTTCAAATTATGTCATGATATTATTATGTCCTATCTTGTATTTTTACATTATTTATGTGTACCTATAGTGAATACACATAATAGATATATTTTATTTAAAAATTATCTTTTAAAGTACTTCGTCTCAATCTCCTTTCATTGAGGCATATTTGGTTTTATACACAAATTTCTTTTATACGGTGTATAAACCCCTTTGACTTTTACGGTTATTCAAAAGGAATCTTTTTATACAAAGCGTTTTGCTAAACGACAAAAGGGAATGTTTTTCTTTCCGTACTTATGCGGCGACAACGACTTCTCCGCCGCCGTGACCATTATTTGAGTTTCGGCTTCCTCTACAAGCCATCATTTTTTTAACGAAAAATAAATACAAAGTTTTAACTTTCTTTTATTTTGGTATTGAAAATGGTTTTGAAAGTGTTTTTATTATATCAATGTGTTGTATTGATATCTTGTGATTGAAATGTGGAAATGTTATGTTTACATTATGCATGTTTTATGTGATACAATTATGTTATGGTTTATGATATGTTTAAACCTATTCATATGAGGAATGTATTGGACTTAATAAGTGACGGGTGGAGCCCGCTATAGCTCCTCGATGCATCGGCAGGTCTCATGAGACAACTAGACGTGGAATTGGCCGAGGCCCTTTCCCAATTTGATTTATGGTTTTGGCCGAGGCCTTAATCATTTTAGATGTCTTGGCCGAGGCCTTGACAAAATGTTTCAGAATGTCCGGCATTATACATTCCCTCATTATGAAAGTGGTTATTGATATTGCATGTGATTATTCGACCAGTAGAATATCCATGTGAAGAAGTAAATGGCATTATCTCATTTTACTTTTGCCATATTATGTTGAAGTTCATGTTTAAAAGGCTTTTGTTTTAGTTATACATTGCCTTAAATGTTAATGTTTATTTATGAAAGCTTCCGCATTATTGTTATCCTTACTGAGCATCTGAGCTCACCCCTTTCAATGTTTTAATATTTTCCAGGATGTGAAGAAGTATTTTATGAATGACCTGCAGGGATAGTCGGAAGAGGATATGAGTGTGGACTATGGAGACTTTGTTATTGTAGTTTTTCACTTTTTGATGTAATGAAAGACTTATGAATTTATCTAGTGTTTCCAAGGCTACTAAACTAATCGGTCTTTCGAGACTTGATCCTTTGTGATCATGCCAATGTTACGAAGTAATGCACCGACTCTGGGTAGCTGGGGTCGGGGCGTTACAAATTATGTCTAAATTATGAATTTTTTCAACTAGTAGTGGATCATTTTTGGGACATCCTTCTAAAATTATTATTGGTGTTTCCACCTATGAATGATGTGGAGTTTACCATTGAGCTCAAGCCTAGGGAAGAGCCAATTTCAATTAAACTATATAAAATAGAACCAATAGAGCTACAAGATAAAAATATTCAGTTATTGGTTTCATAGGATAATGAGTTTATCCAACCAAGTATGTCTCTAGGGATATCACCTTTTCTGTTTTTAAATAAGGCTAACGTAGGTTTTCACATGTGTGTCATTTACCGTAAGTTGAACAAGATGACTGTAAAGAACCGATATCTTATTATGCATATCGATGTTCTATTTGACCATTTTAATAGAGTTTTTGTTCTCTTATATATTGAATTTAGATTGGGGTATCATCATCTGATATTTAAGACTTCTGATTTACCATGGATTCTTTTTAGGAGGTGAAGAAGCGTTTGACATCGACACCAATCTTCATCGTACCAGATCCATGTGAGCTATACATAGTATATTTTTATGATTCTAGAATTTGAATTAGAGTTGCGTTAATGAACGAAGATTGATATATGGAGTATGGGTCTCATAAGTTGAGGCCACATGAATAGAATTTCCCTATGGGTGACATCAATTTGGCTATAGCGGTTAATGCATTAATGTGTTGGTAGTAGTTCCTTTTGGGGGATATGTTTACAGTGTTTATAGAAAACAACATATTATTTTATATTTACTTATAGTGTTAATTGAATCTATATAAATGGGGATTGGTTGATTATATGAAAAAATTCAATTTTGAGATGGCATATACACCCAAAAAGTGGAATAGTGTTGGTGATGATTTGTGTAGGAATAGTCAGACTTAGGATGTTATGGAATATAATACTGAGAAGATGATAAAAACTTTTATAAATGATATCCACATTATGGTGTAAGAGATTAAAAAATAGATGAATCTAGTTTTAGTGTAAGTGGAGTCTATATTTTTGAGACTAATCAGGGATAGGCAGTATGGTGGTCTTGAATTCTAGACCTTGATAGAACGCCTTGAAGGTGGAGAGTAACCTTCCTATTGGATCATAGTTTATTAAGAGATCATCAATGTATAGAATCAAATTTATGGCCAAAGTGCATGTGGGAGGAGATAATGCATGATTTTCATTTGTCAATTTTGGTGTTACATCCATTTGGAAAAAATATATATCAGGAACTACGATAACAGTTTTGGTGGTCGTGCCTAAAAAAGAAAATTGTAGGATTCATGAAACATTGCTAAATATTTTAAAATTTGAATAGAGTATCAATGACCAGTAAATTTTTTACATCTATTTCCCATTAATAATGGATTTTTAATGCAAGGCCATAGACATTATGTTTGGTATCCCAAGGAAATAATATAATAATGAATCTATTTGTGTGATTATAGATTGAATGATGAATGTTTCACATTTAATTCCCATATTAGAGACATTAATAGCGGTGTAGCTTTGAGTGTTTTTTTTGTTTTTGAGATATTATATCTTCATGGGGTTCCACATACTATAGTTTTAGATCACGACTCATTCATTAAATCATTCTTCAAGAAGGGTTTATATAAGGCCTTTGGTACACAAGTTTTTTGAGTACATCATTCATCCCACAATAAGAAGGATATTAGAGTGTAATATATTGGTTATTGAGGATATAATAAGATTTTGAGTTCTTTAATTCAGTGTAACTTTATTGAATAATATAGATATAGTTTAGTGTTCCTATAAAAAAAGTTATCAAGAATTAATACATATATCTCCATATGAGGGTCTTTATGGAATGCCAAATAGATTTACATTATACATGATGGAGGAAGGTGGGTCATAATTGATGGGACCAAGTCTTTTGTAGGAGACATTGGATAATATTTTGTTTATTTGGAGACATATAGATACATATCAGAGTATATATGAATTCTTATGTTGATAGACATCGACTACCCCTAGAGCATACATAGTGTGATATTGTTTTACTTCAGTTGTATACAAGGTTGGGTCACTACAATATACATAGGTAGGGTAAGAAATAACCCATATTTGTTGGAACTTATGTGGTTATGGATATAAATGGGTTGGTTTCATACTATTGGTTGTTCCATATAAATATGGATATATTCATGATTTAATCCATTTGTAAAAACAATATAAGTATCACCATGACCCTTCTCATGTGATCTATGTAGATGATGTTTAGCTATAGAATGATTTTCACATTGAGGAGCATATGATACGTGTGTTGGATCATAGAGAGAATTTGAAGTAGGGATACACCATCATATTAATTTTCAAATTGTGGGAACATGTAAATTTCATAGGGGAATCATGTGGTATGGAATAATATATGAGGGATTATTGGACAAAACAATTCAACACAAAATCTTAGTGATTCAATGGAGACATTATCTAGGATGACAAATTATAAATTAGGGATATTGTAATATACAAATATTTTTTGTTCTTGAATCAAGGTATATTTTAGTTATTATTTTTCCATGTGTTGAGAAATATTTTTTGGGTTTTACATTAGATTATCATTGAGAGAATATTGAGAAAAATAGAATCTAATAGAGGAATTTATGTTTGGTTAATGTTTAGGAAATAATGTGTGCCCCATCCCACAAAAACATTTAACCATAAAAGTGGGTATTTTCATTATTAGTGCATGGTTTGTCAAACCATGCACCATATTAAGAGTTACTACACAACCCAAAATAATCGGTTCACAGTTATTGCATATTTAGGTAAAACAATGTGATGCTATGTAAGAATCCATGTGTGGGTTTTATGTGGACAAGAATTTTATTTTTTTAATAACCTAGACCACGAACTAATCCAAAATTGACCACCATTCAACCCTAGGTGGCATTTCATGATTTTAGAGTTATTTTTACAAATTATATGACTCCCTAAAATCCATTATTCATGATTTGAATCCTAACCAAAGATCAACATCCATTTTAGTAAGTGGATTTTGTCGAATTGGATTCTTGGTCATCTACTTTATTTTGGTGGAATGTTATCCTTTTTTTGTAGATCCATATTTATGATTGAAGAATCATGATCTAGGATTATGGATCTATATCTCGATTGAATAGATATTTATTTTTTATTTATAATTTTGGATAATATATTCAGATCTAGATATATTTCACTATGCCGGTCAAATTTTGGGGATTTTCATTGGTGAGTGCTCTTCTCAAAATATGAGGTAGGTGGTATATAATTCAAATACTATACTCTATATGTCAAGTATGTGTATATAGTAATAGAATGTTTATTTTATTTTTAACAACTGAGGTAATCATTTAGTAAATTAATTGATGAATTATCTAAATAAATATATATGAATAGGGGATTCTGAGAATTAGGTGTTTGCGTAATTACATGTTAAATTAATTATGAGATATTGAGTTATTTAGTGATAAAATTAATTTTTGAATTAATTATGAGATTTAGAGATTTTTTACTGGAGGTAATTAATTGATGGATTAATTATGGTATATTATGATTTTGGAATTGAGATAATTGTTGCAATAATTAATCATGAGGTGTTGATATTGAGAATTATGATATTTAATTGGGGAATCGGTTATAGAATTTAGATCATTCAATATTTATTAATTAATTTATTAATTATTTAATTGATTTTACATGCATAATTTTTTTGAATTAATCATTGTGGTTTATGTGATAATTTAATTGTTGGATTAACTATTTTTATTATAGTGTTAAACTCATTTTTTAATTGGTAAAGGTATTGATGTGGATAATTAATTAATTAATTAATTAATCTTTTAATGGAAGTAAGGTAATTTAGTTGTGAATTAATAAATGGTAACCTAGTCACTATAATGTGTAAGGTATAAATGGGAACATGGGATTTTAGTTTGGAATTAATGAATGGTAACATGATTATTCTAATGGGTAAGGTATGAATGGTAACATACGAATTTAGTTATCAAATAAATAGTGGTATCTTGGTCATTATATTTTGTAATATATAAATTCTAACATGTTAATTTAGTGATGAATTTAAATATTTTTATCAATTGAATTTATGGTATATAAAAACATGGGAAAAAATCGGGATCCAACATGAGATGAAGAATGTTTTCGAGATTGGGTTAATATAGGAACATTAGGGTTTATGTCGTTAAATAATTAATACATGGAACTGGTGATAACTAATTACTTATAGATTTTATTTATTTTATTATACAACTACAATCACTATTTTAATGATTATTTTTTTAGACACCACTATTGTCGCCTACTGAATTTTTCTCACATCCTACATGGTATTCTTGATCATTACCTAAATAGACATTGTTTCTTCTAGACAGGATAAGGGAAAACGAACTAGGTTGGATGGATTATTTAGGGATGGATAATGAATGAGGGAATGAGACATGGTCCATGACCGACTTGAGAATCATCAATGTATTTATATTTAGTTTTCTTTTTAAACATATGATGCGTAACTTAAAATGGAGTTTTTTTCATATTTAGTTTGGATATTGTATTTCATTCATTTATTATCATGAGATATTGGTATTTTTTTGGTTATATGTAAGTCTACTATTGTTTATTTTATTCTTTTTGTGTATTACTATAACATAAGTTTTAGTCTCCCCATGATCGACTTATTAGACCCTCTCTACTAATTGGGATCCTTTTGAATTCTGGGAGGGATTATTCAGTCTATTTGACTGACTAGTTCGGGGTACTGGTGTGTGGAAGCCCAACTGGGGAATTATAGAAAATTTCATTTAGCATTATCATTGTTCCATCAGGTTTTATCCATCGACTAAAACTACAAATCATAGTTTGAGAATAAATAATCATATTGTTTTAAATATTTTCAGGGAAAAAAATTATATGAGTTCTAAATTAAAAGACCAACTTTTCAATGACACCATATTTTTATCCATGGTCATTCCTATTCATTACTTAAATCCTTCCTTATGGTTCAGAAATAGATTGTGAATTTTCAAACCATATCACCAAATAGTATCAAAACAATTTGGTTGGATGGAACCTTATCTTGCACTATATTGTGATCACATCCATATTAATGAAACCTTTTCCTAGGTATTACTCCTTTGTACCACTATTCCAGAGGCACATCCACATGTAATATTCACACCACTATTAAATTTCTTTGAAACCCCTTTCACTACCCTCCATTGAAATTCCATGATTTTCCCTAGAATTAGAATTAAATTTTGAACTATCCTCAGAGTAATCACTAGACATATCTTTAGACATAAACATTGGAATATCAGAAGGGATATCACTAAAGTTTTTCTAATCCTAATATCCAAACATTTAAAAATCCATTCCTCTGATACTAACTATTGTAACACATTCTTGGAATGAATAAATATCATTATATTTATATTAATAATAAATACATTTCCTAATGAAATTCATAAGGACTGTAATGTTGGTTCTGAGTGTAGTAGAAGCCCAGGATCGGCATGTACCCAACATTTAATATTGTCACAATCGTGGAATAATCTGGGATCAATAAAACAACGAACAATTGTATCCACTAAATTGAATAGATGATTAATGATAAAGAAGGAACCTACAATTGTACAGAATGGATTGGCATATTTTTTTTAAAATTAATTTAATTAAATTATAGAATTATCTCTAAGGTGATTCTTTATTTTCTTATGCGTCTTACCAAGAGTCTATGGTGCGGCTTCATTGCGATGTTGAATACATGGATAGGAATCCTCTTGTGGTGACCCACACATGCTCCACATATCTTGGACATCTCCAAAAGATTCTCTAGGTGATAATGTAGATGATCCGTACACCTGAAATGTCTGCCTTCGATCTTCGTGAGAATCAATTCTGAATAATTCTCCATTATCTGGTGTGGGAGGATCTCTCTCATTGTTGAGATTATTCATGGAGAGGGAAGAGTTCTCTAGGCTCAAGAGATTTTCTCCAAGGATGTTGTGCACACAACAATTGGTTATCCAGTCGAATAACCCCATGCCTAATATGGAGAATAATAACATAACATGGAATTCATTTCACTTTGTAATAATAAATAATTAGAATAGGGGATGTCACATAATTTATTATTCAATTTTAATCCCAATTTAAAATAATGATAATAATGATATTATTTTCATTACATGTGCTTAACATTCCTGTTATATTTATATATTATTTAACTAAATAATAAATAATTATATTTCCCACTAGACCCATAACATGGTCCACCATTCCTCTTCAATATTTAACGGGCCTTGAATAATGAAAATTTATTTATTAAATAAATATAACTTTATTATCCACATATTAAGAAATATTCCATCCGTAATATATTGTCTCGAATAATAATTAATGAAATAAATGTGATCAGGCATAGATAAATAATTATTTAACTACAATCGGTAATAATATTTATTCAATTTGTAAAATAAATAAATTATTTAACTAAGATACTTTCTAAACATAGTGTGCGAACTTATAGGCCTCTTTTTCCTTGAAATTAGGAGAGTTTTCCTAATGTACAAGATTATTGTCTAAAAATAGGTGAAGTTAACCAAGAGAAATAATTTGGCGTTGTACTGACATTTCACCTCATACGAATTCATACAATGTAATATAATCCCTTTGCCCTGATATATCAATTAAGCTAGTTTCATGCATGTTTCATCAATCCAAGTGATTGATTTCTCATTCTTTGACTTCTATGAATTGGACAAGCCTATATAACACGATGGAAATAGATTTTGTTAAGCTATATCATTTACATAAAAGGTCCTGAGATATCTATATCCATCGAAGTGAAAAATCATTTATCGCATTATTCATTAATGCAGTATTTCTCATGATGAACCCAACTTATCCAACCTCATAGTGAACATATTTCATTATAATTTTCATCAATACATCTAAGTGAATTAGTCATAATACCCATTAATAGTAATCGTAAAGTCTAAGTACCAATTCACACATCCTTAGATAGAAAAATCCACTAAAAATTATTAATGTTGATTTTTTACTTGTGGGTATTGTTCTCATAATATCCTCCTGGATATTACCATGGGTGCACACCATGAAAGGGTTCCACATTGTTTCATGAGTCCCCTACCTTGATGGCATGTATCATTTTTTTCCCTAAAAATGATATCATATATCCATAGAACATATATTTAAGAATGGTGTCATGGAAATTCCGTGTTTTCATCATAGTAGAGATCTACTATGATCGATTAGTGTGACAGTTATTCATAGGACCTTAGAAAATTCTATGTCACACATAAATAAAATCATTATTTATTTAATTTTTTATTAATATTAATCCAATCAATATTGGATTATCATAATGTACACAAAATTCTATTTATAGGGAACCAACTCTAACAGAATCCAACTTTTACTAGAGAAAATAGCTATTAACCTTCTGTATGGTAGCTCTCACATATTATTCATGCTTTTAATATTTTAGGCCTTTAGTCAAAGGGTACACCATTTTATCTTACATGGAAACTCTGCTCACTACAAATTTACCCCTTTGACAGAAATCCCTCAATGGGTGGTACTTTAGGCGTATGTTCATTATTCATTGATGTGAACTTTTATATTTTAAAGGATCCACCACGGTAGTATTATAACTATACAATGTAATCAGATATTAATTTCTAGGTAGCACATCATGCTCATGGAAAATGTTCTGAATCCAGATGGCTTCCATAGCTGCATAAATAAGACACTATATATTCAGACTCTGCGGTATAATCAGCGAATACTGTCTACTTTATACTTTTCTAGATCACAGATCATCCATTTAGATAGGAAACATATCACGATTGTGACTTTAGAGCATTTTGATCATCTGAATACTAGAATCAACATACCCTCTGATGATAAGCTCCATGTATTCCCAATACACCATGAACATATCCTTAGTTCATCACATATACTTAATGAGAACCTTAACAGAAGTCCAATACTGTTCTCCTAGATCTTAATGATATCTACCTACAATTATTAATTCATAGGAAACATATTGTCTGATATATAACATGACATAAATTATAGATCATATGATCGAAAAGTATGGAATCTTTCTAATCCTATCGTTCTCATGTTATGTTCTGGGACACATTTTCTTGAAAAGATGTATACAATGTGACACTAGATCCAATTCCCTCTTGGATTGTTCGATAATAAATATCATTATTATCTGGTCAATGTTTTTACATAGTCTTATTCCAAGCAGCCTCTTAGATCTATCATGAATGATCATGATCCTTATAATTTTGGCATCTCAATGTATGTCCTTCATGGAGATGCACTTGTTCAACCTATAGTTGAATGGATAAAATACTAGTATTTATTTTATAATAAAAAATATTTTTTCAACATACACTACTTTGATAACAACCACATTCATATTAAACAGCATGTAAACACATGTCTCACATTCATTCTTAATGAAACCTAATTCTCATATAGATTAATCGAAATGAATGTTCCATGGTTTGGATTCTTTAATTAATTCATAAATGGATCTACATAACTTTCATAACCATTTATCATCACTTGGTGTCACACCCCCTTATAGTAGTGTCAAATAAACATACTCCTAAAGGTTCCCGTTATGGAATGCAGTTTTGACATCAATCTACAAAATCTCATAGTCATGGAAACCTGATATTTAATTTATGATTATTATTTATTAAACATGAAAACTGCTGAAAACAATTTATCATACACATTTACTTTACATTTTTAAAAACATTAGCCAATATCCATACTTTATAGGTACTAACATGGCAGTCCATGTCTAGATTATTTTTGAATACCCATTTACCCCCAATATTCTTTACATCAGCTGGAACATCAACTAGAACCTAGACTTGGTTCTGATACATGGAATTATCACAGAATTCATAGATTTAAGATGTAATGTATCCTCTGATATTTATTATTCTTCCTTATAGGAGATAGGTTTATCATAGTCCAACAATAATGAGTCACCATCCTTGGTTACATGAAAACCATATCTCTTAGGTTTGTTTACCTCTCTTGTAGTACTATGGAGTCCTTGTTATTTTGGAACTAAATATTCTACTGGGGACTATGGAACATGTTCCTATAACAAAGATTGTGTATTAGGAGTATCAATTTCATCAAATTAAATCTTTTTGCCATTATCCTTTTTGAGGATTTGATCCCTCTCAAGATATATGGAATAGCTGGAAATAGTCAATTTCTTATTTGAGGAGTTGTATAGGTAGTATCACATTGTTTCCTTGGGGTAACCTTGAAAGATACACATCATTCACCAGGGTGCTATTTTATTTTCCACGTAAATCCTTAACAAAAACCTCGCATCCCCATACACATGTATGGGGAAATGTGGGTTTCTTTTTACTCCATACCTTGAAGAGAATCTGATTTTTTTCCTTAGTTGGTTCAAGGTTTATGTGTTTTATATAGTTTAAAATTCATATCCCCAAAAGGATAATTGAATATATTCATGACTCATCATTGACCTTTACATGTCCAAAAAGGTACAGTTCCTCCTTTCACTAACACCATTCCATTATTGTGTATAAGGTGGTGTGATCTGAGATAGTATCTGAGACTCCTGTAAAAGTTCGATGAACACTTGTTTGAGATGTTCGCCTCCTCGAACAGATTGATTCTTTTTTATAATATTACCATGTGGATTCTATACATCATTCTAGTAATACATGAATTTATAAAAGGACTCAGCCTTATACCCAATTAAGTATACATTTCCATATTTACACAAGTCATCACTAAAAGTGACGAATTAAGAATATCCACCTGTAGAATCTTTTTGGAATGGTCCACACCCATCTCTGTGTACAAATCCTAGAAGTTCTGTGTCCTATATAACCTTTCCACATAATTGTGGATTGGTCATTTTCCATTGTACACAACCATGACATCCTTCAAGTAGTTTTAGCTTAGATGATTCTAATTGAACATCTTGACCGATATTTGTTTCACGCTTCTCATTTACATAATTAAGGCAATGATGCCGCAACTGGGTGTTCTACAAGACATTTTATAATGACCCATACTTTACATACATTTTTATTACATCAGAATTGAATCAAAATTATTACAACATATAACAAAACCAGGAAAGGACCGTATAGGTATAGTGTCTTTAGAAACTGGGAAACATAAACAACTGGTTCATAAAGTATCTACACTATCTCCCATTTATTTCATCATATATATAGTCCCTTTTGACATATCTTACTTAATAACCTTCATCCTGACCTGGGGAAAGAAAACATACAAAAGGGCGAGCTCAAATGCTCAGTAAGTGTAAACAAAAGAAATATCAACCACATAATATACATAAGAACATAACTTTTGGAAATCTTAACCTGCAAAAGAAATCATAATTTCATAACATGGGATAAATAATAGTAGTGAAATGTAATCCCAATAATCATAAATTAAAACATGAAACTTTGTGGCATACACACATAATCATAGTGAATAAGTTCTTATTATTCAAGACTCATTTCCAAGACTATCTTAGTAGACATAGTCCATTTCTGAACCGAGCTCACTCCTCGTTTCAGTCCTGTTTCACTAAACTGGTTTAACCTGTCGTTCCAGAAATTTCTATCTCAGGAGATATAAAATCATTAACCAATGCATTGGAGGGAGACATAGTTACCACCTATCTCATAATGATACCATTCTTATGTGTGCCACAAAATCATAAACCATACATCATAGCATAACCCAAGTAATAAAAATGGGAATCTTAAACATCGTGACATCATAAAACAATTCATATAAGATAAAGGAATTCAAAAAAATATTTCCATCACAACATAATCAAATCAATGTAATAATTGGGATAGAAACATAACCCTATATTATCTTATATGGAAAATAATTTTGATAAAACACTTGAACTAAATTCTTGAGAAAAATATCCTTTCTACTTCAAAAAAACTTTTCATTTCTTAACATGTCATACAATTATAAACTATAAGATGTTGATTAGAAATAAACTTGAAAACTTGTAAAGGAATCTTCTTGGAAATAATGTTTTAAAAATCCATTCATGCCGTATAAGTTAAAAAAACATTTTTCTCGTACTTTTGCCGGAAAATTCAAAAAGTACCACGTACGAAAAACGACAAAAGATTCTTTTCATATCTTTTACTAAAAAATCACCGTAGGGTAAAATTGGTTATATACTATTGTAGAAGGATATAAATATTACATATTGAGGAAACATGGATGTGGATGATAAATATTCCCCAGTAAATTCTGAAGTATAAAAAATCTCAGATAAAAATTGAGATTGCGATATTTTCCCTTACCTTAGGTCTGATTTGCTATGTAAGTGTCCGAACCTCTTGTATAATGATTTAAATAATGTTAATGACTTATTACAGAATCATACATATTTTTATGATATCATATATGGTCATATTCTTAGCTTCTTATTAGTAATATTTCATTACTACTTGTTTATTCGGGTGTTTATTACTTTTTGTTCTTATGCGTATTTTGTCGAATAAATTCTTATCCTTATTTTTAGGTTATAGATTCCTCATTTACAGAATGGTATTACTGTAATATATGTCATATTAATTCATTCAATTCATTTATATAATAATTATTCAATGAAGATCATGTAGAACGAGTCGCATCACATCGTGGAGACGGTATTCCGTACGTACGCACGAGTGATGTTATCATTACTATGATCGTGGAATTGTATTGGAGTGTATGTATACTATTTCAGAATCAATATATATTCACAATAATTATATATATTTATTATTTACACCATTATACCCATCCAAGTAAGGTGGTGGTGGAAAATAGATTACACCACGGCGTGGAGATGGTATTCCGTACGTACGCACGCGTGGTGATTTCATTTTCCGTAGGATGGATAGATGGTGAAATAGGGTTGTTTCATACTTATAATAACATATCATTATATGATTGATACATTTGTAATTACTTCATAATGAAACAACTAAAGAAGAAGAAGTGGAAGAAGAAATAAAGATGAAAGAATCGGTAACGGACATTACCTCTTCTTTGAAGTGCTTCTTTGAAACCTCCTTTTAGGGAACTAAAATTGGTCTTTGAAGAAGACCAGGACCTCTAGGATGTCTCTAGGGAAGTGGAGAGGAGAATGTGGCAGGGGTTGGCCGAGCATGAAGGCTCAAAGTGGTGTGAGGAAGAGGGGGTGGAGGTTCCCTTTTATAAGGGAGGAGAGGGGCTCCTTTGGAAAAATTAAAAATATTATTTTATTATAAAGTCATGTTCAGTTTTAAATAGATCCAAATTGATTTATTTCGAAGCTAAGGTGGGGATGGGTCGAAATCCTATCATCCAATAGAATTTAGACCAGTTTAGGTTCCTATTATAACCTTATCATTTAGATTTAACAATAAGTTAAATAATTTTACTTTTATCGTGTCTGCTTGTGTTCTTATACTATAAGGTTAATAAACATAGTATAAGTAGCCAAACGAACCTCAAGTTGTTTATTATTAATATATATAACCTTATCTAAGTCATTTGGAAGAACCTTATATTTTTAGAAATAAAATAACAATTAATAATATAATATTTGTTTTAAAACCTATTTTATGTCAATTTTGAAAATATTTAGTAATCATAACAGAATGATTAGTTCGAACAAAGTTAATTAAATCAATACGAACATGTCATATTAACCTATAAAATTATTGGAATTCATAAAAAGTCTCAAATTATATTTATTTGGGTATTTATAACATCAATTATGTCAATATTTCATTAATAAGATAATTACTCCATCATCATAGTGTCATAAATAAATTAAATTATTTAAAGTCTAAAAATTACATATAAAATATCCTTATGTAGGAAATATTTTTATATTTATAATGAATATTTATAGTCGAATTTATCTTATGTATAACCATATATTAAAAAAGATTTATTTATTAAACATTGATTTTAACTATTTTAACCCTTCTTTAAATAAATTAATAATAAATGTCCTAATCTAATCCAATTGGACCAAAATGGTCATATTTTATTCCTAAGGTTGTTTTGGGTCGAATTCCACTTATCCAATAGAATTAGGACATGTGTTAGGGAAATAATAATAACATATTTACCCTTAATTACCCTATTTACTTTTAACCGTGTTAAATAAAAGTAAAAAGTTATTATACACAAAAAATTATTTGCATCTCATTGAACCACATTTTACTTACTAACATCAACCGTGTCTCTCGGATTTTTGAAATTCCACTCACAGAAGTGGTAAAATTAAGTTTTATGAAAAATCCAGTTTTTTAACTACCACTTAGTGGTTTCACTATTCATAAAAAATTGAATGTTTTCATAAAAATAAAAAAAAATTACCCTAGGCTAATTTCGATATTCTGAATCCAAAAATGAAGTCAATTTTGAAAAATAAAATTAACAAAATTTCAAAAAGTGGTTATTACTACTCATGACAGCTAGTTTTAATAATATCATAATAGCATATCGTAGTTTTGTGAAAGTCGGTATTGCATTCGACGCAAGATATCGAGGAAGGTCACAATTTCGTGTAAAGAAAGCCAAGCAATGGAAAGATTCCTTTGATGATTTATATAACATAAAAGTCTCGGGTGTAACATTCTACCCCCCTTAAAATGAATTTCGCCCTCGAAATTTGTCACTTTGTCACAAACAGATGAGGATACCTCTCCCTCATCATATCCTAAAGCTCCCATGTAGCTTCTTCTAATTGGTGGTTCCTCCATAAAACATTCACCAATCGAGTGGTCTTGTTTCGTAGGAATTTTTCGATACGATCCAGAATCTCTATCGGTTGTTCTTCATAAGAAAGATCTTGCTCCAGCGGTACTACTTCTGAGCTGCGTACATGTGAAGGATCAGGTATGTACTTTCTCAAGAGAGATACATGGAACACATCGTGAACTTGAGAGAGATTCGGTGGAAGCGCCAATCGGTAAGCTACCTTCCCAAAACGATCTAGTATTTCCAAAGGACTGATATATCTAGGGCTTAACTTCCCCTTCATTCCAAATATCATGACCCTCTTCCAGGGAGATATTCGTAAGAACACTTTATCACCCACTTCAAACTCTAGGTCTTTTCTTCAGTTGTCGGCATTACTTTTCTGTCGACTCTGAGCTGCTCTTATGTGTTGTTGAATAGATCGGACATTTTATGCCATCTCATCAACAAGATCAGGTCCTAATAGCTTTCTTTCCCCAACTTCATCCTAGAATGTTGGAGTCCTTCATTTCTTTCCATAGATAGCTTCATAAGGAGCCATCTGAATACTAGATTGAAAGCTATTATTATAAGAAAATTTCACCAAAGGCATGTGTTGATCCCAACCACCCTTGAAATCCATAGAGCAGGCTCTCAACATATCTTCTAGAGTTTGAATTGATCTCTCAGACTGACCGTCTGTCTGAGGATGATAAGAAGTGCTGAAACTCAACTATGTATCCAGATTATGATAAAGGCTTTGCTAGAACATTGAGGTAAACTTCAGATCTCGATCAGATATAATAGAAAGTGGTACTCCATTCAATCTTACCACTTCCTTCACATATATCCTGGCAAGCTGATCCAGAGAGAAATCCTCTCTAATAGCGATGGAGTGTGCTGACTTTTTAAGACGATCAACTGTGACTCAGATAGCATTATTGCCTTTGGATGTTTTAGGAAGTCCGGTGACAAAGTCCATAGTGATGTTTTCCCATTTCCATTCGGGTATGGGTAATGGTTGTAACATCCCCTTAGACTTCTGTCTCTCAGCTTTAACTTGCTGACAAACCAAGCATCGAGAGACATATTCAGCAACATCTCTTTTCATTCCATCCCACCAGAAGTACTCTTTCATGTCCCTATACATCTTCGTGCTTCCAGGATGAATAGAGAATGAAGAAATATGAGCCTCATCCAGCAGCTCCTTCTTTAATTCGAGGATGGGAGGAACACAAACCAGATTCCTGAACATTATTATCCCATCACAATCAAGGTTGAATTCAGGAACATTTCTCACCTTATTTTGTAACTCGACATCTTCTTTATGTGCCTCTTTAATCTTCACATGTATAGATGGTTGAACATTCATTTGAGAAAGATACGATTTTTCCCCTTTCATTGTAATTCCACGATCCATCCTTTTTAAATCAATAAATATTGGATCTTTTGTGATCCTCATCATGGATAAACTGGTATGGTCTTGTCGACTTAATGCATCTGCCTCCTTGTTTGCTTTACCAGGGTGGTAATGGATTGAGTAGTCGTAATCCTTAATCAGCTCCAACCATCTTCTTTGGCTCATATTCAGCTCCTTTTGTGTGAAAATATACTTTAAACTTTTATGATCATTATAAATGTCACACCTTTCTCCATGAAGATAATGCCGCCAAATCATTAATGCAAAGATTACTACATCTAACTCCAAATCATGAGTTGGGTAATTTTTCTCCTTTATTTTCAACTGTCGTGAGGCATAAGCTATTACCATATCATTTTTCATAAGAACACACCTCAATCCCTTCTTGGATGCATCACTGTAGATCACAAACCTTTCTCCACTACAAGGCAGTGTGAGCACAGGTGCACTGGATAACCTTCTTTTCAACTCCTTGAAATTCACATCACATTCCTCCGTCCAGACAAAATTAACTGTATTCCGAGTCAACTTTTTTAGTGGATTAGATAATCATGAAAAATCATTCGCAAAACATCGATAATATCCAGCCAAACCAAGAAAACTTCAGATCTTAGTTACTGTTGTTGGTCTCGACCATCTTTCGATAACCTCTGTTTTTGATGGATCCACAGATTTCCCCTCTTTTGAGATTGTGTGACCCAAAAATGAATCTTTTTTAAGCCAAAATTCACACTTAGTAAATTTGGCATAAAGCTTCTCCTTTCTCAGGGTCTTCAATATAATTCTCAAGTGATCTTCGTGTTCTTCCATTCCCTTTGAATAGACATAAATATCGTCTATAAAGAACACCAAAAACTGATCAAGATAGTCTCTAAAGACTCTATTCATCAGATCCATGAAGATAACAGGGGCATTAGTAAGACCAAATTGCATCACTATAAATTCATAGTGTCCATACCTTGTACAGAAAGCCGTCTTTGTTATATCCTCCCTTTTGACCCTTAATTGATGATACCCTGAACGAAGATCAATCTTGGAAAAGTATTGAGCTCCGCGTAGTTGGTCAAATAGTTCATCAATGCGTGGGAGAGGATATTTTTTCTTGATAGTGATCTTGTTAAGTTCTTGATAATCAATGCAGAGTCTCATTGATCCAACTTTCTTCTTAAAAAACAGAACAGGTGCTCCCCAAGGTGACGCGCTAGGGCGTATGAACCCCTTATCAAGATTCTCTTGGAGTTTCTTCTTCAATTCCTACAAATCTATTGGGGCCATTCTATAATGTGTCTTTGAAATAGGAAAATCACCCGGTATGAGTTCTATTGAAAACTCAACTTCATGATTTGGTGGAAGACCCGACAATTACTCAGGAAAGAAATCGCCAAACTCCCGTACAATGAGCATATTCTTAATCGCGAGTTTCTCACCAACCATTAGAGATAAATAACCTTCATTTAGTGGAATCAAGACCCATAAGATGGAAGAAATTTCCACTGGAAGGTTATGTTCATCCTTGCATCGATAGAAGATCACAGATTTATCTAGAATATGAAATGTGACTTTCCTTCTTTGGAAATTGATATGATCTCCATGTAGAGAAAGCCAATCCATACCAAGAATCACACCAAATTCCACTATAGGAAGGATCACAAGATTTGCAGGAATCACTTTCCCACTAACTTCAATCAGAGAAGAATTATAAACTTTTGATGCAACTATTGTGCCATTAGGGGTTGTCACAGCTAACTCAACATCTAATTGTTGAGGTAATACGGTGATACCCTTAGAAAATTCTTCAGAAATAAAAGAGTGGGTGGATCCAGAATCAAATAAAACATTTTCTACTTTAGAGTGGATGGTAAGTGTACCTTTCACCACATCATTATTTCATTCCACAACGCTGATAGAAATTGCACGTGACATTCCTTTGTATTTAGCCTTAAGAGCTTGTTGACGTCAACCATCATCATCAACCCTTGGATTCGGGCATGTATTGGCATAATGCCCCATCTCCTTGCACTTGAAACATTGAAGTGTAGTAGGTTCATTCTGTGTATCCCTTCCTTTGTTTGCATCATTAGAAATCTTCTTCCCATCATTGCGGCATTCAAATGCCCTATGACCTTCCTTTCCACATTTGAAACATTTACTTGTCCCATTAAGGCAACTCCCTCCATGTTCCTTTCCACACTTTGATAATAAGGGAAAGCTCATCTTCTTTTCAGTGTGCTCTTTAGATTTTCCTTTGAATTCCATTTTCCTCTTCTTATCAAACCCATATGACTGATGGGTTACTCCAATCTCCATCTCGACATTTGGAGCACATCGAACGATTTCCTCGTAGCTATTGAAGTCCCTTATGGATAACACCCTTTGAAGACTTGGTTTTAAGCCACTTAAGAATCGATCGATCTTACACTCAGGTTGGATAATAATAACAGAAGCGTACCTTGCAAGTCTTGTAAAACTTTCTTCATAGGTACCAATAGATTCATAATCCTTTAGCTTCAGTTCAAGAAACTCTTTCTCCATATTTGTTTGGAGAATACGAGGGAAGTACTTATTGAAAAATAAGTTCTTGAACTCGTCCCATTCCATGGACTCAATTTCATCTCTTTGCCTCAAATTATTGATAAGATTCCACCATTGATCAGCATAACCTTCCAAACGATACACTGCTATGATGACTTTATCATGTTTAGAACATTGAAGAACTGAAAATATCTTTTCAGTAGTACTAATCCATTGTTCAGCAACTAGTGGATCTGTAGACCCGTTGAATGAAGGTGGGCGCTGCCTCATAATGGATTCAACAGAATATTCCTCTTTCCTTTGCTCGTTTGGAAGTCCTGCATGATTCGTAGCTTGAGAAAGTTGTGTGAGCATGGCTACAAGATTTTGCATTCTAGCTCCCATAACGTTTGGTTTCTCATGGGGAAAATCATTGCGTTTCCCGTCGCATTCCGTATTAACATGGTTCCTTCAGGTTCCAACCATTGACTAAAACCATGAAGATAAGTGTGAGAAACACTAATTATAATAGAAAAAACACATAATCAAGAATAAATTTTCACACTTAAGGTCTTATCCTAGGTTATTCATTGCCCTTTCTGAAACACTAAGATAGTGTTCTATGCTTAGACTTATCCATAGGGTTCTTACTAAGAATTTCACATCCTAGTTTCCAAAGGTTGACTATAGCTTTCCTCTGATACCAACTATAATGACTCATAAATTACATACATTGTAATTAATTTAGAATTAAATCACACTTATCACTACATATAACAAAACCAGGAATGGACCTTATAGGTATAGTGTCTTTAGAAACTGGGAAACATAAACAACTAGTTCATAAAGCGTCTACACTGTCTCCCATTTATTTCATCTTATCTATAGTCCCTTTTGACATATCTTACTTAATAACCTTCTTCCTGACCTGGGGAAAGAAAACATACAAAAGGGTGAGCTCAAATGCTCAGTAAGGGTAAACAAAAGAAATATCAATCACATCATATACATAAGAACATAACTTTTAGAAATCTTAACCTGCAAAAGAAATCATAATTTCATAACATGGGATAAATAATAGTAGTGAAATGTAATCCCAATAATCATAACATAAAACATTAAACTTTGTTTCATACACACATAATCATAGATAATCATTTCTTATTAGTCAGGACTCATTGCCAATACTATCTTAGTGGACAAATTCCATTTCTGAACCGAGTTCACTCCTCGTTTCAGTCCTGTTTCACTGAACCGGTTTAACCTACCATTCCAGCCATGTCTATCTAATGAGATATAAAATCTTTACCCAATTCATTGGAGGTAGATATAGGTCCCACCCATCTCATAATGATACCATTCATATGTGTTCCACAAAATCATAAACCATACATCATAGCATAACCCATGTAATAAAAATGGGAATCTTAAACATCGTGACATCATAACACAATTAATATAAGATAAAGGAATTCATAAAAACATTTCCATCACAACATAATCAAATAAATGTAATAATAGGGATAGAAACATAACCCTATATTATCTTAGATGGAATATAATGTTGATAAAACACTTGAACTCCATTCATGAGGAAAATATCCTTTCTACTTCAAAAACACTTTTCATTTCAAAACATATCATACAATTCTAAACTAAAAGAAGTTGATTAAAAATAAACTTGAAAACATGTAAAGGAATCTTCTTGGAAATAATGTTTTAAAAATCCATTCATGTCGTATATGTTAAAAAAACATTCTTCTCGTACTTTTTCCGGAAAAGTAAAAAAGTACCTCGTACGAAAAACGACAAAAGATTCCTTTCATATCTTTTACTAAAATCATACCGAAGGGTAAAATTGGATATAAACTATTGTAGGAGGATATAAATATTACATATTGAGGAAACATGGATGTGGATGATAAATATTCCACAGTAAATTTTGAAGTATAAACAATCTCGGATAAAAATTGAGATTGTGAGATTTTCCCTTACCTTAGGCCCGATTTGCTTCATAAGTGTCTGAAACTCCTGTATAATTATTTAAATAATGTTATTGAATTATTCCAGAATCATGATTATTTTTATGATATCATATATTGTCATATTTGTAGCTTCTTATTAGTAATATTTCATTACTACTTGTTTATTCGAGTGTTTATTACTTTTTGTTCTTATGCGTGTTTTGTCGAATAAATTCTTATCCTTCTTTTTAGGTTATAGATACCTCATTTACAGAATGGTAATAGTGTAATATATATCCTATTAATTCATTAAATTCATTTATATAATCATTATGCAATAATGATCATGTAGAACGAGTCGCATCACATTGTGGAGACGATATTCCGTACGTACGCACGAGTGATGATATCGTTCCTATGATCGTGGAATTGTATTGGAGTGTATGTATACTATTTCAGAATCAATATAACATCACAATAATAATATATATTCAGTATTTAAACCATTATACCCATCCAAGTAAGGTGGTGGTGGAAAATAGATTACACCACGTCGTGGAGACGGTATTCTGTACGTACGCACGCGTGGTGATTTCATTTTCCGTAGGATTGATAGATGGTGAAATATGGTTGTTTCATACTTATAATAACATATAAGTATATGAGTGATACTTATTTTATTACTTCATAATGACACAACTAAAGAATAAGAAGTGTAAGAAGATATAAAGATGAAAGAATCGGTAACGGACATTACCTCTTCTTTGAAGTGCTTCTTTGAGACCTCCTTTTAGGGCACTAAAATTGGTCTTTGAAGAACACCAGGACCTCTAGGATGTCTCTAGAAAAGTGTAGAGGAGAAAGTGGTAGGGGTTGTCCAAGCTTGAAGGCTCAATGTGGTGTGAGGAAGAGGGGGAGGAGGTGTCCTTTTATAAGGGAGGAGAGGGGCTCCTTTGGAAAAATTAAAAATATTATTTTATTATAAAGTCAAGTTCGGTTTGAAATAGCTCCAAATTGATTTATTTCTAAGCTAAGATGGGGATGGGTCGAAATACTTTCATCCAATAGAATTTATACAAGATTAGGATACTATTTTAACCATATTATTTAGATTTAACATTAAGTTAAATAATTTAACTTTTACCGTGTCTTCTTGTGTTCTTATACTATAAGGTTAATAAAATTACTATAAGAAGCCAAACGAACCCCAAGTTGCTTATTACTAATATATATAACATTATCTAAGTAATTTGGCCGAACCATAGATTTTTAGTAATAAAATAACAATTAATAATATAATATTTGTTTTAAAAACTATTTTATGTCAATTTTGACACTATTTAGTAATCATAACAGAATGATTAGTTCGAACAAAGTTAATTAAATCAATACTAACATGTCATATTAACCTATAAAATTAGTGGAATTATTAAAAAGTCTCAAATTATATTTATTTGGGTATTTATAACATCAATTATGTCAATATTTCATTAATAAGATAATTACTGCATCAACATTGTGTCATAAATAAATTATATTATTTAAAGTCTAAAAATTACAAATAAAATATCATTATGTAGGATATATTTTTAGATTTCTAATGAATAATTATAGTAGAATTTATCTTATGTATAACCCTATATTAAAAATTATTTATTTATTAAACTTTGATTTTAATTATTTTAACCCTTCTTTAAATAAATTAATAATAAATGTCCTAATCTAATCCACGTGGGCCCAAATGGTCATATTTTATTCCTAAGGTTGTTTTTGGTCGAATTTCATTTATCCAATAGAATTAGGACATGTGTTAGGGAAATAATAATAACATTTTTACCCTTAATTACCCTATTTACTTTTAACTTTGGTAAATAAAAGTAAAAAGTTACTATTCACCAAAAATTATTTTCATCTCATTGAACCACATTTTACTTACTAACATCAACAGTGTCTCTCGGATTTTTGAAATTCCACTCACAAAAGTTGTAAAATTAAGTTTTAAGAAAAATTCAGTTTTTTAACTACCACTTAGTGGTTTCACTATTTATCAAAAATTGAATGTTTTCAAAAAAATACAAAAATTTCAACCTAGGCTAATTTCGATATTCCGAATCCATAAATGAAGTCAATTTTGAAAAATAAAATTTACAAAATTTCAAAAGGTGGTTATTACTATTCGTATTGGCTAGTTTTAATAATATTTTAATAGCATATCGTTGTTAAGTGAAACTCAGTATTGCGTACAACACAATATATCGAGGAAGGTCGCGATTTCGTGTAAAGCATCCCATGTAAGTGAAAAATTCCTTTTCTGATTTATATAACATAAATGCCTCGGGTGATACACATGTGAAATAGGTTCATTATTAGTTTCTTACACTAGGTTCTCATAATTTAAAACAAACATAAAATTGTTTAATTTTTCCAAAACATAACACATGTTTTCTTTATAAAAGTAAAAACATTTATTTCTAAACATGAAAGTAAATCCATCTGTATCTAAACATGACAAAGAAATTATGACCTTGGTAACACTAGGCAGATAATAAAATCCATGTAAAACCAAAATCATTTATGTCAGTAATTTGAGGTGGTAGTCACCAATAGAAAGAGAAGTGAGCCTCACACCATTGGGAGCTTGTAGATCCACCTCTCCTCTATGAATTTTCCATAATCTACATGATTCAAACAGTTGTATATAGATGTGATCCCCACTTTCTATATCTAATTCCCAATGTGTATAAATGGAAATATCTCACTTGATAATTTTCTCACCATTGACATCCCCTTGACTTTAGGTGCAGTTCCTTTTCTAGTGGTCGGACCTGAAACATGCAAAGAATACCGCCTCCTTTTCATTACCATACCTAAGGATCTTCTTCTTTTTGGTTAGACGGTTCATGGAGGATTTTTATTTTTTATAAAACATAGGCCCCTTTTACTTGTCCTTCCTCTTTTTATTATCTATATAGACAGCTGGATTTTAACTCCCCATGTCCTTCTCCAATTGTAGAATCAGGGTAAGAACCTCAAATAGAATCGTCTCATTATTTCTCATATTATAATTCACAACAAAAAAAGATAATGTGTCATGATGTGATGATAGTATGAGATTTTTACAAAACTCATATTGGATATTATTACCTATGACATCTAAACACTCAATGTATTAAATAAACATGACTACATGTGATCCAGATAGCAATGAATGTCCACGATTAGTAGTGAAAAGGTGTTGCAGATCTCATAACTCTCCTATCTCACCTTCTCTTGATAAATATCTCGATGGTGGGGCATCATGATATAGGAATAAATTTTCTCATGTTTCATTAATAGCTCACTAGTCCTGAATTATAGCATGAGGCACTCAATATATGTATTATCATTCATATGTTTCTTTTACATATAGAGTTCCTCATCACTCACCTAATCTCCAGTAGAAACTGTGAAAGGATATTCTAGAACATAATGTTTATTCTATTGTTGAAGGTTAACCCGAAGGTGCCTTTACCACTCTTCGAAATTAGTGCCAGTGAGACGGTTTTATGCCTCAAGTATGGATTACAATGATATATTTCATGTCATTTTGATTATTGTTTCTACCTATTATAATGATAGAGTTTGAGTTATTTATCATTATAAATATATGGAAATAAAAATATATCTCTTAGTCTACCTCTATTTTTTGGAAACACAATATCCCTCACCATTGGATTCAGAATATCAAGTTGCTTTGACATTATAGTGGAAAGGATCCATATTTACCATCAAATCACCCCAATTAGGGTTGTTCAAGAAACATGAGAGGTTTTAGGTGGAATTCCAAATTCCAACATAATTAACTCACATCTCCTTGATCTGTGGATGCGACCCCGCCCCCACTCCTAAAATCCTTAATTTTTAATTTCCACAACCATTGAATCATAGTTACATCAAGTCTTTCTACGGAAGTCAACCCTTGATTTTATCTAAGAAATGTCTACCTCAGACGTCAAATTAGAATTCCTTGATAATTTCATGCACCCCAAATAGGGTTGGTCAAGAACATTGAATTATGGTTTGATTCTAACCAAATTAATGAAAGTCTATACTGAGATAAAGTCCATCGTGATATTAGTTTTAAGGGTCATGTTTACAACTTTCCACATGTCCACCTTTGTACCTCCTTGGATTAGTTTTAACATTCTCTTTACGTGATCCGGTTCTATTATCTTGCGTTCTCCATCCATTAGATTTGATATTAACTCACATGTAGGTGAGGTGTAAAATTTGTTTTTCTAAAAAAAACCATGGGCATAAAATCGCTACATATTAATGTGGAGAAGGAACAAAGGTCAATAATTTTAATTTAATAAAAAAAATAAAAGGGAAAAATATTATATAAAGGTCTGTTCTAGATCATGATCATCCAAAAACATTAATTTTATTACGCATTTAATAAAACAAGAATTTAATTATTTAATCATTATTGCTAATATAAATTATGTTCAAATTGATTATTTCTTATATTAAATTAATCAATAATTTTATAAATTTACTTGAGATTCTCATTCATAACCTTGTACATAACATGTACCTTGGAGGAAACCCAGTGAATACCAATTTAAGACAACCCAACATGTATTTATACTTGTATACACTTAATTAGTTGTGACATATAGCACAAAAGAATAATTTTAATTGTTATACCACTCATTCATGATGTGTAGATCTTTGAACATTATGAAGATGTTAACAATGTATATATATATATATATATCAAACATCTGTCGCATTTTTTGTCCCATATTTATGCCCACACGAAAGTATATGTCTCAAGTGTTTACAAAATATGATAATAAATATTTTATATCCATGTAATCATGAAACATTAAATGGTATGTAGGCTTGACTACCTGGCATGTACCCTCCTCACCGTCCAAATGAAGTACATGCCTAGGGAAACCGCTTGTGAAGTATACTTTGTAAATATATAAAGTACACAACATGTCCAGTAGGCTACATGTTGTGTAGACTCCGCGTTACATAGTCAACAGCTGGGAAAGCCATGTATGAGATACATGACTTGACCCCGACCTTAGGGTACATGAAACCATGTCTATTGGTCCACATTTCATGTAGTCTAGCTAACCATGTGTCAGTCTGTCCTAGTCACCATGCAGTTTAACAATTAACTACTCCATGTTACATTAACTAAAACAGATTGAGTAATTTCAAAATAACACATATATATTGAACACAAATAGATGGCATGTATATCTGACTACATAGCATGTACTCTTGTGTTAGTTGGACAGAACAATCAGCACCTCATAATGAGATCCTTGATTTAATTTTAATCAAGAAATTATTTATTTCTGTTAGATCAGTGAGAAATCATATGGAAAGAATAGATCTCAAAATATAGATTACAAGAACTATAGTACAAGAATATAAAAACTAAAATATTAAAGTGTAAATCATAAATGAATTATTTAAATTATTTTAAACAAAAGTATTACCCTTCTAAAACCACTTGTTGGTTCCGCGCGCAGCAGAAGTGCAGGAGGGGCGTATACCCAACATTCCAATTTTCCAAATTGTCGATTAATATGAGAAATATATGATGATGTGTGTTAGTATCCAATTAATTGAATCAGATATAAAAGACAAAGGATAGAACCTATATCCATGATGAGAGGATCATGATATTTTAATTATAATTAATTTAATTAAAGTATATAATTACCTCTATGGTGATTTTTTCTTCAATGATGTGTCTGACCACAGATCTGGGGTGTCGGTTCATTACGATGTAGAATCAGAGGATAGGAATACTCTAGAAGTTATCCAAACATGCTTTACATATCTCCATACAACTCCAAATGCGACTTTGGGTGGTATCATGGAAGATCATCTCACTTGGAATGTCCTCCTTCGATCGCCTTGAGAATCTCTTCACAAGGGAGATCCTTGATCCAATGGAGGTGGATATATCTCATTCGTGAGAGTGTTCTTGGATACAGAAGATTTCCTTATACTCAAGAGTGTTTCTCCATATATTTTTTTCAAAAAAAAAATGGAAGCCCGTCGACTGACCCCTTAGTAAATATAAATAATAATAACATACAAATGAATTTAATACTCAAGGTAATAATAAAAAATTTCCACATATGTCGTTACATAATTTATTATTCCATGAGAAACCACATGTCAAACAACTATATCTATGATATTATTTCCTTTACATATACCTAACATGAATTTAATATGTAAATATTATTTAGCCAAATAATATTTTACATAATTTCTCACCATCCCCATAACATGGTATTCCTATCATCCTCAATATTTATCGATCCTTGAAGAATGACTATATATTTATTAAATAAATATAACCACATTATCCGATGATAAATAAATATTCCTTCCACAGTATATTCTCACTAATAAATAGCTTAAGAATAAATGTGATTTGGAATAATTGAATAATTATTAAACAACAACAAGGAATAATATTAATTTTATTTATTAAATAAATAAATTATATAAATGAAATAATGGATACACCAAGTGTGTGACCCTCTAGACCTCTTTCTCATTGGCATTATGTGGGCTTTCCTAAATCCCAATAGTACTACCTTGAAATTTATCAAGGAAACTAACAGAGAGAATTTGATGTCACAATGACACATCACCTCATACAAATTCTAACTATATAATATAATTTCTTTGTCCCAATATCTCCAATAAAGTGGATTGCATGAGAGTTTCATCATCACATGTGATCGATTTATCATTATTTGAATTCCTAGAATGGAATATGCTTATAGAACACCATGTACATAGATTTAGTTAGGCAATAACATATATATCAGAGGGCCTAAGATATATACATCTGTAAAAGTGAAAAATCCATTCTCTAATTCTTCATTAATGATGTATTACACTTGATGCACCCAACATATCCAACATCACCACAAACATCTATAATCATGTTTTACATCATAACATCTATGATCATAATTCATAATACCCATTAATAATAATATTAAAGTATAAGGACCAGTACACACATACATAGATAGGAACATCCTATGACACATATGAATTTGGATTTCCTGCTAGGGAGTCGTGTTATCTAAATATCCTCCTAGATATTACTATGGGCGCACACCCTGTGAGTGTGCCTAAAAGTTTCATGAGACACCACCCCTAATTTCTCATCTCATTTGTGTCCCTTGAAATTTTATCATTCATCCATAGAACATATATTAAAGAATAGTGTCATGGCACTTCCGGGTCATCATCATAGCATGGATCTTCTATGACCTATTAATGAAACAACTATTCTTATGACATTATCAAATAATAAGTCACAAAAAAGAACAATAATGATTTGAAATGTAGTTTATTAATATTTATCCAATGAATATAGGTTTATCATAATGTAAAAAGAAGTTGGTTTCTAGGGAGCCAACTCCAACATATAATAATTAAGTGTCTTTGGAGAATAAAAATAAAATATTCTTATTTAGTGATTGTTCTTCACAATCTCACATAAGGATCCTATCACGTAGTAATCCACTTGGGAATACCTTACCTAAACCAATTCATCATAAATAGTTGAGTGAAACATAAGAAAGGGTGGGCTCGGGTGCTCAGTAAAGGTAAAACTAAGTGATATAAATAATCCTACATGTGATTGAATATGATAAGTATGAGTTATGGTTTCATAAAAATAACTTACTATGTTCATATACAACCTTCCAAAGATGATAAAAATGACTCATAGAATAAAATGTTTTTGTTTCATAAAAAATGGGTCATAAGAGTGAGAAATCAATATAAATTTTCCATGAAGCAAAATCACATGTCATAATGTTTAAAAAGATTACAAATATAGAGATAAAACATTTCATAACTTGTGGTTAACTACCAAGATCATCAACATAGTGGATATGGACTTATCACCTATTTATTATTGTGGATTCAGACCCACATGTTTTCAATTGTGGACTAGGATTCACCTATTTTCTACAGTTGATCAATACTATAAATGAGTTTTCCTTTATTATTACATGAGATATAAATATATACCAAATTAATTATAATGCGTTCTTGTTCTTGAAAATCCAATTATAGAAACTATAAAATTTTTACCACATCATCAAAAAACATTCATCATCTCATTGCATCATTCGTTGTGTAATGAAAAAACATTTCATAAATGCTTCACACATTCACTATAGAAGAACCCATGAAAAATAAATGTGTTTCATAAAAATTTTGTCAGCATATAAATTGACCATATTGATACAGAATTGTCATGGTATCATTAAATCTCATCAAAAATAAAAATCAAATAAAAACCATTCATTTTATCATAGATGTAAAATTATATTCAAAGATCCTTCAGAATATTTCTAGAGGAATATATCCTTTAATCTTTGAGAAAAAAATTTAAAAAATAATTAAATTTGAAATTTTGTTTTTTAAAAAAACATGTAATCAGATAAATAAATCCTTAAAAATATTTTTGAACATTTATTGATGACGATATCTATTCCATTTAGAAAATAAAATTTTAAAACATATAATATGAAAATTTTGATATCAGATACTATGAAAATAGTCTTTGAAAATTATAAATTAATCATAATTAAATTTTGGGTAGGATGTAGGGAAATTACATTCATCTAAAACTTCTTAAAATATTTACTCCTTTCACATTTAAAAAAAAATAAAAACTTGATTTTTATTGGAAAATGATATGATGATTAATTTTAGTTTAAAAAACATAAAAATGGGTAAAAATATCATTAATAATTCATATAGAGAAATTAAAAAATTTATAATCAATTTTTAAATTTTTTTTGGAAGAATAATGGGTTTTCGACTAAAAGATGATATAATGATGGTTTTCTTTAAAAAAATATGAATATGAACTCTTGATCACAAAAAGAGAAGAATATATTTGGAAACCTTGTATAATCAGGATAAAATTATAAGAGAATAAATTTAAATATAATATTTAGACATGTATTATAACATTTTATTGTCCAATGAATAAACCTAAACAACATCGATAAATAATGATATTGTGTCATAAAACCCCTAAAACTATTGTATCATTTTTACCAAAAACCCCATGAAATAAACATTCTAAAATGGAGATGTATTTATACAAAATATTAATGTGAAAACCCACAAAATAAAGTAATGGTTTGTATATACACAACATAATAGAGACCTGTAGTGAATATGGGATGTGAATTAGATAAAATAAATGAGACACAAATCCCTTACCACAACTATCAACCTCCTTCACACATCATCGAAACTCATATATAATAAATATATGGTAATTATACATATATTGTAGAACTATATAGATATAAAAATATATATATTTATATCATTCCACATATAATTTAATTATTTCATTTTATTAAATTTTTGTTAGTAATTTATTTTTAAAATCACATTTCATGTAAAAACATCTATTTTTTAAGGTATATTTTGATATTTTATTTCCAATACTCTTACATTTATCAAGGTTCTATAATCACAATTTTGATGAACCTGATACAAATTTAATATATGTTGAGTATATTTTTATTTTCTTTTATTCATAAATGTGAGATATAAAAAATGAAATATACTATTCATGGAGGCGATATGATGAACGTGTACCTGAACACTATTTCCATTTTCATGATGTATTGAAAGGATGAAAGATAAATAATATATTTGAATTATAGAATAAATATTATTTCATATAAAATAATGAATTTATTTATCTGTATACTAATTATCTTCCATATAAAGATTACATGAAGAAGGAATCACATCGCATCGCGAGGTGGTTGTCCACCGTATACACGAAGGAAATGATTATACTGCCCAAAAATAGAAAATAAAAATGAATATTTGATGTCATAATTATATTAAAAAAATAAACTTATATAAATTATATTTATATAATTCATCATTATATCATGTCATGATAGGTAGTGGTATAAAATGAATAACATCAGTTATTAAGGGGGTAGTCTTTCATACACGTGAATGATATTATTGTAAACCATTTATTGTAAGAGGAGAATTATTTCGGTTATAACACTAATATAATTAAATTTAAGTTTATTTAAGATAATTAGGTTATTATATAACAATTTTTCATGAATATTTTGAGAAGGTGATGGATGAAATAGAAGGAAACCCTTATTGAGGGACATTACATCTTATCTAGAAATCTTTTTTTGGTTTACACACGAAGTATTCATATGAAATAATTATATAGAAATAAATATTGTATTAATTTATGGATGTTAGGAATTTATTTTTTCAATGATAATTGGAATCAATTTATTCTCAGGTTTGAACAGGAGAGGACATGGGTGGCCTTTTATAAGGGATGAAAGTGTCACTTTTGTAATTTTTGGAAATAAAATGGTGTGCCCCGGTTTATCAATTTTTAATGGGATAAATAAATTTACAATATTGATTAAATAATATATAAGACTTAAATATGGAAATAAAATGATATTTGGACATATTTGGTGTCATTTCTAATAATTATCTTTTTTGTTTAACCCCTAGGTTAAACCATTTTTAACATAATTGTGGTAAATATTTTTGTAAGTTTTTACTATTTATTGTGGAAAAAATTTATGTTGGACTTATTATCAAATATAAATAATGAAGAATAAAATTATTGTATCCATTTTTACAATTTCAATTCACTTTGTTGGGGAATTATTATTTATAATTTACCTCATTGGCATAATAAGAAGATGATTTTCTAAAGAATAAATGTTCTAATGTTTTCAATGTATATATGTAAAGTTAAGAATAAAAAAGATCAAAATGACCAAATTAAGATTAATAGATACATAATATAATTAATTTTACACCCATGTCTATATTAATTTTTTTTATTTGTTTTTAAAAAACATAAATGAAATGGATTGTTTTAGTAAAACCAATATTGTTTACTATTCATTGAATGTTTTGTCATATTAAGAAATTATAGATAATTCACCCTATGAATTTTTTCAAATGATTTTAAAAAAATTATATTTATTTTTAAAAATAAACAGTTTTAATTATTTAAATTTTATTTTCAAATAAGCACACAAAAGGCAATAAAACTATTTTTTAGAAGGAAATAAATTGGTCTTATGAAAAAATTAAATTAATTCATATATATATTCAAGAAAACACAAAATATTAACTTTAAAAATTCATTGAATATATAATACACATATTTAATTAATTTAATTTTCAAAAATATATTTTTTAATTAGTTGAATACAAATGTGTTTCTATGAATAAAAATAGATTATCAAAAAATATTTTTATTACACTCAAATTATTTCTATTTTCATTTATAATTAATTGGTCAACAAATAATTAAATTTATATACTTTCATAAAACATATATTTTCATAATATAACTAATCTTATACATACCCACCATTACAACACATAAAAGATAATTTTACTATTAAATAGAAATATATTAATATAATTTAATGTTTAGATTAAACATTGTGTTGCATTTAACACAAGAAAACATATTGATACGTTTAATGAAAACAATAAAAAAGAACAAATTAATTTGAATTTTTCAAAAAATATTATCCTTTTAAAAAAATATATATGTGTGCCTTCACGATCACACAATAATCCTTAAGAGAAATTTAACGTAAATAATATTCAAGTAATAGTATATCATAAAATAATTCCATTTATACATTGGTAATATTGAATAATAACTCATTAGATGAAATAAATTTAATTTTAATATTAAATATCATAATTAAAAATATATTCATGATATATCTTGTCAAAGGGTTTTATTTATACCATAGAAAGGAATAGTGGTGCATATTATAAAATATGTCCCAGTGTGGAAAATTTGAGACAATAATCTTTTATCACATTGGTATCTTTGAAATCATTACCCAAATAAAAGAAATATTATCAAATATAATATGAAATTCAATGAATATTATTTTTTTGTTTAATATATAATTTTAAAGGGACAATATATACACCATATCAAGGAAATAAATAGTGAATAGGTAATAAGTCTTATGAAAAAATAAGTGAGATGATAAATCCTTATAAATTTCATAACATTATAGTGAAACTAGTCGATGAAGTGAATATGTAAAAAAAGTTAATAACACAAAAAATTGTTGTAAAAACAAAGTATAATTATATTCCATTAATCAAATATTATTGTGATGACATATAAAATTAACACATAATATAACCCCATGAAAAAAATATGTAATGAAAACCATTACCTCGAGTCTAGACATTTTAGGTTTGTCCTTCAATTACAATATAATAATATACATTATTTCCTTTTTTGAAAAAAATTAAAATATTTATAAAATGTCTATAAAACAATTTATTTTCTTTATTTAATTAATTTATTTAATTAAAAAATAAATTAAGTTCATGTCGGGTGTTTTGAGGACGTTCGGTTCATATTTGTAAAACAACATTACTAGGTTGATCATTTTAAAAGCGGTCATTTCCCGATATTCTAAATAAAATGTATCATGAAATAATTATAATTATAAAAAATTAAATAAAAAATTATTACTAAAAGTGAAGTACATAGATTAAAAACCAATGACATTGCTTCATAGAGGTGGTAATCCATACATTCCCATAAAAAAATATTATCATTTTCCAATGGATGGAAGGGGAAATAAATAGATGACACAATACCATTATAATATGAAAATAATTTCATTAATATCAAATACATTTCCATTAAATCCATATTTATAAACAACCATCTGATGTGGTGATGAAGAACCACACACATCATTGCGTGGAGGTGGTAGTCCACACAGACACATGAGCAATGTTTCCACTTCCCATGATATGGAAAAGAGATGAAAAAGTGTTAAAACATAAAAATCACTAAATTTTGTTATATGGGAGAAAATGGTGTTGTTATATAAAAATATTTAGAATATTTTAGGATTAGATAAAAATTAAAATAAAATAAAATAATTCTTTAAGATGTATACATCATCTTCATAGAACCACATATGTTTTGTACCAAAATATTTGTTAGGAAGCTATTATAATGAATAAAAACAACTAAGATATATTGAGATGTGCTAGTAATTTATTTATTTAGGCATTTATTAGTTAATAGGATCATGAAGTGTGGATAATATAGGATAGGTTTGGTTCTTTTATATGTAAGGAAGCAGACACATTTGGAATGTTCCAACAAATTAAAATATATTAATGTTTTAATCCCAATAGATGGATCTAAAATCACTCATATTAAATTATGAGATAATATAGACTTTAAATTTATTAATTAAATAGTTTATATATAAGTTTTCATGTCATTTTATCTGTATCAAATTTTTATACATTTTTACATTCTCTAACTCATAGAATGAAAACATAAAAATTTAATTAATGTTAGTATTAATAATATTAATATATTAAAGTTGAATCCCAAAAAAGTTGGAAATTTTTATTCCAAATAGGGAATAAATTTTATCAAATTTTTTCAAGTGACTAAAAATATTTTAATAATAAAACCAGAAAACAAGTTGGAAGTATTTTATTAGAAGAAGGATTTTTTAAGTATATGAAACATTGTATACCAAAATAAAGAACAATGAATATTATAATAAAATTTACTAGATAATTGATTATATAAATGAATTAACTACAATTTCATAATAAAAAGAAAATCTACATTATATATACTTGAAAAGGAAGAGCAATTTTCTATAAAATAGTTATTTTTCACTATTCATTTAAAAACAAATATTTTTATAAAAATTCAAAAATATCATCCTAGGAAAATTTTGATATACTTATGAAAAAAATTATACCATTATTTAAAATACAATTTTTATCATTACTATGTATTTATTATAATATTATCAAATAAAGCTAATAAAATCTATTTTAGAATAAAATATATTTTTAATGCATAAAATGAATTTATTCCAATTCAATAGCTAATAGACATAATTAAATTAATTTTAATTAATTATATAAAATATATTATATTCTTATTTTTCTAGAAACATTTACCAATAATGTTTAATATAACATTTTAAGATAAATATACATTCTGCATATAGAATCATTCTTATGGAAAATATCTCTCCATATAGAAAATACTATATTCATTTCAAAAAAATATTATTTATATATTTAAAATGCCTACATATATAATATCAAGAAAATACAATGAAAATATGTTAAACAACCATATATATTACAATAATATTACAATTATAGATAAAACCTTACATCCTTTACAAAAAACTATTCATTTACTTCTCTCTCATCAAGTATATTATATTCCTAAATCATTTAACCCTTTCAACTGTTATAGTTGTGGTAACAATAATCATGGATAACCATAAGGGTATAAATTTTATGTCTTTTATATTTGAAAATATATATGTATTTAATTCACTTCTTATTTTATTCATATTATTTTATATTTAGATGTTATAATGTATTATTATTTATATTTAATATATATTATTATAGATAGTTAACAGATTCATGGTTTATTTGTGTTTGACTTTGTGTGTATTATAAGATATAAAAAAATTAACTTATATATATATATATATATATAATATGCTTACTATACGTGGAGTCCAAACAAGGTGGTTTTGGGATGCTAATTTTGATGTTAGATTCAATAAATATATATTTTAAGTGGAGAACTCCTGTAGGATTAATTTATATTGGAAAAAGAGATATAATTATTTTCCATAAACCACTTACTATATATTATAATATTGACATATTTTACTAGGTTTCAACTGGATCTAGAATTTCACCACAACCATCCTTCAACATCATGTAAGGGTGATCAATTTTGAATTGAAACCCTGATAATTAGACTAAAACATAATAAGGTTCAATGTAGAGGTGATCTTAAAAATATATAGGACATATCATGTTTACCAAGAGATAAATTAAGGTTACTTTTAATTACATGATCTAAATTTCCGAAAAATTCTTTGATGTTTCAGTATGAGATAATTAAGTATGTCTCGTCATAAGTGCTTTGACCGACTTTTTAAAATTCAAGGAAAATTAATATACCGTAATATATGTCTTTGAAATATTGTTTTGATAGTACTTAGTGACAAAAAACCCCAGTTACATGAGATAAACCTAATAGAAACCCAGATATTCTAAATTCAACTTGAATGATTGTTTTTCATGTCAAACCATGACTAGATACCTCAATTTGATGTGTAGATATCTTCATGAGTATTAATATTTTTAAATAATATACCTTTTTTATTCAATAAGATTTGATGGTGTTCTATAGTCTAGTTTGCATTATAATATTTTTAATTTTGTAACACTATAAATCATGGGGTTTCAATTTTAGGATCACATTCCATTTTTAGGAATGACCAAAATATTTTGATATAATCTCGATATTGATGTAAACCAATGTAAAAAGGGAGAACCAGTGAATAAATTTTACTGAGTAATAGATCTTTTATTTCCATTTGACCACTATTTTTATGTACAATTATTCCTTGTTCTAGTTTATATATTTTGAATAATATTTTATTAATAATATTTTATTCACATTTCTTTTCTATTCATGATTTCTCATTCTCTCACTGAAAAATTGTTATCCATTAAAAAACTATTTCATTCAAAACGAATGAACCATTCATCAGGAGGGAGTATTTTTTATGGAATTTTTTATTAATATAATGACGTCTAATGAATTAATGGTAGTGATTAATGGTATTCATGAATTTCCATGAAGGAAAAAATATAACATTGTGTTTAATTTTTACCAATTCTCTAATAACAAATTGTTTGTAATGATGATTCTGGAATGAATCCAAATGTTATAACTGAAGGAGGTATATGAAAAAAATACAAAACATACATCAATTTTTCGTGTGAAATTGAAATTAATTATCCAAGGATTGTGAAATTAAATTGTCCAATGGATACAACATTGTTTGGTACATATTTTTTCACCTATAACATTAGATGGTTTTCTCATGATGATTCACAATAAGCAATCCATGTCATTTTTTAAATATAATGTGTTGTATATAATATTTTTGTGTCCTATTAATGTGATCCACTACCAATGTCTCTATTTCAATGTTAATTAACAAGGAATTTAATCCTTCCAGGAGATGATTTCTCCCGTATTCATCTCTCAATACTTGGTGGACTTTTCTATTATAGTCCTTTTTAAATGGTTTGTGTTCACTCATGTTTCTAATTGTATATTCCATATAATAAAAATGATTAAAGGTTATATGTTCTTGGACTCTCTCATTCCATATGGTTTAATATTATAATTTAATTTCATGTATTAAAATTTGGTAATCTTAGTGATTAAAGATCCATAAATATTAATTATAATCATTGACCAATGTACTAGGCAGTTGATTACTCCCTCAATTGAATGAAAATATATGATAATAAAATCATTATCAAATAGAAAGTTAGTTTTATAATGTAATATAATATTACAGGTATAACATATATTATCATAATATATGTTCATGTTACTTATTATTCTTGACCATAATAGTTCTAATGATATATTAATTCTATGTTACATTCTTTTGTTTTTTCAAACACTAAATTACTTTTTCACCTATTATGGTCAATTAATATATATGAAATATATTTCGATAACTCAAATATTTCACATAAAAAAATAGTATTTAATTATAAATTATTATTTTTATGAAAGATAATATCACTATTAAGAAAGGTATTTTTAACAACATTATGTTTTATAAAATATTTTATATATATATAAGTTTCAAATGTTAGGTATCTAATTTTCCAAAAACCAAGAGTATATATGAACGATGATACTATATATCATTATAACCATTCCATTAAATTAGAAGGTGAGAATTGTAGTAACCACATTATAAAAAATGTAATATTTTAAAATATTTCAAATTTATTTATTATTTTATAATAAATATTTACACACTTCTAGTAAAATACATTTATGTTTTTAGATTGGTATTTTATTTAATATAGTTTATTTAATTCTATGTACCTAGAAAATATAATGAATTTCAACGATTTTTATGAATTTTACTTGAGTAAATAAATATAATTTTTTAAATTATCATGTTAAAACAATATTAGGTATAATTTTAGGACATTTGAATTTTTTTTGTGAACAGTTAAAAATAATTATATTTAGAAGAACTTTTACTTTTTTAAGTAAAATTTTCTATATGACAGTAATTTTTTTAATGTAACATAAGAGTAATATATTTATAAATAATATAATATATAATAAGTGAATCATGATAATAATTTATTTGGGTAATTTTTCTTATTATGATAAATATATATATTTATAAAATATTTTTAGATTAAATTATTTTTTATATTAAAAAATTCAATTAATTTATAAAATTTGATGGCTATAATAAAATTTATATTTTATATATTCAATATTAAATTATAGAAATATTTTTATGTTTTTTATGGGGAATGAAATGTATGTATATTATATTTTTTTCATAAAGATTCATTTTTCTAAAAATAGTACTTTATTACATGTTGTGCGCATATTTAATGTGATATTATTCAAATTATAGAAAACTAATATGTTAAATTGAATTCCATATATTGAATCAAATAAATTAATATAATATAATAGTTATAATATAATTTTTGGTCATAATAAATAGAAAATACATCCAAATTTTATTACCACGTTTAAAGTTAAATTGGGTTTAGTCATGGGGTGGGTGGTTAAGCCTATGTATATGGCTAGGATTTTCACCCAATTAAATCTTATTAGTATTGGATGAAGATATTTCTTCTATATATGATGCTTAAATAAAAAAAAATTCCTTTTTTTAATTAATTTAACATGAAAGTGGTCTTATATATTTGAAATATTTTATGAAATTCCTTGTGAGTTCCTCCTCTATCAAATAAAGGAAACATATTCCCCCAATTATAAACACTATTTGAACCATCTAAATCAACCAATTCCATTTTGACATTCATTTTCTTATTCATTCCTTTCATAATTTTTCTTCATTTCTTATCCTTAGACTAATCTCTTATGGGGTATGCTGTAATCAAAAGGGGGTCTGTCAAAGAAGAGGTATATATCATAAAAAAGATACATTAAATTTATTTAATTTTATACATTATTTAAACATGTTGTGTTATAAAAATTTATTACAAAAATATCTTTAATAGACTCAGATTTTATTATTATTATTAAAAATTAATCTTCCATATATTCACCATGAAATGGTAAATATAATTATTTCATGTGTGTAACTATGGAATACCACCTCCACATAAGCATATGATTCCTTTTCCATCACAATAATTTTTTGAAGTTATTATTAAATTATTTTCAATTATATATTATATATAGGACATAATCATGATTCTATAATTGCAATACCTTATAATCATTTTTACCTTCAAATTTATTTAGAATCAATAATGTTTCTCAGGCACACACATTGACTTCCTCCTCGGCGAAGTGATGTCAATTTTTTGTCATTTAAAATGTTAATGGATGATTAATATGTTATATTTAAAAAAAATATTTCCAAAATATTATTTTTATATTTATTTTATTATTGTAAATTATCATTTGCCTCTCTTTTATTCCATTAATTTAAATATATTAACACTACTTATGTGTACATAAAAATAATTATATCAATGAAATGATGTTATTAATCTTTCATCGTCTCTTAAATTTAATAGTTACAAATGTCTATATAATTATTAAATTTTATATTTATTTTATTTTTTGCATTGTTTATATGGTGGAATATTTATCCAAGTACGTGGTGCGTAATTAATTATTTTGTAGGGTTTTATCATCTATATTTTATTTTACTAAGACATTTTTTATTTTATGAACATATTTATGTTAAGGATGTTTATATAAAGTGATATTAAATTTAATTCCATGTATCATTTTATTACAAGGAATATAAATTTTCAATTCAAATTATTTCACCCTTGGGGGTTTATTTAAAAATTTACAAAGGGGAAACTGTTTAAGGTGTAAAATTGTCTTCCTTGGGACAAATGTTATGTTGTACACATATATTTTTTATGAGGGGTATCTTGGAAAATATATATATGTTCTATCAAAAATATAATTATCTTCATTGTATTTCATATTATATTTTAGGATTTTCATTTTAGGTGGATAGGCTCCAAATTTATCCAAAGATATAATGTTTTATGTTATAATTTAATTTTCACCATTATAATTTATACTTATGATTTTCAGATGATAAATTTATAAAATATAACTCTCAATAATTTTAGGCCTTGTTTTCATCTAGTGATTTATCTATATTAATTTTTTCACTAAATATTTTTACTCATGATATTAAGGCAATATTTTTAATGGATACTTACATTATATCTCTGTTCGATCAAGAATATTCTCTTCCATGACATTATTTTCATTAAAAAAATTTCAATAATGTTATTAATATTCTCAAAATATTTATTAATTCAATTTTAACCATTATTTAATTTCAATAATTTTGTTAAAATGTTTCTTCATTTCATTATTTGATTAACATTTTATTTTATTAAAATTTGAGAATAGTTTTTTTATATAGTGTAAGAGTCACATTCCATGCCACCAAGAATTGTACATTTATTTATTAATTATTTATATATTTACATTGCTATCTTCAAAGAAATTTTTTTCTATAATTATAGGAATGTTTTTTAATTTGATAATGTGATTTCAAAATGAATGGATTATCCTACTCAATAAATATTTTATAGATATTTAAAATGTATTTTAATCCATAATACCATCATATGATGTTTCTTATGATTTAATAATATTTTATCCAATCTTACCAAATTTTTTATTAGTTTGTATGGTTTATGATTATGATTTTGACTTTTCTCTCAAACATGTATGATGTCTATGAGTAATGGTTTGAGGATATGAATAATTTTTTATGATCATATGTTACAGATATGAATGGTTTTCATTATGTTGTGGGTGGGATTTGAATTACATATACCTCTAAGGAAATGTAAATATATGGACATATCATGAGACAATTACGAAATAAATGGGTATTGAAAAAGAAATGTAAGGGACATTGTCAAGTTTAATATTCATGGGTTTGATCCATGACTAATGAAAATATGGACTATAATTTAAACACATTCCATTATGACAATCTCAATAGAGAGCCTTAAAAATGAAATAATTATCTATATATATTTGTATTCCAACAATATATGTCTAATGATAACATTATATTCATATAGATAATGGATGATTATATATAACACAAAAATCTTATGGATTTTGTGTTTTCATTGCTAATAAATTATTTTATGTAACATTATTAATACTAGGAATTGATTAGAACAATTTTCTATTCTAATCTCATATTGTCATACACTTATGATTATATTTTGATCACTTATGTTCAATGATTCATATCTATTATGTTTACCCTAACTGGGTATATGAACTATCCCACTCTTAAGGTATCCCTTACGTAGGATATAGAAAAAAAAAATTATGCATGTTATGTCTAAGAAGGTTTCTAGTTGTGAATAAATTAATGGTAAATGATGTCGATAATTTATTGTTCATTTTAAATGTATATTTGTTCTTCTATCACCCTAGATTATTACTATTATATAATAAACATTATTGATATGTAATGAATATACATTTAATATTAAACAGTATATATCTATGAAATTTATGTGTCTCTATGGTTGTTATCTTATAATGTTTAAATAAATTTTGGAAGATAAAAAATGTATACATTAGTGACTGTATGACCACAGAGCACCCTAAGAGGGGAGGAGTGAATCAGGGTGACAAATTTTTCTTCTTAAGTGATGGATCATGTTCCCACAGTAGTCGGAACTTTTTAATCCGACATGTTTTAGAGGTTTAGTAATGAATCATTCACATGAAAAGAGACCACACACCAATTTTACTTGGCTCACCACTAAGGGCTAGTACATGGAGAATACTTCGATAGTTCCTTGGTTGTACCTAAAGTTACTATTATGTAATAGATTTTCAATACATAAGTTGTAACATTATAAATATATTATAGGAAAACTACATTTATAATATTTTATGGATAACACACTACATCCATTGGAACACTTCCATTAACTCCCCTCTCTCACTTATTTAAGAGAATAATAGACCCCTTTATCAAATTGAAGGTCTCCTCATTGGAATGAAATTAATTTCTATCTCAACATACATCATAAAATTTAGTTGATTTACATTTAAATCCATATTCACTTAAACATGAGGTTCAATATGGACATTTTTTAAATCACCTTTGTGAAGCACCATACTTAGGTGAAGCTAACAACCTTCAGTTAACCGACATTATTTTTGGAGAATATTGCCTTTTCGAAACAAAATTCTTTCATCAATATCACTTAGTCAAAGAAGAATAACCCATCATCGTAAATCCCTCATTAATGAAAATCATTGTCATTATTCAATAATTCAATATTATTTTCGTGATCCTCATGATCATATGGAATTTCAGTTTCACGGAGCTCCACTGGAATCGGGAAATCATGTTTATTTCTAATTTTTAATGAAATTGTTTCAGTGAAATGATGTGGGGGTAGACACATATTTATAGCCTTATCCACTCAAAATTCTCCACCACCACATAGAATATTTTCTAGACATTTAAAAAACATATTTTTGGTGATCTTACTATCATGATTCTCTATAGAAATTTTTTGTTCATGATGCTTTTCATTACAGAGAATCATTCTTTCAAACTATCTATTCGTGATGATCCAATTATCGTAATTGTGGATATCACTGTCACTATTTGTGATGCTCTAATTATTCATCATTTACAATTCTCATCTCTATCATGTAGATCATCATTAGATATCATTCATCATTTACAAATCATAATTCATGAATCTTATCTTTTTGAAACTTAGGACTTATTTATATCTTCATAAGACCTTCATGGAAATCCAATTTTCAGAATGATATACAATCTCAAAAAAATTCCCCAATAATTTTTCAAAAATTGGGAAATGATTCTACATTCAATACTATTTCCATATTGAAAATTAACATCCCATTATTTTCAAAATATATGATATTTTTTTCGTATTGATAAAAAAACCATACTCCATTTCCAGTAAAGAACAACCTTGGTTCCAACAATCTCCCCCTTTGGTTTTATTGCAAAACTATTCCTAAATTCAATGAATTAAAAGTCACAGTCAAGCCTAATATGGAATAAAACACATATACAACACTCTCACTCTATATGAACAATTAGCAAGGATGAAAATAATATGTTAATTAATTGGTTTCTCCTGTCATTGAATGTTGATAGATTTCTAAGTTAATATTTAATGGTTTCCTCATAATATTGACATCTCATCCTATCACTGAATCACAACACAGTTTCTCAAAACCTGCAACTACTTTCTCAATCCCCATTATCATATAACCCAACCCCCAATAAAAACCTTCATTCTCATCCATTTAACTATTTCATTTCCCTATTTTCCCATGATGGATATAAACACACAGATAATTATTTTTACATTGTATAGCTCAAAAAACACTCCACATTGATCGTATCTTGCCCATAAACCTACATCATTTCTAAAAATAGATTAATACAATTAATAAAACCTAGGAAAACAAAAAAAATCATGACCACCTTTTGGATTGGGTGGTTTATGAACAAAGTGAAAAAACTCATACTGGTGTAGTCAAAAGGTTACCACATGATCATCAATTCCAAAATGATACATTCTAATCACGCATTGTCTAAATTTTTATTTCATGAAGTGGAACCTAATGTCAATATGTTTCATAAGAAAATGATAATTAGGATTTTAGGAAAGATTAATCATGATGTTTTTATAATAGTGAGTCACCATAGACTATTTTACCTCATTACCAATGTTAGTCACCTATTTTCTCTTCCACAATGGTTTATTGAAGGCATTTGTAGCATATATATACAATGATTCAGTTGTAAAATGGGAAGTGATTTCCTATTTCATACAAAACCATCCCACACTCTGTTTTGCAATAATAAATGCTTCACCGCTTTTCGATATTCTATCAACCACATCTCTATCATAGTCATCGTCTTAAAATGTCGATAGGTCATTATCTTTTATATAAGTAATGTATATTCCATAATTGTGAGTACCATTATTGTACCTCACGATTCACTCAAATGTTGTTGAATGTTCATACTTTAGAGTACATTGAAAGAGGGAATATAATCACATTGATATGATAATACCTATCCATATCAATATTAGGTATAATAATATTCCAATGATTCCCTTGTACAGTGTGGGATCTGTTTATGTTCCATCATCATGCTTTCCCTGTTTTGTCAAACATATAAGAGGAATCGACTTGGTTTTTTGTAATGCATGTTGAATTTCATTAGAAACCCTATCTCAAATTTCCCTAAAAATTAATCTATAATCCATATACTGAATCACCTTCAGCACCAATAATTTTGTTATTTCACCAATCATAGACATTTCAAATTCCATTATCATGTGATTGGAAAATTATTACATTGGTCTCTATCGGATTCTACCAGATACAATATCATACAATTATACTAGCACCATAAATTGATCTTCCTTTGAATTCATAAATATGTTATTATTATCGAAAACACTAATTTTGAATTGGAGTTTTTTCACATATGTTTCTAGTTAAAAATACAATTCATGTTGTTCTTTAATTATACTATTGAGGGACTTCTTTAATATTTTTATATTTTCTTAATAATTTCTAATCATAGATTCTAATGGATTTCTTTTGTATACTTCTGCCTCATGAAATCCATTTAAAAATTCTATTTTTACATCCAAATATTATGAATTGTATCTTATTTTAATTACTATTCGACGGAAAAACATTGATCAACTCTAGTAATTCTATTGGAAAAAACATTTCTTCGAAATCAATTCCTTATACATTTGAATATATTCTATGTCCATTGATCATGATTCCTATTAGGATGAGAAAAAATATACTTGTCTTCAAGATTCATTCAAAATCATTCCTATGTGAATATACTAAATGAGATTCGAATCTGTATAGGACATTCAACCTGAAAAACCATTGCGAATGATGTGATCATCAAATTTTTTTTAGAACAATCAGGTTTGAAAAAAAATCAAAATATTGATTCTTGATGATTCTTTAACATTAATTAATTTTCAACCCCTTAAGGGAAGCACTAACCAATATGTTTTGTAGTTTTGGATAACATCAAGAATTAATTTCAGGAAATTTAATTATTTAGAAAACACTAGATTTGGTATTCATCATGGGATTATCCACATTGGATAACATTCACTATATCACCAATGATAATTTATTGATCAATTTCTCCTCCGGATACAAGAAATATGTTCCACACATGATTGAACCTTATTTACCCTGGTTGTCTAGAATAGAACATCTTCATCTTCAAAAAAAATGATTCTCCATCATATTTTTATTTGAATACCAAATTGAGTAAACCTCTAAAGTTGGGGGCAACATTATTTTTCCTATCAAGAATTGACAACCCTATCTTTTTAACATGTAATTCCCTTGATATTATGCTTCACATTCAATTACCTGAATTATAATTCCACATAAAATACACAAACAATTATGGGAAAAAGTTTATCCCCCATTCTTTGTCAATATGTACTGCTTATTAGAGATTTTTTTCTCAAAAAAGTTATTCTATTTATTATAGTGTTCATGCTTTCACATCTGATCATATGTTATGATTTATGTTGATGTCGTATTTTCATCTTGACATAATCTTCCACTTTGTCTATAGATTTATTATTCTTAACATCCTTCATGGATTATACATTCTTACTCCTCTTAAGTATTTCATCTTTTTCTGTTTGTAATGTAAAACAACCTTTTTCAACATAACAATATTTCATGAATCTATCACATATAACATATTTAACACATGAGCTTCTTTTTGGTTGAAAACACTCATGCACTTTTCTTTCATTATGTGAAATATGTTATCTTCCTCTTTTAATATCCTTATCTAGTGAATCTTTATGGATTCTTATTCCTTCCAAATCATTTGTCCAAATAACCAACATGTCATTAATAACTTTTTCCCAAATTTTGGATCATCCTCATGAGTTCTTCCGAGGTTCATCCCTCCTAGTATATTTTTTGTATGGGAGTCCTTTTGACATCATGGATTTAGAATCCAAGGACATCTTAGTGTCCTTACATGAGATCTTATTGGGAGAATTTGGGTTCAAAATATGCACTTGATTTCATCCCAATGTACCTTTTTGATATTTAACCAAATTTTGAGGTCTTATATTCTTGTAAATAATTAGTTAATGCTGAGATAAACATGTAATAACCTTGTGAAAACTTCCATAACATATATCACAAATTTTATGAATCATTTCAAATTTCTTTTCATTATATAGATTATTCAGGACCTATGTATATTGCTGAATCTTATATAGATTTATCTACCATTAAATAAGAATCCATTGTTTTCATTAATTTAATTGATTATACCAATAATCCAATGAAAAATTCTCAAATCTGTTGCATCACCAAAATTGAAAAATGTAACTTTTTCTTCTTATACCATTAGTATATGGCTGTTGAATCTTTTTCCTGACTTGTTGTTCTTTTTTTGTATCCTGGTTCCATTCACTCTTTTCTATCCACCTTAGTCACGGTGGTAGGTTTCTTATCTCCTTTCATCATCTATACTTTTGTTGTATCTCTCTTTCAACATACATTCATCATTATAATACGTTTAGAGGCATTAACACAAGTTTGTTTGGATGGTACCTTTTTCTTCATAGTTGGTTAAAATTGATCATCAAAATATTTCATTGTCTCCATGTCAAATTTTGATGGTCCTTTAGCTTTAAAATCCACAAATGAATATTAATTGGTTGCAGTTGTCATGATCTATCCCTCGAGGCCCTGTAGTGACTACCCCAAGCCTGCCTTCCATAGTACAGGGCCTAGTGACTAGCACTAGAAAGGAATATCACCAAAAGGGAAGGCATTTCATTTAAACCTATACACACATAGATAGAAAATACATCACTGATAAAAAAAATGAAATATTGTAATACAACAACCACAAAGTACAACCACTGACAGAAAAAAGTGTACATTGGATGTAAAGGGACTAGAATTCAATCCCAACTGAAAGGAAAGTACGACAAAACAAATAAAATCTCAGATGTTCATCCGCCAAGGATCCTACCTGAAGGGTAGGTAGAGATCACTTTCAGATGTCACTACAACACACCATATTTGTTGATGCATCTTAGAGCACTGTCTATCCCTAGCTCTCCAAAGTCACTGTTAAAGATTTCCATTATCTTTACATGACACAATAGGTGCATACGAAGACCGTGCAGGGGTGAGTATAACAATAGTCGGTATGAACCTTGAGAGCAACTCGATTCTCACAAAAATAAACAAAGGTAAAATACCAAAATACATGTTCTCAAAATAAAAAACAATGAAAAAGAAACAGCTCACACCAGATATAACTTATGTTCAAAAGTAAAGATGATTAGTCATAAAGATATATAATCATATACTATTGAGAGGATATACTATTGATCCATGGAGGATCACTCTATTTTTTATCCATTATGTGTATCTCTCATGCTGATCCAAGAAGGATCTCTCTTCTTCTGATCCCCATATGGTCACTCTCATGATGATCCATGAAGGGATGCTCTTATGTTGATCCATGAAGGGCCTCACATATGTTGATCTAAGAAGAGTATCTGTACTAATAATCAATGGAGTGTTTCTATTATGATGATCCACTAAGGGACTCTATTATACAGATCCATGAATGGTCTCTTCCTTTCTGATTCTTGGAAGGCCAGTCTTCATTCTTCATATCACAGCTAGCCACTGGAATCCCTTACATACCACGCATTATTTAAAAAGGAACTCTTCCATAATCCTTCAGTCATACCTCAACCACAAAAACTTCCCACATAGAGTAACCAAAGGACAATCTCATCATAGAGTTCTCAACCAAATAGAAGACCCTTCAAATAGATTTCTGATCAATAAGATAGGTGAATTTTTCTAAAAAGGGGAATGGTTGGATTTGAGTCCTTTCCATACCAGTTTTACGCCAAATTCCACAAAAACTCAGGTAGGTTATCTCAAAAGGAATGATTCGTTGTAAGGGTCCTAACACCACTAACAGAGTGTTGATCGGACACCCGATTTGAATGATTTTGTCATTTTAGTGAAACGGGGGGCCAGATGGGTCTTACTCCGGTTGGACCCGATTGGACCGACCCAACACGGATCCAGTCCGGCATGGACCTGACCCATTGGGCCATAAATCCGGCCTAGTTAGGCGGGCCCAGCCCACCGTAGTGGGACTAATCGTCCATCTAGATATAGCACAACCAATTTGGGCTTCAGCAGACAAGGCTGGTGAAACAGTCTGCGCCTCCACGTCACATGTGAACCTAGTTCGCAGGATTACCAATAAACACGGTGCCAGCATGATGTTTTGGATCTCCAGCCTCTTGGAAATGGTTTCCACAGTCTCTACTGCTCAGAGCGTCATCGTGGCACATCGTTTCGTCAGCCGCTGGCATGGCTGGCTGTCCTGTTGCCCCACCACCCAGCATGTGGTTGGAGCCTCCGCGGGCCCTCACTGCAACTCAATGCACCAGCACACCTGAAAAAGCTTCAGCGGACCACCAAACTCACTCTATTGGACCATTCATCATGCTTCTTGCACATACAAGCTCTAGGGAACACCCTCTTCACTTTTATGGCCTTAAATGTTCTTTGCAGCCCTCATAAAATATATGTTTACAAAGAAATAAAATTAACACACAACGAAGAGGGACTCATGCCTTGTTCATTTCGGCCAACGCCCTTCACATTAAAGGTTTATAATCAACATGGAGTTTTGGGGTTTCACCAATTGAATCGAACCCTCAATTAAAGACCCCAAATTTAACAACCCTCATACAAGTACACACAGTCAGCGAATTAACCTGTTTGTGTGATGATATGTGTTTGTTGATTTAGAATGATGAACGGGGAAAGAATATAAATCGTTAAGAAATAATAACACTTACCTCATTTGATTTTCATTTTCATAGCATTCCATCCTCAAGGTATCAATAGGTTGACATCAATCCCTTATTCCAAGATTCTTTATTCGAGGCACATTGATGTCGATGACATTATAATGGCATTAATCATTCATATTTTTATAGGAAACTTATTGGGGGATCATTAGATATTTTTTCGCGGTTTTAATTCCCATTCTCCAATGCATTAGTAAAATAAAAAGGAATCATGTTGCATCATTTCTATTATGGTTTGATGTTGTGACTTTACACTATTTTATTTATGAAACAACATAGCTGTTATGCTACATCTTGAAAATCTATTGAGGGGGTTCCTTTAATGCGCCTCGTCGTCGTCTCGTTGCCACTCTATAGAATCTCCATCTGTTTCCGCATTGTATCATCTTCCTACATCGCTCAATGGTTGAGAAAAAAAAATTATTTTATTTTATTAGTATCTACAAATTCAGAATAATATCATTTCCATATGATCCTTTTCGATCGAAGTTATGTCATTTCTAGGAGAATCCTGATGTTCCAAGTTCAACTGTGCCCTCAAATTTATGATCCGAGCACCTGTTCAATTGTTAGAAAATCCTAATCTTATTTTTAATGAATATACATTAAAAAAAGTTCTGAATTTCGTTTCAAGTTCAAGAGACCTCAGAAACACATTCCATCAAAGCATGTGGTCTCGAAATAATTCCATATATTTTAAAAAAATCATAAAGATATTGGGGAATTACATTCTCCCCACCATAGGTATTTACCTCCCTAAAATCCAAAAAAATAATCAAGAAAATTATGGTTACTAAGTATGAATCTAATCCCCCCACTCTCATTTGCTCTCCTAGAGGTTCCCATGTTGCCACGATATGTGCATCAGAGGAATCAACCATCCATGAAGGAACCAATTATGTTGATCATTTATCTAAATTTTGAACTATGTGAACATCTCCCCATCTTCAATGTCGAGATCAACCTAGTCGATGACGTATGATGGATCATACATGTACCTCATCCACTACGACACGTGAAAATAATTTTTCACTCAGTGTATCTATAGGGGAAGATATTAGTGGTACGCCACCTCTCCAGCTCTACTGAGAATCAAAAAAAGGTCTGATGAACCTCAGACATAACTCTTCACCAAGGGAAAAACAATATAATCCCCTTCAGGGTGAGACCATGATGAAATCATGACCTCCCTCGTCAATCTCCAAGGGTCTTTATATCCTGTATGAAAAAGAATTTTTTCTACTCTATGCATTCCTCATCTCCTCCTGGATGATCTCCAACTTCTCATTGGTAGCATGTACCATCTCTAGACACATGAGTCCGAACTCCCAACGATATGTCCAACATAGAGGTGATCAGCAGGGATGCTTGTACGTGATCTCAAATAGTTCCATTACATTGGTGGAGTGATAACTATTGTTGTACGCATTCTCCACTAGTGGTAGGTGGTCCTCCAAACTACGAACAAAATATTGGACACAAGAATGGTGCATTTCCTCAATGGTCTATATAGTCTCCTCTATCTGATCATCCATGAGGTGGTGAAAAGTTGTGCTCAAGAGTCACTGAGTCCCGAACGTCCCCTAAAACCCCTTCCACAACTAGCGTGTAATTCATGTGAAATGGTCTTAGATAATCATTGAAGGGACACCGTGAATCTGCAATATCCTCTAGACGTAGAGGACTCCCAATCCCTCTACCGATCCCTACTCCTGGATGGGTTGGAAGTGAGCTGGCTTGGTTAGTTAGTAAACGATAACCAAGATTGATTTGTGGCCTCAGGACATGTGTGGTATCCCCATCATGAAGTCCATGGATATACTATCCCAAATCTACTATGCTACCTCAAGTGGTTGTGTCAAGCCTGCTGGACATGATGGTCGGCCTTACCTTGATGCCAAGTGAGGCATCGCGGAACGAACACTTCCACATCTTTGTTTATCCCAGACCCTTAGTAATGACATCAGAGGTCCACTTACATCATTTCCACACCAGAATGATCTGCCAAAGGGGATTATGGAACTCCAAAAACACCTCCCCTCATAATTTCAATGGTACCATGGTATGTCATTTGAAAAGAATTACATTATCCACTCCATTAAAAAATCCATCTGGAGACTATACTGAGGATATCAAAGCATGTCGGGCCTCATAGTCAAAATAAACAAGATATGCATCAAAAAAACTCTAAATGAGTGAGTGAGTGATAGTTATAGACTATAGGTAAGTTTCTCTATCATCATCCACATCTAATATCTGCATTGCAGTTAGCTACTCTATCGCCTCACTCAACAACTGCAAACCCGACCTCCTGCTGATTGTGTCATCCACCATGTCCTCTTCCCTGTAGTATAGACTATCTCAATTTCCTTAATATAGAGGAACTCCAACCATAACCACTACCTCAGGTTCAGTTCCTTCTATGAGAATATAAACCTGAGACTCCTGCAGTCAGAGTAGACGATAAATTGTTCTCTAGTAAAGTAGTCTAACCACATCTTGAAGAAAAACACCAATACTACTAACTCCAATTCACGGTTTGTGTAGTTATTCTCATGTTGAATCAAATTCCATGAGCCTTAGGTGATAGCATATCACTCATTCATTAGGGCACACCCCAGTCTAGTCCCTGATGAGTAATCGTATACTACATACCCAATTTACTCTTCTAGTAAACTCATGATTTGGGCACTTGTTAGTATCTGCCTCAGTTCATGGAAACTGTGATAACACTTCTCTTTCCACACAAAGGGTCTTCCATTCTTTTTGAAAGATTTCAAAGGTTCGCCTACTATAGAGAAGTTGGGTGTGATCCTCTGACAGTATCCAGCCAACACCAAAAAACTCTACACCCCAATCATGCTCTTGGGTGTCTCCCAAGAAAGAAATGCCTCTATCATTACTGGATACACTACGTCTGCAGCCTCTATGATGACATGTACTAGAATTTGGACCTCCTGTGTCCACAACTAGAACCTAGATATATTTCTATAAGGAAGGTTCTCTTGGTGTGTATCTAGGACTATCCACAGTTTTGATGGGTGTTCCTCCTCTAACACCGAGTACCCCCAGATTTAATCAATGAAGAGTACATGAAACCAATCATAGAATTCCAGGAATATTCTATTCATGAGTCCCATGAACACTGCTGGGGTATTTTTCATGTTGAGGTGAATTCCAATGAACTTGTAGTGGCCTTAATGACACCTGAAGGTTGTCGTCTTTATGTCATCATCAAATACATGAATCTTATGATAGCCTAATATATTATCTTCCTTCATTGAAAATAACACTAGGTATGCCTATTGTGAAACAGTGTTCTTTATGAACACCATATCTTAAAATTCCTCCAGCTATACCCTCAATTCACTCCGCTCTGTAGGATCCATCTGATATGCCAGTGTGGATATTGGCAACATCTCGGGGTACAGGTCAATGGAAATGTCTACATCTATAAGATAAGGTAGTCTGAAAACATCCTTTGGAAATACATCATCAAAATATTCCACCACTACAGGAATGCTCGGAATCCTCTCATCTTTCACACCATGGGTGAGTCTAGCCAAATATTGAGTTATTGGCTTCACCCTCCTACGAGAAATTCTATCCTATGTTGAAAAGGTTTCCTTCTCTTCGGTGATGGAAAACCTGGACCCATCCTCTCTTACACACCACATTTTGTGACTAAAATATTCGATCTAATCATGGACTATAGATAACCTTTCCATACCCAAGATGACATCATAATGCCTTAATGGTGGTACTAGAAGATCCCAGTCGAAGCTCTCGCCTTCTATAGTTATCTCACACTACCAGTACCAGTGTGTAATAATTGAATCATATCCCATAGGACCCTCTAATCATAAGGATCGATCCAAGAACACCACCTGAATTTCCAAGACTCGAATGATGTCTATTGAAAGGAAAGAGTGACCCGAACCTGTTTCTATAAAAACATTAGCTAACAACGATAAGACACATATCATACATCTAATTATCAATGTAATGCATTGTTCATAGGCCTCCATCACCGGAAGCATGACACACTCCTATCCACCAACTCTCTGAGACCATGGTGGACCACCAAGGGGTGGTGGTGGTAACCCCTTGAATCATCGCCAACCGCCTACCACTCAGCATGTTCCCCGGCCACGCCCTCCACCCTGCAGAACTCCTTTCATCGAACCTATTCCTATTCTATAGCGGATACTCAACCGTCTTATAGTCAGCTGTGAGGGGAGTTAGAAATTCATGACCCCTATGTCCATGCCTACTGTATGAGTAAAAAAATCTATCCCTAAATTCACATCCTCTACCTCGTGAGATTTACACCTCTGACCTTGCAACCTGGGGTAATCCTCCAGAAGGGTTGGGCCATTTATTCCTCTGCCTCATCTACCTACTGGATGCTATAGATGAGACAGCTACCTATTGTCTAGTGGTGGCTCTCATTTTTAGTTCCTACTAGGCTTAGAAGCTCTCCACTACTAGAACTCTCTCTATCCATCTAGTTGGTGTTAGGATGTTGAGTGAAGTCGTCGATGCCCGGATCTCCTATCAGAGTCCCTGCTAAAATATCCAGGCCTTGAAGAAATGCTCACTCACCATGTTGGTGGGGTGGTGGGAGAGGTTAGAAAAACTCCCTAAGTACTGGACCATAGTCAGGCTACACTGATGTAGGTGTCGTAACTTCTCAACATACACTGATCATAGTTTCACTGGTACGAAATCTTCCCTAAAGAGTATCTTGAAGACCAACTAGGAAAGTGTATCTTCATTGTGTGTATAGAGTGTCACTATCCAACATATCTCTATTGTTCCCTGAATAGGCTAGCAACTAGGACCACAATCTTGTCTATAGGTGCCTCTACCAGGAGAATACCCATGGTAACTACCTCCATCAAATCCTCAGTATCCTGAGGATCTGTCTCATTAGGAAACCTTAGATGCCTCTATCTCTGGAAGTCATATAGCTCAATTAGTCATCGTGCATTGTCTATTGGTTGGGCGGGTAGCAACTGCTGGTCTACGGGTGGTGGTACTCCTGGTACACCACCCAAAGGTGATATCTCTATAAGTGGCCTCTACCCTAATCCCTCATCACTCTGTGGGCCATATTTATGACCCCTCACTAGAATCTTGGTTTTCTATCATTGTTAATGAATTGGGTAGGGAAATAGATGCACCATGATCAATAAGTTATACCTGGTGAGCTGAATCGAATGGGATGAAGAGGAAAACATTTCCGAAACACATACAACCAGTCATTTCATGTACCTTTTCATAAAACAAAATTTAGGATCCTAGTGTATGGATACGTCAGCCTTCGCACCAACACTGGACTCCCCGAACTAAAATCCAAACATAATTCACTTCACACTATTCCCTCCTTTTAAAATACAGACTATTAGTTCTTCTTGTAGAACCGACCACTCTCAGATACATATTTGTCATGAACTGTCCCCCGGGGACCGTGTCATCCCTAGCCCAATCCAGCCTTTCATAGGATAGGGGTTGGGGACTAGCACCGAAAAGGAATATCCCCCAAAAGGGAATGAATTTCCTTTAAACATGTACACACACAGAAACAGAAAATTGCACAAAGTAAACCAACATGGAAAGAATGTAATAAAACCACACCAATTTACCTCCACTAATAGTAAAAAGTATAAACTGAATGTAAATGGGCAGAATACAAGCCCATTTAAAAGTAATGTATAAAAAACAAGTAAAATAACTATAGGCTGTATGCCAAGGATCTTATCTAAAAGGTATGTAAATATCATCATCATATGTCACTGCCGCACACCATGTCTCTCAATCCACCTCCAAGAACCGTCTATCCCTCTCTCTCCAAAGTCTGAGTCAAAGTTGTCCATTATCTTCACATGAAACAAATGGTGCTGGAAAATCCCATACAGGAGTGATTATTACAATACCTAGTGGGGACCCCAAGACTAACTTGATTCCCATAGATATCAACAAGTAGAAAATAACGTAGTCCAAGATATTAATGTAAAGTTAAAATGAGAAATGAACATCTCACAGTAGGTATAATTTATGTAAAAATTATTATATGATTATTCATAAAGATAAATCACATTATTTTGATGAGAGGGCTTGATGTTGATCCACTGAGGGTCTCTCATCTACTAATCCACAAAGGCTCTCTTTCACAATAATCCATGAAGTGTCTCTCTACTGTTGATCTATAGAGGGTCACTCTCATACAGATCCATAAAGGGTCTATCTTATACTAATCCACAAACATTTGCTCTTATTCTGATCCATGAAGCATCTCTCTACTAATAATCCATTGAGGTTATCTCTTATTCTAATCCACATATGGTCTCACTTATACTGACACATGAAGGTTTTCACTATTGCTGATTGACGAATTGTTTCTCTTCATTCTTCACATCACAGGCAGCCAATGGATTCTCGTACTTAGTGCACTCAATTTCTGGAGGATCTACTCCTCAATCCATAGTTCATAACTCAAAAACCAAAAATTCTAACATAGAATACCCCAAAAGACCATCTCTTTATAGGGGTATCAACACAATAGAAAGTGCATCAAATGGAAACCCAGACTGTAAGATATGTGCATTTTTGTAAAAGGGGTCTGGTTCGATTTAAGACTGATCCAACCTTTATATATGAAAAAATTCACCAAAAATCATGTAGGGTTTATTATAAGTACTACCTTGTCATAAGGATCCAAATGCAACTGATGGTGCATCAATTAGATGCCTAGTTTGAGAGATATGGGTGTTTTAGTGAAAGTGGGGCCTGTTGGGTCCGGGTACGGTCCCACCCGGTTGGACCGACTCGACCCGACCCGCCCGGATCCGGTCTAGCATGGACCTTGCTAAGTAGGGTGGGTTAGACCCTACAGCTCAGGTCTAGCCCACCATTTTGGCCCATCCCATCGTAATGGGCCTACTCCTCCATCCGGAAACGGCACAACTGCATCCGTCTTCTGCACACATGACTAATGAAACCAGTCATGCCTTCATGTCACCTACAAACCATGCCTACAGGTTTAACATTGAACATGGTTCCAACATGGCAGCGCTGGTCACTAGTGTTGTGGCCATAGTGTCCTCAGTCTTCTAAGATCAGCATGCCATTCTAGCAATCATCGGCTTAGCTGGTAGCCATGTTGCCCCACCGTCCAGACCTAGTGCACATGTAGGATCTTCGTTGGACCACCAGATGCACTTTTGTGCTCTATTCATCATGCCTCTTGTGCCTAAGACCTTGGTGGAATTCCCTCTTCAATACAATTTACATGGATATTCCTTACCGCCATCATATAAAATCCATTTACAAATAACGCACAAGAACACACAAGGAGGATGGACTCGGGCCTTGTTCGTGTAGGAATGTGCCCTCCGAATTAGAGGTGTATAATCAAAATGGAGTTTTGATATTTCAATACTTCAATGTACCATGCAATTCATGTCCTCAATTTTAATAACTTTCCCACAGGGACACATGATCCTCAGATCTACATGTTTGTGGGTTTATCCAGATTCGTTGTTTTATAATGAAGAATGTGAAAATAACCTAAATAACAAGGAATGCATATCCCCTACCTCATTTGATTTTTGTTGTTTTAGTGTTCCATCATTGAGGGTGGAAGATGTTGACTCTATTCTTCGCTTCCCAGCTTCGTCTTTCGAGGCAAATCAATCTCTGTGACGTTCTAACGACGTTCTTTATTCTTTGTTCAAGAGGAAACTCACCGATGGTTGTTCAGATAATTATCCATGGTTTTAATTCCCACCCTCCAAAATGTTAGATAATTTAAAAGGGAACATGTCAGATCTTTTCTATTACGTTGCGACGTTGTGTAATTACGATGCATCTTGACAATCCATTAAGGGGATTCCTTTAATGCACCTCGTCATCACCTCGTCCCTGCACTACAACATCACCATCCATTTCACAATGGTCGAGATACGAAATAAAATAACTTAATATAGTTATTTTATTATTTTCCACAATTTCCAAAAAATAACATTTCTATGAAACCCTTTTCGGTCGATGTTATGTCCTTTCTAAGAGAATTTTGGCAATCCTTGTTCAAGGGTTCCCTCAGATTTTGTGATCTTAGAACCATTTCAAATGTTAGAAAAACACCCTTGCACATTTACTGAACACACATTTTAAAAAGTTCATAAGTTCATTATGTGCTCATCGGGCCTCAAAATCACGTTCCGTCAGAGAATATGGTCTTGAAATAATTCCATATAATTTAAAAAAAATACACATATATTATGGAACATTACAGTACATACTATTCATTTAGTTAGGGAAGTTTCAATAATTGTATTATCAATATTGGCCAATCGATCTTCAAAGTCTATAAATTTCATATTGAGGATGATTTTATGCTCTTCAATAAAAATCATATTTTCGTCACCAGATATATTCATTCTAAAAACTTCTTCTTTACTCAAATTATCATTATTATGAATCGATAACTAAATTTCCTTGACATCCAAGGATATTTCTTCAAATTTAAAACCCTTGACATCACTGATGTTTTTCAATTTATCTTTAAGTGCGTGGATATTTTATTCAATAGATATTTTCACTCCCGCTTTCTATAAAAATTATTTGAAGTATTATGATGAACTTATTTAAAGTTCCTGATTTTATTATTCTAAGGCTACATACATTTTGGAATGATTTAAATATTCATGAATTTTTCTTCATAAGATATTTTCCAATGAATTAGGTTCTCCATCTAGCTGGATGATCACTACCATCATAAATCGATATAACAGACAAATAAATGTAACTAACTCTTAAATAATATCATATAACTATTTTATTAATCTCATAATTCTATATTCATTTGAGTTTATAAATTGATCAACATCCCCACTTATGATAAATTCATTATTTTCACGACAAATTTCAATGTTACTAACAAATACCTCTTGATTACTTGATGATATTGATTTACATGAGGTAGATGTGTTTTCATTTTCTTTGTTGAAAAAAGGACTCGGATATTAATTACATTCATTGTTTGGTATATCTTTATTGTCAAATAGTCAAGGAGAACTAGATGAAAAAACATCTTTAGATATTATGGACTTCTTCAACTACCTCTTCTATTTATTTTTTCCCTTTCATCATGGCCTTGGTGGATATATGATTATTCATAGATATAACTAGATCTTCATCAAAACATAATTTTATTATTGAATTACGAATGAAATACAAATCTTCCATAGATATTAGCTTTAGTATATATTACCCTACATACTCTAACCTAGCTCTGATTCCACTTGTAGGACCACAAAGAACCCGAAGGAGGAAGGGGGGATTAGGGTCTCAACATTTTCATCTAATGTGATGGATCTTGTCGCACCATGGTAGTAAAATTTCAATCACCTCTATTGGGGATGTGAAATAATAAAAAAATTACATGAAAAGAGACAACAGATCATTTTTACATAGATCACCACTAATGGATAGTCCCAGAAGCCTACTCTGACAATGTTCCAATAATAAATTAATCCACTAATCTTCACTATATGTGGAATATTTATGTTTTTAGTAGCCACTAAATTCCAGGTGAACTATCATTACAAGGATTTATGTATTTCACATTATGTCCCTTAGAACACTTCCATCGACTCCCCCTAGAACACTATATTGGGAGAAGTCTAACTATGTTTATCTAATTGAAGGTTGCTTCAAAGGAATGCCATTAAAGTCTTTTCTATGACATAGATAGAGACTATTCTGACACCATATCCATGATTTGGTGCACTATAAAATACTCCAAATCACCATTTTTTATTATTGTTATAAAAAGCCACATTAAGAGGAAAGTGGAAACCACACATAATAAAGATACACTAACACAATCAAAATTCAAAACAAAACACTGAAATCCAAGTCGAAAGGCCACACATCAAAATTAAAACAAAAAATGAAATTCAAATCAAAAGGTGCCTGGTAAATGATGCGTCAACATAGATCCCACAAATCAAGCAGCCTCCTGGGAAATCATGCATCGATTATCGCGTCATCACTATCGCAGTCACTGCACCATCTGTAATGTCTCCACCATCAATGCATCACCTTCATCGTTGTTACGTCACTACCATAAACACACGATGTCACTGATGACCCAACGCACTGGAGCCAGGGATGCAACACAAACCACCATCGCCAATAAACCATCAACCACAGATGCCCGACAGTGAAATCTAAACACTGTCATCCCCATCGTCACCGCCACCGAAGACACGCCATAAATGGATCACAAAAGGGCATCTGAAACCTGAACACCAGTCAAAGAATCTTCACAACAAAGAAGAAGAAATATCCTAGTGTGAATCCATGGACCGAGAGGAATCCACCGAAATAATCGCGTCCTATAATGCCGATGACCGCTCGAAATTCACAGCCGAAGACCCCTTGGAAACCACCACGCAATTCCTACTGGGAGAAGAGCGGTGGAATCCTGAAGCAATAGCGGAGAAAGAAGTTGACAGAGGCCACGATTAGGAGCTCCAACCATCACCATGACCACCATGCCCGACCATCAAAGACACCACTGAGCGAACTGCTGCCAAAGAGGGCCAGGCAGGACCAAAACAAACTGCAAGAGAAGGACTGCAACCAAGAAGGAAGACCACAACCAAGAAAGGGAAAGCACAAGACAAATAAGGAAAAATGGGAAATGGAGAAAACAATAAGGGAACGTCGTCGACCCTACCACCTTCACAATCCCAAATAAACCTCAAACGCCATTGATCTTGACCAAAAGTATGGTCTTGTGCAATGGGTGCGTGAATAAGAGCAGAGGAGGAGGGATGATGAGCAAGATCACATCCGGGAGAAAGGAGCCCAAAACACAAACTGAAAAATGAGATAAAGAAGCTCGCTGGAAGCCACAACCATCATAATCCCAAATCACTGGGATGTATCGAGTCAAGCTGAGATGGGCCTTGTTCATAATGTTACTAGAAACAAGAGAGAAGGTCGTAGAGAACGAGATCCAGAAGGAGATCAAGGAGACGAGGATAGAAGAGGAGGAACATCTGAGGAGGACACCTCACCATGAGAAGGCGATGAGAAAGAGGGAGAAGTGGCACTGGGAAATACCCGACTTCTTAAAATTGATGTTCAAAACTTACTTTTTTGATGCTCCTTCTTGAGGCTTCGTACCTTTGAAAATCTATCTAAATTTATTGAGAAAAACGTCCTTTTCAAAGGAAATTGACATTGTGAAAAAAATGACTTCACAAATCTCTCTTAGTTAATTGAAAATATCTCATCATCATGAATCACTAATTAATAAAAATCATTAGCATATTTCAATACTAAATTACTCTATTCATGATGCTAAATCTTGTAAGGAATATTAGTTTCACAAATCTCCCTTGGCTTTGCGAAGTAAGAGTAATTCAATATTTCCAATGAAAAATTTTCATTGAAATGATGCGGGGTTAGCTTCATATTTATAAGTTCCACCATTAACAATGGTCCCCCACCATGTAGTATATTTTCAAGATAATTCAAATGAATCGTCATTATGCTCATACTTTCTTGATGCTCCTTTGAATTTTTTTTTCTACGATGCTTGTCGTAACTGTCAAGCATTCTATTAAACCATCATGTTGTGATGCTTTGATTCCCATAATCAAAGAGATCACCATCACTATTAGTGATGCTCAAATTATTCATCATTCTCGATGATCGCATCTGTCACATAGATCAGTGTCAACATTATTTGATCCTTTGGGAAACAAAATTCATGAATCATATATTTGTGAAACTCATGCCTTTTTATATCTTCATATGTCCTTTAACGAAATACACTTCTCACGATGATATCCATCCTCAAAAATTAGGACCTCAAAATTTTTTCAAACACTATAAAATGATGCAACCTTCAATACATATGTAATCTTAAACTATAAGATCCTTTTCATTGAAAATTACCATATATTCAATGTGAGGATTGACAAAAAAACCAACAATACTCCATCTCTGTAAGACAACAACATTGGTTCCAATAGTGAGAACATTTAATAAAATCATATGTATATGATGAAATCATAATATTTCGTTATGTTATAGGTTATATTATTTTACTACTAACATATTCATGTGTGGATAGTAAATGTGGAAAAGTTTATTGAATATATTAATCTAAGGGTAATAATGAAGATAAGAGTTGGTGAAGAATATCATATCTATTACATCAGTGCATGGTGAATAGGCCCTTACGATAAACCTAGTATGAAACACATGAGGTATATCCTTGTGTTAATTCAAATTTTTATTATAATCCATTATTTTGGATTTTAATTGTATTTAGAGTGGATGACCTAGGATAAATTTCAAGTGTTATAAGATGGAGATAAGGTGTCATGTTTTAGATATCCTCTAAATAATATTTCATGGTTAGATGATTTCTGATTACAATTTCTAACACAAATGTTTTTGATTTAGACAATTATTGGAACTAGGATGAACTATGTTATTGATGTTTGTGATAGGTGATATAATGATTTTTCCAAGAAAAAACTAAATTATATCTGAAACAGAATGGAAAATCTTGTGATTATTTATAATATACTATCTTATTATATGCTTAGCTACCTAAATATAGTATAGTTTTGTAATGAACAAAATAATTCAAATATGGAGTATCCTGATGGTATGGGAGGTTATATAATTAAACATACTTTATGTTTATAATGTGGGGAGAAAACAAGTTAAATATATTAATATAACAAGAAGTAGTTTTCGAAGTTGAAAAATACGTATAAAGAACGTAATTGATAAAGAAAAATGATCACTTCATTGTGATAAAATAAAATATATATTAAGTTAACATTTATAGTATAATGAATTATGTGTGGGGAATTGGGTAATTATCTTAGATTTATCCCTTATGAATAGGATAACACAATTGACAAGGAAGGACTAATACAATGATAGTTATTAAAGCATAATGATTGAACTATTTATATATTTGGATATGTGAACTATATTTTAAATTATTTTATTAATGATATTCTTGATAAATATTTCCTAAAAAATTTATGGATTGTTCTTCAATAGTTTTTCCCTTTGTATTTAGAAGAATATTTTTAATGATATCATCACCATAGAAAAGTTCATTAGTGGCATGGTGTTATCTTTGGAAAACTCAATATATAGGATAATAATCATTAATATGTTCATGATGTTGACAAGATATAATTTTTTAGGTTGAATAGTAGATAGATATTGATATTGTAACTTGGATAGTATTGGTGTCCTTGATGTCAATTATTTATTTACAGATAGGTTTATTTATTATATCCTTGATGAGGTTATTTCATTTTTTAAATTATGAAATATATTAGATTATCTGTAACATTATTAAATATAATATATTGATTTATATTTTGGGTGAATAAATTTATCATGGAGGATTTATTGAATATTAGGTTATTAAATTTTTTTTTTAATATTTGATCATGGTATTCATAAATTTTTCTTGTAACATTAATAGATTATTTATATTGAATTCATATTTTTTTCTTTTGGAAATTTTTTGACATTTTTATAAAATTTTGGGACTCATATTTTCTAAGGCATATTTTTAAAGAGTAATTATGATAAATATTTTTTGTCTGAATTATTTTTATCTTTTTGTTTTATTATTTAATATTTAATTATTAATATATTATTTCAAAATATGAAGAAAAATTCATATTTCATAACTTGTGATAATCAGTTTTTAGTAAATTTCATAAGAAAAAAAATGATTTTTATGATTTCATGGATCTTATGATCTACTAAATGATAATATATGTTCCTACTACATAAATAAATAATCTCTAATATTATTTTTTTTGTAGTATGAAATGCTAAAGAAGTGGAAATTTATTGAAGAAAAATGAAATAATGAATTTATTCTTAGGTAATTAAAAAATAAACTATATTCTCTTCTATTCAATGTTAAATAAATTCTTTAAAATGAATATTATTTCATTTTTACAGATACAACAATTGGTTTGATGGAAATTAATCCCCTAAAAAATTTGTAGTTTTTTGGTTGTTATCTTTCTGAGGACCATGTTCTAAAACACTATATATTAATATTTATACATTATTTTTGACCACTAGGAAAATATTATCACATTCCAAAAATGATCTCTATATTTTGGAAATTAATTACATGTAATTTCAAGTAACTATTTTGTTTCCAATTTTCTAATATCAAAGGATGTTTTGTTATATCTTTTTATAATTTCATTTCACATTAATGGTATTTTTAAATATTAATACATTTCTTAATGTGTTAAAATTTTGATGGATCAATTTATTTATGTTTGGAATACAAAACACTAAAATATTTTAAAATATTTTTATTTTAAAAAATTATAATTGTTTTGTAGATAGATTTATAGTGAACATTGAGTCGATATAAACAATGATAAAAAACATAATAATAAATATATAGAAAGGAATAAAATAATTCAACACACTAGTTATTTGAAAATATATATGTTTATATTTTTTAGAAAAATATTTTTATCGATAAAAAACACATTTTCTTCAAAAATAGTTTTAATTTCATTCTATGAAAACATGATTCTAAATTGATTTACATATTTTATAACAATTTTATTTTAGGAAATTAATATATTTTATAAATTAAAATTTTCAATATTATCTTTTGTTATATTTTTTGTATTTTTTAAGAAGATTTATTTTCATAAAATAGTAAAAATATAGATTTTTTATAAAAAATATGCCTTATTGTCAAGTAATAGATTAATTATGTTTTTATTTTGATATTAAATTAACATGAGAATAATTTTATTATAAATATAATGGTTATTTATAGTTGAATTGTCATTATATATGATATTTATTACTATATTTTTTGAACTAAAAAACACATTATCCTAAAAACAATTTTTAGGTGTATAAAGTGTTTTTAACATAATAAATTAAATTATTTTGTACATGTTAATATTTTTAATAATATTTTTATCTTATTTATTCAATAATATATATTATCATTAATTTTTGGGGTTTTTACTAATAATTTAATGTATGTATGTTGTATTTTTTCTTAATGATTCAATTTTATAAAATCGGTTTTCGTTGTCAGTTGTAAACTTCTATGAAATTATATTACACCACATAAATAAATATAATCAAATTAAATGTATTTAATATTTAAAATGAAAATTATTAATTTAATATAACCATGTTAAATTAATTTATTTTCATATTTAATAATAAAAGTTATTAAATTTTGTTAATTAGGTTATGTTTAAAATGAGTTTAATAGCTATAAAGAAAGAGATAGGGGTAGGATTTCCACCCAATAGAATATAATTTTTTTAAAAGTTATTTAAACAAAATATTACTCTATATCAGATTATTTTCTACATTGGAGACACATTACCATGAATGTGGAATTATATCATAGAATTATTTTATTAAATTCCATTTGAGTTTATCCCCTCACTTATCAAAGTGTAACTATTCTCCCCCTTATTCACACCAGTATATCCATCAATTTTACAGATCACCTACTCATAAATCATTCATTATTACATACCTTTATCCTATATATTTTTTATCCCTATATACCAATATCTCAAGGTTTATGGTGTATTGCGATATTGGTCTCTGAAAATGTAGGAATAAATCATTACGAATATCTTTCTATTTTATTTCTAATTATAAATCATAGTAACATATGGTATTAGGGAGAAAATTATTTTACCACTATCATAAATATTCATATATTTTATTTTGATGAATTCACACTCATTTACCACATATTATCATTTAAATGTAAAATAAAAGTATTTCATGTGTGTACGTGTAGACTACCGCCTCTACAAAATAATAAAATTCATTTTCCACCACAATAATTTAATTTTATTTACAATGGTGGATTTAATTTTTATATAAAATATTTATAAGATAACCATTAATCATTAATTATAATATATTTTTTACCTTTTTACCATCTAATCTATTCTTAAATGATAACTTTTCTTGTCTGTATGTGTGGAATACCATCTCAATAAAGGGATTTTATATTTTAGAACTTCTAATAAACATTATAAGGCCATAGAATTTAACATTATATAATCTTGGGTTATAATAATGATATTAATATAATTCAAATTGATGATATTTTCAGGTTTAGTGATTTTGAATATTAGTCAATTACTCAAACATATGAATACGATCAAATAAAATGTGAAAACTTATACAAAATATCAATTTCCCTTTAAATTGAAACATTTGAAATCAATTGTGATCATGTTTAAGAAATATCATTATGACATTCAACATGACTTCTTCCAACCTGTAACCAACCACTAAATATAGTGAAAAAATATTTTAAAAATATATGATGAGCATTAAAAGATCTATAAGTGATATAAAAATAAGGAAACTGTTATCCTATTGATAAAAATTATAACTAAAGAAAATGCCATTATTAAAAATATAAAATTGTACTAAAATAGGGAAATATCATCCATTAAGAAATTTTATTTAATTTAACTTTTGAAAAAAATGGCTTCCATGAAATATCATTAGAAAACATAGAAAATTCATGTTGGTATATTGGGATATCATCACAAATATCCCATACATAGCCCTAATAGAACCCATAAAAATTGAAATATCCATATAATGAACTTACAATATCATTCTCTACATAATATAATCATTACCGAATGCATTGGACCACAATCTAGGTGCACCCATTATTTATGATATAATGGTCTCACCCAGATCTATTATGGAATAGACATCATTTATAATCCCAAAAGAACCACAAAATTAAATTCAATAAATAAATCATTTGAAATACAATTTTAATCTCGTATACAAATAACTTTTAGATATTAAATTACCTTATCCTTTCAAAAAAAAAATTCAATACAAAAAACTCTTTTATTTTCAAAACCCATTTTCAAAAACAAAATACACAAAAAAAATTTCCTATTTAATAAACCATGAAATCTAAAAATGGTATCCAAAACGAAAAGAATGTCCTCAATGGTAGAAAAGTAATTTTCATCTTGTTTAATAAGAATAGAACATTCCTTCAATTGTTTGTCAAAAAACACCACATAAAACAGCTAAATATATTAATTTCCAAAATCATTTGAATAAAATTAGAAAAAAAATAATACATCCATTATATACCATTATTTTTCATATAAATAACATTGTAATTTAAATTCATGAATATTGACACGGAGATAATCTTTAGAAATTAAATCTTTAAACATTCAAAGTGTCCCACAACACGTTTAACATTTAAATCATGATCTTGTGAAACATTAACATTTATCAAAATACTAAATAACATTGGAATAGATACCATATGAATATAAAAATTCATAGGGGATTTTTATACACCTTATAAAATAAAAATGTGATTATCATCAAGAAATGCTTCAATGAAAGTAGATTGAGAGAAAATATCTTACCCTCAGTCTGACTTATCATTTTTGTATTTATATTCCTGAAATATATACATATATTTATTATTTACCTTCTAAAAAACATTTTTCATAATTATAATTACTTATATTATACTTATTATGATGTTATAAACTACTTGAACAATTATTTTTATGTCGGTTGTTTTGGACATATTCAGGTTATATGTGAAAAATGGCTTTGGTAGGTCCACAAATGGTCAAAAGGGACATTATATAAACATATCCAGAAAATTAATAATTAAAATATTATCATATTCATGAACATATAACATTTTTAAAAACAATCATGATGGATGGATATTAAAAATGAACCAAAATAACAATCATTGTGATGGTAGGTCATACGTACACATGAGTAATGTCCCGTTTTTTCTATGATAAATATGGAAAGATGGTATGTAAAATATAACAATACATAATGAAAATTATATGGAAAATACCATGTTATTAAATCACATATACTTATATATAGAATACATGTAATATAATTGGAATCACATTAAATTGTGGAGTCAATAATCCACACATCCACGAACGAAGCTATTACATTTTCAGTGTGTGAAAGGGTTTTAAGGAAAATGATATATTATATTTCCATAATGGTAATTATTCCATTAATATAATATATATGTTATGTATTTGATATATGATTAATTGAACCAATCCTTAATACATTCTATGTAATGTGTGAATTTATCAAATCTCTTTGAAGAGGTGCTAGTCCGCACATCCACAATTAAAATTATCATATTTCCAAAAAGATGAAATGCATGATTGTAATTTTGAGTTAAATGTATATTTTTTAATATTCCATAACTTTTTTATTGAAATAAGTAAATATTTATTAAATACTGAATTAATAACTATTTAATTTCCTAATGTATTTTAATATGTTATTTCATAAAACATAAACCATTATCACAAATAAAATTAGTTTTAAATTATTCATGAATATAAGTCTACCATTTTCATTACAATTATCATAATGAGAATAGATTAAATAATTTTTAGATTCACTTTTTTTAAATCCGATATATGACATTCTATCTTGTCTTAATAATGAAAAAAATGATAATCGGACTTCACATTGCAATCAATAACATCATAATCATACACATTAAAAATTATAATTAACTTATATAATGAAATACATTGAATTTATCTATGTTTAAATTATGAATGTGGAAAACTATAATATATTTTACAAGAATACTTGTTACACTATACGAATTTAAATCAAAATTTTGTTAGAAATGATATTATAATATTACTGTTGAAGTGCGAGGTGTCCATGACCTTGGACATATATAGAAAATTATCATAGTTAGAGATTGAAGATAAATGTTTGAAGCTAACCAATAAATATCTGTTAATTTGAATTGTATGTAGATGATGATATTTTATTTTTTCACTCAATATTTTATTGTTTGAAAAGAATGAAAAACATCTTCTTCATCTATTGTATTTTTTTAGAGAGAGTCCTTATTAAAAAAAATCCTATATGGTATTCTCCTTAATAAAATATTTTTCCTAATTTCTTTGTGCATCTGATTATGTGAATACGATTAACATATTTTGAGGCCAGGAAGATAGAGTTCCAATCTTCAGGGTTTTGGTATTGTGGGTAGATAATGATAGAGATATGTTCCATCATATCAAGAGCATATATGTATAGGAAGACAAATACTCCAATCATAATATCTAGGTTCTGGGGGATAGCGAGATAGACTGATCATCGTATCAAGGGATTTTTATGGTAAAGAACGATAGACGTCATTATAAGTGAAAAACAATGGAAATTTATTCTAGGTTATTAGATACACTACTATTTGGGTTAAAATAAGTTTATTCCATTTAATTTGTTTTTTTAATACTAGTATTTTCTTTATAATACATTTAATTGAATTTGATACCTTTATAATCATCATTATATTTTAATATTGGTTACCATAAAAGAATTTATTTAGATACAATTGTTTTACATTATATTACTTTGTGAATATGTATTTACTTTTATTTTGAATCTATATGATTTATGATTGAATAAATCCCTTATTTACAACTCTAATATATTGTAACCTTTTTTATTACAATTCCATTTATGTATTAGTTTCCTACTGTGAATAAAATTAAGGTCTCTTTAGATTACACCCACTAACCGATTATGATTCTTTAGTATTTGATGGTAGAATCCATTATCATTACGACATGTGACTTACATATCAGAATATAATTGTTAATATTATTTTTATTATCAATCCCAAGGGTCATGTTTGATCATCATTTAATTACATACCTTTTTTTGAATATAATTTTTTTACTATTATAAAGATAGTTTCAATAGAAGTTTAAATAAAATAATTCTAAACCTACAATTCAACCACTCTTTTATTTAGACATCTTCGTATACATTTTTAATTAACAATTAGTATCAAAGCATGTTTACACATATGAAATACTTTTTGATTCTCTATATCTTTACTATTGTAATTTAGTCTTTATTTTTTATAAACTTTTTGTTTATAAATATTTTTTATACAAATATTTATTGTGGAAATGATTTTATATATTTTCATTAAAATATAGAGAGACTAAATATAGAATCCATAGATAATCCCAATCCCACTCGACAACCATTCTATAATGGTAATGATTTTGAATACTGGAGGAATAAAATTAATAATTTTTTGGTCAATATAGGAGTATATATTTTTTATGTTTATTGGTGATTATAGAGCTCTAGATAAATAATTTGAATTTTTACCAAACGTGGAATGAAGGAATATACATTGAATTTTATGGTAAGGAATTATTTATTAGTCCTTATGGTAAAATACATATATATCCATATTTATTCTCGTGAATCTGTTAATGGTATCAAAAAATCATGGGGATTACTCATTTTGGAACATCAAAATTTGTTGAAACTATAAGAGAAATTCATGGAGTTGACTATACATAATTCGAATTACCTTTTTGGGGTATTATTGTAATGGTATGACAATGATTTATGAAAATTATCAATAGTATAAATTCTAAAGTAGCTAAATAATTATAATATGAAATTATTATTGAAAAGATAATTTATATATTTCCCAATGATTGAGAATCCAAAAGAACAGTAGTTATTGAATCATGTAAGACAAAAAAGTTAGTTAGGATGATTTATTTTTTAATCTTTTTCAATATGATAGAAGTATTAAAATTCATACTGAGAAATAGAAAATTATGAATGGTGTAGTATTTCACAAATATATAAAATTGTATAAAAGATCAAAATGTTGAAAAATTTGTTATGTCTATAATGAATAGGAATGATTTTTTGTAATGTCTCGACCTTAATCTGGTATGGACCATTTTTACATTATTTTAGACTAATTAATTTAGTGACCCAGGGAACACGCATGTGCTCCCTGATGCGGGCCATGGGCATCTTTTTATTTAATTTAAATAATTTCAGACGTTTCATGAAAAATGTCACATCACGTATTGGTGTGGTGTTCATGTTTTAAATATTTAATTAAGGATTGGAAAAGAGTAATAAGATATTTAAAGAAGATTTAAATGAATGTAAAAAGGATAAATAGAAATTCTGAATTAAAATAATGAGGGGGTTATGGTATAAATGGATTTATTTAAAATGGGAGATTCTTATTTTTAATTATTATTTTTATTTTCAATTCCCTTTATTTGTTTTGTTTTATATTTTTACATTATTTCATTTTTTCTTTACCTTTTATTTTTCTCTTATTTTTCTTCTTTTCTTTGTCTTTCTTTTCTCTAATTTCATTTTTTCCTCTCCTCTCTCCCTCTCCCACTCATCACGTCGCACCCCTCAATCCCACCACCCCAAACAGCATCTACATCGGAAGTTCATTGCTCCTATGTCTGATATCTGATTCCTTTCCAGTCAGGTGCACAATATACCTTAGAGAATTTCTAACATATCTCAATTGGAATCGTGTATTTCCATTGAGTAATCTATGTGCAGTTTATCGCTGAATATTTTTACCCTATTTTGGGGTTTTTCTAAAATCCATCATTTCATTTATTTTAGGTAAAATAAAAGTCTACCATGGATCCTTGAGTCATCTACGACTATAATGTAGTTTTCTTACTCACTTTCCCTTTGTTTCATTGTGATTTGTAAAAAAACTCATTGTTGTGCCGCTAGTCGGTTCCTACAAGCTTTATGAAATTTTACCCTTTTTAATTACATTAATGGTTATGTTTAATTGTTTCAGGATTAATCATCTTAAATTAATTTTTTGAATGGTTTCAATAACATCTGACACCCCTTTGAGGGTTCCGATATAGTCAGAATATTTTTCCGTTAGATGGGTTATTAATTTAATTAGCTGTGGGTATTGTGTAGCCCCTTATTATTGCATTAAATTAAATGAAAATGTGTTTGAATTATTGCAAAAAACTAGGATACCCCTTTTGGTGGGCTGATGTGATCGATTTATTCTTCCATTAGGAGATTTTATTATTTTATTAATTGCATGTGTTACGAAGCATCTTTTTATTGTAATTAAATTAAATAAATAGTTACTTGAACAAGAACTTCAATTGTTGGATCATTTTACTTGTTTGGATGAAATGTTTAATATTTAAATATGAATTATCCGATGAGGATGATATTATATGTATATTGACCTTCAATTGGTTGGGTAGCACTGGTAAATTTATGCCTTGTGATGCGTGGGAGTATCTGGTTAGTTTTCAAGCTGTGACTTTATATGCTGATTATGTCATATCTGCTGCTATGAAAAAATTAATTAAATTCTGTGTGGGGAAAGGACGTGGGTCCCATATTAAGGTCCAAACATAGATCCTCCATTCCTGATGGGATACCTCTATGTTCCGGGGTCAGTGTCATTGGCTTTACCTGACCAAGACTTCCACAAGCATTCTAATACTTTTGAGTGATACCGGTTCCAAAAGGGACCATCGGGACAGATCTGTTGGCAATGTGGCTAAGCCACCCTTGGATGAAACTCGACCCCTATTTGTGAGATCAAGACGGACTCCGGGTGAAGTCATACCTCAGGCGATAATTGGTATTTTGAAAGAATTCCTTGGATGAGCACAGTTGTATTGGATAAATTGACGGATGTTCCATAGCGAAATATTTAGGATCGGCTCAGACTCCAACTCTCTACTTGATCCTTAAATAATGATTCACCTAAGGTTTATGTGATTTCTAATTTAGTCTCATGAGAATTGAGATATTTACCTTGATATGTGGAAGTGTTTCTGGTTAACATTGGACTTGAACCCCACGTTAAATCGCAATCTTTGGTCATACATTTTCATAGTTTTACCATTCTTTCTATGTTTTATATATATGTGTTCACGCATTTAGCTGACAAGTTCCCATTCAGACAACTAGCTTAGGCTGGAGCAGATGATAAGTGACGGGTTCCGTTTGGGACCCGGACTGACTTATTTATTTTTTTGCACTTAATATTAAATAACCGGAATTATTATATAATGCTACAAAGAATTTATAACATTGCACGAGATGGAAGGGTTTAGACATCATGGGTGATTGCATACTGGATTTATTATCTCACACCATACTCAGGCATCATTGACACTCGATTATATTACATTCTTATAGGTATTGATAATGGGAAGCATGCTACTTCAAATGATTGATTGTTCATTAGTGCTTAGGATAGAGACTAGGGTAGAAGACCCGGCCTTGCTCATGATGTTGTTTCTACATGTGTCTTTTATTTTAGTTGACTGTGTGTTTGAGTTCTGTTTTCCATTCATTTAGTTTAGATTCATATCATGGAATGACACTCTTTTGGGAGTTTATGCACTTGGTTTTTATCTTTTAGTTGGATTTATTTATATTTCTTATGCTGAAATTTATTCATTTACATGCATCCTCTATTTATTAATTGTTGTCGTTTACTTCCCCTATTATATAATCTGTTATCTATGAGAGAATAGTCTCCCCCACAAACACAAAAAGGGCCCTCATTGCTAGTAGTTAGCCTCTAGCATTCAGGGAGATGCGTTTGAGGTTATGTGACCCACCGATCTAGGCAACGTCTTAGAGGTGAGACGGGACATGACGTTTCAATGTGGTATCAATGGTGGTTTTTTATTTTTTCTTAATGATTGTGTTATTTCAGAGACTATGAAATAGGGATTTGGGATATACTCTGTTCTTGGACTTAGATAACCCATGTATAGGATAAAACTCAAATTCCTAGGTTGGTATTGTAGTTAATGATTATGTAAGTTACTGTTGATATGACTTCACCTTGGGTGACTCACTTGTACTGTGTTGTTATTGTGCTGGTATTATTGAAATAATGGGTTTACCATTGCATCCTGATGATATGAGGGAAATACATTCCATGAATCATAATATGAATTATAGGATTTAAATGTCATGCATATTTTCATCCCAAATCTACTTTAATCGTGCATTTTCCTGTATGCATGTTAGTGTTGTTGTGCCTAGTAGTAAAATTTTGAAATGCTAGTTTGTTGAATATAAAGTTGCGATAATCTGTTAGATGTTAGCATACGATAACCTGGGAATAGACTCTATAAAACCTGTTTAGTAATCCTCTTGAGTTGTCTCTTCCATATCAAAACTGGCCCTGAGGCGGGTTATCTATTGTTTAGTGTTCAAGGGAAGGCTATGTACCAATCCTCTTTTTTTCCTTACTTGTTTTTTCTAAACTTCTTTACCCCTTGTCTATTGTGTGTTTCCTGTTGTATAAAAATGCCACCATGACGTCTTTGTGATGTGCCTCAGGAGAGTGGCAATGAGCACATTCTAGAGATGGTAAGTCCTGAACCACCTGTGGTTCCTCTTGTAGAGCCTCCTATGAAACTACCTCATGTCTATCTTCCGAGGGACCCTGACACTCAGTTTAGGGATAGTCTCCTCAGGTTTATGTAGTTGGTTTAGAATATCCCCAGTCCTATCATGTCTATGGTAGACCTCACACGGAACTTCCTACAACAACACCCTCACACCTTCTCGGGGAGTGGCAGCCCTCATGCTGCATAGTCGTGAATAGAAGATATAAGGTATATCTTCGACCACCTTGAGATTCTTCCAGAGTGAAGGGTCAAGATTGCAGTCAACATGCTCTATGAGTTCATCAAGCACTGGTGGGACGTTGTTTCTCAGGTTGATCACACTAGTGGCATGGGTTGGGCCAATTTATAAGTAGCCTTCTGCAATCACTTTTTCCCCTGACTCTGAGAGATGATCGTGCAAGGGAGTTCCTACATCTTCACCAAGGATTTATAATAGTGTTAGAGTATTATACTTCATTCAAAGAACTTCAACATTTTTCCCCATCTCAGACTGGAAATGCGCGTACTACTGTTAGGCGTTTTGAGGATAGACATGAGTATACTATCTGATTAAAGGTGAATGTCTTCCATTTGACCACTGATACATAGATAATGAACCAGGCTCTAATCTCAGTGTGAAATGTCAGTGAAGCTAAACCAGTGAGCCAGGGCGGTTCAGTTTTGAGATAGGTTGATGGCTCTTCTGGCAGCAAGAAACGGCATTTTGAAAGTGTATGTGGGGGAGAACATGGCCATACATATCGTCGTGATAGATCTTCACTTGTTATCAGTGCTATAGGGATGGTCACAAGAAGTCGCAGTGCATGATGGATCCGAATGAGTGCCAATCTTGCGGCAGGATGGGTCACCTTCAGCGTTTTTGTTGTTTCTTCTCTTCAGCTACTAGTGGTAGTGGATCCACACCTGGACATCCTTCAGGTATGGGATCTATGACTCCACAGTAAGATGGAAGTTCTTTTCCACCGGTCGATTAGGCCGAGGTAATGGTGGAAGTCGTGGTTGAGGAAATCATGTTCCAGAATAACAGCGTCAGCAGAGTGGACCTACTCAGGCCAACCAAACAGTGCATCTGGGTCATGGCTCAGGTCTCATGTATTCAGTACAATCAAAACTAGTGGAGTAGAGTGCTGGACCATCTACAGTTTGAGGTACTATTCTAGTAGTCTCTACAGTAGTTTCTTCTCTTTTTATACGAACGCTTCACACTCAATTATATCTGATGTTGTGGTTGAAATTATAGGTTTTCCATGTGAGTATCTTTGTGGCGTCATGTCTCTCGACACTCCGCTTGGGGTTAGAACAGAGGGGATACACTAGTTTCTGGAGTGCCCCCTCGATATAGGTGGGTACTGATTTGTTTGTAATTTCTATATCCTCGATATGTCTGGCATCGAAGTCATTCTTGGTATGAACTAGTTCGCCATTTATCTTGATCATGTGGATTGTTATCATCTTCGGGTGTCCTTCACATCATCTAAGGCCGACGCATATCTTTACAAAGTAGAATGGGATATGTAGGAAAACTAGGCTAAGTCTAAATACACAGGGTTGGGCATAGTGACAGCTCAGTTGGAAAGTCTCTTCATGAGCAACCATGGAACACAGCTAGTTGAATTCTCTCCAGTGGTGGATCTTTTCAGGGATGTCTTCCCCAATGATTTTTCTAGCTTACCTCCTATGAGAGACATGGAGTTCACTATCGAGATAGTTCTAGGTGTGGCATCAGTGTCTATTCCTTCATATAGGATGGCACCAATAGAGTAATAGGAACTCAAAAACCAGCTTGAAGACCTCAAGTCTAAGGGTTTCATTAGACATAGAACATCGTCGTGGGGTTTGTCTGCACTTTTTTCCAAGAAGGCAGATGGTACCCTAAGGATATGCGTTGATTATTGTTGACTCAACTAGATCATGGTAAAGAATCGATATCCATTTCCTCGTATAGATGATCTCTTTTACTAGCTCCGAGGAGAAACTATTTTCTCCAAGATTGATCTGAGGTTGGGATATTAGCAGGTGCATGTTCAACCATCTGACATACCACACATGACATTCCGCAATATGTACAACTTGTACGAGTATCTGGTTATGTCATTCAGCCTCACAAATGCGTCGGTAGTATTCACAGCTATTACATACCAAGTTTTCATCTGTATCTTGATTCCATTGTGGTAGTCTTCATGGATGACATCTTATTGTATTCACGTTATAGAAATGACAATGCTACCCATCTTGAGATCATGCTGAGTACAGTGAGAGAGCACCAACTATACTCTATGCTCTGCAAATGCCACTTCTAGATTCATAAGGTGTACTTCCTGGGTCATATAATATCTGAAGAATTGGTATATGTTTACCCAAAAAAAGTGAGCATCATGGATTCATGGGAGCATCCCAAGAGTTTCTTCTACATATGCAGTTTCATGGGACTCACTGGCTATTACAAGAGATTCATCCAGGATTTCTCCAACTTAGTAGTGCCTCTTATAGCCTTGACTAAGAATGGTGTATAGTTCTTATGATCAAAATATTATGAAAATTCCTTTCAATAGTTAAAAGGAAGACTGACCTCAGCCTTGACCTTGATTATTTATGAACCTAGTAAGAGATATATAGTTTATTGTGATGCTTCAGAAATCAGACTAGATGTAGTTTTGATGGAGGTAGATTGAGTTCTGGATTATGTATCCTGCCAGTTGAGACCTCACGAGTGGAACTATCCTCCCCATGACCTTGAGTTGCCAGTTTTGGTTCATGTTATACATTGTAAGATACACTATTTTTTGGGTTATAGATTCATTGTTTACACGGATCATAAAGTCATGAATCATATCTCCACTCAACGAGATTTGAACTTAAGGGAATGCAGGTGGGTCGAATACTTGCAGTCCTTTGACTTTGACCTTACTTATAACCCTGGTAAGGGTAATGCTGTGGAGGATGATTTTAGCTGCAAGACATAGACACATGCCATGCAGGAAGCCATTAGTGAGTGGTAGATGATGTCCTTGTTTTCAGAGATACAACGGGAGGTTCAGGAGTAGAGTGGAAAACCGGTTCTAGTACCTCTTACAATGACATACTCTATTCTGGAGAAGGTCTGCAGACAATAGTTTAATGATCCTGATGGGCTTGTTTTGAGGTAAGGTGTTACAATAGAGAACCCACATCCTAGATAGGTCATTGATGGTAGTGAAACTCTCCTTTACCATGGCTTTTTATGGGTACCTTCAGGTATACGGGAAGAGCTGATGAAGGAATCTAACACATTTGGTTGTGATGTTCATCATATGATGACCTAGATGTACAGAGACATGTGTCGACTATATTGGTGTCCTGGTATGAATAAAGCATATAGAAGGTTTCATCACTCGGTGCTCCACCTACCAACAGGTAAAGGCATAGCACCCGTGACCAGCTGGACTCCTACATCCTCTATCCATTCATGGATGGAAATGGAATGAAATCACCATAGATTTTGTTATATGTTTTCCAAGATCTCCATGAAGCAGTGAGGAAGAATGGGAGGTTGTCGATAGGTTGACCAAGGTTTCAAACTTCTTGCCTATCCGAGATACCATTATGATTGATTAGTTAGGAAGGCTGTATATCCGGGAAATTGTGCACCATCATGGTGTACCTCTTTCTATTTTCTTGGATAGGGATTCTCGCTTTACTTCATGGTTTCGAAAAGGGTTTCAAATGAAACTGGGCTCACAATTACATCTGAGAATTGCATATTACCCTGAGACCGATGGGTAGTCTAAGGAAACTAAATGAGTGTTAAATGATATGTTACAAGAATCTATCCTTGATTTTGGATGTTCTTGGGAGAAGTATTTAACTTTTTTTGAGTTTGGATATAATAATAGCTTCCAGGTGATATTCTGAATGGATCCATACGAGGCTCTATATGGTAGATCATGCTGTTCATCCTTGTGATGGCATGAAGCAGGTGAGGCAGCTCAGTTTGGTCCTCATCTCGTTTAGGAGACTTATGAGTATGATCAGCTGATTCAGAAGCGTATGACTACAGCTTAGTCCAAATAAAAGTCTTATAACGATCGTCACCACAGACCTCTGGAGTTCTAGGTGGGATATCTAGTCTTTCTATGTGTTTCTCTAAGGTGGGGTCACTGGCAGATCCGGAGGTAGGGGATGTTATCACTAATATACGTCAGGCCATTTGAGATAGTGGAGAGAGTTGGTCCGATAGCCTGTCGGTTACGGCTACCTTATATGTATCGTGCCATGCATGACATTTTCCATGTATCACAGCTTTGACAATATCATCCAGGCCCATCTCATTATTTTTACCTTGACGACATCATTATTGATGCTAATGAATCATTTGTAGAGCAGCCAATGTGTATCGTCGAATATAGCATAAATTTCCTCTGAGGAAAGTTATTCCCTCTGGCCTGGGTGTTGCGGCAACACGGACACGTTCTGGACGAGACCTGGGAGTGAGAAAAATTTGTACGTGGGTAGTTGTTGGAACTCTTCTCTGGCAACATTCTACTACCCTCAGAATGGAAACATGGGGACGAGTTGTCTTAAATAGGGGAGGTGGGGGGTTGTAACCTCTCGGCATTAATCAAATACGAACTGTTTTTACTTTGTTGTTGTTTAATTCATTAAGTGACCTAGGGAACACAGCTGCGCACCTCATTTCCAGTCCTGGGCAGCTTTTTATTTAATTTAAATAATTGCAGACGTTTCATGAAAAATGTCACATCGCGCTTTGGTGCAGTGTTCGGGTTTTAAATAATTAAATAATGATTGGAAAAGGGTAATAAAAATTTTGAAGAAAATTTTAATGAAAGAAAAAATGGAAAAAAATAAATTATGAAATAAATTAAATACGGGGTTACGGTAAAAATGAAAATAATTAAAATTGGGGGATTCCCGTTTTTAATTATTTTTTATTATTTTCCTTTCCATTATTTTTTTATTTTATCGTTTGATTTTATATCCTTTTTTCCATATGTTTTATTTTTTGTTCTTTTTCTTTTCTTTTGTTTTTCATTATTTTCCCTCTTTTACTTTTTCCTATCCTCACTCCTTCTCCCACTCATCACGTCACATCACTCCATCCTGTCACACCAACCAGCAGCCCCTTATGAAGTCTGATGCTCCTCCGTCCGACATCTGTTCCTTATCTATCAAGTGCATAGTAAAACATAGGTAATGGATAACATTGCAACATTAAAATCATGTGTTTTTTTGAGTAATCTGCACATAGTGTGTCGTGGAATATTTTTACCCTATTTTGGGTTTTTTATATAATCATTTGTTTTCATCTGTTTTAGGTCAATTAAAACTCTATCAAGGATCATTATGTCATATAAAACAACAATGTGGGGTCCCTACTCACTTCCCCTCCTTTTCAATTGCGATTTATAAAAAACGCATCATTGTGCCGCTAGTCGGCGCCTACCGGCCTTGTGAAATTTTACCAATTTTAATTACATTAATGTTTATTTTTAATTTTTTCAACCTTAATCATATTAAATTATTTTGATGGAATGGTTTTAACCAGATCAGACACCCCTTTGGGTGTGCCGACGTAGTCAGTGTATTTTTTCGTTAGCCGGGTTATTAATTTAATTAGCATCTGGTGTTGTGCAGCCCATTTGTAACACCATGAGCTTCCACGATACCCTTCTCATTCAATAATGCAATAGCTTGCATTGTACGCAACTTCGAGTTCTAAAACACCGCGACTAATCAAAGTAGCCATTATGAATAGTAATAACCACTTTTTAAAATTATAGAAATTTTATATTTCAAAATGGACTTCATTTTTGTATTCGTAATATCGAAATTATCCAAAGTTGAATTTTTTGTAATTTTCTGAGAACTTCCAATTTTTTATGAATAGTTAAAATTACTTAAAACAACTTTTTTAATCAAAATAATTTATAGTGATAAGTTATACTATTGAGTGTTTTAAAGAATAATTACAATATATTTTTACCATTTTATCCAATGGTGTTCATTAGAATTAATTTCACTTTGAAATTGGACATAAACAATGGTCAATCTTTTGATATATATTGTTTCTTAAAAACACGCTATTTGTTGTGACAGCAGGAATTAATTATAAAAATAATTAATGCAACTTATATGTTTGTAATTTTTTAAAATAGACATCATTTTTGGATTCGAAATATCAATTATATCTTAGGGTGAAATTTTGGCATTGTTTGGAAAAACTTCAATTTTTGATGAATAGTGAAACCACTAAGTGGTAGTTAAATAACTGATTTTTCGTTTAAATAAAATATTACCACTTCTATGATTTGATTTTCAAAAATCCGACATACATGGTTGTCATTAAGAAATAAAATGTGGTTCAATGAGATTAAAATAACTTTTGGTGAATAGTAACTTTTAAGTTCTTAATCGCGATTAGAGGTAATTAGTGTAGTTTAAGGTAAAAATAATGTTTTAATAATATGAGATGAGCTTGACACATGTCCTACCTTCATTGGATGTGCCATGGACGACCAATACAATACATGGGTCAACTTGGGGACCCCATGGAGCCACTTTAGTTGGAAAATGACATAAATACCTTTTATTTAATGTTAAAGTAAAAAATGACACAAACATGAAATGTTTTACTAAAACAATTTTTACATGGGGTTATACAAGTAATATTTTTTACTATAAATAGTCATTTGAAATCTAAAAAGATTTACTAAATCATAGTAGTTTTTTTATAATTTTTAGACATTATATAAATTAATTTGTTTATGACATCATTATGATGCAGCGATGACCTCATTATTTAACGATTTTAATAAAATGAAAAGATAATGTACAATCCAAGGCTTACACATGTCCAAATACTATTGGATGGGTATATTTCGATCCCTTATCACCTTATCCACGAATTATATAAGTGTGGGACCTTTATAATCCGAAAAGCATTATATAATAATGTAAAATTTCCTTACTTTCCAAGAGTGCCCCTCCTCTTCTCTTATAAAAGGCCCCCACCACTACCACCTTATTCACACCTTCCAAGCCATTTTTCTCGACCAACCTCTGCCAAAATACTCTCTCCACTTTCCTCCCTTACTCCTAGAATCCTCACATTGGGCAGAACTCTTCCCAAGGAAGCCTTTGGCTCAAATCAAAAAGAGTTACCCGATTTTGAGGTAATGTCTTCTCTAATGTTGTTTTGTTTTATTTTTCTTCTACAACACCCTAAACTCTTTTTATTAATTTATTTTGTAACAAAACCAGTATCCTCAATATACTAGGATGTTTTTATAAGAAGTATTAGAGCTACACTTACACACACCTACATCTAATGGTTAAAGAACATACGGTTTCTGTGGATGGCGAATTTCTGCCTCACGAAACGATGATTGTTCAACACTCATATAACACCTTCAAAGGTGGCCATTAAGATGTAACTATATTTATATATGATATATAATATGTTTATGTTTTACTTATGCTTTTTTATTTCTCATTTATGGCATACATTATGATTTCCATTATGGGTAAACGCGATAATTTCATTTTAGGAAGTGCGGACTACCGCCCCCTCAAAGTGACGTGAATCGTTAATGCCATATGTGGGATGTATAAAGGATGGAGTAAATGATATTATATATTATATTATACTGGAATTATATTATAACTTTATACAATTATAACATCATTCCATTAAATATGAAATAGAAATGAAAGTAGCATTAATGCGTACGTACGGCTTACCGTCTCCATGAACGGTGTATTTCATTTCTTACCTCTAAATGTTATCTAATATTATAAATTCATGTATATACTGAATATATATTTTATATATGATAACTAAATCATGAATATAATTCTGGATATAATGGATATTTCACCACATGAACAACTTGTAATTATAAGAATATATTGTTGACTCAAGTACCAAAGATCGACAAAATGACCGTTATTAACTTAAATATTTACATAATGTTCATAACATTGTAATAAGTGATATAAAAAGGATAATGAAATTGAAAATGGTTCTTAATAAGGTAGATATTAACTCTAGTTTATTATTCATGAGGTTAAAGAACGTTTGAGTCAAGTCGGACACGAGGTAAGGGATCTTCTTAACCCAATTTCCATTCTTTGGGTTAATCTCCTACTTTCAAATTATGTCATGATATTATTATGTCATATATTGTATTTATACTTTCTTTATGTGTAAATATTTTGAATACACATAATAGATCTATGTTATTTTAAAAATTATCTTTTTAAGGACTTCGTCTCAATCTCCTTTCATCGAGGCATATTTGGTTTTATACACAACTTTCTTTTATACGGTGTATAAACCACTTTGACTTTTACGTTTATTCAAAAGGAATATTTTTTTATACGAAGCGTTTTACTAAACGACAAAAAGGTAATTTTTTTCTTTCCGTACATATGCGGCGACAACGACTTCTCCACCACCGTGACCATTATTTGAGTTTCCGCTTCCTCTGCAAGCCATCACTTTTTTTAATGAAAAATAAATTCAAAGTTTTAACTTTCTTTTATTTTGGTATTGAAAAAGGTTTTGAAAGTGTTTTTATTATATCAATGTGTTGTATTGATATCTTGTGATTGAAATGTGGAAATTTTATGTTTCCTTTATGCATGTTTTATGTGATACGATTATGTTATGGTTTATGATATGTTTAAACCAGTTCATATGAGGAATGCATTGGACTTAATAAGTGACATGTGGAGCCCGCTATAGCTCCTCGATTCATCGGCAGGTCTCATGAGACAAACTAATGTCTTGGCACAAGGCCTTGACAAAAAGTTATTTGTGGTCTTGGCATGAGGCCTTGGCTATGTGGTTATGATAGTCTGGCATTATGCATTCCATCATTATGAAAGTGGTTATTGATATTGCATGTGATTATTCGACCAGTAGAATATCCATGTGAATAAGTAAATGGAATTATCTCATTTTACTTTTTCCATATTATGTTGATGTTGAAGTTTAAAAGGCTTTTGTTATAGTTATACATTTCCTTAAATGTTTATGTTTATTTTTGAAAGCTTCTGCAATATTGTTATCCTTACTGAGCATCTGAACTCACCCCTTTCAATGTTTTAATTTTTCCAGGATGTGAAGAAGTATTTTAGGATTGACCTGCAGGGATTGTCTAAAGGGGATATGACTATTGTAAATGGAGACTATGTTATTGTAGTTTTTCACTTTATGATGTAATGTAACGTTTATGAATGTATCTAGGGTTTCCAAGGCTACTAAACTAATCGGTCTTTCGAGACTTGATCTTTTGTGATCATGCCAATGTTACGAAGTAATACACCGACTCTGGGTAGCTGGGGTCGGGGCGTTACACCATTTTAATTGTTTTTAAATTAAATTAATAGTTGTTTGACTTATTGAAACAATGTTGGATACCCCTTTGGGTGTGATGACTTGATCGGTGTATTCTTCCATTAGCTATTAAATTTTTTGATTAATTACCTGTGTTGTGAAGAAAAATTATATTCTAATAAAATTAAATAAATAGTTTCTTGAACAAGAACATCAATTGTTGGATCATTGGAACTTGTTTTGCTGAACAGTTTATTATTTAAATATGAATTCTCTGATGAGGTTGATATGATATCTATATTTCCCTGCATGTTTTTGTGTTGTACAATTAAATTATTTCTTTCTGATGCACAAGTGTATCTGGTTTGTTTTCAAGCTGGGACTTTATATGTTGATTATGTCATATCCTCTACTGTGAAAACATTAATTAAATTCAGGGTAGTGAAAAAAGGTGGGTCCTATATAACGGGCCACTATTAGATCCTCCATTCCTAATGGGTTACCACTATTTTTTGGCGGTAGTTTCATTGTATTTTCCAGACCGAGACTTCCCCGATATTTCTAAAACTTTTTAGTGATATTGGTTCCAAAAGGGCCCCTCGAGATGAATCTGTTGGCAATGTGGCTAAGCTAGCCTCAGATGACTTCGGGCCCCTTTTTGCGAGATATGGACGGACTCAGGGTGGATACATGCCTCGGGTGATACTGGTTCATTCAAAATATTTCCTTGCATGGGCTCAGTGGTATTGGATAAATTGATCGACGTTCCATAGAAATACCTTCAGGGCGGGCTCAGACTCCAACTCTCATATTGAACCTTAAATAATGATGCACTTAAGGTTTGAGTTATTGGTAATTTAGTCTCATGAAAATTTAGATATTTCCCCTGATATGTGGAAGTGTGCCTGGATGAAATTGGATTTGAACCAAAAGATAAAGAACGAGCTTTGGGTATAATTTTTCCTGGTCTTAACTTATATTATAGGATTTATATATTTACGTCTTCGTGCTTTCTGCTGACATGTTCCCTATCAGACTACCATCTTAGGATGAAGCAGGTGATTAGGCACAGGTTTCGTTTGGGACCCAGGCTGAATTATTTATTTCATTTCACATAAAATTAGTTATCTTGAATTATTATATAATGATACACTGCATTTTTATCATTGAACGAGATTTAATGGTTTAGACACTGTGGGTTACAGCCTACTGGGATTTTTATCTCACACCCTTCTCGAGCATCATTGACAACCGAGTAGATTATATGCTCACAGGTATTGACAAGGGGGAAGTGTGCTGCTGTCGATGCTTGACAGTTATTTATAGCTTAGGATGGAGACTGGGGAAAATGACAGGGCCTTGCTCGTGATGCAGTTGCTTCTTGTGACTTTTCTTTTAGTTGACTATGTGTTTGAGTTCTATTTTTCGTACTTTCAGTTTAGACTCATATCATGGAAAGACACTATTTTGTGGGTTTATGCACTTGGTTTTTATCTTTCAGTAGGATTTATTTATGTTGTTTTGGATTCATTTTATTCACTTAGATGATTCCTTTATTTATTAATTGTTGCTATTTACTTCTGTCGTGATATTATATGTTACGTATGAGGGAATAGTCTCCCCCACAGACACAAAAAGGGCCCTCGCAGCTGGTCGAGAGCCTCTGGCGTTCGAGGAGATGCGCTTGAGGTTATGTGAGCCACCGGTCCAGCCACCATCTTAGAGGTGAGCCGGGTTGGGAAATTACATTTTCAATCAGATTCTAGTGATTATGAAACCTCTTAATATGACCGTGAAAATATATCTCGATGAATTAACTATTTTTTGTTTTAAATGAATATTATTTTATTTATATGAAAATTTACAAAGACAGGAATGAAATGATTGATTATTAAGTTACTTGTAATGATTGAAAAGTAGATGGACAAATCCTACCTGAATATCTAAATTTGAAATGAAATGACAATAAGGATTGACATTCTGATTTAAATTGGTTGATTTTTCATAATTAAAATGTACATAAATTTCATAAAGCTACTGACCATTAGAGTTCCAATGAATGAGATTATTTAGACTTTTCCTCGGATAAAGAAGGTCTATATCATTGGAATATTGGTCGTTGTTCTAGGCTGAATGGCCCGAAGGCCTATATTTTTATTGATTTTGGATAATCCCCCTTTTAAGGGTAAAGGGGAAAAACCAAGACTTCAAAGACATAAAGACATAAAAAAATCCAAAAAATAAGAGGGTTTCCACCCAGTATAGAACTGCATAGAAGAGCCCCTTCCCAGCATCAATGTCGTTAAGACACGCCTCCACTAGAGCATAACTACTCAACAAGCTGTCCCGTGCAAAAATGCACGGGCCCGGTACCGATGGCAGTGCCATACCCTCTCAATCGTCTAAATCCAAAAATTCAGCACAGTGAAGGGAATTGGAACTAAACTCATCTGAATGAAATCCATGTAGACTATATGGGTTCCCGAGTAAGAAGAAAACTTGAAAACATGGGACCACCAACAAAAACCTTCCTGGTCAGATCCCATCGCACTCCATGAGAATTACCTCCACCACCACCGCAGAAGCCCAAAAGACATTCCAACAGACGCAATATCACGCCATCGTCACCACAGACTATACGGCCCAACATCCTGCTAAGGGAATGCCACCGATGGGGGGATCCGAGTTATCATGAACCAAAAAAACTACTCTAAGCATGGATCCGCTCTAATCATACCATAGATCAACCCTCACTAGGTACTGAAGCATGCCAATCATGATGGAGAGATAATCAGCAGGACAAAGAAGAGGAACCAAAGAATAATACCTCAAAAACCCAACAAATTCATAGAAAATTGACGATATCCATAATCACAAGAGAAATACAGAATCACAAAAACTAAAAAACCTTAAAAAACTCACAAAATCCAAATCCAAATTCCTCCCCCCTCTGGAACTGCAGAACAGACATCGAGCCACATAGGAACCCACCGTATGCTTGGCTAGGTTGTGATTGACTCACCGAACCAGATCCATCATCGGCACCGAATGTATGAGATGCTCTGAACAAGGACCGCACTGATCCACATTGTCAACAACACGTTGGAAAAAACTCCTGAAAACCTATTCCTTGAAGCGACACGCTGAGCCGAGCAACGATGCCTGGAATATGAGCCGGAGACCAAACCCACTGGATGCAGATGCACCCCACCAATTCCAGACCACACCCATGACGAGCTGAGGCCAGATGGAGCCACTAGTCGATCCAGGCCGGAGGGGGAAGGGGAAGATAAATCGATGGGAAACCCTAGCCGCCACGGAAGCATGAAGAGACACAGCTTAGAGGCTCCCTATTTTGCAATTGGTCATTGGTCTTGAGTACCAATTAAAAATCAATGTTTCATGGAAGATTTACACACAACTAAATAATTAACATATATTACTCTTAATACTAATTATCATAATGAAAAGAATTATATATATATCTATGAAGAATCTTCTTTAGTAGAAGATTATTATTTACCATCATTTGATTATGTATATTTATTTTCCAGACATTATGAAACCAAAAATTGAAATGTTATCATAAAATCATGAAAAAAGAAAATACTAGGATAAATGTTTTTATCAAAATAAAAGTATCATATAATTATAAGAAACTTGGAATGAAATATTATTAAATTTAATCCTTCTAAAAACCATGAAAAATATATTCCATAAAATTATATTCTTTATAATGATTTTGAAAATATTATTTCTGAGAAAAATGTTTTTAAAACAAAACCTTCTTCTGAAATGAATACATTTGAGGATAACAATATATATGTGAAAAAAAATTTGAAATTAATTATTTAAGGAATCTCTTATAAAATTTTACCACAGGAAATGATATCGTTGATATGATGTACTAAAAAATCTATCATCATGGTAATAGTTCCATAATGGGTTATTCCCATTGAAAACCTATTTTTAGTAATAAATTTTGAGTTTTAAAAAGCTCACTATTTTACACTAAATGTAAATGTGGTGGAAACTGTTACAAAAAATGTTCTAAAAATAAAAATATATCCAATGGTGTTTATAAAAACAATTTTTTAAAAAAAATGTCGATTCTTAAAATTTGGTTTTCTAACATTTTTAGACATAAGAAGGGTTTGGTTATGAGAAACTAATTATTATATTTTAAATAAAACAATGTATATACCAACATAAAGAATATATATTACATGGAAAATAGTTATTTTTAGCATATTAATCGTAATAATGAAGTCATTGAAAATTTTATCAATATGAAATGAAGAAAAGATTCCTTCAGGGATAATGCTGAACTAGAGATTTTAAATATATATATTATTTTTCTTCTTGGAAAATCATTAATTTAATTTTTTTGTTAATGGTTCAAATAAAAACATTATAAGTGTATTTAATTTATGTAATGATGGATACCTTATTAATAATTGGAATGAAAAATGTGTCGTAAAAATTTCCAAGGATGAATTCATTTTTTCTCCAAATTAGCATGAGAATGTATAGACACTAAACATAGAATAAATTAGGAGCCAATACATATCATGGAATAATGAAATATAAGATCAATAATGGTTATGAAATAGAATGATAGGACCCTATGAACTCATAAAAATATATAAATTGACTACAAAAAGACTTTTTATGGATCCACTAAAACATAAATTTGATTATTAAAACTTATATCGCCCCAATAAATATTCTACGAAATATAAGTTAGGTATTAAATTTATTAGTGAAGTCTCAACATCTAAGTCATTATAGGTAGTTTACACAGATTTATTTATTCCTACACAAACTGGGTGAATTGGAGGCAATAACTATGAATTCTTTTTAGTTGATGGTTACATTAGTCACACATATATCTATTTTATAGAAAATAAATCGGAAAACATTTTATTAATTTAAAATATTTGTATCCAAAGTTAAAAATGAGAAAAAAAATCACTTGATAACTATTCATAGTGATCATGGTTGAGAATATATAAATTATTATTTTGAAACATTTTTTAGTAAGATTAGAATTACATATAACATATCACATCCTAGAAATATTCATAAAAATGGTGTCTTAGAAAGAAGAAATAATATTTTTCAAGAAATTTGAATAACAATCTTGATTACCTACTCAATTGATAATCATTTTTGGGATGAATCCAATTTTTACTAATTAATATACAATAAATTGAGTTTTAATTTGACCATTTATTAATATAGCTCTTTATGAGTTGTGGAAATGCCAAAAATAACCAATGGTTTCTTTTTTATACAATTTTCCTACAAATTGCGCATCCTTAATAAAAAGATAATTTACAGTAATTTTTACCAAAATCTGATGAAGTTTTATTTTTAGGTTATTCCTCTACTTCTATGGCATATAGAGTTTTTAATAATATTTATTTCAATATATAAGAAACAATAAATGTAAAATATTATGAAAAAAATCATTCTGTTTTTAAACAAACCAATCCAACATCCTCATATGTGTTTTAAAAACTGATTTTCAAACATTGATGGAAGATTCTAATAATTAGTAGAATACTCAATAAATAGTTTATGAATATTTTAAACAAAAATATTTTCAACATTATATTGATGAAAAGGTTATAAAAATATATGTGAACTTTTTCATAGGAATCATCATAGTGATATCATCACTTGTGATGTGAATCATGCAGTTTGGACTAGAAGTTCATTAATAAATCAAGTAACGCCACTTTCTTTTCATTTCCAATTTGAACATAAAAATACAATTGATGATTTATGTGATGAGGATTGGATTAAGTCCATGAAATATGAGAAAAATGATTTCAAATAGAACAATGTATGGACCTTTGTAGAGAAAACTAAAAAATCATTAATAATTTGAGTGAAATTGGTTTTCAAGAAATAGTTTGATGAAAATGGAATAATCATTAAAAATAAAGAAGAGTTATTTCTAATGGTTATAATAAAGAATAAATAATATATTACAAGGAATCATATTCTCTGGTATCTAGACATGAATATATTCATTTTCTATTATCCTTTTCATCATTCTTTAATTTCAAAAAATTTCCAATGGATTTAAATTATTGTCTCCTTAACAGTTGTGTAGAAGAGGATTTTTTTGATCAGACTCCCAGCTTTGAATATATAGAACAACCTGAGTACCTATTTTAAAAAAGTCTTATACAAACATAAACATGCTCCTAGAGCATGAAATGATGGATTAATAATATTTTCATTACAAAAAAAATATATTATGGGAACTATTGGTCCATCACATTTTTATAAATAATGATCAAAAAACATTATATTTTACAAACATGTATTGGTGATATTATATTAAGATGATATAAACAATATTTAACAGATTCCTGTTTAAATATTATAAAATATGTGTTTCAAATGAGTATGATGGTTGAATTATCATTTTTTGGTGGTTTTTATTTTTTTCTAAAAATAGAATTTATTTATATATCTTATCATAAGTATAAAAAATATATTCTTAAAAATTATGGATATCATAATACTAATTGTATTATTACAGTAATTGATACCTCAAATACACTTTATATTGATGAAGCTGGGAAACAAGTTGATAAATAAATTTTCAGAGATATGGTAGGATATTTACTATATTTAACAACAATACAACCAGACATAATGTTATATATTTGATTATGTGAATGGTTTCAAGATATTCCAAAGTAATTCTATCTAAACGTTGTAAAATAAAATTTTCATTATCTAAGGTGAACTATGGAATTTGGACTTATTTTTTCCTCTGGAAATTATTTTCAGATTAAAAGATTTTCCAATTCATATTTCGGTGGTTATAGAATATATGGAAAAAATCCTTTCATAAAATGTCATTTTATAGGAGATTCATTCGTATATTAGACTTTTAAGAATCAATAATCACTTTAAATTTCCACGAGCAAAGCCAAATATATTGCAACTGTAATTTTTTGTGTCCTAGTGTTCTGGATTCAACCCCCACTTAATGATTATTGCAAGTATTTGACTAAACATCAAATACTATGTGACAAATGTAGTGTCATTTCTTTATTTAAAAATTCTACACATAAATCTTTTTAAAAACATCAATTTTTGGGATCACATTTATAGAGATTACACAAAAAAAGGAGGAATCAGTTTACAATTTATCGGAACACAAAAACAACTTGCTAACATTATTATAAAAAAATTACCTTCTAATATATTTGAATACATTAGAAAAATCTTTGAATGACCAAAGTAATGTATTCAATCAGATATAATTCTTGTTTAAACCATATAAATAAATTATGTTACAACTTCTCATAGGGTACGTACATATGAGTGTAATTTTTTCAAAAGAATTTTAGAACTCTTGCATTCCGTCAATAATATGGTTTTTAAAAAATTAATGTTTTCTAAAAACTCACACGTGATGAGTTTTCTTAACTTATATAATATGTAAAAATTTCAAAATATGGTTTTGTTTTATATAGGATTTAGAATTTTTTTCGTATTCGTGTTTTCATTAAAAATTATATTATTAGAGTTTTCATATACATTTTTTGTATTAGACTATTAATAAAATTTAATTTTTTAATTATTCTAATGCATTATATCATAAAATCAATAAGAAACAAATTATAATACTGATTATTCCACTACAAATGGTATTCATATTTATTTTATTGTAAAACATTATTACATTATAATTTTTTTATCATGGTTATTGTTTATTTCCTTAATATTCATTGTTTTACTCATCTTCGCCGCATATAATAAAAATGTTTTATAAAACCTAAATAGTTAAAATTCATTAAAAATCATTGAATAATTTCTCATCCTTCAAATTAGTTGGATCAAATCTCTTCCATTATATCTTTTTGGGATATCAACCATTTCTTGAAATAACCAATATAAGGAGGACCCCCCCTCATGTCCCACATAGGTTATCACATATATTTTCCTCATATTGGAACCTAATTTATGACTACTAATATGAATAATTCTTCATGTTCATGTTTTCATTATATTTTCCCATGGATATTTCACCTGTGAAGGATTACAATTTTTATTTTTTTTCTAATAAAGGATAACAGTGAAATATTTATATGAAAAATATTATACATCACTAAAATTCATAATAGATCTCCAATGTTCTCATTCGTTATGTGATGGGAAAATAAATTCCTATTTTGTGTTATTTCATATAGTGTTGGTTAGATATTTTTATGCCTTTGTAATGATTTTTGAATAATATAGAAAAAGTTGTTTTTTGAAAATAATGAATATAAAATCTCGACCAATGAAGTCTTAGATAATAATGTTTCTAGATTTGATTATAAAGATGATTAAATTAAGTATGAATCATTTCATCAAATAAGTAAATCTGAGCTGATCATATAAAATATTGTATTTATTAGTGATGGAATAATGAAACAAATTCTATTTTTCTTTGATTCCAAAAAATAATGTCGTTAAAGGATACTCAAGTCACTAAATCAGATGTAGAACCTTATTTTCAGTCAATGAAATCATATATGTTCTTTTAAAATAGATAATATTATTTTCCTCCATCAATAATGGATAAAAATAATAATAAATATTAGAAATAAAATTTTGATGAATGGATATGAAAAATGGATAAAATAAATGATGGAGATCCTCATAAAGTATTTGATATAGCCAAAGAAGTTTTTATAAGGATAAATGGTGATGAAGTACTAGACTGAACAAAAAAAAGAAACAAAAGAATAAGCTATCAAAAGAATAATTTTTTGATAAATTGATTAATGTCATGGAAATTAAATCTCGAACATTATAATTCCTTATACCTAAACCAACATACAGATTCTAGATGCTAGTTTTTTTAGTAAATATATGTAGTTCATTACAATGTTCCCACTATAGTTGAAAAGGTAATGGATGTTTTCAAGGAATAATAATTAGTGCCAACTATTTAATAAGAATTATGATCAACTGAATAGATTTGATAAGAGTTTAAAAAAAATGAAGATGTTGTAGCTGAAATTGATGAAGAATATAAAGATAAATAAGAGGAATAAGGATAATAATAATAAGTAGTATTTCAAGAAGAATATTCTTTGAAAGAACCACAAAATGATGGAAATGATCAGAAAATAGAGGATTGTAATAATGGTGATAAATAATATTACCCATCTGATATGATTTATTTAGGGACTTCACAAGCTTCCTCAAAGAATTGTCTTCCTTGGGAAATAGAAAACATAAATCCCAAATATCAGAGAATCAAAAGTAACTCCCATTTCGTGAAATTGAATTCTCATCCCGGAAAGAATAAAAACATCAAAATAAAAAATTATATGGTACTAAACATATTGATGCTGATAAAAATACAATTTAGATTCTTGATGGAAGGAAGACTATACAAAAAATAGAGAAATTAATGTCAAACAAAGTTATTAATGGAAAAATAAAACAATTGGAATCCAGAAAAACTCATCCTAGATAGCTTATCCTTGAAGTGTCTAACATAGTGGATATGATCACAATTCGAGGAGTTCACTATATGGATCATGTTTTATAGAAACATGATGAAAAAAATATTTACCTTCCCATGTAAGAAGAATTAATTATTTTATTGAAAGAAAATAAATTCTAAATTTGATGTCTATTAATGTTTTGTCTAACAAAGAAATCCAGAATGAGGTTGAACTAAATTATCTTCATAAATGTTTTCAATATTACTAGAAATAATGTAATAATGTTGGGAAATTATCACCTATTTTTTATGCATATATCATAGTGAAAGATCAATCAATTGAAGAATTAATAAAATAAATAGGTGAATCTGTATAAGCCTTCAAATAATTTTCACAGAAATTGGAATAATGGACCAAGATTTAAGAAGAGTTCAAAAACAAAAATTAAAATCATACTAATATTGTAAATTAGTTGACTGGAAAGATGATATATATTGGGGATAATATAAGGGGACTAAAAAAATCATAATAGGGATATTATTACCCAAAAAAGTTATTTTTTCAATGCCTTTAAAACCAAGATGAAAAGATTCAAGTGAAAGATGAAAAAAATTAGACAATAGAGTTATGTTTATAGGATATGGAAATGAAAACCAATCTCTGGAAGTGATTATTCTAATTATGGAAGGAGAAGAAAATCATTCAAGGAATCGATGAAAAAAGTGATATCCTTGATGACGAATAAATATTAGTTTATTTGAAATATTATTGTATCTCCTGTTAAAATATTATTGCCATTGAAATACTTTTTCACCTACTTAAAAATTATTTGAATGTCTTCCAATAGTTAATTGGTTAAATTTTTAATCATTAATTTTTGTTATCTAACCATTGTCATGTACTTCAATACTTTTTTCAATTATTTTTTGAAAATAAAAAAGGTATGAATTTTATTGAAGGGGGTATGTTTTAAGTAAGGAAATAAATATACTTAAATAATAGAATATGATCATTAGGTTGAGTTTTTATCCTAACAGGAATTAGTAATATTCATTATTGTATTCAGATGAGATTTAAAACACAGTGAGATATATATATTATTGATTGATTCTAAATATGATGTTCTAAAGAAATATAAAAGATTTAATATATTAAAATTTATTTTCTATTTAATAAATGTGTTTTGTAATTTCCAATATGAGGGAAAGTATTATGTCAATTTTTTTTTAAAATTTCCATTCCTTTTGTTTTTGAAATCCCAAAATATTTATTAAATTTATAATTACAATTTCTTTCATGTCCAAATGAGTTTTAGGTTGATTTTTCAAAAAACAAGAACCATTATCATACATAGTAATAGTTTTAATGTATTAGTGAATATTAATATATTTTATTAATTAAATTATCATAAACAAAAGAGATATTATAATTATCAAATTCACCATTATGAATTAGATTTTAAGATTTTATGTCATGTCTTCATACTAATTATTTTATAATTGAAATTGAAATAAGAACCAATATAATCAGAATCATAATCATAGAATATCATATTGACATTATGTAATTAAATCGATCGAATTTATCTAAGATGAAATTATGAATATGGAAAACAATATTCTGTCTTAATATAATACTATTTAAACCAAAATGGCGTAAATTAAAAAGATGATGGATATTCTTCAATAATATGACTGTTGAAATTAAATGTGAGTATGTACATTCAAAAAACATAGAGAAATTTGGCCATTTGAGAATCCAGGTTATCTTTGGAATCTCACCTATTAATAATCACTCATTTGAAGAGATTGGAGGTGATGGTTTAATATTCATGTCTCCATTATTTAAAGTGTCAAAAAACCTGAATAGCTTCTTCAGAGTCTCTTTTAATTACTTAGTGGGATTCTATTTAGAGGAATCATTTTCTGGTTGTATCCTTAAGAAATTATTTTGGTAATTTTTTTCGATTGTGTTGATATTATCGTAGACTTCCAAGTCTAAGAATAGATAGATTTGATCTTATTGATTGAGGGCTGATGGAGATAAAAATAAATAGACCTGGTCCATCTAATTGAGGGATTATATGGATAGGAAGAAAGATAATCTGGTCATTGTATTGAGTGATCATTGGGAATTTGAGGTAGACCAATCATCTTATAAAGGGATTTCTCTGATAAGGGAGAGATAGACATTCTATTATATATATAACAAGGGACAGTATCCAAGATTCTTGGATACCCAACACATTGTGATAAAATAATTTTATTCATTTTTATTACTATTTTATTACAATTTAATTATCTATGTTACATATAAAATAAAGTGATACATTTATTTTCATCTTTTTAGTTTTTTATTTTTTACAGTAATAGGTTTGATTAAGATACAATTATTTTAACTTGTATTACTTCGTGAGTGCATTATTACATTGATTATGATTCTATACAGAATAATAATGAATCACTTATTTTTGTACTACTATGATATGTCATAATCATTGTGATTAATTTTATGTTTTATTATTCTTTTTCAACTATGAATAAGTTTAATCTCTGATTATGTTACCACCACTTACTGATTATGATTCTACAGGTTGTAAAGACAGAATCAATTTTTCATTATGACCTTGTGACATTCATATCGAATTATACATGATTATGATATTTCTATTATAATATCCAATGGCCAAATCTGGTCACCATTTAAATACATGAGAAGCTATTGGAATGGGAATAATTTAACCTAATTGAACAATGATTCTTTCATGGTAAAAAATGGATGTTTTCAAAACTATAATTCATACCCCCCCCCCCCACTTTTATTTATCCATTATCATATAAATTTATATCCAATAGGTATCAGTATATAAAAATTACATAAGTATAAATAAATCATAAATATCATATATATATATATATCATATAAAAATATTATTTCTATGATAATATCAAACTATGAGAGGTGTTAATGGAAAAATGAATGGAATCATCATGAAATGCGGTAGTTCATCATACATGAATGGAAATTTTTTATACTTCTTATGGATGTGTGTGTAGGTATACTTATAACCCAAATCACTAAAAATATCAGTATATTGAAGATAATGATTATTTTTATATTCATTAAATAATGAGAAATTCAGTGGTTTATATGGAAATAATACATAAATTCACATTAATTAGTGTTACCTATTTTCAGGGAAACTCATTTTAGACTGCGCAAAATGGATTTCTTGGGTGGATTTATTCCCAAATTGGGGACTCGAGCTTCAGTGTAGTTTTGATGTGTGATTATTTTTCTTGGTCTTGTATTCAACCAAGGGGTTTTAGAGGTGTGATGAAATGGGAATGGTGAGTTATCTTTTATATTGGGGGGGTGTTATTTTTGTAAATATAAAAATGTAAAGAATATTTAGAGGCATCCCTTACATAATTTGACACCATTAATGGTCATAATAAAATAAAATATTTGATATGGTAGAATAAATTCCACAAAATTGGTTTTTTTCATGATTATAGGTCATTTGGAATCTTATTATTAGAGTTTAACCACAAAGTAAACACAATTATACAATAATTGTTTTAACTAGTTTAAATCCCATTAACTAATATTTTTGATCAAAAACAAATTTTACCATATTAGAAATTAGAAATTATGATGATTACAAATATAGAAAATTTTCCAAATTCCAACAAGATAGTTTGATGAAATTAATTCAAAATTAATCCCACGAGTGGGATAACAAATGTGGGTTTTAGGATAAAATTTTCAAAAGATTTCTATGTGTTTATTTCTAAACTCAATGTGACTTTTTTTCAATTAATGAAATATTTTTAAAAGATATAATATTTTTTTAATTATCTTTTTATAAAAATTAAAACATAATTTATCAATATAAATAAATTATATGATAAAGTAGTTTTAAACTAAAATTCATTATTATTTATTATTCATAAAAATGTAAAAGTTATCAGAAAGATAACAAATATTCACCCCAAGAAAATATTTATATTTATATTTCAGAAATGAATATTATTTTATTATTTAATAATTAAAAAAGTGTAAAAAATTATATTATAAATGGTTTCCACATTAAAATAAAGAAAAAATAACTTTTAAAAATATAGAGCTTTTTATTCTTAAAATTTGATTTATTATTATTTTAAGCCTATAAAATTTGTTTGATGAATGTAATAACATTTAACAATTGTATGTAATGATAATATAGTCAGTACTATTCAATTTTTGGATAATATGTAGTGGAAGTAGCTATAAAATAATTTAATAATATGAAAAATATATAATTTTTTTTGTCTTACCCAGTCTTGAAAACAACACAATATATCAGAGAGAATAATTATTTCTTGTCATGTATGATATTGAAAATAGCATCCTAATGTAAATTACTATCTAATTCATAAATATTAACAAATTTTATGATTTATTATTCTATAATTACCTAGGAAATTGTTTGCTCCAAATTTTGTTCTGTTATCAAATATTTGGGGATATTTTTACCTCATAGAATTTATAGAACCCCATGATGACTTTTCATCCATATTTTTTTCAAAATAAAATAGCATGAATGAACAACTAATTCATAAATACATTCTATCTCTGGTAAAGAACCTAAATACGTTGTTCCTCAAAATAATGATTCTCTTTAAGTAGAACTACTTCCAAGATCAAATAGTGAGATGAATATGGTACATAATAACTTAACATTGGAACATAAAATACATTTTTTTTCTTATCTAAACATAATTTACATCCACTAGGTATAATAATAATACAAAATTTTCTAGGATTTCTTATTATCCGATGAATCCTGGCCTTGGATTCCCCTTTATAAAAAACTGTATCAATCTATTCCATGGATAAAACAATTAAAATGACATGATCACCTACTTCAAAGGAATGATCTTTACTTCGGTTATTAACATAACTCTTGGACTTATTGTGAGATACCCTCATGGGTCTCTAAATCAAATAATATTTCTACAATATATCATGTACCAACACTAGTTTATCCAACCTCCATAGGTCATATTATTTTTCTAATTTTCTCTCAATATCCTTAAACTATAGGAAATCACCACGTTCCCCAACATTAGAAAATAATTAAATCCTATACTAATAGAGATCATAGAAATGGACATAAACAATACTCTCCACTTTATGTATCGTGTAACATCCCGACCTTAATCAGGTACAGATCATTTTTAATTTAGTGAAACCTAATTAATTAAGTGACTCGGGGCGTGCACCTCCTCACCTCACTGCGGGTCTCGTGCATCTTTTTATTTAATTTAAATAGTTGTAGACGTTTCATAAAAAATGCAACATCACAATTTAGCATGATGTTCGAGTTTAAATAATTGATTAAATGTTTAATGGTATAATAATAGATTTAAATATGATTTAAAAGAAATCACGAAAGGATAAAAATAATTCTGAAATAAAATAAAGAGTGGGTTACAGTAAAAATGAAAATAATTAAAATGAGGGGATTCTCGTTTTTAATTTTTTTTGTTTTCATTTCTATTATTTTGTTTTATTTTATCTTTTTCTTTCATTTCATTTTTCCATTATCTTTTATTTTTCTCTTATTTATCATTTCTTTTTATTTTTCTTTCTTTTCTCTCTCTTCATTTTTTCCTCTCCTCTCTCCCTCTTCGACTCATCACATCACATCTTCTCCCGTCAATCCCGTCACACCAACCAATAACCCCTTCGGAAGGCTGCTACTCCTCTTTCTGACATATTATTCCTTCCCCATTAGGTGTGCAGTAAACCTATGAGAAAGATTAACATTTCACAAGTGGAATCGTTTCATTCTGTTGAGTATTCTGCACGTAGTTCGTCGTGAATGTATGTTACCCTATTTTGTGATATTTCTAAAATCCATCATCATCATCCATTTAGGTCAAATAAAATCCTACCAAAAATCTTAGATTCATATACAACTACAATTTAAGGTGCATACTAGCTTTCCCTCCATTTCATTGTGGTTTATAAAAACGCACCGTTGTGCAGTTAGTCGGTGCCTACTGGCTTTGTGCAGTTTTACCAAATTTAATTACCATAATTCTTTTTCCTAATTGTTGCATCCTAAATCACCATTGATTAATTTGATTGAATTGTTGCATCAATGTCAGACACCCCTTTTTGTGTGTGCCAACATGGTTGGTGTAATATTCCTTTAGCTGGGTTTATTTTATAATTAATTGCATGTGTTGTGAAGCCCCTTTTTATTGTAATTCAATTTAATAAATAGTTTCCTTAAACATGAACATGAATTGTTGGATCATTGTCACTTATTATGCAGAACTGGTTTTTATTTAAATGTACATTCTCAGTTTAGATTTATATGACATGTATATTTCCTTGCAGGTTGTCATCATGAACTGTGTATTATTTAGATGTTCATTATCCACTGATATTGATATGATGTTTATATTGTCTTTCAAATTGTTATACTAAACTTATTATTATTTAAATGTGCATTATCCACTGAGGTTTATACGATATATATATTTCAGTGCAAGTTGTTATTCATTACTGTTAGATTAATTCCATGTGATGCAGGTGTATCTGGTTAGTTTTAAAGATGCAAATTTATATGATGATTATGTCATATCAGATCCTGTGAAAACATTAATTAAATTCAGGGCAGGGAAAGGGGTGATTCCCGTATTGAGGGCCCCACTTAGATCCTTCGTTCTTGATAGGTTACCTCTATGTTCCGGGGGGCTGTGTCGTTGGATTTGTCATGCCGAGACTTCCTCAGACGTTCTAATACTTTTGAGTGATACAAGTTCTAAAAGGGCCCATCAGAACGGATCCATTGGCCATGTGGCTAAGCTAGTATTGGATCACCCTCGACCCCTTTTGGCGAGATCAGAACAGACTCAAGTTAAATCCTTGCCTCAGGCGATACTTGGTATTTCGAAATATTGCATTGGGCGGGCTAAGTGGATTGGGTAAATTAACAAATCTTCTATAGAGATAACATCAGGATGGGCTCAGACTCCAACTCTCAACTTGAACCTTATTAAATTATGCACTTAAGTTTTGATATTATTTCCATTTGATTTTTCTTGATAAATGAGATATCCTTCTGATATGTGGTAGTAAACCGGGTTGACACTTGACTTAGACCCCAATTCAATGCACAATATTGAGGTATAAATCTTTCTTTTTTACCTTCCCCTCTAGGATTTATACATATATACGTCTTCGTGCATTTTGCTGACAGGTACCCTAACAGACTTCTAGCCTAGGCTGAAATAGGTGATTAGGCAAGGGTGTCGTTTGGAACCCAAGCTGTCTTATTTATTTCATTGCGTATAAATTAATTACCTTGTATTATTAAGTAATGGCACGCTGCATTTTTATTACTGCACGTAATTTAAAGGTTTAGAAAAAGTGGGTGCCGACCTACTAGGATTTTATCTCACACCATGCACGAGAATCATTAAAACCCATGTAGATTACTTGCTCATAGTTATTGACAAGGGGAATCGTGATGCTTCCGATATTTGACATTTCATTACTTCTTAGCATGGAGACAGGGGTATAAGACCACACCTTACTCACGATGCAGTTGGTGCATGTGTATTTTCTTTTATTTGAATGTGTGTATGAGTTCTATTTTTCGAACATTCAGTTTAGACTCATATCATGGCATGCCAATCTTTTGTGTGCTTCCGCACTTGGTTTTTATCTTTCAGTTGGATTTATTTATATTTATTATGGTTTAGTTTAGTCATTGACGTGATTTTGCTATTGATTATAGATGATGGTTACTTCCGCTATGATATTATTTATTACCTATGAGGGCATACTCTTATCAATGGACACAAAAGAGACCTCACTGCTAGTCAACGACCTCTATAGTTCACGGAGATTCACTTGAGATTATGTAACCCACTGGTCCAGCCACCGTCTTAGAGGTGAGCTGGGTCAGGGCCTTACAAAGTGGTATCAGAGCTATTTTTTATGTTGTCTTACTGTTTGGGTTAGACATGATACTCGGATATAGGTATTTATAATGTAACCTGTGCTTGGATGTAGCTAACCCATGTATAGGGGAAACCCAAATACCTATGTTAGGATTGAATTTATTGATTATTTCAGTTACTGTTGATATGATTTAACCAGGGGTTACTCACATCTATTGTGTTGTTATTAAGCAGGTGTTATTGAAATAATGGGTTTACCATTGTTCCCTGATGATACGAGGGCCAAACATCCCGCACATCACGATACTCACTGTAGGATTTAAATTCCATGATTATTATCATGACAAATCTACTTCCAGCATGCATTTTCTTGCTGCACATGAGTGCTGTTATACGAAGTGGTAAATTTTTGAATTGTGGGTTTATTGAACATAAGGTTCTGTTAGTCTATTATATATTAGCCTGACATAACCAAGGAGTGGACTGTATAACTCTTTTAGTAATCCTTTTGAGTTGTCTCTTCCATATCAAAACACATCCTTTGAGGTGGCTTGTCTATTGATTAGTTCTCAGAGGCATGATATGTACGTAACCTCTTTTACGCCATACTAGTTTTTCTCACCTTCTTTATTCCTTGTCTAAAGGTTTGTGTTTTCTCAGTCGTAGACAAATGTCTCAACGGCATCGTCGTGTTGTGCCTCAAGAGATTGGAAATGAGCACATTCTAGAGAAGGTGGGTCTAGGACCACCTGTGGTACCTCTCGTGGAGCCTCATGTGGCATTAACTCTTATTGATCCTCTAAGGGACCCTGACACATAGATCATGGATAGTCTCCTCAGGTTTATGCACTTAGTTTAGAACATTCCCAGACCTACCCCGTCTATGGCAGACCTTACGCGGGACTTTCTAAAGATGCAACCTCCCACCTTCTCAGTGAGTGGTGGCCCTCATGTTTCAATGTCGAGGATAAAAGATATAATGTCTATCTTCAACCACCTTCAGAGGCTTCCAGAGCAAAGGGTCAATCTTGCTATCTACATTCTCTGTGACTCCACCAAGCACTGGTGGGATGCCGTTTCTTAGGCTTAGCATACCAGTGGCATGGCTGGGGCTGATTTCAATGCAGTTTTTTAGGACAAATTTTTTCTGCAGGCTCTTAATGATGATCATGCGTGGGATTTACTATATCCTCAGCAGGGATCTATGACTATGTTAGAGTATTCTACTCATTTCACAGAACAACAAATTTTTTCCCCATCTCAAACTGGCAATGTGAAGACTACTGTGAGGTGTTTTGAGGATGAACATGAGTATACTATCCTATCACAGGTGAATGTCTTCCATTTGAAAATTGTTACAGGGATAGTGAACCAGGATCTAATCTCAGAGTAAAATTTCAGGGATGCCAAACCAGTGAGCCAGGGTGATTCAGTTCCATGATAGGGTGATGTCTTTTCTGGTAGTAGGAAATGTCATTTTGAAAGTTCACGTGGCAGAAATCCTAGCCAAACAGCACATCTTGATGGATATGTCACTTGTTATCAGTACGGTAGGGATGGTCACAAGAAGTCATAGTTCATGATGGATCTGAAGTAGTGTCGATATTGCAGCATGATTGGTCACCTTTAACGTTTCTATCATTCCTTCTCTTCAGATTCCAGTGGCAGAGGATCTACATCTTCACCTCCTTCAAGTATGGGATATATGACTCTTCCACCGATGGATCAGGCCGAGGAAATGGTGGAGGTCGTGGTTGAGGAAGTAAAGTCCTAGATTATCATCGTCAACAGAGTGTACTTGCTCAGGCCAACCCGGAAGCATATCAGGGTCGTGGCTCAGGTCTCATGTATGTTGTACAATCAGCACCAGAGAAGCATAGTGGAGGACCATATATAGTGAGAGGTATGATCCTAGTATCCTCTACTTTATTTTCTACTCCTTTTGATACTAGTGCATCACACTTTTTTATATCGGCTGCTATTATTGAATGTCTTGGTTTTCCAATTCAGTACTATTGTGGCATCATGTCTCTCGACATTCAGCTTGGGGTCAGGAGAGAGGGAATACGCTTGTGCCAATAGTGCCCACTAAAGATAGGTGGGTACCGTTTTGTTTGGAATTTCTATATCCTTGATATTTCATGCATCGAAGTCATTATTGGTATGAACTGGCTCACACCTCATCGTGCTCATGTGGATTGTTATCGTTGTCGGGTGTCCTTCACATCCCCTGAGGGTGACACATATCTTTACAACGAAGAATGGGATTTGCAGGCAGACTAAGCTAAGCCTAAATACATAGGGTTGGGAAGAGTGATAGCTCAGTTGGCAAGTCTCTTCATGAGCGACTGGGGAATGCAGCTAGTTGAATTCCATCTAGTGTTGGATCTTTTAGGGGATGTCTTCCCTGATGATTTCTCTATCTTACCTCTTATGAGAGACATGGAGTTCACTATCGAGCGCAAGCTAGCTGCGACACCCATTTCCTTTCCTCCCTATAGAATGGCACCAACCGAGCTACAGGAACTCAAAATGCATCTTGAAGACCTTTAGGATAAGGGTATAATCAGACCTAGAATGTCACCATAGTGTTCAACTATCTTTTTTTTTTCCAAAAAGGCAGATGGTAACCTAAGGTTATGCATGGATTTTAACCGTCTCAACCAGCTCATGGTAAAGAATCGACATACATTGCCTCATATAGATGATCTATTTGACCATCTCTGAGGAGAAACTATTTTCTATAAGATTGATCTGAGGTCCGGATATCACCAGGTGCATGTGCGACCATCTGAAATACCATGTATAGAATTCTAAAGCATGTATGGCTTGTACGAGTATCAGATTATGCCATTCGGCCTCGCGAATGTGCCGAAAATATTCATGGCCATGATAAACCGAGTTTTCCATTTGTATCTTGATTCCTTTTTGGTTTCTTCATGGATGAAATATTAGTGTATTTGTGTTCCAGACATGACCATCCGACCCATCTTGATATCATTCTGAGTACACTAACAGAGCACCAACTATACGCTATGCTCAGTAACTTCCACTTCTGGTTTGATAAGGTGAACTTATTGGGTCATATTATATCTGAAGCAGGGGTATCAATTGACACAGAAAAAGTGAGTGATGTGGTTTCATGGGAGTATACCAAGACTTTCTTTGACATCCGCAGTTTCTTGGGGCTTGTTGGCTATTACAGGTGATTCATCCAAGATTCCTCCTTCTTAACAGAGCCTCTCAAAAACTTGACAAATAATGGTGTACATTTCATCTGGTCAGAAGCTTGTGAAAATTATTTTATGATGTTTAAAAAAAGACTGATCATATCCCGAATCCTGATTCTTCCTGAACCTGGTAAGACGTAAATGGTTTATTGTGATGCCTCAAGAATTTGACTGGGTGCAGTTTTGAAGCAGGGTGATCGAGTTGTGGCTTATGGATCCCTCCAGCTGAGACCCCACGAGTGGAAATATCCTACACATGACCTTGATTTGGTAGTATTGGTTCATGATCTATGTTGTTGGAGACACTATTTTTTGGGTGAGAGAATCCTTGTTTACACGGATTATAAATACTTGAAATATATCTCCACTCAACGAGACTAGAACTTAAGGCAACACATGTGAGTCGGATACTTTCAGTTGTTTGATATTGAGCATGCTTGTAAGCCAGATAAGGGTAATACTATTATAGATGATTTAATCCACAAGAAAAAGACACAAGCCATGAAGGTAGCCTGCAGTGAGTGGCAGATGATGGCCTTGTATTCAGAGATGAATCTGGAGGTTCAGATGTAGAGTGGAAAACTGGTTCTAGAAGCTCTTGCAGTGACGTCCTCTCTTTTAGAGGAAGTCTGTAGGTAACAGTTGACTAATCCTGAAGGAGTCATTTTGAGGGAATGTGTTACAGGAGTGAACCCACCTCCTAGTTGGGTAGTTGATGGCATTGAAACTCTCCTTAACCACGACTATGTATTGGTACCTTTAGGTATACGGGAAGAGATTATGAAGTAATATCAAACCTCTATTTGGGCAGTTTATCCTAGGCTGACCAAGATGTATAGGAATATGTGTCAATAATATTGGTATCCTTGTACGAAAAAAATAGATAATTGGTTTCATTACTCGGTGCTCCACCTACCTACAAGTGAAGGTAGATCACTAGCGACCTACTAGACTCCTAGAGCCTCCATCCATTCTTTAATGGAAATGGAATGACATCTCTATGAATTTCATTATAGGTTTACCAAGATCTCCTCGAATCAGTGATGCAGTATGGGTGGTTTTCGATAGGTTTACCAAGGATGTGCACTTCTTGCCAATTTGAGAGACCTTGGCAATTGATGGTTTGGGATGGCTGTATATATGGGAAATTGTGCGACTTCATGGTGTACCTCATTCTATTGTCTTGAACATGGATACTATCTTTACATCACATTTCTTACATGGTTTGCAAAAGGCAGTGTGCTCATAGGTACTTCTCTGTACTGCATATCTCCCACAGATCGATGGGAAGTCTGAGAGAACTATACAAGTGTTAGAGGTTCTGTTACGGGCCTGTATCCCTGATTTTGGAGGTTTCTGGGAGAATTATTTATCTCTAGTAGAGTTTTCCTGTAATAATAGCTTCTATGAGAAAATTGGAATGGCTCCGTACAAGGCTCTCTATGGTAGACCCTTCCATTCACCCTTGTGCTGCCTCAAAGCAGTTGAGGCAGCTCTGTATGGTCCTCATCTCGTTCAGGAGACTTCTGAGAAATATTAGTTGATTCAGAAGTGTATAACTACATCTCAGTCCAAACAAATGCTTTATACAGATCGTCGCTGCAGACCTCTGGAGTTCGAGGTGGGACATCATGTCTTTCTGTGTGTTTCTCTTAGGTTGGGTCACATGCGGATCAGGAGGTATGGGAATTTATCACCATGATACGTCGACCTGTTTGAGATAGTTGAGAGAGTTTTTCCAGTAGCCTATCGGTTACTGCAACCTCAAAGGTACCGTTCCATGCACTAAATTTTCCATGTATCTTAGCTTCGAAAATATCATCCAGACACATCTCATTATTTTGACCTTGACGACATCGTTCTAGATGCTGATCCATCCTTTGTGGAGCAACCGGTCTGTATCGTCGACTGAAGCATAAAGGTCCTCCGAGTTACTCCCTCGGGTCTAGGTGTTGCGGCAACATGGACGTGTTCAGGATAAGGCCTAGGATCAAGAGATGGATTTACGTGCACAGTGGCCGGAACTCTTCTCTCGCGATGTTCCTCTACCCTCAGAAGGGCAACTCAGGGATGAGTTGCCTTAAAGAGGATAGGTTGTAACGTCCCATCTATAATCATGTAGAAACCGTTTTTACTTCATTGAAACCTCATTAATTATGTGACCCAGGGAACGTGCCTACACACCTCTCTTTGGGTCCCGAGAATGTTATTATTTAATTTAAATAGTTACATACGTTTCATGAAAAATGTCACATCTCACTTTAGCGTGATGTTTGGGTTTAAATAATTGATTAAATGTTGATAATAATAATAATATATTTAAAGATGATCTAAAATAAGCCATAAGAAGATAAAAATAAATTTTGAAGTAAAGTAAATAGCGGGATATTCAAAAATGAAAATAATTAAATTGGGGGATTCCTGATTTTAATAATTTTATTTTCTATTATTTTGTTTTATATTATCTCTTTCTTTTATATCCTTTTTCCTAATCTTTTATTTTTCTCTTATTTTCTTCTATTTTATTTTTCTTTCTTTTCTCTCTTTTCATTTTTTCCTCTCCTCTCTCTCCCACTCATCACATCGCATCTTCTCCCCTTAATCCCTTCACACCAACCAGTAGCCCATTCAGAAGGCCACTTCTCCTCCGACCAACATCTGATTACATCACTATCAGGTGAACAGTAAACCATAGGGAAACGGTAACATTTATCAAGTGGAATCATTCAATTCTATTGAGTATTATGTGCACAGTTTGTTGTGGTATATTGTTAGCATGTTTTGGGGTTTTTCTAAAATCATTCGTTTTCATCCGTTTAAGGTCAAATCAAAGCCTACAACGGATCATAGAGTCATCTACGACTACAAGGTAGGGTGTCTACCCGCTTTATCTCCCTTTAGTTGTGGTTTATAAAAACACACCATTGTGCTGTTTGTCTGTGTCAATAGCTTTGTTCAATTTTACCAAATTTCATTACCTCAATTATTTTTCCTAATTGTTGCAGCCATAACCACCTTAGATTAATTTATTTGGATTGTTTCAACCAAGTTGCGCACCCCTTTTTGGGTGTGATGACATGGACTGTGTAATATTTCAATAGTTGGGTTTATTTTTTAATTAATTACATGTCCTACAAAGCCCATTTTTATTGTTATTCAATTTAATAAATAGTTTCCTTGTACATGAACTTGAATTGTTATATCATTGGCACTTGTTAATCAATACTGCTTATTATTTAAATTTGTATTCTCCATTGACATTGATATGACATGTATATTGACTTATAAGTCGGTGTGTTGAATTTCACATCCATGACGTATTTTAAATTTAGTTTTCATTTAATTTCCATTCTTTCTTTTTTTTGGGGGTTCCCCAATCTTTTTTTAGGAAATGATTAGTTTTCTTGATTTGGGCCAAACCGTGAGCCCATTTCCAGATTTAAACCCCAATTTTTTTTATAACTTTTTAATTTTTTAATATTTTGCACCATTTAATTCCTAAATTTCCTTCCCTAACCTATTAACACAGACATTTCAATTTGGACCCTTTAGGAATCCATAATAATGGTGGATTTGGGTTTTTATTTAAGGGATTGGGCCTGCTCGGAAGCCCATTTCCTATTTTATAAATTATTTTTTTTAATAAGTTATAAATTGTTTACGTTTTACCCGTGATTCATCCTCTCACACGAAGCTAGGAACCTGAGGTGCACCCCCATTAGAAATTTTGCATATTTGAAGGTCATCTCCCGAGCAGATTAGGGCGATCTCCCTAAATCGTTCTCAAATCGACCAGATTTGAAGAGGTGAAATGATTTATTCACAAAACCCACTATTTTCACTATTTTTATCCCATTCTATCCCCCACTTGACCTAATATGATTCCTTCGAGCCTGCATACAAGTTTTGGTTACATGGAGATTCAGATGTTTGTGGATTTATGGAGTTTTCTCCAATATTTCAACAAGTAAGTCATTCTCTCTTTGATTTCTTCCCTTTTCTTATGATTTCTTTCACCCTTTCTTGATTTATAAAATTCTTATAAGTTAGGGTTCGTTTTTAGGTTCTAGATTACTGTCTATGGGGTGAAATATTGAGTTTTTTGATTTGTTTTCACTTCCATGAGGTGTGGCTGTGGTGCGGTGGATGTTTTCCCCAATATGGGGGGGGGGGTGGACACTTTCGATTGGTGATTCCATGTGTAATCATTTCAAGATGAGCTAGTTTTCTTGAATTACTTATTTTATTGTTTCTAATATGTTGTGTATGGTGTGAAAACTGTTTATGTGGGATTTGGTTAAGAATTTAATTATATTGTTTCATTTTATCTTGAAATTGGGTGTTTTTCATTTGTAACACTTCGGGTATTGTTTGGGTGTGTTTTATAACATATGAAATTGTTTTAATAAATCTTGTTTGGGCTGAAAATTATTCTTTTTTAGGTTCTAGGTGTTCCATTAGGTTTTAAAGAGGGGTTTTTAATTGGTTCATTGTTTAAAACCTGATTGTACTTCTTGAAAGTGATTTTGAAAACGTGTTCTTTTCATGTGGATCATTTGTGGTATTGTTTGAGGTATTTCTATAACACATCGGGGTAGTTTAATAAATATTTTAGGGGATTCCAATTATGTTTTTAATTGGTATTGGTGTGATTTTGTCATTGAAATATTTTTTTGAAATGGGTTTTATGAGAAATGTATGGGTATACTCTTTATAATAGTTTTACAAAAGATTTGAATGATTTAATGATTTATGTAAGAGGTTAACAATATTGGAAAACTATTTTGGAGTGTGAATATTTATAAATGGTACATTTTAAATTTGAATGGGGTTGTTTTCAAATGAGTTCCATCTTGTAAATGTTTTATAAAAATGTTTAAAGGATTTGCTAATGTGTGTAAGAGATCTGAAAGTGGTGTGGGATGTTATGTGTGAGTGTGATGTGAAAATTGAATTTTGGTTATGAAAAGTGTATTATGTAACATGTGAGTAGGATTTTATGTGTGATCCAATATATTGTGATGTTTTTATAAAAAAATTTAATGGATTTGTGCAAGAGTAAAAGAAATGTAAAAAGTGTTGTTGGCTATTTCGGTGTGAGTCGGATTTCAAATCAATTTGAATAAAAAGTTGACTTTTTGACTTTTGTGGTATTCATGTGGGATTTTTGGTGAATGTTTTATGAGAAAATGATATTTTCATGTGAAAAGTATATTTAGTTATTGTTGAACTTGTTTGATCACAAAGGGAAAACCCAGGTATCTAGGTGGGTGGACATGTATTAGTATGCTAGTGAATCTGTGGGGGATTGCCCTTAGTTTCACAAAGCAAGATTGACGCATACAACTCTAACTAAACAATGATGATGATGATTTGGGACAACTAGGTTATGGGTATGTTCCCTACTAGTTTCTTGTGCCTGAGAACAAATATTAGTGATGGTTACTTTCACCGAGATACAAGGTAACTAGGACCCACAATGAGCTAGTGCATAGGGGTTATTTCCTATTTATTATCCTCATTAGATCTTTTTTTCTTACCATTGGCATATGGTATATTTGGCTGTAAAATTCAGTAGCTTTTTCATTTATTTTTAATGTGTCGATTCTTTAAATTATCCCACTTGAAAACTGATATTTTTAAGTTGCATCTTTTAGAAATTATAACTATAAATTACATGTTTTTGAAAACATGCATGCTTTTCATCTTTGAATTTTTAACAAATGGAATATCTTAGTGTTGGTATCCTTCTGGGAATTGACTCACAGCCTAATTACACCCTTGGGTGTATGTAGACTTGGTTATAATTTTTTTCGCAGGTTGGGTATAGTTTTTAGTTCTAGTGGTTTGGGTTTCTAGCAGGTCCTTGGTGGTAAAGTCTTGGGGAGATGGGATTAGGGCAGTGCCCCTTACCATGAGGGTTCTTGGGATACTTAATTTTGGTTTTGTAACTTTTTTATAGTCTTTTTTATTTGTCTTAAATGATGTAATTCAGTTCTGAATTTCTGTAAAAGGTTTTTTGATTTGAAAAATCCAGATTCTTTATATTGGGTTCATTAGTTTTTTTAAGTGTATAAACTAGGGAAAATCATACCCAATTTTCAGTTTATGATACCCGAGAACTTGTTCTTGTCTGTGGGGATCAGGAATTCCCTTCCGGTCATGTCGCGGGCTGGGTTTTGTGCCGGTTTTGGCGATGACCAGATTCAGTTTGTGACAAAATGGTATCAGAGGAGGTTCCCTATCTTTGGGTCGTGTTATTTGGGGAATTGTCAGGATAGTTTGGACATAGGATTTTCCGGACTTGGCATTCAGGATAGGAGTAGTTTGGCTTATCACCACACCTCATGAAGTGATTCAAGTCACTAGGGGAAGTTGGGACTTTTCTAAGTCCTTTGGTTTTCTTGGTTTGATGATGATTACGGGAAATGAAAAGAGAGTTAGGTTAATGGTCTTAGTGAGCTCATAGGGTCTAGAAAGTCATGTGGAGCCAGGGATATTTTACTAGAACACTCACTATGATGGTGAAGTTATTGGAGTATAGCCTCCAACAATATTTCCCAGTCACCCACCAAAGCTAGTTTCCCCTTTCATTGTGTTCTGTCCTTTAGTTTTGAAATCATGGATGTTAAGTTTTAAAACCAAAATGAAATGGTTTTAAGAAGTGTATGTTTTTTTGAAATTATTTTCTAATAAATATGGAAGGGTTTGAATTGTGAAATGGTGGAGCTGAGTTTTCAGAATTTTTTTGAAATGGAAAATGGTGTGTTTACACCTCATTTGAAAGTAGAAAATTATGTTAATGTTTTTTTTGAAAATGTGTTTTCAATAGAGTTTTATAATCTTATAAAAGGTGTTTTAATGGGTTGAGATGTTTTAAAATTAATTTTTATGATGTGAATTTGTGTTTTCATTGAAATTATTGTTCCTTTCTAAAATTTTTTGTAAGTTGTAATTTGGGGATTCATTTCATGGTTAGCGGTTTAGAGAAAAATTATGTATTGGTTGAATGTTTTGGTTCTGAAAAGTTGGAGGAATTTTTATTTTAATTGTTTGTATTTCAATGAGGGAACACATGCATGGGGTTATATGGGATGATGTGTGGTTGATGGCATGGATGGATGAGTTTTGGGTTGGATATGAGGAGGGTGCCAGGTGTGGCAGGGAACCATGCATGTGTGAGGCCTATGGGGTACCATTGGTGGATACGCTAACCGCTTGACAATTTATTTTCTAAATGATGATTTTAAAGGAAAACATGATGTCTTGATGAAATGTTTGGGATGGTGCATATTATGTGTTTTTAAAAAATTTGAGGATGTGGGATGTTTTGAGTCCAATAACCCCTCATGTCTGAACTGTGTTTTGGGTTTGTGTTTGGTCGGTAAGTTGTATTGAAGGGTCGGTTAGTAGTCTCTTATGAGAAATGTTTTGGGACACCTTTATGGTGGTTCAATTCATTTGGTCGGATTTGATTTGTGGTATATCTTGACCAATCGACCATCTTGGTTTGGTCCTTGGGTTCAATCATTGGATAAGGTACACCCCATTAAGGATTATTGTACAACTGATGTGCAACCCATATTTTTTTGCTGTTTGAAGGCCCTCCAGTTGATCAATATAAGGTATTGTTTTCTCCAGAATTGTAGATTTTGTCTACACCCTTTCTTTTCTTGGTTTTTTGTATCCTTTTGTAGCGGGAGAGTGATATTTGGAGGTTGAAAGAGTCCTTAGCTCCTTAAGTTTCCTGATTTTCCGATGGTAGAAGTACTCTGGGGTTGTTAGCATTGATGAGTATCTGGATGGTGTCTAAGAGGTCGTCTCAGTCCTTTATAGTCTCTTAGAAGGAGTTCATGTTAAACTACGAGTGTGGGAAATCTAGTCATGAGAGGATATTGTGGACACTTTCTATAATTGTGTATTGTTTTGTGGTGTTGTATAAGGTCCCTCTCCATGCATTGTTTATATCAGTTTCCATGGTCTTGTTCGGTGACACCTTGTGATATTAACGTCTCGATTGACTATAAAGGTGAATGTCAGGAAATCCTATGAGAGTCCCTGTTATGATGGGAGAATGTCTCCCTTGGAAAAACTTTAAAATCCTCCAATTTAGAGGAAGGTGAGTATATGTGTTCTTTACTCATATTTTTTCTCACCCAAAGAAACAAGGTGTGATGTGTGTGCATCTTCTATGACCTTGTTTCAGTGAAATATCGGGTTAGTGTAAAGTGAGTTTGGAATGTGTTATGTATTGGAAATATTATTGGGGATTGCAGTGTAGTTGATGGTGGCACTGAAAGAAGAATTTTAATTTACGGGGTTTCCAAAGCCTAACTGCGAGGACGAAGATACTTCAATAATTTGAGCTCCAACCATAGGTCTCAGAGAGAAGCTGGATCATAGTCAGGGGAAATCCTAGGGTTGTTTAAAACCTTGTACAATGTCCTATCCACAGTATGAATGATAAAAATATTTTAAATCTCTGGTTTCATCATCTTCCTTTTGTTGTTCCCATTCGGTGGAAATTGGTGGAGGGACTTGTACTCATGTCATTGCCCAATGTTATTCACTCCCCATTTGGTTTTCATTGAGTATTCGGAGAATAGCTGGAAATTTTGCAACATTGGCTGAATAAATGGTTTGTTCTTGATTAGTAGTGACCGTGTTCTAGGAAGCCATGTAGACTAACCATGTAGCCTTCCCAAATAATTAAATTTTTCGGTCTTTCTGTGTCATCATATACTGGTCGGGTACGATGGTTAGTTCTTATATAAGGGAGATCCACTGTGATTTCTTGTTTTTTCATTCGTAAATTTTGAATGGAAGTATAACCATTGTACCGGGGAGTCCATTCAGGCCTCCCCTGTTAGTGTCCTGATTCTGTCTCGGGAGAAAAATATAGTTTGTCTCTTATGGAGGGGAGCCTATTTCTGTCCCCCTATACCAATAACTCAAATTTATCCATGGTGTTGGCTTGGTGGTAGGGATTCGCATTCAGAGCTATCTAGCTACCCATATCATATTAGAGTACAATTTGGGATTGGAGATCTCATAATGGTTTTGTTAAAGTAAGGTAAGTGTAACCTTGTTCGAAGTTGTTGTTCATTTTTGTGAATTACTTGAGTCTTGTTCGGATAGTTTCTGAGGAGTTTTATTTTGGGATAAAGTGTGAATTTAATTGATGATTTTCGGAAATTTGTGTATGTTTTGGTCGTGAGAGTAATCCTTCCAGGATTTATCATTTGAGGTGGTTTGGCCTTTGGGGGAAAAGCCTGGAAAATAAGTACATCTTGGTTTATCAGTTGGGTTTGGATTTTGTATTGGGCATTGCTATGGATTTTATTGGATAGAAATTTTTCATGGTGGGGAGAAAATTCAGATCCGTGAATTATTTTAAATTTATTTTTCATTTAATTTCCATTATTTCTTTGTTTTGGGGCTTTCCAAGGCTTTTTTTAGAAAAGGTTGAGTTTTCATGATTTGGGCCAAACCGTGAGCCAATTTCCAGATTTAAAAACCAATTTTGTTTTTTATAACTTTTTAATTTTTTAATATTTTTTAACCATTCCAATTCATAAATGTCCTACCTTGACCTATTAACACTACCATTGCAATTTGGACCCTTTAGGATTCCATAATAATTTTGGATTTGGGTTTTTATTTAAGGGATTTGGCTTGCCCGGAAGCTCATTTCTTGTTTTAAAAATGAATATTTTTTATTTAATAACCTATTAATTTTTTACTTCTTTTTCAATGATTATACCTCCCACGTGAATCCAAGCACCTACGTCTCAGCCCCATTAGATATTTTTCCTATTTGAAGCTCATCTACCCCACGAAATAGGGCGATCTTCCTAAATTGTTCTCAAATCGACCAGATTTGAAGAGGTAAAATGATTTCTTCAAAAATACCTCAATTTTCATTCTTTTCCCCCAATTTTGGTCCCCAAATGACCTAATATTACACCTTCAATCCTCTATACCAGTTTTGGTTACATGGATATCCAGATATTCGTGGATCTAGGGAGTTTTCTCTAAGATTTCGGAAAATAAGTCATTCTCTCTTTGATTTCATCCCTTTCCTTACAGTTTCTTTCACCCTTTCATGATTTATAAAATTAATAAAAGTTAGTGTTAGTTCCTAGGTTCTAAATTATAGCCATTTGGTAGAAATATTTAGTTTTTAGGTTTCTTTTCACTTCCATGAGGTGCAGCGGTGGTGCGGTTGATGTTTCGCCCCAGTATTTGGGGGTTTCGACACATTCGGTAGGTGATTCCATGTGTAATCATTTATAGATCAGTTAGTTTGATTTAATGACTTATTTTCCATGTTATTAATATGTTTTGTATGGTGTGAAAACTATTTATGTTGTATTTGGTTAAGAATTTAATATTATGGTTTCATTTTAGCTTGAAATTGGGTGCTTTTCATGTGTAACCAATGGGGTATTGTTTGGGTGTGTTTTATAACATATGAAATTGGTTTAATAAATTTTTATTGGGCTGAAAATTAAGATTTGGTAGGTTCCTAGTGTGCCATTAGTTTTTAAATAGGGTTTTTAATGGGTTCAAGGTGTAAAAATTTGTTGTACTTCTTGAAAGTGATTTTGAAAATGTTTTCTTTTCATATTGATCTTTTGTCGTATTGTTTGAGATACTTCTATAACAGTTAGAGGTAGTTTAATAAATGTTGTTGGGGCATCAAATTCTGTTTCGAATTGGTATTGGTGTGATTTTTTCCTTTAAATATGGTTTTGAAATGGGTTTTATGAGAAACTTTTGGGTATACACTTTAGAATGGTTTTACGAAAGATTTGAATGGTTTAATGATTTATGTAAGAGGTTAAACCATACTGGAAAACTATTTAAGAGTGTTTATTTTTTTAAATGGTGCATTTTAAATGTGAGAGGGGCTATTTTGTAATGTGTTCCATATTGTAAATGTTTTATAAAAATCTTTAAACGATTTACTAAAGTGTCTAAGAGATGTGAAAGTGATGTGGGATGTTATGTGTGAGTGTGATGTGAAAAATTGATTTTGGTTACAAAAAGGGTATTACATAACATTATAGAGGTGTTTTATGTGAGTTTTAATATATTGGGATGTTTTCATAAAATTGTTTAATGGATTTGTGGAAGTGTTAAATAAATATAAAAAGTGTTATGAGTTATTTTAGTGTGAGTCAGATTTCAAATAAATTTGAATGAAAAGTTGACTTTTGTGACTTGTGTGGTATAAATGTTGGATGTTTGGTGAAGTTTTGATGATTAAATGATATTTTCTTGTGCAAATTATATTTCTTGAATTCTTGAACTTGTTTGAGCACAAAGGGAAAACCTTGGTACCAAGGTGGGTGAATGTGTACTAGTATGGTGGTAACTCTGTGGGGTTTGGAATCAGTTTTACATTGAATGATTAACACATAAAACTATGACTAAACTATGATGATTATGATTGGGGACCACTTGGAATTGTGTATTATCCTGAATAGTGGCTCGTGCACGAGAACCGATATTAGTCATTGTTACTGTCACCGAGATACGAAGTACTTGGGACCCACAATGAGCTAGTGCCTAGGGGTTATTTCATATTCCTTTTTTTCATTAGATCCTTTATACATACCATCGGCATATAGTATATTTGTCTGGTAAATTCATTAGATTTGTCAATTATTTTAAAAGTGTCTATTATTTAAATTATCCCACTAGAAAACTAAATTTTTTAAGTTGCATCTTTTAGAAATTGTATATTGAAATTACATGTTTTTAAAAACATTCATGCTTTTCTTCTTTTAATGTTTATAACATGGAATATCGAAGTTGTGGTACCCTAATAGGCATTTTCTCACACCCTAATTACACCCTTGGGTGTAAGTAAACATGGTTATTTTCATTGTCGCGGGTTGGCTATAATTTGTAGTTCTAATGGTTCGTGTTTCTAGAAAGTCCTTGGTGGTGAAGTCTTGTGGAGATGGCTTGAGGGCGGTGCCCCGTACCATGAGGGTTCATGGGAAATTTAATTTTGGTTTTTTACCTTTGTTATAGTCTTTTTGAGTTGTTTTAAACTATGTAATTCAGTCTAAATTCCTGTAAAAGATTGTTTGATTTCAAAAATCCAGATTCGTTTTATTGGGTTAATTTATTGTTTTAACTATATTAACTAGCTCAAATCGATCCCAATTTTCATTTCATGATACTTGGGAACTTGTGATAGTTCGTGGGGATCGGTAACGCCATTTGGGTCATGTTTTGGGCCGGGTTTTGTGCAAGTTTTGGAAGAGACGCGATTTGGTTCAGGACACTGAACTACTTATTATTTTGATGTGCACTCTCCACAGAGATTGATATGATATGTATATTGTCTTGCAATTTGTTATACAAAACTGGTTATTATTAAAATGTTCATCATACAATGAGGTTGATATGATATGTATATTTCCTTGAATGTTGTTATATTATACTGTTATATTTATGGCTTGTGATGTGGGTGTATCTGGTTAGTTTTCATGCTGGGACTTTATATGATGATTATGTCATATCTGCTTTTTTGTAAACATTAATTAAATTTAGTGCGTGGAATGGGGGTGGGTCCCTTATTATGGTCCATTCATAGATCCTCCATTCCAAACAGGTGACATCTATATGTCGGGGGGTGGTGTCGTTGGATTTTTCATATCGATTTTTTCCCATATTTTTTAATTCTTTTGAGTGATACCGGATCCAAAAGGGCCCATCAGGATGGATCCATTGGCAATGTGGCTAGGACAGCCTTAGATGACACTCGACCCATTTTGGCGAGATCAGGACAGACTCATGGTAAATCCATGCCTCATGCGATACATGGTCTTTTGAAATATTGACTTGGACAAACATAGTGGCATTGGATAAATAGATGGATATTCCATAGTGATACCTTCAGGATGGGCTCAGACTCCAACTCTCAACTTGAACATTAACAAATGATTTACTTAAGGGTTGATATTATTTCCATTTGAGTTTTTTTGGGAATTGAGATATCCTTCTGATATGTGTTAGTACACCTAGTTGACACATTATTTAGACCCCAAGTCAAAGCACAGTCGTGGGGTATACTTTTTTCATGCATACCTTGCTTTCAGGGTTTTATACATATATACTTGTTCATGAATTTTGTTGACAGATAGCCTTTATGACTACTACCCTAGGCTGATGTAGGTGATTAGGCATGGGTTCCGTTTGGAATGCAATCTGACTTATTTAATTAATTTTGTTTAATTTAATTACCTAGGATTATTAAGTAAGGGAACTCATTATTTTTATTGCTTCACGAAATGGAAATTTTTAGACATCGTGGGTGCCGGTTTATTGGGATTTTATCTCACACCCTCCTCAGGCGTCATTGACACCCGACTATATTACATGCTCGCAGGTATTGACAAGGGGGAGTGTACTGCTTTCAATTCTTGACTGTTCATTACTTCTTAGGATGGAGATTGGGGCAAAGGACTGGGCCTTTCTCGTGACGTAGTTTCTACATGTGTGTTTTCTTTTTGTTGATATGTGTTTGTGTTCAGTTTTCCATACATTCAATTTAGACTCATATCATGGAATGACACTCTTTTGTGAGCTTCCACACTTGTTTTTTATCTTTCAGTTGGATTTATTTATATTTCTTCTACTATAGTTTATTCATTTATATGCTTCTACTATTAATTATTGTTACTGGTTACTTTCGATGTGATATTATTTATTACCTATGAGGGAATAGTCTCCCCCACAGACACAAAAGAGACTTCGCTACTAGTCGACATCTTCTGCCGTTCGAGGAGATGCGATTGAGGTTATGTAACCCACCGGTCTGGCCACCGTCTTATAGGTGATCCAGGTCGGGGTTTTACATCTCAAGATAAGGGATCCCATAAACCTCTTCCACATCAATTTGAAATCAGTTTTGAAACACTCTATTGAAACAAAATGATACCCCTTTTAGGTAAAATAATTGAAGGGAACAATAATCCATGAAAAATTGGGTAAAAATATCTGATTTTATCATTCCTACCTAATGAATATTTTAACATCAGTCATGCCCTTGGGTTTCTCCCAATATATCATAGTTGAACCTCCACCATGTCCACTGCTACACCTTATGTGATGAAATTTCCCGGGTAGTGGAAATACTGAATCTAGAAGTCTCATTTATAGAAATTGAAATATAGATATTACTATTAGAGTATGTATAGTACCATCCTCATGTGTCTCACATGTTCCTCCCCATCTCTTGAACATACATGGATCTCATTGATGAAGACTACACTGAAACCTTCTAAGAAGGGATAAATGTCCTGGTTCATGAGGCCCATGAAGACTATAAGAGAGTTTATCAGGTCTAAAGGCATCAACCAATACTTGTAGTGGTTATAGATACATCTGAATAAAGTCTTCGATATACCACAACCAGAATATAGAGTGGATTAAATACTGAGGTGATGTTAATTTTCAAGATCCATCTCACCCATTCCATCTAGTATAAGAGATCACTCATCCTAAATAGTGGAAACTTATTTATCGTAGTCACCTATATTAGATGAAAATAATCCACACTCAAACTTAATAACCCATCCACATTATTAGAGAACATGTTTTTTTCTTAACTAGGTGAAATATAGTGTCTAACAATTCCCTTCCACTTTAAATCATTAAACTACACATTCAGATCATGAAGCGCAATGGGATCTAATTGATATTATCGATTTGATAAAAGGGGTGAAATTAGGTTTATCTATATCTATAATTTACTATTCCAGTGTGTATGAATACCTAATATGTCACGACCCGTCCTCGAGGCCCATGCCGTGACTCCCCCATGCCCACCTTCCATAGGCCAGGGGCTGGCGACTAGCACCAAATGCGTAAATCCCGATAACTAGGAAAGAATTGCCTTTATAAAAGTAACAAAACATCACAGAGTACAAGATAAGTAAAAAACTAAGTACAAAAAAGAAGTGATAAAAAGTAAATGGGCCAGAATACAAACCAAATCGAAAGTACAGCTACAAATGAAAGAGTGTACAATAGAAAAGACAATAGCTAGATGAGCGGAAGCAACTCTTGGGTCGTCCTCCTCGGATCCTACCTGAAGGGTAGGTATAGATAGCCTCCATAACGCTCTCACCCACCAACCTCCTCCGATTGTCGTCTCGTTGTGAAGTCCTCCTCCGGATACTGAATCGTCGTATAGTCCACCTCCGGGTACTGTCCAGTCCTCGAACACTCGGCCACCTCCAGCACTGACCATTGTCAGCAACAAACACAATGAGGTGCGGGAATAGCCCGTATAGGGGTGAGTATAACGATACTCAGTAGGGACACTGAGACCCTCAATGTCTCACTAAATCCAACAATGATAACCACAAGGATAACCACAAGAATATCTCAACAGATAACCTCTACTTAGATATATGCCCATACATATACCTGTTTTATCAAGTAACCTATCTCAATCTCGAGGAAACACAAAGATTATGAAATCAACTGGTAACCACTACCCAGGTATATGCCCATACATACACCTAAGTTATCAAGTGACCCATCTCAATCATGAGGAAACAAAAAGATTACAGACTCAGCTCAACCAGGATATTATTCATGACGATGAAACCTCGGCTTCTGGAGAACTCCTCCTTCGTCGTGTATAGAGGGAATGCCGCGACAACCAAGTGTGCCGAACTCCTCCTCTGCCGATTTAAGAGGGCCTACCACTACAACCAAGCGCGCCGAACTCCTTGGACTGCTATAGTACTCCACCTGTCGATTACTATGGGCCAGCTGCTACAACCATGCGCTTCCCACCATGGGTCTGCCGCTACAACCAAGTGCTCTCCCTCATAGGATACAAAGGTAGTCCTTCTGTTGAGTACCGCGGGTCTGCCGCTACAACCAAGCGCTCCACCGCCGTGGGTTTGCCGCTACAACCAAACACTCCCCCTCATAACCTCCATAGGTACTCCTTCTTTTGAGTACCTCGGGTCTGCCGCTACTACCAAGCGCTCCTCCACCGTGGGTCTTCTGCTACAACCAAGAGCTCCCCACTAGTCTATCTGAAACACACTGAGTCGATGAATCATCAGTCGTCATGTCTCTGCCAACTACTAGGTCTCTACAATCTCCTAGCTCGTCACCGGGAGGGTTCGCTCCACGAGCTACTGGTCGATACTCCAAGTATCATAAAGTTACATGAAGAAGTATCTCAAATGACCGCCTCGTCATAGAGGTCTCAATGCAATAGACGGCGCGTCAGTCGGACGCTCGGTCTGTGAGTTACTAACATTTTCGTCCCAGGGTCCTGGTTGGTTTCGTGTGCGAACCAACCCAGTCATATCTCGATTTTACCCCAAACTCTCATAGGGTATGCTCATAGGGACCTTTTTTCAACGTGATCACCAACGCCGCTGACAGTTCGTCAAACGGACGTCCGGTCTGAAAGTTATCAGCTTTTCCGTTCGAGGGGCCCAGTTGGATTTCGGGTACAATCCAACCAGGCCAATATCCAACTGCATCCAAAACTCAGGAAAAGCATGCCAAATTTTCTGTCTCATCAAGAGGAATTCAACGAAGTAGACGGCACGTCAATCGGATGTCTGATGCTCAAGTTATGAGTGTGTCTGCTCCGAGGGCCCGGTTGGTTTATTGTGCGAACCAACTCGGCCGAACCCAAAGTACTATGAAACCTTGGGTGTAGTATACCGAAAAGACCTTCTCGATCCAAGGATCGCTACGCAACTGATGGTGCATCTATAGGAGGTCTGCAACTCATGTTATGGGCGACAGACTGAAAGAGGTTCGGTATTAAGGGGTTCGGGCCCGGTCCGACCCAGCCCGAAACCCCCATGGTCGGCCCGAACCGAGTTGACCCGAACCGAGTCCGGGTTTGGCCCGCTAGGGCGCGGCCTGACCCGGCTGGCGCGGCCCGGCCCGGCCCGGCAGGTGTGGCCCGGCCTGGCCTGGGCGCGGCCCGGTCTGGAGGACTGGCCAGGGCAGCCGGCCTGAAGCGTGGCGCGATGGCCAGGTGCTCGGCCGAACAACCGAGCCGTTCGAATGTTGGGGGCGCTGCCCCAGCGTGAAGAAACCATGACCCGTTAATGGGGCCGCTCACGTACGACCAGCCGGGGGTTTCGAACCCCCGGTTCTTCCACGGTCCGGCCGACCCGCTCCGGCCGGCCGGCTTCTGCCGCCAAGGGACCGGCCAGGCCGGTCCCCCTTCTCCGATGTCGGCGGCCCGATTCCGGCCGTCGGTTACGATGCTCCGCTGCATCTTAAGTTGCGGCCTTGGTCCATCCGGCGTGGAGCGACGGCTCCGCACCCCTCCGCCGCGACCCCGCTCCAGCCGCGGTATCTTCGGTTTCTTTTCGACGCGGCGCGACGACACCGCGATTTGGTTCAATTCTCAAATTTGTGGCGTGATGGCCCCACACATTCCTTGCCTCTCATTCCTGCTTGGTGCAACGACACAACGTTACTTACCCTAGAACCACAACAACAAATAAAAATAAGGGAGGAGGGTCAGCCATGTTTGTGCGGTCCGGCCCCCTCCCATTAAACGATATCAAGTGGTCCAAAAGAACGAGGATAGATGACAGAAGATTTCACAAATTAAAACACATAACCCCTACCTCAACGTTGTCGTCGAACGAGCGTGCGTCTCGGAATTAACCATTGTTGAAGAAAAGGATCGCCACGATAGAAGAGGATTGCCGCAGAAGAAGCCTCATGGAAGGAACATCGTTGGCATTAGGTGGTCTCCGAGGAAGGCGTCTCTCGCCGTCGTCCGCCGTCGGAGGTCGGCGTTCTTCATCGGCAGCGGTGCGTTCTTCGCATTCTTCGTTGAAGAACAAAGAAGTTCCTCAAGGCTTCTATTTTTCTCCCAAAGGCTCCCACAACTAGAAATCCAACAAAAATAATATAAGAGTCATCTTATTTTATTAATGCACATGCCAAAATTTGAAATTCAAAAGAAACTAAATGAACAATTAATTCGAAGAATTTATTGTAACGATTAAACCACACAAATTAATGAGGCGTTTCTTAACCAGCATAAACGCCTCATTGACTTCATTAAAAGGGGGGTGGAGGTGCATTACATAGAAGGAAAGAAACGGTGGGGCTCATGCGGGCCCCACCTCACAAATATCTTACCAAGTGGGTAGGATATTGTTGGTTCCACCTTATCCGCTTAATTTAGGATAAGCCGCTTTAAGAAAAATAAAATAAATTGTCGCACCACTTTATTTTATTCCTTAACTTAACCCCAAAAATTAAAAACCACACCCAGGAAAACGCAACTCCAGAAAATGTGTTTCTAAGCAATTATCGGCACTGCGATTCCAGCGGTGCCCTCAGAATTCGATTCCGAGCACCGGTTCAAAAGATAGAAAAACTTGCTCGGTCGTTCACTGAACGTACCCGAGCTAAATTTCGGAAAATGATTCCGGGAAAACCGGGCCTCCGAATCAGGTTCCTTCAGAAATTGCGTTCTTGTAAAATCCAAGAGAAAATTAAGAAAAAATTTCCCTTGATTTTTTATGGGACATTACATTACTCCCACCACAGGGCTTTATATCCCCATAAAGCTATATCACACACTAGGGAAACAAAAGCGGTACTGAGCATGCATCTTAGCCCTCCGCTCCCATGTGCTCACCTGGAGGTTCCCGTACTTCCAGTGAAAGCACACCTGAGGAATAGACATGTCCTCGTAGGACCCATTCCTGTCATTCCTCAATCCCCACTGGAACCTCTGTGAGGGTCACCCCATCGCCCAAGTCCATCTCCTCATGGTCGATGAAAAGCGAAGGGTCGAGCTTGTATCTCCTCAGCTGAGATACCTGGATGTCATCGTGCACCTGGTGCAACTAAGGTGGGTGGGTCAAGCGGTAAACCACCTCGCCTACCCTACTGAGGACCTAGAAAGGTCCGTTGAACCTCGTAGATAACTTGTCACCTCGGCCACATCTCCGTAACACACGTCGAGGTGAGACCTGTAGGGAAACGTGGTCGCCAACCTCGAACTCTAGTGGTCTCCGCCCCCCGTCAGCAGAAGACTCTTGCCGGATCTGATCTGTCCTCATCCACTCTTGGATGACTTGGACCTTTCTGGTCCTACAAGAGCTGCTGAAATTTCTTCTTTGCCGATAAAAGAAACATGGTCTCATCCCCTGGATTAACCACATTCTTCACCTAATACAGTCAATCCCGACATGGAAGATATTAATCCACACCAAGGATGACGTCGTAAGGCCTCGACACTACTACCAAGATATCCAACCGCTACTCTCTCCTGCAAGGGTTGAGTCACACTATCGGCATCAGTGTGTGGTCACTGGGTCTCCTCTAGTAGGTATCTAAAAGTGAGGGTCAAGTCAACGATTTTTAAACCGGAACCTCTTAGTGACAACTAAAATAGAGGATAGGAAGGTAAACGCCACAAGAAAGGTGTCTTTTCATTACTGCATCTCAAAGTACAAAGACACAAAGCATCAACAAACAAACATCAACAGAGCTAGAATCAACATGAACAACAGTCTCCAGGTCTGGAGCTAGTCATGCTCCTGTCCATCTGCTCTGGGAGTTCCATGATCGTAGGCCTCAGCTGCCTGTAGCTGAGCACTCCCATGTCCACCTGTTCCCTGCGGTCGGGGTAGACCTCCTGGTGGTGGTGGTGGAAACACCTCGAAGCATCGTCCACCTCCAACTGCAGGGCCAGCTCCCCTGCCATGGTCTCCTGCTCCATGCGGTCCGCCTCGATCGAACCTTTTCTTCTGCCTGGGAGGTCCTTCGTTCATCTGCTGGTCATCTGTATGGCGGGTCAGATAGTCACGAGCAATGTGACCAACCCCGCTGCAAGAGTAACACTGCCCGCGCATGGTAAGTCGTTCTCCACCCAGGGTGCCTCACACAAACGATCCCGTGTCATGCGGTCGACCACCTGTAGGTCTAGTCCTCTAGGACCTTTGAATCATCTTTCTACTGCCTTCTGAAGAAGACTCTGCCGCATGCCGGCTAGTGGTGTGTCCTGCCGCTAGAGACTGCTCAGAAAGGAAACTCTTCACTAAGAGGGCTCGCTCCAACACCCATGTCTGTGTCAGAGAGCTGTGAGAAACAACTGATGTTCAGATCTCTCGCCCGATCCCCTGCTTGAAAATTCGGGCCCTGAAGAATGGGTCTTGTACCATGTCCGTCGAATAGAATTAGAGATCGGTAAACCTCGCCGCGTACATGGATACTGTCATGCTGCCCTGCCGTAGATGTAGAAGCTCCTGGATGCGCACCGCTCGGAGGGTGGCTGGGATGAACTCTGAGTGAAAAAGGCTCTCAAAATCCATCCAAAGCAGAGATGCCTCGTCGTGCACCAGGAGCATCAAACTCCACCATCTGCCTGCTGCCGCATGCAGGAGGCTCGCTGCAAGGACCACCATAAGGTCAGTTGGTGTCCCTAACAAATGAAAAAGTCGTACAACTGCCTCCGGCCAATCCTCGGCTGCTTGAGGGTCTGTCTCCCCACGGAACCTGGGTGGTCACAGAGGCCGAAACTCATGCAGTGCACTAAGGAAACGTGCACCGTCAGCGGCTGGGGTTGGTAGCATCGGTGGCTCGGCGAGTAGAGGTATCACCGGTGCCTCTGCTGTCAAAGGGCCATGTACCAAGGCCTCATCGCTCGGTGGGCTGTCGTCCCGCACAACGCTCGGAACCCTAGCTGGATGCCTTTGTGGGGCCATCTTGAAAAGAAACAGGTGCGCTACGGTTAAACAAAATACCTGGTGAGATGATACAAAGTAATCACAGAGAAAACTTGAAAAACCCATGCAATCAATGTTTTCATGCATTAAGTCGAAAATCAGAAGTCAGGGTCCTGGTGTACAGATACGTCCACCGCCACACCAACACTGGACTCCCTGGACTGATAACTCCACTCTATACTCTCAACACTATTGCTTCACATACAAAAAGAACAGAGTCCTGAGTTCTGCGGTAGAACCGAACTCCTCTGATACCAATTTTTCACAACCCATCCTCGGGGCCCATTCCATGACTCCCCCAAACCCGCCTTCCATAGGCCAGGGGCTGGAGACTAGCACCAAAGGCATAGATCCTGATAACTGGGAAGGCATTGACATTATAAAAATAACAAAACACCACAGAGTACAAGCGGAAGTAAAACACTAAGTACAAAAAGGAAGTGCTGAAAAGTAAATGGGCCAGAATAAAAACGCAATCGAAAGTACAGCTACAACTGAAAGAAAGTACAATAGAAAATACAACAGTTGGAAGAACAGAAGCAACTCCTAGGTCATCCTCATCGGATCCTACCTGAAGGGTAGGTACAGCTAGCCTTCACAACGCTCTCACCCACCAACCTCCTCCGAGTGTCGTCTCGTCGGGAAGTCCACCTCCGGATACTGACTCGTCGTATGGTCCACCTCCGGGTATTGTCCAGTCCTCGAACACTCAGCCTCCACCAGCACAGACCGTCGTCTACAACAAACACAATGAGGTGCGGGCATAGCCCATGCAGGGGTGAGTATAACGATACTCAGTAGGGACCCCGAGACCCTCAAGGTCTCACTATATCCAATAAGGATAACCACAAGAAGATCTCAACATATAACCCCTACTTAGATATATGCCCATACATATACCTAAGTTATCAATTAACCCATCTCAATCTTGAGGAAACACAAAGATTATGAAATCAATGGGTAACCACTACCAATGTATATGCCCATACATATACCTATGTTATCAAGTGACCCATCTCAATCATGAGGAAACACAAAGATTACAGACTCAGCTCAACTGGGATTTTATTCATTACATCGAAACCATTGTTGCTGGAGAACTCCTCATCCATCGAGTATAGGGGGGCCTGCCGCTACAACTAAGCACGTTGAACTCCTCCTCTTCCGAGTTCAGAGGGCCTACCTCTACAACCAAGCGTGTCGAACTCCTCCTCTGTCGAGTTCAGAGGGCATGCCGCTACAACCAAGCACGCCGAACTCCTTGGAGTGCTGTAGTACTCCACCTGTAGAGTATTGTGGTCCTGCTACTACAACCAAGCGCTTCCCACAATGGGTCTGCCGCTACAACCAATCACTCCCCCTCATAGGTTCCAAAGGTACTCCTTCTGTTGAGTACCGCGGGTCTGCCGCTACAACCAAGCACTCCACCGCCGTGGGTCTACCGCTACAACCAAGCGCTCCCCCTCATAGCCTCCAGAGGTACTCCTTCTGTTGAGTACCACAGGTCTTCCGCTACTACCAAGCGCTCTTCCACTGTGGGTCATCTGCTACAGCCAAGTGCTCCCCACTGGGCTATCCGAAACACACCGAGTCGATGAATCAGCAGTCGTCAAGTCTCAGCCAGCTACTAGGTCTCTGCACTCTGCTAGCTCGTCACTGGGAGGGCTCGCTCCACGAGCTACTGGTCGATACTTCAAGTATCACAAATTTCCATGAAGAATTATCTCAATGTACCGCCTCGTCAAAGGGGTCTCAACTCAACATACGGCGCGTCGGTCAGATGCCCGGTCTTTGAGTTACTAGCATTTTCGTCTAAGGGGCCTAGTTGATTTTGTGTGCTAACCAACCCATCTATATCTCGACTGTATCCCAAAATCTCATAGAGTATTGTCATAGGTACCATTTCTCAATGTGATCACCAACGACGCTGACGGTTCGTCAAACGGACGTCCGGTCTGAAAGTTATCAGCTTTCCCGTTCTAGGGGCCTGGTTGGATTTTGGGTACAATCAAACCCGCCCATTATCCAACTGCATCCAAAACTCAGGTAAAGCATTCCAAAATTTCTGTCTCATCAAGAGGAATTCAACGATGTCGACAGCACGTCAATCAGACATCCGGAGCTCAAGTTATTAGTGTTTCCGCTCTGAGGGCCCGGTTGGTTTCGTGTACGAACCAACCCGGTCGAACCCAATGTACTTCGAATCCTTGGGATTAGTATACCAAAACGACGGTCTCGATCCAAGGATAACTACACCAAAGACGGTGCATCGATCAGAGGTCCACAGCTCATGTTATGGGTGATGGACCGAAAGAGGGTCGGTATTAAGGGGTTCGGGCCCGGTCCGACCCGGCCCGATACCCCCAGGGTCGGCCCGCTAGGGCGCGGCCCGGCCCGGCTGGCGCAGCCCTGCCCGGCTAGTGCAGCCCGACCCGGCCTGGGCGCGGCCCTGTCCGTCACGCCGCACCAGAAAGAAACTGAAGATACTGCGGCCTTGGTCCGTCCGGCACGGCGTGACGGCACTGTGCCCCTCCGTCGCGGCCCCACTCCAGCCACGGTATCTTTGGTTTCTGTCTGGCGCGGCGTGACAGCATCGTGGCTTGGTTCAATTCTGAAATGTGGGGCATGATGGCGCCGCACATTCCTTTCCCCTCATTCCCGCATGGTGCGATGACACCGCGTTACATTCACTCGAACCCCAATAACAAATAAATATAAGGGAGGAGGGCCGGCCGTGTTTGTGCGGTCTGACCCCCTCCCGTTAAACGATATCAAGTGGTCCAAAAGAACGAGGTTAGATGACGGAAGATTTCACAAATTATAAAACATAACCCCTACCTCAACGTTGTCGTCGAACGAGCGTGCATCGTAGAATTAACCATCGTGGAAGAAAAGGATCACTGCGGAAGAAGAGGATTGCCGTGGAAGAAGCATCACAGAAGGAACGTCATTGGCGTTACGTGGTCTCTGAGGAAGGCGTCTCTCACCGTCGTCCGCCGTCGGAGGTCGGCGTTCTTCATCGGTAGCGGTGTGTTCTTCGCCTTCTTCGTTGAAGAACAATGAAGTTCCTCAAGGCTTCTCTTTTTCTCCCAAAGGCTCCCACAACCAGGAATCCAAAAAAATAAAATAAGAGTCGTCTTATATTATTAACGCACTTTCCAACATTTGAAATTCAAATGAAATGAAACGAAGAATTAATTCAACATTTAAATGTAACGATTAAACCACCCAAATTAATGAGGCATTTCTTAACCAAAATAAATGCACGGTTGACTTCATTAAAAGGGGGGGTGCGGGTGAGTTACATAGAAGGAAAGAAACGATGGGGCTCATGCAGGCCCCACCTCACAAATATCTTACCAAGTGGGTAGGATATTGTGGGTTCCACCTTATACGCTTAACTTAGGTTAAGCCGCTTAAAGTAAAATAAAATAAATTGTCGCACTACTTTATTTTATTCATTAACTTAACCCCAAAAATGAAAAACCAGGCCCGAGGAAATGCAACTCTAGAAAAGGTGTTTCTAAGAAATTACCGGTGCTGCGATTCCATCGGTGCCCTCAGAATTTGATTCCGAGCACCGGTTCAAAAGATATAAAAACCCACCCATGCGTTCACTGAACGTACTTGAGCTAAACTTTGGAAAATGATTTTGGACACACCGGGCCTCGGAATCAGGTGCCGTTAGGAACTGCGTTCTTGTAAAATCCAAAAGGATGTTAAGAAAAAATTTCCCTTTAATTTTTACTTGTCTTTACATAATATGTCCTTAATGAATACATACTCATATACGACCACCACTATAGGAAACACATAGCTCAAATAATCCACTTCTCCCTGGGTAATAATATCCAATCAAGGAGTAATAGGATTTATCAATCCCACCCCCATATGAGAATATCATACTCATCTTTTATTTCCTTCTCACCCATGAAAGAAAACACCATTCCGTCTATATTTTAACACATCATCCTCATCCAGAAAAACATATTTTGTGTATGAACAATGTGTAACCAACCCATATATATTATGAAATAATAAGGCCTCATCAATGTTACAAAGATATCAAAATGAAATCCCTATCCTCTAACAGTCTTGTCACACTATCAGTAGAATTTTTTAATCACAATATATTTTATTATAAGCCTCATCAAATGGAGTGGTTGGGTAAATACCTAAATAACAATCTTTATGTTTTGAATATTGATATCCTTAGAAAATTGTTTATAATTACTATGTTTAATATAAATACATATAATTTATAAAGGAAATATATTTTACTTGTAATCAACCATGAGCATCTTTGTGGTTGGCCTCCACTTCTTTTAGTTTTCATCAAACCATCAAACTGGATATATGAAAATGGAATCAACAACATAGTTGCTGTTGTGGAAATGGTTAAACCCATCTACCACCTTTGTCTTGTCATCCTACCCCTCTACAGAATCCACACCCTATAGACTTCACGAATCAATCCTTTATATTTTTTTAGGTGGAAAATCAACTATCTCTCTATCAACAACACAATTATTTGTAAAATATAATACATAATCTCTTGAAAACCTCAAGATTAGAACCTCCAGTCTCATGGTTAAATATAACCTTCGTAATATCCTTGAACTAAAGACCTTCTATATTGAGAATCCTAGGGATGTGTATCACATTCTAGGATCTCACATTCTTCCATCACCAACCCACTTCTGATGTCTGTATTCCTGTGTTCACACTATCATCACCAACTGTCTCTGTCTGGTCGACCCAAAAGCACTCTTCTAAAAAATAAAACACTAGAATCCCAACATATGTAGGAATGAAAAGTGATATTAGACAATGAAAAATATAATTATATTTGTCCCACTCTATGGACTGTTCCTAGAATAATGAATCACACAACATATCCACTGAGTATTATTAGAGGTTCAAAACCATAAAAAATACTATTTACTATCATGCTACCCTAATGAAGTTATAGAATAACTTGTATGCACACTGCCTATAACATAGTTAGAGATAAATCATATTTGAAACAATCATTGACCTATAATATTGAGAGGTGTCACATTCTATATTATCACCCTATTGATCCATGAATAATACTTGCTTATAGGATAACTATATAATTTATTGGTGTATTGACAAGGTTGAAAAATATTGTAACTACCTCAATAAATTACTCATAATCCTTGTGGTTTGGGTCTCTTTAAAATTATATTGTTTCTTATCATTGAAACTCGTGAATTACATTAAGACGACACACCTAACCCCCATTACTACTGATGAAACATTCTTCTCATTGTGTGTTGGAGGGAATGGAAAACTACCATGAGGTACCACCTCTGGAATAGGTGTCTTTAATGAGGTTAATGACTAGCTGGATCAAATTCCCTATCTGTGTTTGTATTTTCGGATGGAAATAATCATAGAGGAAACCTGAAAGAGACCATATATACCACATTCAAGAGTATATTTGGTGAGATGACTCAAGAAGGACATGAAACCCACAACCCAATTCTATATGATGCATGTACTGACTCTTTCCCGATAACATGTTTATTATTTTATCAAGTTAGAAAATAACTTATCATAGTCTCGTTGATTAGATACATCTATTTTCCAACCAACACATGATTCCCAGGCCTGATAGGTGAACTTCATACAATTTAACACCATTACCCTAATTCAAAAACCAACCAGACAGGTAGAAAATATCCAATATAAATTCTAAGGTTTAACCTCCTCTAATAACACTATATCAATACCCAACCAACTGGGCTCCTCTGTCTAGTGAATAGCTATGTGTGACACCCCGAACCAATATTAAATTGGTTAGGGACAAGTGATAAGATATAACTAAGAATATCCAACACATGGGAGGCCCGATCATAAAGTATATGTACTCACACACACACATCTCCCAATTAATATGTAATTTTGAAAGGCAATGAAATAAATCTAAAAACAAAATCCATGAATATATTTAAATCCCAACATCCGAGTAAAACACAATATGAATAGATAAAAGAGACAATTACAAGTCACTCAAAACTATAAAAGAAGTCCAACCAGCTAGAACTAGGGGTGCAATAAAATGAAAAGGATCATATAAACTATGCATTTTCAAGCTTAAATATGACCCATATTATCGTTTTCTTCCATGTAACCCATATAATGGACAATCGTCTATATAAGAAAATCCATGTATAATAGGAGCCCACGTAGAGGTTGTTTTAAGAAAACCCATTAAGACACCATAATATAAGCAATCATAATGAGTCAATAGTGTTATCATTTCATCATTATAAGTGTTTTTAATAAAAATATATAACCTAATGATATATATCAATTATAATAACTGAAATATACTTATGATAGAATTTAAGTATCATGGTAAGGTCAACAATACACTACTAGACAAGGATTATCCTCAAATAATTATATAAATGATGGCATGTGAGAACTCACTCGACGTTATTGTAATGTTGATGGTACTCATTTGAGAGGTAATGATCCTTGATCCACATAGAGAATATGTAGGAATTTTAACTTAGAATATATCAATACATATATCGGGGATTACATAAAAGGCTATGAGAGATTATAATAACCCAAATTAGTATAACACTTTTAGTTGGGATGAATTTCTTGTATATTGGCCACATTGATTCCTCAATCAAAAAATAGTGAATAAAATAGAGGATCAAACCTAGGTCCTCATATTTGGATTCCTAAAACTCTATTAGATAAAAAACCATTTTGTGGGCATCACAGTAGTCTACTAAGGACATAATTCCTCATCGTACCATCCTTTCGATGTACTAAGGTAATGCACTCAACTGAATTATGTCTTAATAGGATAAATGATGGGAATCGAATTTCCCTAGAAAAATTACATTTTATAAAAAAAGTGTATATGAAATTTATCCTCTACCACTCAGTTTGTCTTGTTCCTTTCTGTGATACATGTAAAGTCTTTAAACATTTATAAGGAATTATCATAAATAACTAATGGATTACAGAGGTTTTCTTGCACTCGGTGTGTGACACATTCCAAATTCCAAGTACCACACACTATTCCAAATTAATTTTGGACATGCCTTGGAACTATATACTTTTTGTTGTACCTTTCCATGTTGGAGTAAAATCTCTCTGTATGATTACCTTTCTATTCCCATGTAATTTTTTTATTCTTCTATGTCAGGTCATGTCACATGATGAGTTGACAACCATGTGGAAATAATTGTGTGGTGATACCATATGGAATTTCATATTTTATTTCCATGAACCCATATCCCCCAAAAGCAAGGTACTACGCATAATTTTCTCTTCAAACCACACATGTTGTATTTGGTATTACTCCAGAACCCCCTAGTTCATCATTTGTTTCCATGAATGATTATTCTTCCACTAGGTCATTTAAATGACCCATTATATATCTCATATCTGGTCGACCATTCCAAGATATCTGTCAATGGTTGAATTCAGCATATCTTAATCGTTCTACGATTTTATCCCATTGTATGATACTTTAAAACACACTATAAAACAAATCACATATCCAAATTTTCTCCCATACCTGTGGCTTCACCACTTACACAAAACATGTTGTCATTATCGAAGATGAAAAAAAATATTGATCTATTTAACAAGGTTATGGTTTCTGTATGATCCTTTAAATAGTATATTAAAATCCTCATATAAATATATTATAATTCGTGAAAAATAAATAAAGGAAAGGGAAAAACAAAAAAATATAAACATGAGGAACAAACCATGACTATTTTTCAGGTTGTCCATGATTAATTTGTGTATAGTGATAAACAAAGTGGAATAATAAGTAAAAAATAAAATAAAATGATGTCTTAATATTCTATGGAGATAAATGAAACATGAAAATAAATAATCAATTTATGAATCAATATTTTCAGATGGATTCACTCAAGCATGACATGGAATTAAAAATTATAAATAAAATGAGAAAATGAAAATTCCCAACCTCATGTTTGGATAAATCAAAAAGTAATAATAGTTTTGTGACATTATCATTGGTGATATCCACAAATAACATAGGTGAATATGAAACATTGGAAATCAATAAGGATCCTTGATCTATTTTTATAAAAAATCACATATATTCCCTTCTTTGAAACTCCATGGTATATATAGCAAACCATATGGATTTCCATAAGAGGGATTAAAAAAGTGGAGTCTTTGTCATATAAAATAAACAAATATTAAATTAGTTTATAAATTTATAATTTTATATTCATTTCATGACCTCACAATAGCCATGAACCCATTTTTGTGAATATTTATGTTTCTCATAGGGTAAAATATATATTCAGGATTCAATGTTTTTATCATATTTCTTATCTGAAAATATATTTGTATATTATTATATAATTTTAGAAAAATAGTTTAGTTTTGAAATAAAAAATAAAAAATTATTATTATATCAATATTGAGCCTCAATGGCCCATATAATCTCATAATATCTCAGTTCCTTCCATAAAAAATAATCCTTAATGTATTCAAAATACAAATGAGGTAAAAATAGGGTTCCTTCATATAAAAAATATCATTACTGAAATTATATAATAAAATAATTGAATAGAAAATTTCAAAATTAAAAAATGATTTTGTAAAAAAAGCATTTGGATTTATGCTTTATTCAAATGCCCTCAGTATCATTAAATATATTTAATAGGTAATTTTTTTAGTATAAAATTATTTTTCCCCAATAAATCATACTAAAACATTCACTGATTATCCTATAAATGTAATTGTAGGATAATTTAATATTTTATGGTCCATATCTCGTTTATTATATAAAAAAATATATTTGATCATTCTAGTGGAGGATCCCTTCTGAGTCTGCTGAAACTCAAGAACCGCTTGTGGTGATATAGAGCTCTCAAAGAAATCTATATTTTCATATTATTACATTAATATGGGCTAAAATTACAATTTTTTATACTTTAATGTATTATAGGGATACAAATAATACTCTATTCATTATCTCACCCCTCTAGGTATTTCCGGTTTTTATGTTCTTCTAAATAGCAGTATGATTTATTATAGGATCCCGAAATTTCTCTTTGTCACATTTTGAATGTCATGATTAATCTTTTACCCACCAAATTTTTCATGTAAATTTTTTTATCCCTATCAACCATTCTCTATAATAATTAGAAGATATTTTTTAGTACTAAAATTGATTAACCCACTGTTGGGTAAAAAATATTGAGATAATAATTTGAAAAATTCTTAAAATGTGAACCCCAGATATAACATAGAATTCAAACAAACAAAATGGGGTAAATATCCATTCAAAATATAATGATTAATATTTATAATAGTGGGAAATTGCACCCTATCCAATTTATAAAGAGACTACTCATGTAATTATTTAACTATAATAATAGAGGTAAAACCTCAGAAATACATCATAAATATTAAATGGAGAAGAAAATGAATGAGATAATTATTGATGATTATGATTTTAATTGAATAGGTATTTCCACATTTAATTGGAATCTAAATCCCTCCCCACTCTTCCTTTAATGGTTAATTTTTTGGGGGTTTATCCGATCACCACTAAAACATGTTCCGAAAAGATTGGATAACTGTGGGGATAATTTTCCAATAAAAATAAAAAATGAGATGTTTGAATTTTCACCCATGTGGTATCCTGTAAATACATCTATATATTAGATATTGATCCAGTATCAATCATATCTCCAAAAAAAATTTCTAGTGTCATGAAATTATTCTCATATATCTATGAGGATACTAAAGGATATGTATCGTCTACGCTTACCAGAGTCAATTTCATTCAATTGTGATTCTACATAATTTTATTTAGTACAAAAGGTTTTTACATGTTCACACTTCCCTACTCCACTACTTATCAAGTAATGTGACTAATATTAAGACAAGACTTATTTATTTATTTTGTGATATCAATTTCAATTATTTCATTCAATCATTTTAAACAAGTAACCCAAGAATCTTACTTTATTTCGAAATTTCATTATATAAAACTCCTTATCCATATATAATTTAATATATTTGTTTTGATCATTTTTGGGGATTGAAACTAAAATCTAGTTTAAATACAATATGGGAATGCAAAAATAATTACTATATGAAGCAATAATATATGTAAAATAATAAAAATGATATATATTATAATAGAGGATCATGTTATTGGAATATAATTTATTTTTAAAACACTTATGTGTATTCTTCCTACCATATATATAATTTTTAACATTAACACCATAATCTTATTGATTTATTCTAAAAAATATTTTAGAAAATGAATTGAAACCTCTTCATCATGATCATAAAGAGGAAATTTTCCTTTATATATAGATTCATTTGATGTAATGTGTGTGTATTAAACATCATCATAACTACAAAAATAGTAATATGTAACTCCCATATATTTCGGTACTATATAATTTGGTTATGTTTTTGAGAATATATAATGCTTGTCTTGGGTTTCAGGAGTCTCTAGAACATTTTTGATTTTTTTAAGGGTTCATGATTTGAAAATGGACAATTATTATAGTGTACTATCTCATGTAAAAGAATAATGGTGGTGTTGGGTGACATAGGGAAGACACATGGATAAATAACCCTTTTTCCAAATGGTGTTCATAATGGTGAATGTATTCTAGTGGAGAGTGTCATGAAAATATGGTTTGCACATGGTTTTTCAAACCATTTAATCCAACCATAAGAGGTAGTGGAATTGGAAAATTAGAGCATCAATCTTGGGGGACTATTTTCCAAACCATGTGGCATAAACTATGACTCTACATAGATATATTCTAGTCAAAATACCAAGGTTAGTCGTGTTTTAAAAAATCATGAGACATATCCATATTATGGGTAGCTAATTCTATGAGAAAAAATTTCAATTTCAAATTGAGACCCCTAAACCCTCACTATTCTTCTATTCCTCCAGTTTCTAAAATTCTATTTATCTCCTAGGGTCCCATGGAAATCATGTTTGGTCTGTAAGATATTTTTTTGTAATTTTTGTGAATTTTAATGATATATAATATTTTTTAAGTCCTTATTCTTCCTTTTCCTTCTTAGAAATACTATTATCTTTATCATTATCGAATATAAGTAAATATTATTGATAGATCTATGTGATATGGATTGAATCAGGAGGAGATAATTTTGGATCTATGAGATTGAATGTATTTTGACCTTGGATCTAAAATTTCATAGTTTCATTCCATGTTTTAATCATCTATTGGGAGGATGGTGGCTTCTCTTTCAATTTTATGTGGTCTAAAACATGAATGTGTAGTTTTACTTAAAATATATTATTATATTTTTTATAGAGACATTGTATAATTTCATAAATAAAATGATTATATTTTATGTTTTGGAAATATGGTATATTGGATGGATTTATAGAAACTCTATGATTATTGATTTAAATAGATGGGTTTGAAAATATGATCTAGTTTTTATCTAATTGATATTTTCAGTGAAATTATTTCAAAGGAATATTTTTTCAGTGATGTGAATTAGAAAATAATTAAAAATAATTAGGTTGGTATGTGTTTATTCGGATGGTCTATAGTCATGATTCTCCAATGTCAAAGTGGGTAAAAGTATTATCGGGATGTAACTCCATCAATGTGTGATACCACAATGGTCTGTTGGGATTGGGGGGGTGTGTGTGAAAATGTGACTGATTATACCAAGTAATTATAAATGCTAAAAATATTTTTATGGTCTTACTCAAATATATTTTACTTTTAATTTTTAATAAATAGTTTCCCTAATTTTAATCTATTTTATATGTATGATTTATAACATGCAATTATTGTAGTGGTGTCTATTGGGATGTTTTTTAGGATTATATACTATGTTAATAATCTCCCCCTCAATGGGAAATTTGGAAAATATTAATATATTTTATACCATGAGGCAGTAAACGTAAATGTATTGTTTTACATTTTTATGGAATCAAGATGTCATGGGAATTATATACGGTGTTGGATCTATGAGCTATATTGGGTGGTGGTGGGGATCATGCAACTTTTTTCATTGATTCACGGTTTGTTGATTTTCCCTATTAATGATATACTTATTCAATTTTCATAATGATATTTTAATTCTATAGGAATCTTAATTTTTTTTATTTGTTATCCAATCAATAAAATTAATTAGTTGGGTTTTTTACTCTATGTTGGAAGGTTATTGTATTTTTAATGGGAAAATCCCCCAAATACATTCCCAATATCAAAGAATTTATTTTCCAAAATTGGTTTCCAATGGATGTCACATAGGGTTAGGGAAACTCTATTTATTTTTAAGACAATTATTCTGGGGGGATATGTTATATTGTATCAGTCTTTTTTTGTTCTGTATATATATTTGGATAGTAGCAAGGAGATAGGAATGATAGAATACTAAATGTAAATATTAAAAGGATCATGTCAATATTTTTACACTTAAAATCATGATCCTGGGTGGCATTGGTACAAATTTTTTACAAAAAACACCCAAAAGTATTATTATGTCATTACCATGGGTTTATCTAAGGAGTTGTTAATATTAGTCATTGATAGTGAGACTTCCCACAATTTCAATACATTTAATTTTGTTTTTGATTACATATGATAAATGGATACAATGGATTATTTTAAAAATAATTCTGTTTTGATTTTTGTTTGATATGGAGAATCTCTGATAAAATAGTTCAAAGTGAGTGATGACAAAGTAATATTTTCCTATATTTATTGAATTTGGATCCATTTTGAAATCTTCGAAGTAATTATAAATAATCTGTGAAAAATATGGTGGAACATAATCCATAGGTGATATAGAAACTTTTCCAGAGAGTCTTCTGAGGTTTTCATGTATTTCTATAGATGAAATCAGAATGTTGAACCCTAAAAAGTGGATTAATCTATCCAATATCACAAATAGAATCTAGTTATGCATTGGAATTATTTTTTTCCATAAAAAGACAATGTGTTGTTTTATATAATGAATTGAATCATTAATTTACTTGTTACACTAGATGAGATAAAACTAATGTTTTAAACCTATATTCCCAAGTATCAATCATTCTAATTGTGGGATTTTGTTGTTAAATATAATGTCATCCAAGTAATTACATATGATTAAATTGATGACTTATTCAACAATAAATTATATCCTTACTCATTATAGATCATAAAGAAAACTGATATCATTTTCCTCTATTAAGATAATGTTTCCACAATAGAAAATATAGTTATGTTGGGGATATTATTCTAGATAACCCTATAGCCTTATAATATTGTTTCAATAATGTAATTCATATTTGAGTCTGGTTTTTGACTGTATATTATATATTATATATAATTTATATGAATTATGTATTATTATGTGATGGTAAATTAAGTAATAGTGGCCTAATGAGATATCCCTTGAAATATTTTTGGGGGAATTATGTTTATCACCATGGAAATAGGTGGGAACAAAAATGCTGGAAATAAGAATAATGGGGACACCGACATCTGCTGATGGGGCCTCATAGAATTAGACCAAAATATAGGTTAACAATACCCCCATGAACCAGGATAATGCATGGGTGTTCTTACTGTTAGTCACATGAGAATATTATGTGAAATTTTATGAAATAGCCTAGAGATCATAAAAACTATAATCATATGGGACATCTCCAGAATAATTGTTATAGAGGATTGATATCTAGTTATGTAATAGCATCTCATGTTTCTAAGAAATAGTACACATTGATAGGGTGATATTTCTACAATATTTATCAAAAGAATAGAGTTATAATGATTTTATGAACACTATGAGTCCTCGTTTTGTAACATATATGCAATAAATCATGGATCAATGATTTTTATTTAAAATCCCAACATTAAAAAAATTTGCTATGGAGGATTAGTGTGGTTCTGTGATGGAGTGAGGTGTGTTTATTAAAAATTATACCCTAATTTTTTTTGATACTATTCTAAACCAATAATTCATTATTTATGTTGTTTTTAACAAATTGGTATTAAATTTTGATTTTATTCCATCAATATTGAAACAACCTACAGCTATGGGACCATGGTTTTGTTGATCCCTTATGTGTGAAAATCATTACATAACTGTCGATGGTGAAAAAATGTTATGGTTTTTTTATATTCTTGATAATGGTATCACATTCTTGATTATGAGAATGTATTGGTGGGTTTCCTTTAGGTAACACATTGATTTTCAGTTTTGAATTGTTTTTTTAAATCTTCACATCTTGTTAAACATGTTATTAGATGATATGTTCATGTGAATAAATGATAAAAATGACCAATGATAGTGGGGATTGGGACTATCAAATAAAAAATATTTTCCAACTATCATTCGTCTACTTCAGAATTCATTTCCTAAAAAATATCTCTGGGTTTCCACTTGAATGGGTAGTGGAATTTAATATTTATATATAAATATTATACATTCCAATTTCAATTTCAACTAATTGGATATATATAATAGTGTTAAGGGAATTTAATTTCTAACATCATGATTTTTAAAGAATGTGGTTCAGATAACTGATAATATCTTCACGGGAATCACCATTTATATTTTTATAGAAGGAAGATGAAATATTGGTGTTTTTTTGGATAATATAAATATCCCACAATTTATGATTAACAAATATTATCAACTTCCATGAATTGGTTATGGATTTTATCAATTTAAGTGATATTTACAATTCTATATGATTTATTAGTGATGAGGGAACAATCAAAATATATCTCAATTGGAGGAAATTCAAAAGATATACACCATGATCCTTTGTGGTCCCTATTAATATGTGGTAATTCACTTTAATATTATTAATTTACTAGTTATTTTTAATATTGATGTATTATATCATTTAGAGGTATATTTACTCATTTTATTTGGTTTTCATGTATGATAATGTTGTATATTTTAGAAAAAAATGATGTTCATGAATAGTAATTGGAAATACTATTGTAAATCATGAGATAATGTTGTATTTATTAAAAAAATTAAAAGATTTATTTTTGTATATGAATATTATTTTTCTAGGTCTATATAAATTATAAAGGTTGAGTTTCTGTATATCCTATACTAGAAAAAGTTATTATATTTTGTTATCCCTATAAGAATGTGTTTGATATGCAAAATATTATTATCTTTCCCAGATTTTAAAAATTCATTGATAATTATTTTTTAGGATTTTTATAACTTGTGATATGTTGGAAAATATAAAACATTCACTTATAAAAGATATATCGCAAAAAAATCCATCCACCTTATCATGGTTTAGATTTTATATTCATGTATCATTATATTTATAGATTCATAAAAATGTTGAGTTGTATTATGGAATGAATTATGATTTGAGAGTGTAGGTTTTATAAATTAGGAAGATCATGTTATTTCTTATATATCATGATAGTTCCCAATGCATAATAAAAACTACATGACACATGATTTGGAATTGAATTTTACAGTATAAACATTAATAAGGCATTATTTTCATTCCAATGATGAACAAACAGTGTATACAGATTATACGTGCTTCAATTTATTTATTAAAATTATAGTTGAATGTGTGGAAAAAATCAAATGTTGATCTAAAAATGTTTGAATTCAACATTTTCTGTGCAATGGGAAAGGGAATTATATTATTTACACATTGATTATAAATTCATATAATCATTTAGATAAATAGTCTTGAAATTAATTTAAACTAATTTATTTATAACTGATATGAATCTATGATTGTTTTGGGAATGGTTTTGTTGTAGTTTTATTTCATATTTCTCTTCATATTGATTTTTTGGAGCAAGTGTGATATACTAAGAAATCTAATCCAAAATTTCTTTTCATGAAGAAGAAAAAAAATAATGGGGAGACAATTTAGGGATTGAATCTAGATGAAATATCAGTGTTTAATTTTAATAAACATTTTGTGGTACCGAAATCATATCATTTAGAAAATAAATTCCACCACCATTTTGTGATTGATTTTAACATTGAAATTAAAAATATGTATAATGTATATATATCATAGTTTTATTGGGTGGGAATGAAGGGTAATTTGTCTATTTTTATCTCAATATGCTTCATTTTCCATCAGGACAAGGCAAAGAACCATTGACTGGTTGTTTTCATTCATTACCAATCCATAATTGTAAATTAGATAATATAACTATGGATTTTGTCACTAGTAGACCATGAATTTTAAGGTAACATAATTCTATATATGTTATTATGGATCCTATAACAATTTGGCTTAATTAATCCATATCCATGAATCCAATATGGTCATATAATTGTAATATATAGTCATTAATGATGTTGTAATGAATGATGGAATTCCAATTTCAAATATCTATTACTAGAACCCAATGTTTATATCTCATTTTTGAAACTCCTTACGACAATACCATGAAAAAAAGATTATCATGATAACAAAATTTCATTCTCAATCTGTTTTTCATTCATGTTAGATGATCTAAACATTGGACGACATGGTTAGACCATGTCTGATGGATTTTGGAGGGTCTTGGGAGGATCATATACAATGATTTATTTCCTTATAAATAACATTTTTTAGGATTTTATACACATAGAGTATTTTGAATAGAAATTTGGATTATAATTTAATTTTCACCTATTTAGATAGAAATAGTTTAGTCTTCACTCATCATACATATTCTGGTTTATGAAAAAAATGTATAAGATTCAAATGATTAGAAAGAAGATGGAAATGACTAAGCGTAATTGTAAATCATATGTGGATCATCACAAAATAACATCATTGTTTGATATTGGTGATAATGTATTCCTTATATTCTCTCTATGTCTAGGACACGATTCTTTTCAACAGAAATTACAATTCTATCCTTGGTACATTATCCCTTCAGAGATGTTAGATTGAATGATGGTGTGGATTACCAACTTACTATAATTCCAAGGACCAATTTGGTGATTTTTAATCATGTATCTCAATTAATGGTTTTAAAAAATACATATTGACCATGTAATATAACGGGACTATATTAATATTTATCTAGATGAATCATTGATTCATGTGGAAATAATAATTGGTGATTGGAAATAAAAAATCTTGCATGGTAAAAGGATTAGTTTGGAATGGTTTTTGAGAAAACATGATTATATTATAATGGATACATGAGAATGTGAAGCTGAAATGTTTGAATGTTGTACCATCCTCGTCCAGAACAATTCTACAGTCCTACTATAATAGGATCGATTTTCAAATGGCGTGGAGTATGTAACACCCATAGATTCATGTAATTTACCTTTTTCAATGTTCTTTTGATCTTATATAATACTAGTGTAGAGTTTTGTGAGGTTTCAAAAAAAAATTAATTTTATTAGTAGAGTTTTTGGAGGTGTTTTGTTTTATAATAGTTTTGATAAACCTTACACTATCTCTAGGAAACCATACATGAATATTCTTAGATTAATTAGGTAGGATCACTTTTGGAGCATAAAAAGTCTCATCCATACACATGACTATAGAATTCATACAAGTAGATACCTTTGGATAAGTGTAGTTGGTGACATTTTTGTCAAACTAGAAGATCCAAGAGTGTAGGGATGTTTCCATCGAAAATAACACCACATGGTTGGTGCATGGTTTTCCAAACCAACTAAAACAAATGTGTGGCACCCAGATCATGTCGAGTGGCCCACACATGAGTAACAAAACCATATAGCATGAAATTAATTCATTGAAAATTATTTTCAAATTCATATTAATACCCCAAAACCTACATTATTATCTTATTATTCCCAGATCTAGAACACTTTTTCTCTCCTGAAAACCCTTGTTTAATCGATTTAGTCCCCAAATTTTTTTGGATGAATAAAAGTTGATTATAGATCTGGAATCATTGGTAGTCCCAATTTTTCATCATTCTTATTAGTTATACAATTTTCTTCTCAAATTGAGTCATATTTCAATTATAGTATATATTTAACATTATGGTATGATATGAATATTTACGAGATCTTACTTACTTTATTAATGAGAATATATTTTGGGCTAAGATCAAGAATATCTTAGTGATATTCTTTGGTTTTGTCATCCATTGAGAGGTAGGTGTATTCCCTAATTATTTTCACTTGTTATGGAATAGTAAGGTATATTTTTTATTATTTTTTATGGATTATATATTTATATTTTTTTTAATTTCATGAAGGAAATAATTTTTAGATATTTTCTCGAAAAAAATAAATTGGATTGAGTATGGAAAACCATTGTGATGATAATCTTAAAATGATGGTTTTAAAGGTATGGTGTTGTTTTAATGTTGGAGAATTGTTTTATTATTTTTTTTCAAAGGAAGATATGTTTTATATTATATAAATTGGCATAGGACTTGGAATAATTAGGTTGGAATGTGTTCACTGGGATAAAGTATTGTGATGACATACCAATGTCAATTTGGGATGATGTGTGGTAATGATTTATCCAAGTCAATGTGTGGCACATGGTTGGTGTGTGTGGATGGAAATTTTTTTTTCTGAAGATATGAATTATTATTCAATGTAATAATTTATGGTATAAATAATGAATTTATTTTTCACATGGACGTTACATACAGTTTTTTATGAATATATTAAATTCATTTTCTTTATTTTATATGATATATTACTAACAAGTTATTCTCCTAGTGGCCCATATTGTGAATTATAAATAGATTACCTTATATGTACGTACTCACCCATTTCATGGGAGATTTTTTTAATTTTTTGATATGTATACCATGATATATAAATTCCAATTTTTTAATATTTTTTCAAATATGCATATTTATATTGTGGGTGGGAAATGTGGTGGGAATCTTGTTTATAGTTTGGGTGGTGGTTAGGAACATACCATTTTTCTACATTTGATTCTTTTATTCATGATTTTCTATTTTATTTTTTATATAATTCATTGAAATAAATACATTTCTCCCAATCATATATGTTGACCACAAAACTCAAACAATATCATTCTAGTATCCCTATTACATCCCACATGAATTGTTAAAACCCGTTTTATGTGAGTATCATTTTTTAGGTAATATGATAGGATGTAGAATTATATTATTATTAAATGATTGTAATTTCTCTAACATCTATCTCATCCCAGAGTATAATTATGAAATTTTTGTTGCCTCTAAAAACATTTGTGTTTTTTTCCTCACCAAATAAAATGTCAGTAATATTTCTATCAGTTACATAGTTTTTTCCATATGGGTACTATTATCTCCATAGTTTATTATAACGGTACAAACTCAGTTAGTTACTTATCATCATTTCTATGTAACTCATTATAGGATACTAGTTCTTCATTGATTTAATACATTAAATGGATAGTTTTATTTCATTTTTAATCATTCTCTATAATTTCATCAACCATCATTTTATCCTTTTACTCTATAAAATTTTTATATATGATGATGATATATTCATAATAATTAGGTTTCCTCAATTGATAACCCCTCCAAGTATTAATGTACACTAAAATGATACATTTTCAAAATCTCAATTGCATCATCATTCTTTCCTGGTCAATAAATTGTGCATATATTAGCTATTAAAATTATGTAATTTATAATATTCAATAGGATTCCTAGAAATCATATCCATAATTGTCATCAGATCGATGTCTAATAATGGATAAATATTGAACAAATAATATGTGGTATTAATTTCCCTTGAAATGTCTTGAAAACAAAATTAACATCCAAAATTACCCATTTTTTTATTCAATAAAATCTATTCATCTTCACGTCCACATTATTCAGTAATGGGTTTTATTCCAACAAAAACTCTCTCTTGATACTGCACTATTGATAAAAAGTATCAAATTTCTAATATATATATATATATATATATTCCACAATTATTAGAACTCAAATAATTGATAATATTTTAATATTCAAGCTCATTCATAATTTGGAATGTTTTTAAGTTTACAAATACATTTTCATTCCACATTATTGTGTAAAATTAATATATATGGGAATATTCATCATCGAATAATACAATATGCATTTATTCATCATGTAAAACATCATGTTCTTTAAAAAAAGTATTTAATAAACATTGTGAATTCCTCTATCATCATTACTTATGTTTACAATTAAACTTGTTTTGTTCTATCAAAATAAAATGATCATATAATGGTAAAGATACTTTTTAAATCCCATGAAATAAATTCTAGTTAAAACGAATATTCCTTCCCTATTAAGTTATATTGTAATGATTCTAGTTCAACGATATTTTATATATTTATATTTATCAAATATATGTAGTATATATTTTTGATACAATGTTTGCTTTATAGGGAAGAACAAAAAGGTTCTTTGAACTATCACCATCATTCATCAACATAAGTACAAACATTATAGGTTTCTTCACTCTTTTTATTGTTCATGTCATTCAACTTTTTCCATAAAATTATCCAATAAAAATATGATATTGTTCACAACATTCACCTAGTGTACTCTTCTATGGTTCAAAATATTCAATTACACAACTTCAATTTCATGGCACTGACTACAATGATGTATATTGAGCGGCCATTACATATCTATAAGAGATTCTATTAGATATTCCCAAACAAATAAAATAAATCTCATTAATACATCATATTACATTTAGACCTTGATAAAATTATTCATGTATCCTTAGGATGTTGTATACCACTAGCAGTATCCATAGTTTCACTAGCTAGAAAGACATCACTTATAGAAGTACATGACACATTTTCAAGAGAATTATTTCCAAAACACCTATTCTTATAATATTTATTCATAAAATAAAACTTCATTACAATATTATAATATATTATATTCTCTTATGTTATCCTATATTTGGACCTTCTATTATTCTTTATCCTACTTTAACCATGGTATAGATATAATGAATAGAAATTTTTAACTTTATAAAAATGATGTTATGTTAGATAAAATAAATTAAATACAAAAATAACATAATAAAAAACAAAAATATATTAGGAAAAATTTACTATTAATTATAAAATAATTATTAATATGTAAAATAATAAAATATTTATATGGAAATTTAAAAAAAAAGTCCTTATTGGAAATGTGATTTTAATTGAAATCCATTTTTTTTATATTTTGTATTTTATTTTAATAGTTTCATTAATGATTTTTGAAAATTAAATATTCTATAATGAAATTCATTTTTTAATTCATGACATAAATATTTACATAGTTTAAATTTTTCAGTTTTTACATGAAAAGGATTATTTTCAAATGAAATATAATTTTTTCACATTTTTTTTGATTTTATCAATATTTATGATTATCATAAAAGGGTAATAAATTTTTTATGTTAAAATAAATTTATTAGAGGAATAAAATTAGGAATTTTAAAATATTATATGAACTTATAGACATATAAGAAATATTTTTAAACCTAATTTAAAATGATAGATTAAATTAATTTTGTTTAGACTTTCACCCTAATTATAGGGTATAATGTCAAATTTTGTTTTGGTATTTCATGAAATGAACCTATTTTTACTTTTTAATAAGATATAAATTTATTCATTGAAATCAGAATACATAATAGTTATATTTGATATATAAATTTAATCCATAGAATGATATTTTTATAAAAACTAATTATACATTATAATGTGGGGATATATTAAAATGATTGTTTCAGGGACATACAAATTTTATGTTTTAAAATGAATTTTAAATTTTAAATTTAATTTTTCATATTTTATAATAGGATTGAATTCTATATTTTTCATAAATATTAAATACAACACTTTGAAATTAATACCTAGGTATAATATTATTTGGATTTAATGGTTAATTGTAAAAAGGAATTAAATCACACTTAACTTCTTGAAAATTGAATATTTGGGTGGAACTTCAACATTATCATCTTCGAAACACCCAATTTCTCAGATTTGTTATCCATTAACCCTTTAATAGTTTCATGGAATTGTTAACAAATGATTCCCACTTCCAAAGTGTTGATTTCCTCTCTTATAAAAGGATACCACATACTTCACATCATGTTACACATAACCTCATAAATACTCATTGAAATTATATCATTTTTATCCACTTGGTACCCAATCCCACTAATATAATCATTTAGTAACCTTAAATTTTCATAAGCCATCACTTATATAAAGTTTCCAAAGAGAAATATCAATCTACCAATATGTGTATGACCTTATCATTATATACTATCTTATATTACTCCATAAATTCATTTTTAACATTGACATTAAATCAGGTAAATATCACTATGATGTATATAATTCTTTTTTTAATTTTAGCGAAAAATTATAAAAAATTAAATTAACTAGGAAAAGAAAATTTAATTTATCATGTGATCATGAAGAATATCCCCAACTTGAAAAAAGTGTAATTTTTCAGAACCATCAAAATTATATTGTTTTAACAAATATTTCAATTAATATATATTATACTTATGAATTTTTTTCAATTATTCATTGATTATACTAAAATTATATAATAATTTTATATTTCTACCTCAATAATTTAGCACACTCTTGTTTATTCCATTTTTACCACACACATAAGTGATGTTGTAATTTTTATGTCATAGATTATTAACGAATAATATATTATGGTAAAAACGGGTAATAATACTTTATTAAATATGTGAAATTATTATGGTGTCATAATATTTATATCTAAATGTGTTACAAATATATCACATTTTACTCGTGAATCTCCCCAGAATGTGCTTTTATTCGATTTCCACATAAAAATATACAAAAAACACACTTAAGAAATGAACTTTTCAATAAGAAATTATTTTCCTATAAATATTTTTTAATTGAATTATTAAATGCAGGTAATAAGTAATAAAAAAAACACCCCAAGTACAAAACCAATTTAAAATGATCAACTCTTCTAACACTGATCATTGAAAATAGAATAGAACTAAATAATAATACTGTATATGAAAAATTTAAATAATATTTATAAAATTTTATTGAAATGAATATAGTTCTAAAATTTTTCATTAATACAAAAATTTTTGTATACAAGAGGGTAGAAAACATATGACTTAGAGGGAGTACATGTTATGGGTCTTCATGACTTAATTCCTTACCTTGTGACATAATAACTTATCATTATATTAAACTATTTATGCTATGATTATAACAACCCAATTAAAATACTATTTTGTATATCCTCACTATTTACTAAATAAATCATGTTTCAAACAAAATTATTCTTTCAAAATTTATTTTTTTATGGAATTTAATTTTTTTAATAATAATTCCCATCTCTTTTAATGGATTCACCCCACTATATCAAAATTCTTACCAGAAAAAATATATTCTCCATTACCTTGGGTTAAATAAAGATGTTTTTAACCCATAAAATAATTATATTTGTTTTTATTTTAAATTAATTGTTTTTATTTCATTTTTACAATGTTTCTTTTAAAAAAACATAATTTTAAATATTTCAATCGATTTTACATTCAATGGTCATATATTATTCCCTAATGTGTGAAATTATTACGTCTGATTTATTTTTATTTAATTTCACTTTATTATTGTATTTTTTAAAATAATTTTTTTATTTTTACACTTCATTTATAAAAAAATAAATGTACTTGAAATATCACTCTTTTTTAAAGATGATGTTGTGAATATTTCATTATAAAAAACCTTAATTTTATTTCTTAATAATGTTCAAATGTTTTCCCTCTAATAAAGTAAAGACCCATAAAATATTTTATATATGATCCATTAGTATGGTCGTGTTTCTAGTATCAAATGATCGTATTTTTATATGTGATACAATTTGTTAAATTTAATAATCCAATCTTAATATCATGGGTTATCTATAATAATATGAAATATTTCCTTTTAATTTGGACTCGTATTTATGGATGAAGATTATTGGGGTACTATATCAGCCTCTAATTTAGTTTATATGATATTATATCTCACTGGATAATGATTCATGTAAACATAGGGTTTTTTATAAAACTACTGGTTGGACATACCTAAATTTATTCAGAAAATTAACCAGTGGACAGGCATGGATTTGATCAAAAAAAATTCTATTACATATATATTTGCTACTAATATTCTAAAATAATAATTAATTTCAATTAATCAAAATTGATTATGATAATAAATTTCCTAATGATAATCCTTATTCATATATATTGATTTCATGTTTTTTATATCTATATGTGCCTTGTTTTTTTAGGAAATTTATTTGTTTTTGTGTGAAAACATCATGATCATAAATGATCAATCACATATCCCTTAAATAATATTCTATTTTTATATTTATTTTATATAAGTCCCATACATATCTTCCAACATATTTAAGATCGTTACATTTTCAATATTTAAAATGTTTCCCTTATTAAACCTTGAAGCTTAGCCATTAATATAATTACATTCCCTAAGTTATGAAGATATTTCTATCATATGAGATTTATTTAATTGGGTATAGATGAAAATGAAAATGTCAAAATGATAAAAAGGGTTTTAAAATAAAATTTTTATGTAGATAAACTCCACGAAACTAAATGTTTCATTCCATTGTTTTTTGACTATTCGTGGAATGATTTAATAAAACCATTAAATTAGTATATTATTTATGTATGATAATCTTGGGGATCCATGGTTGGTATAAAAGGGAAGTAATAAAATAATTGGTGAGGATTTTAAAGAATGTTTCTGAGTACTCTTAGAATGTTTCTAAGTATTAGATTCAATATTCATGTTTTAAAAATGTATACATTTTTCCAATAAATACATCAATTTCAAGTGACTAGAATGTGGATTCTGCAATGAAACAAATTACCCAAAGGTTAATCCACCCTAAAAAGGTTTTTTGAGCACCCAATCATTCATCAACCTGATTCATGATGAATGGGATTAATAATAGACACCTGTGTAGACACACCTAGAGGATATGAATGGGTTAATTAATATTCTATATATGAACAATGAAGATGAACTTGTATTTGTTGATATTAGAGAACATAAAAGGGAAATTTCCATAGATAATATAAACTTATTCATAGAGTTTTATAATTATATATATGATTATCATTTATGAGAAATTTCTTTCAAACTCACAGTTTTCTCTCAATACATTTCGGAAAAAAATTTCCTAAACATTATATTATTACATCTAATAAATAGAACGTAGAGGAACTCATATAATGATAATTAAAAGGAAAATTTAATATATTACTTGATTAATGTACCAAATGGGATGGGTGTCATGGTACAAATCCTAATATAAATAAGCATGAAATTGTCACTTTTATGAATAATAATGGGAATTAAGTTATTATACCAAATCACCAATATGGTTAGATATTTTTATTAAATACATTATATATCCAAATCCAACCTCATTTAACGGATATTAAAATACACTAATTAATGAGATATCCAAAAATGTGATGGAAACAATACTTTCCATATTATAGTACCAAAATCAAGATATTGTGGTTTTTGGTTTTTATCATTATGAAGAAGTAAAAAATTAATGATATTGTGTCATTAAGATTAAAAAATAAAACAATGAATTAAATTATATGGAATTGGAGGAGTTTAATAAATTAATCTTCATCAATCAATTATCTTGATCTTTTTTTAAAAATATTGAGGGACAATTCATTGTAATAAAACACTATAAAGATTAATATATAATGAATTATAAATAAATAACCACAAAGATCACATGTTATGCCTCTGTTTATAACATAGAATAAAAATAATTTTCTACTATTTCATTGGTTGATTAGAACCCACTATTTTAAACGTATTATATATTAGGGATGCTGAAAACTACAAGGATATTTTTCAATGTTTCCTAATGGTATAGATGGAATACTGGGATGTATTTTATTCAGTGATATTGAGTGAAAGGGGAAGTATCATAAAATATCCCAGGATAATACAAAATAAATAAAGATGTTCCCACTTTATATGTGTCAATAATATAAGAGGAAAAACCTATAAAATAATATTAAGTGATTTGGGATGGGTTTTATGTTCAAAAGGGTAAGCCATATTTCATAAAAATAACAAAGTAGTTCTTGGTGGATGATTAACAAAACTGGTAAAAATAAGGCTCCAAATTATTTTCCACCCAATCATTTATTATTCATGTGAATTGATATTTTTAATAATCAATATAACTTAACTTACCATAGATTTGTTAATGAAAAAAACCGTAATCAACCTCATAAATCAATAGATTTAGTGAGCATTTTTCTTATAACAATTTTTAATCTGGATCATGATATTATATTGGTTAAATATACACAAATTCATCACCCTAGATATAAATATGGCTTATTTTGATTTTTTATTCATATTAGTTTATATGACACATATATTCGAATAATATTTATTTTCTACTTCAACCAATGGGTACTGAATTATGTATGAAACCCCTTGGAAGCCAAATGATATAATCTATGATATATTACATTCCTCTGATAGATGTTTGGGGGGAATATTACTTAGAAGTATTTTTATTCCTCCATCTGTTAAAATTAATGAAATTTTTGGTATAGATTTTCTATCCGTATATAAATATAATTTAATTATTCAGTTTAAGGATATCTCAATTCATATATTCAACTATCCTATGATAAAAAATAAATTATAGGAAAATTTTATCTCCCATTGGATGTGAATTCAATTATATAGGAATTTATATAAAAAATATAGGATTATTAACATATATTATTGGGGTCGATGTCAAAATTAATGGAATGCCTCCTATACGCGAGTTTACAGATGTACTCTGAGAAGAACATCATGATATTCCAATATAGAGTGATGTTTAGTTATTAATAGATCATATACATACATAGATGTTCATCTCAAAGTGTCGTTATAGAATTTCCCCCATTGAGTTTAATGAATTTAAGTAGAAACTAGGAGAAAATATAGATAAGGTCTTGTTACATCTGAGTGACTCATACTGGGGTGAAAAAGTGATTTATTTTATAAAAATTATTGATAAATACACCTATTCATTTATTTAATTGAACTTAATAATATAATTATCATGAAAAAACAACATTTTCTCTATATTGGTGAATAATTCGGTCAACTACACAGAGCTCAATATTTCTCGTGAATTGAAATTATATATGGATAACATAAATTTGATGTTAGGTGGGAAAATAAAAACTAGATAGATTTATATAATGTATATAAAATATTAATTTTTATTGAATTCCCTTGGACTAATAAATGATCCCGTATTTTTATGGATTTAATGAACATTGTCTTTAGAAGTTACCTTGAAATTGTTTTTGTATTAGTTACTGGTAAAATTATTTTTTAATTCAATATCATTGAAGAACATGAATATCCTTTGTTTTTTGGGATAAAGAACCTATTAAATGGGAAATTATACACCATTTATTTAAATTGTTAATTTTGGTTTCAAAGAGTATCATTCTTCATTCATTTTATCATCAATGAGGGTATAACTATGGGCATATCAAAAAATTATGTAACTTGAAAATGGCACATACCAATAACTAGGACTAGGAATTGATGTTTTCATTGATTACATGGTAGCCTTTATTGTTTTCTGTGAATATTATGTTGATTATAAAATCCAAAATTGATGTTAAAATGGAATATAGTGTAGTTTCTATGGAAAAAATATTCAATGCAAATATCCAGTGGCATACAAAATAGGTTGGTCACTGTGTATGTTTTTTCAATTCATTAGGTTAGGGAAGGGGTTGGGATATATATTGACGCTATAATGAATGTTTTTTATGTGTTCTTGTTAATAATTATAAGGTAATTTATTATGAATCATGAAAATTAATGACACATATATAGAACTAACAAACTCATGATTTGGAGCTGGTGGTATATGTTTTTACATTTAAAATTTTGAATCATAATCTCTATTAAGAGTAGTGTGATATTTATAATGACTATATATTCCTAAAGTATATATTTATGGAAAAATAAATGATCATGTTCCAAAATAGAAAGATACAAATGATTTAGGACAATGATTGATCAATATATTACCACTATATGAATTTAAAAATGTGGTTTATTTCTTGAATATAAGGGGTTTACATATCTTATCTTTGAAAAAGATTGAAAAATATTAAAAAATGGATTAAAAATATATAAATCATTAAATAATAATGTAATGTGAAAAATAAAATCCTTCCAAAATAAATTCTATGTAATCTATTCATCATAATATTAAATAATCCCAAAAAGTTGATGTAGAACTACAATAAATGTAGTGAGTATTCAAGAGTTCATCCTTGATAAATATATAGTTTTATGTCTGGAACCAATGTAGATGTTTCATTAAAAATAGATCCAAAGAATTAACATTTCGAGGATTTTAATCACTCATTTATCTTTATTAATGTAGGATAAAAAATGTTTAGAAATCTAAAAAGAACGCATGGTGGGATAACATGAAGTGGGAAATCAAAGATTACACATCATGATTCTTGGAATTATATCATCTAAAGGATAAATGAAAAAATTATTAGGGTATGTTGCAATAATTACCCATACGAATATGTAAATGGGAAAAACATGTTTTGTATTTTATAATGGGATACCATAAAACACCTTTGTTTTATAATTATATGTGGGTATTAATCTATTTCCTATATATTCAGACCATTTTATCTCAATAAAAAATGACTTCTATCCAAATCAACTATCCATGTTATACAATATAATAGTGGTTAGAATTCGTGGAGTATCCATTTCCATTTTATCTAATCATGAACCATGGTTTACCTTAATATTATGGAAATGTCTTTAGAAATAATTTCATATAGAGTTGAGTTTCTATAATACATAGAAAATATAGTTTGATGGTCTATTTGATAGAAACATACACACTAAAAATGATATACAATAGTATGGTTGTTTTTATAGGTAAGGATGTTGGGATAAATAATATTGTCTTAAAACAATACTTACATATTTTATAAATCCCAAATTATTTTTATATACCAATTAATGAATTTTTTATTTTATATTTGAAACCAATTTTCTCTTAAACATTTGAAATTGACTAGATATAAATGTACTATGACAACCTATCTCGTCTGTGTCATACGTATCATGTTTTGATTTTCAAATCTCCATGAACGTATAGATACCATGTGGAACTCACCACTTGTTTTAATCCAACTAACCGCATGAAAAAACTCTCCATCTTGTTTCAGAAAAGATAATTTTATACAAGTCATGAACTTTCCACAGCTAGATGGTTTGAAAGATAGGCAAAAATATTCTTCCATTAAAATTAAAATAAAAAAAAACATTACAATGTTTCTCAAAAGCACGGGGCTTTACAAAGCCGTGTATACAAGACACCATCTCTATCGTTACTGACAAAATATTCACAATAGGGGGGAAAACAAAAGACCAACTGGAGATGACCTCTATAATTTCTCTTTTAGACAGGGCATCTGCAACCTGATTCACCTCCTGGTAGGCATGCGACACTTCAAGACATAGTCCATCCACAAGTCAAAGGCATGAAATCTAGGCAGGCACCATTCTCTAAGGAACATTCCGAGAGCGGTCTTTCAGAATCTGGACAGCAAGAGAGTAATTAGACTCCACCCATAACTTGCACCAGCCATAATGAACTGCGTACCAGGTAGCTATGATCATCTCCCACAGTTCATCCTCAATAGAAAAGGAAATACCAATATTGTGAAAACAATAACCCCTCACGAAACCCCGATGAGTTCTAAAAACCCCACCACACCCAGCTGAACCTGGTGCACCAGAGGCTGCCCCATCCAAGATCAGTTTTATCCACCCTGCAATTGGAGGAATCCATTTAATGTACTTGGCCACTTTGGGCCTTCGTTCCCTGCCACTCACTCCAAGAGATCATAAGAATAATAGATCAGAAATATAATTTTTAATAGAGCCTGTTTGAACCATTGATGCATCTTTGATCCATCTATGTATGAACATGAAATCATCATTGATTAATGGTTTATCATTATTTAAAACAGTATTATACCTGGCTTTCCAGATATAAGAGAAAACAGAGATGATAGTAGCAATGACCAGTGATTTCACATGATCACTGAAATCTATTTTAAAGGCCGAAATGATGACAGAATTAATAGAAGAGCAATCCAAGAAGCAGTTGAACATGGACTGAACATAGTGCCATAATTTAATAGAGGAAGAGAAATGAATGAACAAATGACTAACAGATTTGTCACTACCCATGCAGAAAAAACATACTAAATCCATGTGGAAGCCTTTCTACTACAGATCACTCTGAACTGGGATTCTATGTTTCCAAATTCTCCAGATGAGAAGAGCATCATTAGGTGAGATAAATGGCTGATGCAACCCTGCAAGCCACAATGGGATACCAGAACCTATAGTGCATTGTAAGATATAAAAATTCATGCTGGAAAATACACCATTTAAATCAGGTTTCCAGATGAGTACATCAGCATCAACATATTGATAACATTGAATTTCAACATGAAGGTGATGAGGAATAAAATCATAATTGTCCAGACTTCCCTACTAGTCTGAAACATTGAGCCTCCTTACTGTTGATGGAATTTCAGTGCAGTCTTTAATAGAAGTGGATAACCATGGTGTGCTCCAACAGTTTAATTTAGAATCAGTGGAGACCAGCCATTTTGATTGAGCAATAATCTGTAAATATGTACCCTTGATGGAAGACCACACAGAGGATTTCATATAGGAACACTTACATTTTTTAATTATGTCCACAAACCTTCCAAATATAAATTCAATAGAAAATTCAGGCTGAGAAATAATCCTCCAGGTAAAACTCTGAATAAGGGAATTATTAAAAATTTAATATACTTAATATCCATACTCCCATCATAAATGTCTTGATGCAGTCTTTCCAGGCCACAGTCAACAATTTCCTCTGATGGGTTGAGCCAGTACAGATAAAATTACATATCATAGCACTCAACTCATTTAAGAGGCTTGATGGCCATTTGAGTTATGCTGACCACATGTATCTTTTTTTGAAGTAACAGAAAAACAACCTACTTCATGAAAATGTATACCAATAATTTGTAAAAAATAAATTACTATTGGAATTTTTAAAACTATTGTATGAATTCAAGAACCTAAGACAACATTTCCATAAATACATAATGGAAGAAAGAATTTATTATGAGATAAAATTAAGATAACTTTTCTAGTTTCCATGCCAAATGGACATTAAAACTAAACATCAGATGAGGATACCAAGTTTTAATTCAAGAACATCCAATTGAGTATAACATACCAGTGAATCTATTTCAAATCTACAATTACTAATTTTTAGTTAATAAATTCTTGAGACTGTAAAGTTATATATGTATTGAATGGTAACCATTGTATTCATTTAGAATATGTTCATATAATGAATGTGAAAAATAATATTTAAATGATATTAAAAAAGGATTCAAATTAAATAAATAACATAGGAACCCAATGTTTAACTTGTGTTCTATATATAAGAATTCATCTGGACAAAATTTGAACAATATATTTTATTTCACTTATGTGAAAATTTGGTTAAGTATTTTCAAGGAGAAATTAAATTACATGAAAACCACTAAATATGACTATATTTAGCTACACAAAATTTTCACATATTTTTTATATTTCACTCTCGGTTTTAGTATACTTAATGATCTATGTTGTATTTTGTTTTATTTATCTAAAAAATTTATCCTTCCCTAAACTGGATAATGATTGAAACTATCTTTCAAAAAATACCAATTATACTCTAATGTACTACTGTAGAAGATGAATTTTATAACCTAAACTTCATTTCACATTTATAACTACGGTAGATGTTTTTTTAATCATATACTTCCTTAGTATAATTTTTTTAGAAAATCTGATCAATGTTTTAGATCATTTTATATTTTCATAATATTCATGATAACATATGATTTTCAAGTTGTAGGCATTACATATTACCTTAATAATGAACCCTTTTTTATATTTTCAGAATGTGTTTTATAGTTTCTTAAAGTATTCTTACTGTAAATTTTTTATCAATATAAAAAATAATAAGAATTTAAAGTGATATTTGAATTTATCATATATATTATATAAGGTGTTTGATTCAATTAGATTAGTCTCCAATGTTAATTTTTTTCATAATTACATTTTCATAGTTGTAATCAAGCCATTGTGAAGATTATATAGAAAAAAATTATCCAATTCTATAGTTATAGTTTTTTTTTTAATTTTTTAATTCATGTTTTTAATAATTTTAATGAAAATTTTTATTATAAAATTAATTCACCCTAATATGGTTTTCCACTATTATCGAAATTTGGTATCCGAGTTTTTTTTAAATATAATATTTTTCTATGATCTCGTTGTATTTATATATCTAAAATTTATTTCATTTTTAAATATTATCCATTATGGATAGTCATAAATAAGAAAGAACTACAAATAAAAACCATAATTATTTTCATCAATCTAACTATGATGAAGGGATGATTAAAATGAAAATTTATTTAGATATAATGAGAAATAATATATGTACTATGATCGAAGATAAATACAAATAAGAAATATATATTATAGATAATTAGAGTGATTCCACTAAGGTATAATATGATTACAACTCTAAATCTATGACTGCATTGTGTTATCATATAGGTGAATATGAATTCAATATAATATCTATCAATTATTTTTTTAAATTGTTTTACTCTTCCTATATGTTTTGGGGGAACGTAACAATTCAATGACATGAATTTAAATACATATAATATTAAATTATATACATTCAAAATAAAGACATATGAATCCATTTATGATATGTATATTAGGATTTATAAAATAGTAAACAATATGAATGTACATGGAATGATATTTTTTGACAAAATCATGAGACGTGATTTCTACGATTTCATCCAAGTAGGGGGAGAGGATATTCTGATTCTATCAATGAGTCAAATAATATTAATGAACTAAAAATTAAGTTGGAAAATTTAATTCATAGGATGTATGATGATTAATTACATATTGAAAAGATAATGATAGTCCCAAGAAGAAGTCAATTTCCTAAAACACTTTTAACTCTAATTTTTTATTGAAGATTATAGAATGAGTTATAATGAATAACTTTATCATAGTGAGGAAAAAATGCATCACCTAGCAGGATGGTTCTTAAAATTATACAAGTAGAATAAATTGTTGAAAAAGAATAATTATGGAGGAATGCATGGACATATGGGAATAGGGAAAATGGATAATTGTCCCAATGAAATAACCTTCTATGAGTGTCAAAAAATAGGAAACATTAATATATAATATCTCATTCTAAAATATAAGTATACTCATGAGAATAATTGAATGGTTATAAAATGTCTATGAAAGAAACCATGAGTTCCCCAGAGGAAAACATTAGTGATTATTATTCATGTAGATAGTGAAAAGGTTATAGATCGAATATATGTTTAATGAAAAAAAATTGAGGGATCAAATATTATTATTTCATATTTTAATTAACCTTTATAATCCTTGTGAGACTAAAAATGGTCGTGGAAAACATACATTGGTGGTTCATCTAAATAAAGTAACATATTGGAAAAATTCATTTAAGGATTTAAATTATATTTATATAACTTTATAGAAGTTATTTTATTTATCAATTAATTTGAAAAAATATATTTCTATTGTAAATTATAAAAATTATCAATTAATAAAATAAAATCATGAACATAAAATGTATATTGAGAAATTTAATAAATATTTTGACAGATTTAATACCTGTAGTCAAACATTGTCTTAGATTCTTGGTGACAAAACCACCCCTAAATTAATTATCATAATTTTTTACCAACCAAGATAGATTGAATTTGTATTAACAAATTATCTCTTGGTTCTAGTTATTAAAAAAATCTTATCCATATAGGATTGAAAAAATATTATTTCTAAAATCTTAAGATCCACTAATAGGAATCCAATTAAACAAACAGTTATTCCTAAATCCATTATCACAATCATTTATTGATCCAATAATATATGGTTAAAAAAATCATATCCTGTTAATAAATTCTTATATGAAGCCTTTTTGAAGAGTAACAGTGTTATCATATTTTATCTGGATATTGGATTTTATAGAAAAATTATTAGGGACTAGTAGAGCATCATGAATCTTTTTAGTGTTGATGGGGGACATGTCACTTTTTATGACAATTCCACAAGAAATAAAATTTGACTCGATCAAATTGGTAATTATAATGCAATTTTAATTTTAAATTATTATTTTTATATAGTATAAAATATTAAATTCTTTGTATCTCACAAATATTTGATAACAAGTACCATTTTAAATATTAATAATGTTCATATCGAATTTCTGATAGTAATCTTGTTTAATTTTTTAATACATTGTAAAATGACCATTTTTAAAAAGATGGGTTGAATAAATTATTTTTTAGAATATTTAGTTATTATGTTCATTTAATGATGAATATATACATTGGAATTGGATTTTGGGCCATTCAATCCTCAATTAACATAGATATTTTTCTAGGAAAGTATTAATCAAAGATCTTTTAAAAGTAGAATTCTTTAAAGACAATTTATGTTTCCCACATTAAAAGGGAAAACTCCAAAAAAATTCATTTCAATTAAATAATGCAGTGTAAAATTCTCAACCCATAGTCTTGATTCACGTGGATGTATCCAGAACCTTTAGATTTATAGGTTTATTTATATAAAATAGTTATGTTATAGTTCATAACATTTCAAGATATACTTGTGTATTCATTATAGATACAAATGTGTTGTTTATAATAAATTTTCCATGAATGGTAAATCGATTGAAATTATAAGTGGTCATAGAAATAAAACATTTATAAATTATCCTAGAAAAGAGTTTGGAAATCCGTTTTTTGAACCTCTATTCTAAAAAAAAGGTTATATTAACAATTTTATTCACCTAGAACCCCGCGAAATAATTTTTTGGTAGAAAAAATAAATTGAACCATTCATAAAATATCTTTTACAATACTGATTGATTATGATTTACATATTTATTTATATATAGAGGTTGTGAATAAATATATATATATAATATCAGTAGATTTTTAACTATACCAATTTTGAACAATTCCCCATATGAGTTATATAATTGTTGAAAACCAAAGATAACTACATTTTAGTTTCTAGATTGAAAGTCTATATACTCACTCTAGAGGAAAATGTTGAAAAAAAATCTTCCAAATAATGATGAAGTAATTTTCTTAGATATTCCACATCGTGAATATCATCCATGGTATATAATAAAAGTACTTATTTTGGGGAAGACTTATTATATTTCACGTTCAAATTAATAGATCCATATAAACATAATCCCCATGATAAAATATTGGGAATAACCTTTCTAATTAATCTATAAATGCCAAACTCTATAATACATCTATGATTCATATAGAATAATTTCACTATTCTGAGGAAATATTTGAACACGAACTTATATAAGATAATGAACTATCAAATAATAATATCTATAGAGATATTATGATTCATAGATAACCCCATTAGATATAGTTATATGAGTCCTATATTGACGAAAACAATTTAATGATTCTCTAAGAAACCAATTTGAATACCAAGCATTGGTATCATCAATTGAACATATAACATAAAATAATCAATTGATGATTAATTTTGGGTAATAAAAATGCATGAAAATACAAATAAGTTTTAATGAAATAATAAATATGATCAAGTATAATTTCAAATGAAATAAAATAATATTCATACAAAATGGGTGATGGGAAATGAAGTATATGAGTCACAAACTATAATTAGAAATAATGAATGAATGTTTTCACAACATTATAGTCAGGATGATGGTATTGAATCCAAATACCCCATTACACTAGTAGTTATATATGAAGATCTATTAATGTTTCTCACCTCTACATCACATTTGGAATTAAAATTAGTTTTAATGGGATTAATAGTTCATTATTAATTGGTTATATAATTGTGGATGTTTTTCTGAATAGTCCCCTAAATTTATAATCCATCTTTTCATAATAATGTTTTCAAAATAAAAAATTTATTTATATTTTATAAGACAAGATCATATAACAAGGTATGATAGGCTTACCTCATTTATTATTTCCAAAATCCATCAAAAGGAATCGCTGAACCAATTTAATTTATAAAACATTTGAAATAATATTTGTTTTAAAAAAATATTAAGGATATTATCATTGGATTTTTAAGATATTTTATCGGGATTTAGTTTTAAAAAATTATTTTGAATGAATTTGAATTGATTATAATGGGTGATCCGAAATTATTCCTTGGATTTCAAATTTTTTAAAATATGTTAATAATTATTTTAAATCAATGAAATTTTACAAGTGATATTTTACAATGTTTTTGTGTAGATAGTACTAAAGGTAGGGATACTCTGTTGTGTTCATTATGTAAACATGTTCATAATGAAAATGGGAAACTAGTTTATCAAAACAATTATAGAGTCTTGATTGGATTTTGTTATACTTAACTACTACACAATGTGACATAATGATTTTATATTCATGTGTTCATGATTTCAATCAAATTGTTTGGAATAAAATTATATTATATGAAAATAATTTCTATATACCTCAACTGAACATCCAAAATAGTTTTATTTTAATTTACATGACACCAAATTAAATTCTCTAGATATTCATACAGTGATTTTTTTGGTTTTAAGTTGTATTTAAAATCACTTATGCAACATATATCGTTTTGGATAAGTTTGTAGTTTAATAGTGTGGTTAAAAGAAAAACATGACTACATTATCCACTACTGAAGATTATTATATATATGTGTTGATATTTGTTGTGTATAGATTCTGTGGAGGAAATATAAATTACTAGACTATGAATATTAATGTAAAAATGTATCTATAAATTGATATAATACATGTGTGATAATAAAAGTGTTATAAATATTACTCTTTAATTGAATTTAATTGAACAATATCTTAAATATATTTTTATAAAGACTTTGACCATTTTGGAGAATTATATATATACAAAATCATTTTTTATGACAATCTGTGTTAAATTATTCCCATTTTATTTTAATCATTACATTTATTTTAAATATTGTTATAAATTAAAATCTCTTAGGATTACGTTTCATATAACATTAATGTGTCGTTAACATTAATAGAATAGTAACTCTAAAAATTATTTTTCATTCATTCAGTACACCAACTGTAATAATTTGGTCATGTGGTTAGTATTCATACAATGAAAATTTACACACATAGTATAAATAACTACAACGATACCAAAATTACATGGTCACTACAATTCCTTACCTGAAATTAAATCATTCTATTAGTATGAGAACATTGAATCCATAGTTAGTACACTTACCATGACCATGGTGAAATAAGTACATGGTTATTATACCTAACATGTGTATAATTTAAATAGATTTATTAATCAATTATATAGGAGGTATTTTTTTGTGTGTTTGTTGTTATTTTGTTTCATAAATGATATAATTTTAAAATATTAAGTATAATATGAATTAATGAATATAAATTTTCTAAAAGACCATTTATTCTTTTTAATTCCACACATACAACCTAACGCTTTTTCACTAAACCTAGTGTCCATCCCAAACCATACTGTTTTGAACACCTCTCTAAAATTATAGTGTTTCATGGATGAATAAAAGAATAAAATACTGTGGATGATGATTGTGTTAGATGAATCATTTCCAATTCAATGGAATTGTTCCGAGAACGATGGAAAACTAAAGCCGTCTCCATCATAACATTGAATCCAAGGTATCCACATATTGGTAATCATCATATATTTACAGATGAATAATTTGATTAAAATTGTCTTTAATAAGTTAAATATATATTCTAGAATGTGATAAAAAATTCAAAATTAAGGTATTGGGTTATTAATAAAACTAATTCCTTTTTTAGAGGTTTGATATTTATTATTATATGTATCTAGAATTTTTTCTGAGAGTGAATATATATTCCATTAACATGATAGTGAATGATGATGCGTTATATAATTTTATTATAAATGATGGGAACAGTAATGATCTGTTCCCCCTAAAAGTGAATAAAAATACTACAAAATCTCTTATATGGTTAATCATGTCCATTTTTAGTTTTAATTTTATTTACATGATATTACTAGGAATGGAACCCACAGAAGTCAAATTGTCCCTTGAGTTGATTATAGTATGTATACTACATGTAAAATACATTTGATATATGATATATCCTAGAAAATGATATTTTATAATTCATAGAAACTAAGATATATTTTTTTAGGAAAATGGTATCCATATAAATTTTTAAATATATTTGATGAGGAATATAAGTAAATTGTATAAGAACACTATTATATTTAATTTCATAACTTATCAAATATTTATATTAGTATAATTGGAATAAAAGGTTGTAGTACCCTTAGAGGAGGAATTAATAACTTCTTCAGATTGAATGTTACATTATCAAATTATTGGTATAAAATTTAATGGGAAGATTAACCTATGGAAAAGGGACTTGGTGAAAGACCTTGAAAACCAACACAAGATGTTTAACCAAATGAAAAATCCTAAAAATACAAAGGATCTAGTGGATCCAGGTCTTGTTGTCGATGAAGAGTGAGAGTATTATGATAATGTCTATATGGAAGAAGAAGATGAACATTTCAACAATTCTATCAAAAACACATTGATGTTGATGATAATGAGATGGTTGATCAATATGATAATTCAATGATCACACAATTAGATGACTTTCCAGTAACTCGTGTATTGTTCTATGGAAATAATGACTCACTTTTCCATGAAAATACCAAGAGTATGTACTGTATTATGGGGATATTGCTGATACTAAGAAATCTGTTATGGGTTATTTTGATGAACCATATTGGGATGAGACCAGTGACATTAAGGAATATGAATATGGATTTGATAGATCTATTATTATTGTAAGTACTCTAAGATAGTCAATTCCCAATTCACTTACCAAGGGGATAAATCCCATGGATATCCTACTTTGGTCATCGATTTTCCATAATTTTATGATGATAATAGGGTAAGACCATTTATAAATAGTGTCCCTACCACCCCTTCTTCTTATAGAGTTATAGAGAAATATCTCATTGTTGCATTGTATTATCTAGAGAGATTTGAGTGATCTTATTTGTGACCCTTATTTTTAAAAAAAATCATCAGGTGGTTCTAGTTGTACTCCTTCCAAGGTTGGTGAGGAAGCTGAGACAATTAACAATCATAGTAATGACATTGATGTTTTTGAATTTTATATACAAAAATAGTTTTTCGGTGGTTGGGTTTGAGTTGATAACTAGTTTTATAGAGAAAGATAATTAGTTAATTTAGTAGATTATGTTGATAAAATTAGGTTTATGATCCATCTAATTCGATTCAATATAAATAATATATTAAAATTTTATTTGAATGAATTCAAATAAGATCATATAGGTTTATTTAGGGAAGTGTTTCATAGTTTTCAAAAGTCATCGGAGATGAATATTGAGAAAAACATTACAGTTATAGTTATATTGTTAATTTATCATCTATAAACTAAATGTAATCTCACTAGTACTTTACTAAGAAATGATTTTGTAGATTAGGAGGGCCAGATATAAGCATTGAAATATGACCTTTCAGACATGACGATACAAAAATATAAGATGTATATGAGTTCATATTTAAATTATATTCATTTAAAACTCCTACAATTATTCCATATAATCTAGTAAAAGCTTATTTAGATAAAAATTTATATAATTCAAAAGGTTTGAGTTTAATGTTTTTATGAGTTCAAGAAGATGAAGGAATATGTCATTGATGGGTTTCAAATAAATAGTAAAAAACATAATCTAATTAGTAAATTAGGATTTCAAGAAAGGATGGAATGAAAGAGAATTAATATAAATGGAATATCTTTATACCTAATAAGAATAATTATTTTATAATATTTTTAGTGTAAATTTAAAAATAATTTTTGGATATCAAAATTCCAAATTTCAACCAAGAATCTAAATCTCATTTTGATAATCCCAATGTGTTATTCCATGTTTTAGAATCCTTTATGGAAACCATAAATGATTTTCATTAGGATTAGAAGAATATTTCTGTGGAGTTTGTATGTTTTCCTGGTTGGTGGAACCCTCAATATAAAATAGTCATTCAGCAGTTCTAGATCCTGCATCCCCTCCAATATCCTTATATCATACTAGTAAATCTTATATCATTAATAAATTTCATTTCGAATATCATGAAATAAATGCATTATACTTGTTTCATTTCCATATATGTAGTCACTATAGACCCAGCATCTACCTAGGAATGTAAAAAATATTTTCTTCATGTTATTTTACAGCCAAAAGAAATGATATTATACATTTGACAGATATAAGGTATGTTTCTAATTCTTATTTTATGTGTAATTCCTAATAGGGAATTATTTTTCTTACTTTATAAAAAATATATATATATATATATATATTAACAAAATACTCCTTTTTTATTCACATTTGTTTATATATGTTAGCTATTGTTTATTTAAATTCTCTCTTGTTAATTTTATGAAAATCCCAAAAATGTGTAGTATGTTTCATAAATATTAATAATTCATTGGAAATAATTATATAATTTATGGGACTTGATAAGTAGTTATTAACTCGGTAAAACAATATGAATATTGAAAATTTATATTCAATTTTTAGAATATATATTCCTTTTATTCACTAATCATTGTTTTAAATCTTATTTTTTGTAATTCATGAAAGTATTAGATTTTTTATTTAACTAGAAATTACTTAATTTAGTAATCCCATATCATATTTATCATTTTATTAGATAAATTTTATTTTTCATTTAGAAAATTTATTTATGGACAATCAATAAAAACAGAGAATTCTGCAACATTCCAAATAACATAATACTTGTGTAATGTACTTACCAAGTAATGAATTTTAATAAACCATGAAGGTAAATTTACTATGTGGAACTAACCCCCCATTATACTCAAACAGACTATGTGAAAAAATACCTATTGTGTTTGAGAAGAGAAAATTAAGCCCATTTCATAAACTAAATTTGCATTGAAAGAAAATCCATTATGCGTTAAAGAACCTATTATGAAATAGGCAAGATGTAATTATGTAAAGTCCCGTAAATTTCAAGGGAATTTTTTTCTTAATTTTATTTGGAATTTTACAAGAACGCAGTTTCTGACGGCACGTGATTCCGAGGCCCGGTGTGCCAAGAATCATTTTCCAAAGTCTGTCTCGGGTACGTTCAATGAACGAATGAGTGGGTTTTTCTAACTTTTGAACAGGTGCTTGGAATCGAATTCTGAGGGCACTAATGGAATCACAGTGATGGTACTTTCTTATAAACGCCTCTTCCGGAGTTGCATTTTTTCGGGTGTGGTTTTTAATTTTTGGGCTTTAAGTTCGGAAATAAAATAATGTTGTACGACAAACTTTATTTTATTTCACTTAAAGCCGCTTAAAGCCACTTAAAGCTGCTTAAGCTGAGTTGAAGCGGATAGGGTGGAACCCAAAATATCCTACCCTCTTCGTAGGATATTTGTGAGGTGGGACCACACGAGCAACACCGTTTCTTTTCCGCTAAGTAACGCACCCGCGAAAACCCCTATTAAGAGAAAGTCAACTGACGCGTTTTCTAAATTCTTAACGCCCCTATTAATTGGGTGGTTAGTTAGTTGAAATTAATTCTATGAATTAATTTTTTCGTTTCTTAACCTATTTTCAAACCGTTGGCATATTAATAAAATAAGACCAACACACCTTTCTTCTTGGGTGCTATTTGTTTAGATGATTTATAGATTCTCTGTCTTCATCCCCCTTTGCGAAGAACGCGAAGAACGCGAAGAACGCGAAGAACGCGAAGAACATCGTCACCCTCGGAGATCGACGACGCGACACCGTGTTCTGTGACGCTGACGATTATCATTCCAGGACGCTTCTTCCACGACGTTCTCCCCCACAACAATCACCGACCACCAACTGCTTGTGGTGGGAGATTTCAAATATTTTAAATTTCCTTTGTGGATTTTATCCTTAACAAGGATTTAATTCATGAAATTAAATCCGCGTGTTTCCTTTAACCCTCAGAGATCATCGACGCGACACCCTTCCGTGACGAAGCGACGCCCTTCCGCGACGCGACGAACCTCTTCTTCTGCGATGGTCAATTCCACGAAGAACGCACGCTAGACGACTACGGAGAGGTAAGGGTTTTATTTTAGAATAATTTTTATTCCTGTTGTTGTTTCCTTCTAAAATAAATAACCCGGATCAAAGTGCAATTTTAATTTATTAAAATTGTATCTTGTTATGTTTTTCATCTTTTGATTATTATTTCCCGACTGTTATCACCTAACGCGGAGGGTACGAGCCAAACAAACACGGCCTGACAACCCTCCGCAGTTCTTCGTTGATGGGCGGATTGGCGGGCGATGACAAACCGGGCCGCAAGTTAATTTTGTTGATTCCGCAGTGAAGAATGGGACCTGGGATTAGCTATGGTGCAGACGGAAATGAAATCGGACCACCGGAGCAACTCCGGTGGCCCGCGGACTCCACCGGTGGCTGCGGTCGACAGACACGCGACCGTGCGGGTCCGGCAAGACACGGGACGCGGCCCTGCCGCCTCCACTGACCAAGGGCGGCCCCACGCGTGGCCTCGGTGTTCTCACACGGGGGTAGCACGCCCCTCACGGTTTCCTTTGCTAGGCCGCTCGGCCGAGCCGAGCCACGCCGACCCGCCGGCCGAGTCGCGCCCAGGCCGGGTCGGGTCGGGTCGCGCCCAATCGTGTCGGACCCGGACCCGGGTCCGGTCGACCCTGTCCTGGCCGACCCAGGGGGGGTCGGGCCGGGTCGGTCCGGGCCCAGACCCCCCGTTTCCGGACCTTTTCGGTCTTTTTCTCATAACATGAGCTACGAGCCTCCAAACGACGCGCCGTCAGTGGGGATGTGATCCTTGGATCGAGACAATCGTTTCGGTATATCACACTCAATGTTTCGGAATAATTTGGGTTCGCCCGGGTTGGTTCGTACATGAAACCAACCGGGCCCTCGGAGCAGAAACGCTCATATCTTGAGCTTTGGACATCTAAATTGATGGCCCCTGGGACGAAAAAGCCAATAACTCTCGGACCGGGCGTCCGATTGACGCGTCGTCTGCGACTTTGAGTTCCTGTTGACGATAAAGAACTTTTGGATACATCAAATATAGAATATGTTTCAGTTGATGTATCAACCTCTTGGCACGTGGAGTGGACCCTCCCGAATGAGCTTGCTCTGTGCGGGAACCCTAGAGCTGGCTGTGACTGCTACTGTGACTACGACGACTGTATAGGGATCCTCTGTGGATTCGACGGCGAAGACTACAACACTCATCGATCTGTTGTGGGTCAGTGCTACAGATCTTGTGTGGGTCCGATCTTGTGTGGGTCAGCGCTCAGCTGTCCTGTGTGGGCCAGTGCCTACAAATCCTGTGTGGGTCCGTTCCTGTGTGGGTCTTTGCGGGGGTTAGTTACCTATCGATCCTTTGTGGGTCAGATCCTTTGTGGGTCATTTTGGAGGTTAGTTACCTATCTATCCTTTGTGGTTCAAATATTTTGTGGGTCATTGCGGGGGTTAGTACATATCGATCCTTTATGGGTCCAGCGGCTTTGATGAATGAGTGGCGATACTTGATCATCTCTATCATCATACAAGAAGTACCTGTGTGAGCTGAATCCTATTTTTTTCCTCTGTTGATTGTGTTGTGCTATCCAATGTGGATTTACATTTTTCTTTCCTATGTGGACTGGGTTGTACTTGAGCTCAGATGTTGGAGCCGAACGATAATTGATAACTTAGGTATATATATAGGCATATACCTAAGAAGTGTCGGATGTTACTTCGTGATTGTATCTTCCCTGTGTGGTTATCCTTTGTGGATTCTGGGAGACCTTCGGGGGTCTCGGGGTCCCTACTGAGTATCTTATACTCACCCCTGCACGGGCTATGCCCGCACTACGTTGTGTTGGTTGCAGACGACGGACAATGCTGATCGTGGTGGAGGCTCGCAGAGAAGGACGGTACCTGGAGGTGGACCACTGGGTGGGAAATACTCGGAGCGGTCGGCTAGACCCGAGGAGCAGTGGAGCCTTTCTTCACCCACCCTTAAGGTGGGATTTCCTGTGGACAGCTCGATGTTGCGGCTTTACTTTTCAGTTTCTTTTTTCCCTTTTCTAGTAGTACTTTACTTTCAGTTTGGGTTTGTATACTGGCCCACTTACTTTTCCGCACTTACTGTTGTACCAGTTTTTACTTACTGTTTACTTCTGCTTTCTTACTCGGTGGTGCTTGTTTAACTTTCGAAGGCAACGCCTTCCCTTTTTACCGGGATTTACTCCTTGGTGCTAGTCGCCATCCCCTGGCCTATGGAGGGCGGGCTTGGGGTAGTCACAGCACGGGCCCCGAGGATGGGTCATGGCAAATTGGTATCATAGGAGTTCGGTTCTACCGAAGACTCTGATCTTTCATCTATGTGAAGAAATAGTGTTAAGCATATTGAGTGTGGTTATCAGTCCAGGGAGCCCAGTGTTGATGCGGCGGCCGACGTATCTGTACACCGGGACCCTGACTTCTGATTTCTGACTTAATTCATGAAAACATTGATTGCATGTGTGTTTCAAGTTTCCATTGTGATTACTTTGTATCAGCTTACCAGGTATATTGTTCTGACTGTGGCACAACTGTTTCCTTTTCAGGATGACCCCACGACGGCAGCCAGCTAGGGTTCCGAGAGTTGTACGTGGCAACAGCCCACCGAGCGACGAGGACTCGGTACAGGGCCCCTTGACAGCAGAAGCACCGGCGGTACCTCTACCCGCCGAGCCACCGATGCTTCCAGCCCCAGCCGCTGACGATGCACGTCGCCTTAGTGCACTGCATGAGTTCTAGTGCCAGTGAACTCCCAGGTTCCTTGGGGATATGGACCACGAGGTAGCCGAGGACTAGCTGGAGGTAGTTGTACGAGTTTCCAGGCTAGTGAGAACACCAGCAGACCTCATGGTGATCCTCGCAGCAAGCCTACTGCACACTACAGCGGGCCGATGGTGGATCTTAATGCTCCAGGTGCATGATGAGTTATCTCTCCTCTGTACAGACTTTGAGGGACTCTTACGCTCAGAGTTCGTCCCGGCCACCATTTGTGCGGTGCGCATCCAGAAGCTTCTTCAACTCCGGCAGGACAACTTGATGGTCGCCCAGTACTCGGTGATATTTACTGATCTCTCGCGCTACTCGACCGACATGGTACGAGACCCATTCTTCTAGGACCGGACCATTGAGCAGGGATTGAGACATGAGATCAGTGCATCTCTGATCTCCCTCAGCATTCCGACTCAGGCAGGAGTACTAGAGCGAGCCCTTTTGATCGAGAGCTTTCTTGCTGAGACTTCTATAGCGGCAAGACCTACTGCGGGGCGGCACGTAGCAGAGTCTTCTACGGCAGGAAGTCGACGGATGACTCAGGGGTCTAGGAAGATCTGACCCTCACATAGATGACCTCAGGACACTGGCTCAGCAGTGCGGGGCACACAGCGCGGAGCCAGTCTTTCGAGAGGCAGGCAGTTCTACACATGCGGCGGACATGGTCACATGGCTCGTGACTGCCCGACCCACCATGCCGAGGAGCAACAGACAGTGGAGTGGCCACCCAGGCAGAGGTAGAGGGTCGACTGTGGCGGTCCGTAGGGAGGAGGCGGACGAGGCAGAGGAGCTGGCCGAGCAGTAGGTGGTGGGAGACACTTTGAGGCTCTACCACCACCACCACCAGGAGGTCCACCCCGACCACAGGGAGCTGGCGGGTAGAGACAGGCACAGCTCCAGGCAGCGGAGGCCTACGAACACGGCGCGTCCGATATTATTCGAGGTACTATCTATATCTATTCCTCCCTTTTTACAGTTCTTATAGTCACAAGAGCGAGTCACTCTTTCATAGTTGTTGCCCTTGTTCGGAGCTCGGAGATTCCGACAGAGCCGTTGGCTCGATCCTTATGGCTAGAGACTCCTACGGGAGAAGACTCGACGATTACGCACTGGTGCCGGCAGTGTGAGCTTACTCTAGGAGGCGAGTGCTTCGGCTGGGATCTTATTGTATCGGCATCGAGTCCTTACGACGTCATCATGGGCATGAATTGGTTATCTACAGTTCATGCTCATATTGACTGTATTAGGTGTAAGGTGTGATGTGCATGCACCGATGGGAGCAGGTTCACCTTCACCGGCGAAAAGGGAGCTTTCACAGCACAGGATAGACTACAACAGAGGAGAGGACATCCCATCACTCATCAGTTGGCTAGCCTCATCCTAGGATCAGTTGACGTGCGGAGTCCTAGTTTTCTTGCAGTGGTGGATCAGTATGCGGACGTCTTTCCCGACAACGTTCCAGGGATACCTCCTCGTAGAGAGGTAGAATTTTATATTGACATGTACCCCGGGACAGCCCTGATATCGACTCAAGCATATCGGATGGCCCCTACTGAGCTTCGAGAGCTATGGTTACAGTTGGAGGACTTGTAGGGAAAGGGATTCATCCAACCCAGTGTTTCACCCTGGGCTTTCCTGATATTGTTCGCCAAGAAGGCGGACAGGAGCTTGCGACTATGTGTCGAATATCGTCACCTGAACCAGGTGATAGTGAGGAAAAAGTATCTGCTACCGAGGATTGATGACCTCTTCGATCAGCTCAAGGGAGCACGGTGGTTCTCGAAGATAGAACTCATGTCAGGCTATCATCAGCTCAGTGTTCGGGACGAGGACGTGCAGAAGAGGGCCTTCAGATGTCGGTATGGCCACTATGAATTCTTGGTTATTCCATTCGGCGTAACCAATTCTCTAGAAGTGTTCATGGGCCTCATGAATAGGATATTTCAGCCATACCTCAATCGATTTGTCGTAGTCTTCATCGACAACATTTTGATATACTCGACGATTGAGGAGGAGCACGCCTACCACTTACAGGTTGTACTAGACACACTACGAGGGCACCAGCATTATGGAATGCTCTTGAAGTTTCAGTTCTGGATACGTGAGGTCCACTTCTTGGGACACGTCATCTCTGAGGTGGGAGTTGTAGTGGATCCTGTGAAGATCGAGGCAGTGCTAGCTTGGGAGACACCCAAGAGCATGACGGAGGTGCGGAGTTTCTTCGGACTAGCTGGATTCTATCGGAGATTTTTGCCAGACTTCTCCAGAGTTGCAGAACCACTCTCAGATTTGACGAAGAAGTGGAAACCCTTTGTGTGGTCAGAAAGATGTCATCAGAGCTTCCAGGAGATGAGACAGAGATTGACCAATGCACCTATCTTGAGGTTACCTGAAGAGGGGGTAGGGTACGTTGTCTACTATGATGCATCAGGGACCAGACTCGGATGTGTCCTGATACAGGATTAGGTAGTGATCGACTATGGATCACGTCAGTTGAGGCCGCATGAGTAGAAATACGCTACCCATGACCTGGAGTTAGCAGCATTGGTCTTCGCTCTGAAGACATGGCGACACTATCTGATGGGCGAGCGCTTTACAGTCTTTTCTGGCCATCAGAGTCTCAAGTACATCTTCTCTCAGACAGACCTGAACCTGAGATAGCAGTGATGGCTTGAGTTCCTCTAGGACTATGACTTTGAGATAGTCTATACTCCTAGGAAGGGGAACGTTGTAGACGATGCTCTCAGCAGGAGGACGAACATTCAGCTACTCGAGGAGGCGATAGAGCAGCTAGCCACTTTTCGGATATCCTTCATGGATAGAGATGGAGCATCCTTCCATCAGTCTCTCATAGTCTCACCTCCAATACTACAGTGGGTCAGAGAGGCACAGCGTGGGGATGCTGACTGTGAGACGCAGCGTGCACAAATATCCTCAGGACAGGCACCTGATGGTTTCTTCTTTGGAGCAGAGCACGTCATCCTTTTCAGAGGATGTACCATAGTACCAGTCTCTTTATGAGAGGAGGTGATAAGAGAGTTTCACACTTCTCCATTAGCGGTTCATCCTGGAGTGGTGAAGATGTATCAGGATCTCAGACGACAACACTGGTGGCCGGGCATGAAGAAGGCTGTGGTAGAGTTCTTTTCACGATGCCTCACCTGCCAGCAGGTGAAGGCAGAGAATCAGGTACCATCAGGCTTGGTAAAGCCCTTGGAGGTCCCGTAGTGGAAGTGGGACGGGATATCTATGGACTTCGTGACTGGACTTCCACGCACTTCCAGAGGTCACGACTCCATTTGGGTGATTGTCGACCGACTCACCAAGTCGGCTAACTTCTTACCCATCAGGGAGCAGGGTTCAGTGGAGAGCATGGGACGTCTCTACGTTCAGGAGATTGTATGGCTTCACGGTGTGCCATTATCTATCGTCTCCGGTCGAGATGCTCACTTTACTTCCCAGCTTTGGAAGGGGTTGTAGGAGGCGTTCGGGATGCAGCTACGTCTGAGAACCGCCTTTCACCCTCAGACGGATGGTCAGATGGAGTAGACCATTTAGACTCTCTTGGACATGCTCTGTGCATGTGTCCTCGACTTTGGTCGCAGCTGGGAGGACCACCTACCCTTGGTGGAGTTCGCGTACAACAACAGTTACCACTCCACCATCAGGATGGCACCATACGAGGCGTTGTACGGCCGACCTTGCAGATCTCTTTTGTGCTAGATAGACCAAGGGGAGTCAGCACTTGTGGGACCAGAGATGGTCCAGGACATGAAAGAGAAGGTCTAGGTCATCCAAGAGTGGATGAGGATAGCTCAGAGCCGACATAAGTCTTATGATGACAGGAGGTGGAGGCCACTAGAGTTCGAGGATGGCGACCACGTCTTCTTGAATGTCTCACCTCGACGTGGATTAGGGAGATTTGGCCGAGGCAGCAAGTTGTCTCCATGCTTTATCGGACCATTCCTGGTCAACAGCAGGATTGGTGAGGTGGCTTATCGCCTGTCTCTACCACCTCAGTTGCACCGGGTGCACGACGTCTTCCATGTATCTCAGTTGAGGAGATACATGCACGAGCCGACGCATATCATTGAACATGGGGAGCTAGACATTGATGATGGGGCGACTTTTGAGGAGGTCCCGGTGGAGATCAAGGATCGACAGGAGCGGGTCCTATGTGGACGATCGATTCCTCTAGTGCGCATCAGATGGCACCACAGGAACCTCCAGGAGAGCACTTGGGAACGGGAGGCTCAGATGAGTGCTCAGTACATACATTTTTTCCCTAGCTTATGATGTATCTTTACGGGGACGTAAATCCCTGAGGCAGGAGTGATGTAAAGTCCCGTAAATTTCAAGGAATTTTTTTTCTTAATTTTCATTAAATTTTACAAGAACCCAGTTTCTAACAGCACGCGATTCCAAGGCTCGGTGTGCCCAGAATCATTTTCCGAAGTTTGGCTTGGGTACGTTCAGTGAACAAACGAGCGGGTTTTTCTAACTATTGAACTGGTGCTCGGAATCAAATTCCAAGGGCACCGATGGAATCATAGTGCCGGTACTTTCTTAGAAACGCCTCTTCTGGATTTACGTTTTCTCGGGTGTGGTTTTTAATATTTGGGATTTAAGTTAGGAAATAAAATAATGTGGTACGACAAACTTTATTTTATTTCACTTAAAGCCACTTAAAGCTGCTTAAGCTGAGTTGAAGCGGATAGGGTGGAACCCAAAATTTCTTACCCTCTTGGTAGGATATTTGTGAGGTGGGGCCCGCATTGAGCCCCACCGTTTCTTTTCTACTAAGTAACGCGCCTGCGAAAACCCCTATTAAATCAAAGTCAACTGACCCGTTTTCTAAATTCTTAATGCCCCTATTAATTGGGTGGTTAGTTAGTTGAAATTAATTCTATGAATTAATTTGTTCGTTTCTTAACCTGTTTTCAAACCGTTGGTATATTAATAAAATAAGACCGACACACCTTTCTTCTTGTATGAGATTTGTTTAGAAAAATTGGAGATTCTGTGCCTTCATCCCCCTTCGCGAAGAACACGAAGAACACGAAGAACTTGAAGAACGCGAAGAACTCCATCACCCTCAGAGATCGACGACGTGACGCCGTGTTCCGTGACGCCGATGATTCTCCTTCCATGACGCTTCTTCCACGACGTTCTTCCCCGTAACAATCTCTGACCACCAACTGCTTGAGGTAGGAGATTTCAAATCTTTCAAATCTTTTAAATTTCCTTTGTGGATTTTATCCTTAACATGGATATAATTCATGAAATTAAATCCACGTGTTTCCTTTACCCCTCAGAGATCGTCGACGCGACGCCCTTCCGTGACGACGTGACGCCCTTCCGCGACGCGACGATCCTCTTCTTCCGCGATGGTCAATTCTGTGAAGAACGCACACTCGACGACTACGGCGAGGTATGGGTTTTATTTGAGAATACTTTTTTCCCATGGGTGTTTATTTATAAAACAATGAACCCATATCAAAGTGAAATTTTAAATTATTGAAATTGTTTCTTGTCATGTTTTTCATGAGTTGATTATTATTTCCCGATTGTTATCACCTAACGCAGAGGGTGTGGGCCAAACAAACACGGTCCGACAACCCTCTGCAGTTCTTAGTTGTTGCTCGGATTGGAAGGTGACGAAAAACGGGGCCGCAAGTTAATTTTTTTGATTCTGCAGTGAATAACGGGACTCGGGATGAGCTACGGCGCAGACAGAAATGAAATCGGACCATCGGATCAACTCCGGCGGCCCGCAGACTCCACCGGAGGTGCGGGTCGCCGGCGCGGCGGCGGCTGTTGACAGACCGAAGACCATGTGTGTCTGGCGAGACACGGGACGCGGCCCTGCCGCGTCTGCTGACCAAGGGTGGCCCCACGAGGGCCGTAGTGTTCTCATGCGGGGGGCAGCACGCCCCCCGCGGTTTCCTTTGCTCGGCCGCTTGGCCAAGCTGAGCCACGTCGACCCGCCGGCCGGGTCGCGCCCAGGCTGTGTCGGGCCCCCCTGGCCGGGCCGGGCCGCGCCCAACCGGGACGGGTCGACCCGGGGGGGTCGGGCCGGGTCGGTCCGGGCCCAGACCCCCCTTTTCCGGACCTTTTTGGTATTTTGCTCATAACATGTGCTACGCGCCTCCGAACAACGCGTCGTCAGCGACGATGCGATCCTTTGATGGAGATGGTCCTTTCTGTATATCACACTCAAGGTTTCAGAATACATTGGGTTCGGTCGGGTTGGTTTGTACACGAAACCAATCGGGCCCTTGGAGCGGAAATGCTCATATCTTGAGCTTCGGACATCCGATTGACGTGCCGTCAACATTGTTGAATTCCTCTAAGTGAGACGGATCTTTTGGCTTACTCTTTCCGAGGTTTGGATGCAGGTGGAGTATGGTTGGGTGGTTTTTCTTTAAAAACCAACCGGGCCCCTAGGACGAAAAAGCCAATAACTCTCAAAACGGGCGTCCGATTGACGCGCCGTCTGCGACGTTGAGTTCATGTTGACGATACAGAACTATTGGATACATCAACTCTAGACTATGTGTCAGTTGATGTATCAGCCTCTCGACTCGTGGAGCGGACCCTCCCGAACGAGCTTGCTGTGTGCGAGAACCCTAGAAGTGGTTGCGACTGCTATTGTGACGATGACGACTGTACATGGGTCCTCAGTGGATTTGACGACGACGACTACAACACTCAGCGATCCTTTGTGGGTCAGTGCTACAGATCTTGTGTGGGTCCGATCCTGTATGGGTCAGTGCTCAACAGTCCTGTGTGGGCCAACGCCTACAGATCCTGTGTGGGTCTTTGCGTGGGTAAGTTACCTATCGATCCTTTGTGGGTCAGATCCTTTATGGGTCATTGCGGGGGTTACTTACCTATCGATCCTTTGTGGGTCAGATCCTTTGTGGGTTATTATGGGGGTTAGTACCTATCGATCCTTTGTGGGTCCGATGACTTATATGAATCAGTTGTGATACCTGATTATCTCTATCATCATACAAGAATTACATGTGTGATATGAATCATGTTTTACTTTCATTTGTGGATTGTGTTGTGCTATCCTATGTGGATTTATTTTTTTCTTTCCTGTGTGGACTGTGTTGTACTAGAGCTCGGATGCTGGAGGCCAACGAGAATTGATAACTTAGGTATATGTATGGGCATATACCTAAGCAGTGTTGGATGTTACTTTGTGATTGTATCTTCCCCGTGGGGTTATCCTTTTTTGATTCTGGGAGACCTTAGGGGGTCTCGGGGTCCATACTGAGTAGCTTATACTCACCCCTACACAGGCTATGCCGGCACTACTTTGTGTTGGTTGCAGACGACGGACAGCGCTGATCGTGGTGGAGGCTCGCGGAGCAGGATGGTACCTGGAGGTGGACCACTGTGTGGGACGTACTCAGAGCGGTCGGCTGGACCTGAGGAGCAGTGGAGGCTTTCTGCACCCACCCTTCGGGTGGGATTTCCAGTGGACAGCTCGTCGTTGTGGCTTTACTTTTCAGTTGTTGTTTTTCCCTTTCCAGTTGTACTTTACTTTCAGGTTGGGTTTGTATACTGGCCCACTTAATTTTCTTCACTTACTGTTGTACCAGTTTTTACTTAGTGTTTACTTCCTCTTGCTTACTCTGTGGTGCTTTTTTACCTTTCAAAGGCAACGCCTTCCCTTTTTACCGGGATTTACTCCTTGGTGCTTGTCGCCAGCCCCTGCCCTATGGAAGGTGGGCTTGGGGTAGTCACGACACGGGCCCCGAGGATGGGTCATGACAAATTATCTATGTCTTGAACTAACAATGTAAATTTTCACTTATTGTAATGACAAGATAACCTACCACAACATGAAAAGATGTACCTACCATGAGTAAAATATAAGTTACATTGGGATGCATTAAAGTATCCACATGAAGTCTATAATATACCACATGATTTCATAAACATACAACGAGATGAAATTCACTAAATAGAAAATGAAATTATGTTACATGTCTTTTTCCATGTAAACCGGTCTTCCCAAACGATTGTGAGATAAATTAATCATATTTTATGTCATTAATAAACCACCTTCTCTTTGATTGTAGTTGTGGTTTTCGGAATCTCCAACTTCAATTTCATAAGAATTACTTCTAGAGTCATTGCATGTAAGGATACATTAATTTCTCCCAAAAAATTTATATTGGGTAAAGTTATTTTAAAGAAGAAAAACTGATAATATACAAAGTAGAGATATTATAGATTCACATATAGAAAATAAAATAGGAATATAGAGGTACACATGTTCTACCTAGAGTAATATTATCATGAGAATTTATGAAAATATTTTTTCTTATGCATCAATGAAAACTCTATTAGAAATTTTCAAGAATAAAATCAAAAATATTTGACAAATATAACCTAATCGGATTGATTTAGACCATATTTTCACATATATAACAATTTTATTGTTCTATTTTAGCATATTTGTTGAGTTTTTTAGTAATCCCTATTTATGTTTATGTTCAATCTCCATCAAATCATAAGTGATTTGATGCCATTATCTTCCAAATATTTACATTTTTAAACCAATTTTTTACTATGGAAGAGGTTTTGTGTGAGAAGGGATATTTGTATCCCATGTAGAACAATGGTATTGTATTTTTTATAAGCATATAATTTCATATAATAATTTTTATTAAAACCCTATGTTGTTGTTTGTTAAATTTATTTTAGATTAAACTACTTCATAAAAATTGATTTAAATGTGAGGGGGGGATTAATATTTTCTTTATGACTGGACTGCTTGGTTAAATGTACATTATGTTATCCATAGTATTAATTTTCCTTTTTTAGATAACGATATATTTTCTTTATTAGAAATGGGATTGAAAATAATACCTTGAGAGATGGATTCATCAATTTTTTACATAAACTGATTGATATGTCTATATTAGTTCCAAAAATAAAGGAATTCTGAAATTATTTAAAATGAATTTTCATCAAAATATTCAGATCCTTTTTAAAGAAAATGATATAAGTATACATATCTAGTCAACTATGTGTTGTTATAAATTTATGGAATTATTTTTTAAACAAATTTTCCAGAAATTATTATTGGAAACTCAACTCACGCACCTCCTCAATGTTCCACTCAAAAAAATCATCAACATCCCCAAGAATATTTATCATGTAAGAATAGTTTCATTTATAGATTTCATATAACAAAATAAGAGGCTTGATATGGGAAGATATGTTGGACTCTAACATGATGTTAACAAGATACAGAGTGGATGTTGATAATATTTGACTAGGTATTTGAAATGATTGGGAATTTTTAAACCACTTAATTTCATAAAAATTAAACAAAAAGTGGACATAAGAGATAAAAATATACTCATAAATTATATCATCAGGTTTAATTTTTGGAAATGGGATTCATACGAAATCCAATATGGATGAATATTGTGAGGTTTATGATAAAATAGAAGTTGGTACATAGAAAGATTAGTCCCTTTACGTTCCATGGTTATTTATGAACATTTTATTATCGATTTCACTTCTTCTAAACAACTCAAATGTAAATGAAATGTTCAATGTATTAATATTGAAAAAAATACTTCCTAGACCCATAAAATGTCATACATTATGAATCCATGCAACATGAATTTGGTCTATCAGATAAGGAATATCCAGTGGAAATTATTTATCGAAGAGATAATTTTTACAGAACAAATCCACTAATCTTTTTATTTTTCTTGTGGAGAAATCACAATTAATTGGATGATATGTGTGATCATGACAGTGGGGTGATGGAAAATTAATCTATATATTTAACTTTATATAATATCATTTTGAGGATATTATTCTTTTATGTGGGGCCGAATGTTGTAATTTGAGATTCTTCACTTTGTACAACTCATGTTACATTTAATACAATTCCTTACACACGACACCTAATGATAAAAACCCACAATATATTAACATTAAATTATTAATAAAAGTAAAATAATTTTTAGGTGGTATACCATTAAAAATTTAGATGGAAAATAATCAATACAAGTTAATGTTGAAAAATGTAATATTCAATAAAATTAATTTTCTTAATATTATATATTTTCATTTAAAAGATAAATTTAAATTATTTATAAATAGAGTAATTAATAACAAAATACGTCTTTTTTATTCCTCAATAAAAAATTTACATAGTATGAAATTTGTAGTTTTTTCTAAAAGGGATGATCATCGATAAAAATATATGATTCTTGAGATAGTTATTATTTTTTGAATTTTATCATTACGTAACATTATCCCTTAAGATTGCCAAAATTTTAAATAATAAAATATTTATTTTAGAAAAAAACTATGAATTTTAAAATATTATAAGATCTTGAAATCTAATTTACAATAGTTTGAAATTTAAATTAAAATGGTATAAAAAATTATTATTGATCATTCAAGATAAAAAGTGTATATATAGGGAAATTAAATTTTGTATTTACATTAAATATATATATATATATCATTTAATGTTATTTAATTGGTATCAAGGATAATTTTATATTATATATATATATAAATTATATTCCTAAAAACATTATTTTCATTTTAACATCTTTTTAGCAATTATCTAAGATTATAGTGAAATTAAATTTTCATACCATTATAAATGTTAGGTTTAAACGTAATTTAAAATTTTAAATCATAAGATTAAAACTATGTACAATGTTCCAACATTTATTTTTTTCAAGAATGATAAATACAAATGATAAAAATTAATTACCAAGGTAAATATCAATTTTTGTAAAGGGGAAAACTAAAAAAAAGCCTGAAAACACTCATACCATGTCTCAAAATAAATGTATGGTTGGATAACTAACATTATATTATCCCACCTCACTTCATTTTCTACATTTAAGTAATTTTCCCCTGAATAACATCATTTCATTTTTTAAAAAAATTATGTGTGTTTCCTAATTTATCATTATATTTTTTTAATAAATGATCTGACAAACACTATTTGATATCAAACATCACTATGAATTAATCATTGAAACTATATAATTATTTTCCCAATATAACCCTTTATAAAAATAACTATCTTTTGGTCGCCTTATGATTTTTTAAATCCTTCACTTACATAGAATTTTTTAAGAGAATATTTTTGCTTCCAACGTGATAATTTTCTTTACTAATCCTTATCATTTACATCAATAATTTATGAAAACATTTTTTATAATGTAAATATAACTAAATATATAACATTATTATTAAAAAAAATCATTATATTTATTATAAAAAAATCTCTACACTTCCACACATTAGGAATAGAATAACATAGATCTCAAAAACATAGGGATTACCACTTATATGGTGCAATGTTGTTTTTATTCCATAACCATCTATAATGTATGGTACCAAGGATAGATTATATTAATGAATATTTTTTCTATTTCATAAATAATATTATGAAAAGGTCAATTTTCAAATTCCATCCTTCATCCCATTCATTTATAAATTCAGTTATGAAACTTGTGTAAATGGATGGTTCCACCTCTATGACCAACAAATTTTTTCTTAAAAAGCACACATGAATGGATAAAATGACAATTTTAACTAATATATATAGTCATTAATAAGTTTTATATATTTTTTAATAGTTACTGATAATATATAATAATATTTGTTTACTCATTCAATCATTACAACACAATATTATTTAGGTCATTTTTACTAACTGCATGAGTTATGTTGTAATTTTAATGTCTTGGATGATTAAGAAAAGTTATACAGAGGTAAAACAAGGTATAATAATTTATTAATTATTTCAGGATGATTACAAAGACATATTATTTATACCCAATGATATTATGAAAATTTCATATGATATTCATTAAACGCAATAAAAAAGATCATCATTAATTTCATCACCAAAAGACACTACTGAAACACTTAATAAATAAAATTATAAAATTATAAATTATTTTTAAAATCGTTTATAGTGTCTAGTATAGTCTAGGAATGATTTACCTTTGTAATATAATGAATAACATTTCCACTATAAAAAACTAGTGTTAAATGATATTGTTTTGATGAAACCAATTTTGAAAATGAATGATAACTTAATAGTAATCATGTTTTTAATATTTGTAATGAAATTTTATAAAATTATATGGAATTGAATATGTTTTTAAATAAGTGATTAAGATAGTTATTTTCAATATATTTGAGCTTAGCATGAATTTGACCATGTGGGGTGGTGGGGGTAAAGGTAAAATGGTTTTCGTCACAAATATCCTTTCCTTTGGGTCATAATCATTTATCATTGTGTAGAAATATTTAAAACTAGATTTTATCTATCTTAGATAATTTTATATCATATATATGAATTATTTTTTCATGAAAATATGATTCAGGGTAATTCCTTCTTCCCAAATGAATATATTATTTTGTGGAAATTATATTTTGTTTATAGTAACTCCTATCATATTTAATTGAATATTCTGTCCAAATAAAAAAATTCAATTCCCTAAATTGTCATACACTACCTGGAGGAATTAAAAATTGTGTTGTTATCTAAAGATATTAATATTTTTCTTTTTTCAACCTAAATTTTGAGGACTTCTAACAATGTTAGTTTTAAATAAATTATTTTCAAATATCTAAAATTATTTTCCATTCAATTATAACATATTATTTTCTATTAAATCACATTTCTACATATGATCTATTTCATTTAAAGGAATATTTATTTTAATTTTCATTCAAATTTTTTATTAAATATATTCCCTCTTCATTTTAGAAAAAACAATGTTTGAAATATGACTTAAAAATAGTATCACTTTATGATTCTATTTGTAATTATTTTTAGAAAAATACTTTCTAATATTTAGCATTAATTTTTTGAGGGATTATTATTTAAAAATTAATGGATTATAAATCAATAGATATTTTCTATTTTTTTAGGAATAAAATTTTTGTGATTTATTTTGATACTATTTGGAAATGTTCTGATGTCCATTTTTCTTTATATGAGTTATTTATGATAAGATGGCTGATTTAGTTTTAAGGGTAACACATTTATATATATATATATATGACTATGTGTGGGGTCCAATAGAATCAATAAATTAATTATTTATAGTTTTATATCTACTTTGATAATTATATATGGATATACATGTACATTTTTATAAAACTAAATGTTGGATATATGTTGAATTGTTCACAATACAAGATGGTATGCCTGCCTTGATTTGTTCACAATGTTTTCTTATATTTATGTCTGTACCACTACATCTCTAATTATTTACATATTTTCAAAATATACTAAAATTTTATGATATTAAATGTCCTAATGATATTAATATATTTTTTAATGATTTAATATTCGATAAATGTGTATATTCCATGTTTTTATATACATTAAATGACCATTTATTTCTATGATGTGATCCATAATGATAATCATGTGTTTTGAAATTATGATCTCTACATATTATTATGAAATAATACTCTCTTACACTTATTTTTCGTCATTTTTATTAATTAACTATTTTGAAAATTTGATATATTTCACTCACATAGAATTTGATGTAACCCTTTATTATATTTTGATTCCCCATGTTATGATGATGATTATATAATATAATATTTCTAAAAGAGGGTATATGTGGGACTATATATGGGAAAATAATCAATAGTTTTGTAGAATAATATATATATATATATCTAGTATCCAAAAAACCATTAATTCGTCAGATTGTGAATATTTTGTTTATAGTATTTGTTATACCCTGAAATAAATATATTATTTCTGTATAACTATTTGGGGTCACCATACCACCATATATCAATCTATTCATATATCCAAGAGTTGGGTATAACATTTATATCTTTCATCCTCTTTCATTCAATGAATTTATTCTTTCTGATCCATATAGTTAAGTTAATTAAATATTACAACAGAAATTTTTTATTGTTTTTAATGTTGATGATGTGATGATCATATAAATTATGTAAATTATGGCGAATAAGATTAAAATATTTAATATATATATTTTTTATCATATAATAAGTAGGAAAAAAATATTATCTTTCACTTTTTTTATATGGTCAGTCACCAAGTAGGAATCTTCAACTCAATGTATTAATGGATTTTTCATTAGGATTTGTTTTTATGTAGTGACATGGCCTCATAAAACTTCATAAAAAAATCAAATTCCATTACTTCACTTTTCTATTAAATACATGAATGGACCATGTATAAAAATTTAAAATGTATGTTAAATAAATAATTCAAATCCATTTCACTCCATTTATCATACATCGCATCCTATGATATTTCCTAAATCTCCCATAGTATATTATTCTATCACAACACCACATGAATAATAATTTCCCAAATTGAATAAATATTCTCGTATAATGTTTTGGTCATGAATTTCAATACAATTTAGAAACACCATTAGTCTAGAACCTATAATTATCTATACATATGTATTTAATTATATTTATAGATTTTTAAATATGTGAATGATATAAATATGTTATAATCATAATGATAATTTGATCTATTCGAATTATTATAATTACATAAAATGTTTCATCCAGAACATACTCTAATACCACATAATGGGATATAAAACATATTCACCAACATGTGGGAAAATAATATCAAGTTAAAAAATAAAGTGATCAAATTATTTAGTTTTAATTTGATACTAGTAATGTTCATGATTTGTGGGAGCCTCCATTTATAGGTCCTCTATCCATGGTTCTCTAATTATGATATTTGATTTAGTAGTGATTTCCAAAACATAAAACTAACTCCTACCTTCCCCCTTTGAGAATATAGGAGAGAGGATTCCAACCAAAGTATACTTAAATGATGTAGCTGAAATAGTCAAAGACAGGGTATTTTTAAAAAAAATTATGTCAATATAACATAGGGTTACTAAATATTGAAAATAATTTATCTGATTGATTGATTCTATTGTAATTTTCATGTTCTTTCCTATATTTAATTCTTTCATGCCTAGATTTTTTAGTTATATAAGGTCCAAATTTTCATGTTTCTCTGATTGTGAGGGAATGTAAATTCTATATGGGTTGTAGTTCCAAGTGCTCAGTATTTCACATCTATATATTATGTATCCATTCCCTATTTTAGAACCTTGTTTTCCTTAATAGAATATGTGACCCAATAAAATATTTCATACAAAATATTGATTTTAATTCTAATATATTAAATCCATATTGTGGAAATTTAGTTATTATAAAGGACTTGACTAAGGATTGAACTTATTTTATTTGTTTTTTTAGTGGTGGTGAGGATGGTTTTTGGAATAATATTTTATATGACATATCCTTATTTCATTTATATATTTGTTTTATTTTTATTCAGTTTCGGATGTTGAATGGGTTCCACTAAATAAATTAAATTGGAATTAAAATAATATAAAAAATTAATTTATTCGATTTATTAGTATGATATAATTTTCACCTATTTTCTTCGTAATGTTCCTTATCAATAGAAATGTATATTTGTTTATCACTATTGAGTGTTTTTATTTTTTAGTCATGATACAATGGATTTATTATTTTTAATTTACCCTCCCATCATATATGATAATACATGATCTTAAAATTATTTTATATGTAGTTCGAATTATTTAATGTAGCCTATGATTGGACGGTAACTCCCTATCAAAAAAATCATCGCATTATATATATATATATAATATATTAAATTTACCATTAATAATAGGAGAAATAATATATTTTCCACAAAATTCGATGATAATTATGAAAATATATACAATCATGGGGGAGTAGTTTTCTATGAACATCCTTATGTAATGAAATGTGGTCAGTGTTAAATATAATAAACTATTCTTTTATTTTTATAATTTATTTTCTAGAGTTTAATTATAATGGAAATTTTATATATTCGATATATGTTTATATTCCATGTTTTTATATACATTAATTGGCCTTTTATTTCTATGATGTGATCCATAATGATAATTCATGTGTTTTTAAATTATGATCTCAACGTATTTTAATGTAATAATACTCTCTTACACTTATTTTTCGTCATTTTTATTTTTTAACTATTTTGAAAATTTTATATATTTCAGTCACATGGAATTTGATCTCACCCTTTCTTATATTTTGATTCCCCATGTTATGATGATGATTATATAATATAAGATTTCTAGAAGATGGTATATATGGGACTATATATGGGAAAATTATCAATAGTTTTGTAAAATAATATATATATATATATCTAGTATCCAAAAAAACCTTTAATTCATCCGATTGTGAATATTTTTTTTATAGTATTTATTATACCATGAAATAAATATATTATTTCTGTATAACTATTTTGGGTCTCCATACCACCATATATCAATCTAGTCGTATATCCAACAGTTGGGTATAACTTTTATATCTTTCCTCCTCATTCATTCAATGAATTTATTCTTTATCATCTATATAGATAAGTTAATTAAATATTACAATAGAAATTTTTTATTGTTTTTAATGTTGATGATGTGATGATCATATAAATTATGTAAATTATGGTGAAGAAGATTAATATATTTAATATATATATTTTTTATCATATAATAATTAGCTAAAAAATATTATGTTTTGATTTTTTTATATGGTTAGTCACCAAATATGAATCTTCCACTCAATGTATTAATAGATTTTTCATTAGGTTTTTTATGTAGTGACATGGCCTCATAAAACTTCATAAAAAAAATCAAATTCCATTACTTCCCTTTTCTATTAAATACATTAGTGGACCATGTATAAAAATTAAATATGTATGTTAAATAAATAATTCAAATCCATTTCAATCCATTTGTCCTTCATCACATCCTCTAATATTTCCCAAATCTCCCATAGTATATTATTCTATCACAACACCACATGAATCATCATTTCCCAAATTGAAAAAATATTCTCCTAAAATGTTTTGGTCATGAATTTCAATACCATTTAGAAACACCATTAGTCTAGAAACTATAATATTCTATACATATGTATTTAATTATATTTATCGTTTTTTAAATATGTAAATTATATAAATATGTTATAATCATAATGATAACTTGATCTATTCGAATTATTATAATTACATGAAATGTTGCATCAAGAACATACTCTAATACCACATAATGGGATATAAAACATATTCACCAACATGTGGGAAAATAATATCAAGTTAAAAAATAATGTGATGAAAATAAAAAATATATGAACACTGTCTATAAAATATAAGAATCCAAAAATGTAAAGGCATAAAAAACAACTGGAAAATATAAACAAGACTATGGCTAAAACATTGAACAAAATCTATCACAAAGTTACCATGTGAATACATTAGTAATTTTACCCCACGAATAATGGAGAAAAATAAAAAATTATAAAAAAAATTAAGGGAGAATCAAATTATTTTGTTTTAATTTGATACTAGTAATGTTCATGATTTGGGTGAGCCTCCATTTATAGGTCCTCCATCCATGATCCTCTAATTCTGATAGTTGATTTAGTAGGGTTTTCCCAAACATAAAACTAACTCCTACCTTCCCCCATTGAGAATATATGAGAGAGGCTTCCAACCCAAGTATACATAAATGAAGTAGATGAAATAGTCAAAGACAAAATATTTTTTTAACAAAAATATGTAAAACTAACATAGGGTTATTAAATATTGAAAATAATTTATCTCATCGATTGATTCTATTTTAGTTTTCATGTTCTTTCCTATATTTAATTCTTTCATGCCTAGATTTTTTAGTTATATAAGGTCAAAATTTTCATGTTTCTTTGATTTTCAGGGAATGTAAATTCTATTTGGGATGTAGTTCCAAGTGCTCAGTATTTCACATATATATACTATGTATTCATTCCCTATTTTAGAACCTTTTTTCCCTTAATAAAATATGTGACCAAATAAAAAATTTCATACAAAATATTGATTTTATTTCTAATATATTGAATCCCTATTGTAGAAATTTAGTTATTATATAGCACTTGACTAAGGATTGAACTTATTTTATTTTTTTTAGGGGTAGTGAGGATGGTTTTTGGAATCATATTTTATATGACACATCCTTATTTCATTTATATATTTGTTTTATTTTTATTCAGGTTCGGATGTTGAATGGGTTCCACCAAATAAATTAAATTGGAATTAACATAATATAAAAATTTAATTTATTTGATTTATTAGTATGATATTATTTTCACCTATTTTCGTCGTGATGTTCCTTATCAATAGAAGTGCATATTTTTTTTATCACTATTGAGTGTTTTTATTTTTTAGTCATGATCCAATGGATTTATTATTTTCAATTTACCCTCCCATTATATATTATAATACATGATCATAAAATTATTGTTTAGGTTGTTCAAATTATTTAATATAGCCTATAATTGGACGGTAACTCCCTATCAAAAAAATCATCACATTATATTTATAAAATATATTAGATTTACCATTGATAATAGGATAAATAATATATTTTCAACAAAATTCGATGATAATTATGAAAATATATACAATGTTGGGGGAGTAGTTTTCTTTGAACATCGTTATGTAATGAAATGTTTTCAGTGTTAAATATAATACACTATTCTTTTATTTTTATAATTTATTTTCTAGAGTTTAATTATAATGGTAATTTTATATATTCGATATATGTTTATATTCCATGTTTTTATATACATTAATTGGAATTTTATTTCTATGATGTGATCCATAATGATAAGTCATGTGTTTTGAAATTATGATCTCAACATATTATTATGTAATAATACTCTCTTACAATTATTTTTCATCATTTTTATTAATTAAATATTTTGATAATTTGATATATTTCACTCACGTAGAATTTGACCTCACCCTCTCTTATGTTTTGATTCACCATGATATGATGATGATTATATAATATAAGATTTCTTGAAGAGGGTATATATGGGACTATATATGGGAAAATTATCAATAGTTTTTTAAAATAATATACATATATATATCCAGTATCCAAAAAAACCATTAATTCATCAGATTGTGAATATTTTGTTTATAGTATTTATTATAACATAAAATAAATATATTATTTCTATATAACTATTTGGGGTCACCATACGACCATATATCAATCTATCCATATATCCAACAGTTGGGTATAACTTTTATATCTTTCCCCCTCTTTCAATCAATGAATTTATTCTTTATGATTCACATAGATAAGTTAATTAAATATTACAATCGAATTTTTTTATTGTTTCTAATGTTGATGATGTGATGATCATATAAATTATGTAAATTATGGTGAAGAAGATTAATATATTTAATATATATTTTTGTTCATATAAAAATTAGCTAAAAAATATTATCATTCTATTTTTTATATGGTTAATCACCAAGTAGAAATCTTCCACTCAATGTATTAATGGATTTTTAATTAGGTTTTTTTATGTAGTGAAATGGACTCATAAAAATTCATAAAAAATCAAATTCCATTATATCCCTTTTCTATTAAAAACATGAGTGGACCATGTATAAAAATTTAAAATGTATGTTAAAAAAATAATACAAATCCATTTAACTCCATTTATCCTTCATCACATCCTCTGATATTTCCCAAATATCCCATAGTTTATTATTCTATCACAACACCACATGAATCATCATTTCCCAAATTGAAGAAATATTCTCGTAGAATGTTTTGGTCATGAATTCCAATACCATTTAGAAACACCATAATTCTAGAACCTATAATGTTCTATACATATGTATTTAATTATATTTATAGATTTTTAAATATGTGAATGATATAAATATGTTATAATTATAATGATAACTTGATCTATTCAAATTATTATAATTACATGAAAATTTGCATCAAGAACATACTCTAATAACATATCATGGGATATATAACATATTCACCAGCATGTGGGAAAATAATATCATGTTTAAAAATAATGTGATGAAAATAAAAAATATATGAACACTGTCTATAAAATAGAATAATCCTAAAAAGTAAAGGCATAAAAAACAACTGGAAAATATAAACAAAACTATGGGTAAAACATGGAAAAAAATATATCAAAAAGGTTTCCATGTGAATACATTAGTAATTTTACCCCACGAATAATGGAGAAAAATAAAAAATTGTAAATTTTTTTAAGGGATAATCAAATTATTTAGTTTTAATTCGATACTAGTAATGTTCATGATTTGGGAGAGCCTCTATTTATAGGTCCTGTATCCATGATCCTCTAATTCTGATAGTTGATTTAGTAGGGTTTTCCCAAACATAAAACTAACTCATAACTTCCCCCTTTGAGAATATAGGATAGAGGATTCCAACCCAAGTATACTAAAATGAAGTAGCTGAAAAAGTAAAAGACAAGGTATTTTTTTAAAATATATGTCAAACTAAAATAGGGTTATTAAATATTGAAAATAATTTATCTGATCGATTGATTCTATTTTATTTTTTAGGTTCTTTCCTATATATAATTATTTCATGCCTAGATTTTTTAGTTATATAAGGTCAAAATTTTCATGTTTCTCTGATTTTCAGGGAATGTAATTTCTATATGGGATGTAGTTCCAAGTGCTCAGTATTTAACAACTATATACTATGTATTTATTCCCTATTTTATAACCTTGTTTTCCTTAATAGAATAAGTTACCCAATAAGAAATTTCATACAAAATATTGATTTTATTTCTAATACATTGAATCCCTCTTGTGCAAATTTAGTTATTATAAAGGACTTGACTAAGGATTGAACTTCTTTTATTTATTTTCTTAGGGGTGGTGAGGATGGTTTTTGGAATCATATTTTATATGAAACATCCTTATTTCATTTATATATTAGTTTTATTTTTCATCAGGTTCGAATGTTGAATGGGTTCCACCAAATAAATTAAATTGGAATTAACATAATATAAAAAATTAATTTATTCATTTTATTAGTATGATATTATTTTAACTTATTTTCTTGGTGATGTTCCTTATCAATAGAAATGTATATTTTTTATCACTATTGGGTGATTTTATTTTTCAGTCATGATCCAATGGATTTATTATTTTAAATTTATCTTCCCATTATATATTATAATTCATGATCTTAAAATTATTTTATAGGTTGTTCAAATTATTTAATGTATCTTATGATTGGACGGTAACTCCCTCTCAAAACAATCATCACATTATATATATATAATATATTAAATTTACCGTTGATAATAGGATAAATAATATATTTTCCACAAAATTTGATGATAATTGTGAAAATATATACAATGTTGAGGGAGTAGTTTTCTATGAACATCCTTATGTAATGAAATGTGGTCAGTTTCAAATATAATACACTATTCATTTATTTTTATAATTTATTTTCTAGAGTTTAATTATAATGGTAATTTTATAAATTATTCGATATGCTCTCAATTTATTAACATATTCATCTTTTTTCCCTTCATAGTTTATCATTTATTTTTATTCAAATTCAATATGAAATTAATCCCACAAGTATGAATCTATATATTTCCTCGAATGATATGACATTCACTTCTCTACATGACTCTTTTTTTTATCTTCATCATATTTTATTGAGATAATATTTAACTCATATATTCCATTAATTCCATGATATTCCATTTTTTACATTTACCCAATATTTTTATTGTTTTCTTTCTATTTTTGTCGGCATATAATTAAATATTTTGGTTATTGTAACATAATAATTTGTTTTCCAAAACCATTTTACAATAAATCCATAAATTGTTTATTCATATAATAAATTTATTCAATGATTGAATAGATTAATTTTAAAAATATGGAACATCGATTTATTTACATCTTCTTCTATATTTCCCATTATCGCAAAACATTTCCATCAAACAACGGTTAGCATATTTAAAACAATCTCCATGAAAGTAATTCCTTTTTATTTATATTTTTTAAATCATAAATCCATTCCCCTTTGTTGAACATCATGGATTCTATACACATATCCATGATGCTTCCTATACTAGTATAGTAGTATAACATATTAATAATTTCCTCTTAATAACCATTTTAATGGGATTTAAGAAGAAAGCATTCAATTTTATTGGTTTTTAATTTTTTCCTTTAAATTTATTAATTGTAGAAATATTTATATATGAAACTAAATTATTTATAATATCCTAATATATATTCTATGTTTCATAAATTACTCTCCATAAATTTTGAGGAATTTTCATAATTCCCAATTTTTTACCCAATGCATTTTTTTTAAATAAAAAATTATTTAACACACCCCTTAAATTATCATCATAATTACCTTTCGATCCAGTAAATTTATTTTTAACATTTATCTCCTCCACATGAAATATAATCCTCGGGTGATTTTTCTACTAGTTTATAAATCATGAGTTTAAATTATAGAGCTTAATTTTTTATATAAAATTAAATTAATTTATAGAGGGGAATTCTATACACTAGTTCATCACCTTTTATGGATCGACCTCTATGATCAGATCATTAGGGTTTTCTTAGAGAAACACACCATATATTATTTTCAAAATGATTACATTACTTGAGATATATTCTCAGGAACAACCAAATTCCTAAAAAATATATATATACTATGTAAATTCTCCAATGTGATGTTTTATAGAATTATAGACTAAAAGAAACAAATGCGTAAATTAAAATTGAATTATTTAATAAAAATAAATATTAAATTATTTTAATTGAATAAATATAGGTATTTTTATTGATTTTGATCATTATAATTACATGTCCTACAAATAGTGAAACTTGTTTTCCAATTTCTAGATGATGTAATTATTCCCAAAAAATATAAATATTAATGTGACAAATTTTATTATTATTCATCCTCTTATCTTGATATTTATATACTTATTCTCTTTCATTTATAGATATTTTCTCAGTATAAAAGTTCTTTCATATATGAATTTCTATCATCAGTCATAGATTAATGTTCCTCTTCAATTTATTCTTGATTGAAAATATATATTTTTAGGGTTCCTCTATCAATTTCATTTTTCCTTAATATAAGAAAAATATAATTCAGAAACTCATCATAAAATATCATACATTCTGTTTTTAATTCCATTTATTCTTTTAAATGATTATAATCATAATTCAATATTCTGAATTAAAAAAATTATTTTGTTATTAAAATTGAATTTTATTCTCTTTTCAATTCAAGATAATAATATTTTTCTCATCAATCCTAAAAATTTTCCTTTCCTGTTTTAGGTAAGTACATTTAGTTATAATTCTATGTTTTGTAATTCTTCATCAAATAATAAATTTTTCTTTAAAAATATAACATGAATATAAATTTTTATTTATAGAAATTAACATGTCATACATATATGGGTTATGTTGATAAAATATCTAGGATCAATCAGATCATAAATGGGAACAACTGATTCTATATAATTAATGTATCATTCTGTGTTTGAGGAAGTGTACATTTCCTAAAGATCAACATAATGTGATGTATTTATAATGATAAAATAACACTTAAATTTTATTTTAGGAGATTATATTAAAAAACTCATTTCAATTAAATTTATTCTTATCATATATTTAAAATTCTCATTTTTTGTGTTTTATTATCATTTTCAAGTATTTTTTTATATTTATATAATTTCAAAAAATAATAATATATATTGTGAGTTTTCATAATCAATTTTATCCCATATTTGGTAGTTAAGAAATATCATTCTCATAATGTATAAGAGTTCAAGGAAAATGGAATACTCTTATAATTTTTTGATTATTTTTTTAAAGTAATAGAACAAATAAAAATTGATAATTTTTTTTAAATGTTTTAAAAGATTGATTCATTTCAATTGAATAAATATAAGTTTGATCTAACTGATGCTATAAATTAAATTATCAAAATAAAATGATATGATATGGTTGGATACAGTTAAGTTTGATTTGGATTGTGATGGAGGTGAATCCTTAAATCATTTTGTATATTTTATCAAACTATATAGTATAGTTTCAAGTGTCAAAGTGGATGATATTGAATTGTTTTGTTCACTGTGATTTATGAATTTATGGAATTATTTTACCCAGACATACATCAGTAAATACATATTCATAACACTTACGGAACAACAATTTTTTAATTACACTTTTTCATGAATATTTATTTAAAAAAAAACTTATGCAATAAATCATATGAATTAAATATATATGAAATTATCACATGAAGAGTATACATATTAAATAAACCTATATATTAGTGGATAATATATAGATAGGGAGATAAATTAAAAGTATACATTCCATTAATTGGAATATAAAATAATATTAAAATATTTAATAGTGTATACCACAATAGAGAAATATAAAATAAAATTACAACATATTTCACAATTTGGAGGGATATTGGAATTCTAAAATGACATTGGATATATCCAAAGTAATTGTTGTAGCTCATTTAAAAATATGGGGGTAATGTTGTGATATTATAATAGATAATTCATGTTGTATAAAAAGGAACTATGTGATCCTTGGAATAAAATTACATATTCATATTTTTATCATTCATTAGAGGGATTGATTTAATTTTTATCTTTTCTATTATTTTTTCATGTACATCAATGTATAAAACAAGATTTATCTTATATACTAACATGGATTCTTGATAAATACATGGTGGGAGATATGGATAAGTATAGTTTGATAATATATTTCAAATTTTATTATTTTACTATATGATTTGTTCTTTATTTTTTTTGGGATTTATTTATTTAAATGTTTCAAATTAATAAGAATTTTGGATTGGGTCAAGGAACAAACCAGAAAATTATCATCATTATATTTTACCATGGTGGAATATGATGGAACCAAGATTCTTAATTGCTAAAAATGGAGTCTGGTTTGTTACTTTTATTTGTGTCTATTTTTAATCTACATGGGGTTGATTAGTGAGTTTGCAAGACAAGTGATATTATTGAACAAGCTGACTATGATGTTCAAGGTGACATCAATTCCCATTCTTTGCCAAATTTTTTGGCATAAAATATGATGAAGTTGGATGATTTATGAAGGGTGGTTTTCTTGGATTACGTGCTCATAAATCAGGTCAATTCAGGGTTTTTTTGAAAAATGGTTTTAAAAAAAGTTGATATTCAGGAATAATTCGACCATTTTCAACAAGCATCATGGTTTGGGAAATGGTATGATATAAATATCTGTGACTATGAGAAGTGGAGCATCGTGAATGCGTGAATGGTGAAATATAATCTACATTTTTAGGATATTATTCAATAGTGGGTTAAAATTACATGAAGCATTACACGTGATTGAGTTTCATGAACATGATTTTTAGTCTCACAAAAAATATATTGTAGGTGTGAGGTCATTGTGAAAGGTTTAGCCTTCAAATATTAGGCTACCTCAAAATCAATATAGATGATTTTTTTAGAGAAAAGGAATTATGGGTTTGAACTCATGAACAATGAATGATTTGTGAATCTTTATTTAATTATGATCCTCATCATCGTAAAAAGAATATCTTTTACATTACTAATGATTACGAATTATGTAAAAATGATTTTTTCAATGAATGGATATTAATTGAGAAATTAGTGAGCTTTATAATGAAATTTGGTTCCACAAAACCATTTTTCATCACGATTTATGAAATATTCCTGAATGAGACTCATTAATAGTAGTATTGATTATCTAATATAACTAAATAGTTCCCTTAGGTACATAAACTCTTGTCAATGGTACAAGGACAGTCTCATGCTATTTAGGAACAAGTATATAAATGAAAATATACTAAGGGGTCCTTCATGTATTTTAATTGGTTAATACTTCACATAATACATGGATCTTGGTGGAGTATATGGAATTTTTTTGATGGAGGAATTGTTCAATCCCTATTATCTTGTATAGGTAATGTTCTTGGAACAGTGTGATTGTTTATAAAATTTTTTATTCTATAACAATTAATGGTTAGTTTATTTAGGTACAAGAAATATATTTTTAGTGAGTGCACTTTGGACTACCCCTTAGTGGAGAACCATGTAAAATTGATTTTTCATCTCTCTACATGTGAATGTTTGATTACTAAATGATCATATAGTAGATGTTTAACAACTTCCTACCAATGTGGGAACAAGATCAATCGATTTATAATAAAATTTCTAAACCCAAATTCTCCCCTCCAGTCTTAGTGTTCTCCAGTGTCCTACACATGGTATCTAACCATACAAATTAATTGAGTAATATAATTCCTCCACTATTTTCTTGGATAATTCAAAAACAATAGTGGATTAACACTCTATAATGGAATTTACATCACAAATTGGAATAATAGGATATGATCTCATCAATGATCCCTTAGAATAGAAGTTATTTTTTCCACTACATAGGGGATTCTGGTAACTGATACAACTGCACTATATATAAATGATATAGACATGAAAATGTATTATGCAGATTTCCCTTATTATAAATCTATATTATTAAAAATATATGTATCCTATGAGTTTAAATTCATCCAAGTATATGTGGGAAAAACTAGATAATATATATGAAGGAAGATACAATTTGGTAGAGGTGAATCTCAATGATTTTCAAAATATGTTTGACAATACTACAATGCATCCCGATTAAAATAAAGATATGTGTTTTAATGAAATTACTGATATTGTTGGATAAATTTGAGGATATGGTGAATAAATTATATAAAATAAAATCTTGAAGAAAATCTTGAGAAGGCATCAGCCACTATATAATTGAAATTATATAGCCCAAATTTTATCTCGATGAACATCTTAGTATTCTGGTTTCATATGAAATAGGATTCACACTAGAATATGAAATGATTCATGTATGATTGAAAAATTCATATAAATCCATGGGAGAAATGATGTCTAAAGTATTTTTATTGGTGTTGATAATTCAGAAGATTGAATTATTTCTAATTTTCCCAAAAATTTTAATAGTGTAAAAGGTATATTTGAAGTAAATAATCTTTTGGCCTATTTTTTGATGTGGTATAGTAGGGAACATTTCCTCTAAATTATCATGTATGTTTGTTTGTAAACAAATTGATGCTAGAGAGAGGAATAATCCTAAAAAAATTTACCTAAAGGGAGAATTCAAATAACGAAATAAATTACATAGAAATAGTTTTTATGTAAATAATTACCTGATGATAGTGACATTTTGAAGGATGAAGCGGCATATATTAAATATGAAAACCAATTATCTGGGATAGATAGAGATTAAAATTCTTAACCTAAAAAATATAAAGATAAACATTACCAATTAATTAGTGTTTTTTATATCAATGGTGGAAATTGTAGAAGATCTTAATATTATTTACATGTAATCAATGATAAATTGAAAGACAAAATACATATTGGAGTAGTAATTTCAGTACGTTGATCGGCATGAAGTAGAAAATAAATAACTAGAAGTAGTACAAAAAACATTTAAGAACACTTGAAAGATCACAAGATTACATGGAATTTAATATTATGATGGAAGAATTGGAAAAAGTCACCAATTATCTTAAATCCACACTGGATGAGAGGGCTAAGACAAATGATTTATTTTATACTAATGTTTTTACTATATGAGTTAAAAATGAAATGGAATCAAATTTAGGGGGATCAAATAATAAATTAATTTTTGGAAAATTATCTGATTTATAGCTATTAGAAAGAGGTTAATTTGGTTTAGTAGGAGTTTAAAAGGATTCAAATGTTCATAAATTCATATGTATGGGTAATTTTGGAAATTTATATGATTTCAAAACATCAATGGATGGAAACAAGATGAGCCAAAATAAATAGAATAATAATGTTTGTCATATCATAAAGGAACATAATGTCCTGAAAAATAAAGCTTCAATCTAAATAGAAAAGAGTGCTAAAAATTATCCTTGTTATCCAAATATTATCTCTCATGAAATACTTTTTCAAGAAAAGGGGATATGAGGAGTACTAGAAGTCATAACACATTTCCTCTTATGAAATATAAAATTGGGGGATATATGGGCCACAACATATCAAACTATGTGTAATAAATGATATATTTTAATGGGGGAAGCACTAGAAATTCAAAAAAAAATATAATCTAGTATCCTTCATAATCTAGACGAAATTTTTTTCTCAGTATATTTTTATCATTATTCTAAATATGTCCACAATGTTATTAATTTCAAGAAGAAAAATAGAGATAAAAATAATTGCATAACTCAGAGACATGTCAATAGCTACCAACCTTGTATACATTCTCTTCCAAATAATAATTCTCCACTAGGTGAACAATATGATTACAATGAATGGATGTATACAAGAAAGATATTGGAATGTACCTTTTTAACATCAACTCAATCAAGTATATCATAGATGAAAAAAAAAAGAAAAATGAGAAATCCAACCTTGTAGATACATCTCTAAATGCAAAAAAATAAAAGAACCAAATTAATTCTTTAGAGTGAATAAACAACCCACGTGATGGTAAATTAAGATATATTGAAGAGTGTTATGAAAATGGTTTATAGAATACTGAGTTATGAAATGATCTATCTTTAAGGACCAACGGTAGTGGATGTACAATACTGGTAAAGGAAAATCTTTGGAAGATTGATGTTCTTTATGTGGAAGGCTTGCACCAGAATCCCCTAAGAGTGATTCAATGATGTGACTCGAGACTTATAGTGACATTAAATCAAAATTGATGCACTAAAAAAATAAATAAATGTATTTTTATCATTTAAGGATGAAGAATTTAAGGAATATCTACTAATTTAATTGTAATAAGAACATGTTTTACATAAAAGTTGTAGAGTAAATCAACTTATGGAACCTAGGGTTATGTAACATTATTTAAAAGAACCTGGAAAAGATATCATAGTTGAATGTATTCATTGATATTGAAAATGTTAAGCATGTAAGGGAAAATAAATGTGATGTTTGAAGTGAGAAATTTTGTCCGGGAGTTCCTATATGCTAAAGAACAAAAGGGAATCAAATATTCGTAATATAATCCACATAGATATATTTTTTCCAATAAATTTTGTTGGAATATATATAGAGTTATAATTAATTATATTTATTTATGATTATAGTAGAATGTATTCTGTAATGACTGCACACAGGAAACAACAAGTTGTTTATTTCTTAAATATTTATTATCCAATATCTATGAATGACACTATCTCGAAAATTGGAGATCATTGATATAATAGTGGAATTGAATACACATCCATTGAATTTGAGAAATATCAGGATAAAAATGAATGTTGGGGATGAAGAAGGAACCTGACCAAGAAATAGTGTTTCTAAATATAAATATAATCATGTCAATAATATGTAATGAACTATGAAGAGAGAGAGTTATATCTATCATATTTATTCTAAATATGTTGTTCAAGAAGAAGTAAACTTTCAAAATTTATCATTGATTTTTACGAGAGAACCCAAGACTCAATATTTGTTATGTTATTGAAGTAAGTCCCCTCTGATGTATTTTCATATTTTTAATGTAAATTAATTATCTGAAACAGATAACTAAATCAAGGAATTTTTTATTGTAATATGAATGGGGATATTATCCATCAATGTTTAATGAATATAAAATCCTAAAAATTTTAAAATAAATTCGTGGAGGAATTGGTGAAAGTAGTGATGTCAGTATCACAAGAGATTAAAAATAAATACCCTGAGGAAGTCATTTGATTATATTATAGAACATAATGTAAAATTTAGTCAATTTATTGATTCAAAGGTAGAAGTAGTTTAATGATTGAAAAGTATTTATATAACACAAAATTATGATTATTCAAAAGAATAATTAAAAGATGAAGCCATTGATAAAGAATAATCATCAGAAAATCACTGGGAAAATAGAAGAAAATAAATTCATTACTCCAACATCATTTTGGTTTGTTCCACCCCTAGTGAAACAAGGATAATGTGAAAAGAATCACATTATGCCTCCCAGTCTAATTTGGAACCAAACTTTTTTAAGAGGCAATGAAGGATGAATAATGGGTTAATTACATGAATTAATAACTAGATCATATTGAAATCAAGAAAACATGGAATCTTGTTAAGAGACCTAAAAATCACAATGTGGTTGCAACAATGTGGATATTTAAAAACAAAATAATTGAGCATGGAAATGTACTAAAAATATGGAATGGCTAGTTAGTAATGGCTATGCAGATATTGATAAATTTTTTTAATGAAACAATTTCTCTATTAGAGAGACTAGACCCTATTCACATTTTCCATTCTATGTAAATTCAAATAGGAAAAAAATTATTAAATGGATGTCAAAAATATAATACCTAAATGGATTTCTTGAATAATAAGTCTACATTGTACAACTAGAGGGATTTTTAATAGAAATGATGAATCAGTGATTTTAGATTAAAAATGGATCTATGTGGTCTAAATAAGGCACCTCATGAATGGTATTATTGATTGGATTGTTATCTGAAGAACCATTAATTCAAAAGTGGTTCTATCAATCATAAAATATATTTTAACAATTTAAAATAAGATCAATTTTTTGTTCTCATGTATGTGCATGATATAATTTTTGGTAGAAAATGGTAGGGATCAGTGGATGAAATTTCTAATCTCATGAAATCAGAATTTTAAATGTATAGGATTGGTGAACTCACACAATTCTTGGTGTTGTAAGTGATTCAAAAAAGTTATTTCCCCATTATTTCTCATAGAAAATATGAAAAATATAATCAAAAAAGTTTCATCAATAATGAATCCAAACAAATGAAAACTCTAATTCTTGGTGGGAAAAAATATGGAATGTATAATGATGGGACATCTGAAGATCCCAACCAATATAGGGGAATCATTGGAAGATTAATATACAAGACTGAAACAAGGCTAGATATTTTGTTTTCCAAATGATTATTATCCCATTTTAAATTTAATATAATGTAATATAATTTTTGTGAAAATAAATGATCATTTGTAATATTTGATGTATACTCAAATTTGGATTATAGTTTGAAACAATAATATACAATAAATTATCATATTTTTCAATTACTGATTGAGTAGAATATGAGGTGGATTTAACGAACAAGAGTGGTGTTGATTTATTTCTATGAAACAACTTATCGGGATGATTGAGAAATAAATATGGATGAAACAATCTTAGTATTGATGAATAAGAGTATATATCTTATATAAAGGCTTCTAGTCAATTATTCTAGATGAATTTTCAACTAACTGATATTGGTAATGAGGTGAAACAACTTATGGTGATTAAATATGGAAACATGAGTGAAATCTGTCTTATGAATAATCTGGATCACCTTTCACGTACAAAACATATTCAGATCGGATATTACTTCATGAAGGAAAATGTTGAACATTGTTTGATTAATATGGAGCATGTTTGAATTGAATACCAAGTTACTAAAATTTTAACTAATTTATTATATGCACATGTGCTTGAGAAAAATCATTTGAACCTCAATGTTTTTCCACCTCCCCAAGAATGTAAAGGATATAGATGCTACTCTATACCCATTTGAGTTAACTTTTCAATCTTTTTGTGGATGTGATTCAGGCTTATGGGGTATACGCGATCCATGGAGTGTTTTTTTAGATTTATATGTAAAAATATAATTTTTTTGGTTTATTTCTAATGGGTGAGAACAGATAAATTCTACTGTTCATAGTTGCAGGTTTCAAATCCATGAAATTTTTATTTGACATGATGATGACTCAGTAATATAATGGGGTCATATGAAACTATTATATTAAATGAAGATAATTAGGAGTTCTAAGAAAATAGTCAGATAATATCTTCGAACTGTTTTAGTATTCCAAAGGAGGAGAACTGAATTCATACTACCCATCCTTTTTTCTACACAATGATTTTCTCTATTATGCATAATGTGTTGGCCAATTGTTTTCTCATATATGATGTTTTGATATTGTCATATGATTTATTGAATTTATCAATATATTTACAATGGAATAAAAGGGGGATATTATTGGAAAAAATGATTTTCATTGATGAAAATAAACTAATTTTTTTTTTATGTGTCTTTGATGTCAATCCATGTTGGGTTGACTAAGTAGTTTCTAATGAATGTTATCTTACTTTAATATGTAGATACATGATTATAGGTGGCATCATTACAAGGTGTTTTCCAATTATTTGGATCAATGTTATGAGGAAGAGGAAATCAACACAAAAGGTGGTTTTCTAGGATTGAATATTCATAAATATATTAATTTAACTGGATTCTTGAAGACTAGTTTTTTCAAAAGGATGAGATTCATGAAGAAGCAGAGCAATGTGAACAAGCATCGTGAAAAAAGTGATCATTTGATTGTAATATCATTGACTATGAGATGTGGAGAATCATGAATTCATGAGGGGTTGATGATAATCTTCACGAGTATTAGAAGATTCCTAAGATGTTTTAAATTTAGTAGATCTTTGTGAGTTAAGAAGCTTCAAGGATATGAATATTGAGGAACACAAACAATGTTATCAAGGAATGGGATCATTGAAAATTGATGGGCATTTAAATATGATTCATCACCCACATCATTACACAAGAAATGCTTTGGATAAATGGTTAAATCAGTGAGATTTCATGATAAGATAATGATTCATTAATTATGTAATTATTTTGATCAGATGTATTGCTAATAGAATATATTAGTATTTAAAAGTTATTATGTTTCTTAGAAAAAGGAGACTCATGATAACTTGGTAATTTTTTATGAATATGTGAGCTTCCACAAGGAAATTTGTTCTATAAAAAAATTTATTTGTGAAGGTTGTGAGCATCATGAATGAGTACCAAGAACAACAATATTGAACATCTTGATTATGTAAAAAGAGAAATCAAGTGAACAAATCTGGTTTATAGTACAAGAAGATTATCTTTATATGTATTGGAAATGCTGAAATTCTAATCTAATGAGGTTACCATGAAGTAGTTAAACTGAATAAAACCTCCCATGATGTAGTGGGATAGGGGGAGTCGATTGAAATTCTCTAAGGTAGGTAGTACATTATACCTATTATCTTTTAATGAAATGTGTGTGGAATAGAGTGATGGTGCATAAACAACTATATTCCAAAAAAATTAAATATTAGTGGATATAAAAAATTATAAAATTAGGTAATAACCCTAATTTCTATTTCTATGGTTAGGAAAATCTATCACCATAGGTAGCCTATAGCTATTTTATATCAAAACCATGTCTATAGACCATCAAAGAGCCAATTTTATATGATACCATTGTGATAGGTTTCACAAAAAAAACCAAAACAACATGGGAATTGGTAGGGAATGAGATACTTCCAAATATTAGTAAACTATAGCCATAGACACCTATTTCCACGATTTAAACTGTGGCCATAGTCACCCATTACCGTGGTATAAACGGTGTACATATAAACATATTTTAATCGTTTTATGTGTTTCCATAGACATATCATGCCACTGGGTAGACCGTGTATATAGCCACATATTTCCATTGTTTAAACAATGGCTATATCATGCTATTACCATTGTTTAAACTCTAGATATAGCAACCTATTTCAACAGTTCTTAATTGTGTCTATATACACCTAGTCCCAAAGTATAAACTATGTTTCCCTATTTTTTATATCATAAATGATAAATAATTATATTATTCTTATTTATTTATATATTTATATGTATATAAAATTATAAATATATACATATAGTAATGATGAGAGTAGTGGTAATGTCTTTGAAATATTATAGAAGAGGATAGAGGATCAAACCTCAACGAAAATATTTATTTTTTCTAAGGCTTTTTCCATGGTATGAAACCAAAAAAATAGCCACCAAAGAACTTGATTGTAAATCATGGTCATAGCCTCCAATTTCCATGGATTAAAACATGGAAAGAGTTGAGACACTATTAAAATAGCTATAACATCCATGATTAAGAAAACAAAGTCCATTGGAAAAGGACATTGATTTGGATAGTATTACCATAGTTTTCAACCGTGGAAATAGGAATTTTTTTTAGTTTTTTATAGGTACAACTAACACTCTAATGAAATTTCTCCCTGGATTATCCCTTAGTTGTGAACCAAGTAAAATTTTAGTGTTCTCTCTCTTCATTTGAATGATTGATTACCGCAAAATTCCATAATATATGTTTAAAAAGCTCAAACCAACATGGTAACATGATCTGTCACTTTAAAAGAAATTATTTTTACCCCGATTCACCCCTACCCTCTTAAAGTGTTTTGAGGACCTATAAAATTTAATTTCAATAAATATATAAATAATTAATAGATGAATTCAATTAATAAATAATTTAATATTCTCTCATATATGATGTAATTTTTGAAAATATATAAACCCCAAAAAATCATTTTCTACCAAAAAAAAAGTTAATTCTATAAAAAAAATAGATCACAATGATTAATTTAGTGAGAGTTTTATAGGATTGATATATCTATTAACAGTCTATTTTTTCTCTTATAATGAATTTATATTTGAAAAAGCTGATATAATTTATATTTAATGATATTGACCTTGAGCTTCTAAATTTTATAGCGTCAATTCCCTATTATATTTAATATCTTTTTCAATCATTTTATAATCAGCAACCACATATAATTTTTTTACATTCAAAATTAACTCTCCCTAGCACTTTCACACACTCTAAACTAGTTCCTCGGTTTTTTTAATTTTTTTTTCATTTTTTCCTAAATAGTTTTAATACACACTCTTACCCTCTTGGTAGAATCATTATCTATATAAATATTTATATAGTGTATATTAGTAATAAAATTAATTTTTATTTTATTTTTTAAGAGAACCAATAATAAATTTGCATCAATTATTGGGTATTATTTAATCTATTATATGTATTATAAATAATTCTTAAAAAACCTATGAATATTGATATTTATATATCTATATAAATTTAAAATTTAATGAAGAGAATAAGTTTGAAAGATACTAGTATCATATTTGATACCATATATTTATTGTTATAACAGTGAACTTATAATTGGTTTATGAGTGGATACTGTATAATTTTTTGGAATGAGTATTTAATAAAATAAAAATATCAATAATGAAATTTTATTAATTAATATAATAGGATAGAAAATTTTTAGTTCAGTCCAACTCCCATTAAACTTAGTCTATTCATTATGTATTTAAATATCTCAAAGAAATATAAATTATAGACTCAAACAATCATATTATTTATTTTTCCAATATCCTACAAAATACCTAGTCAATATACACATGTGTTCATTATGAATTTATTCAAAAATAATGTATAAAATTTATCATAATAAGGAATTATTGATGAGGATTTAGGAAAGATAATTTTTCATATATTCATAATATCAATGAATGAATTATATTATATAACTTTATCAAAATATACTTGATACATGGGATCAATGTTATAAATATTTTAGGATAAAACTGTAACATCCGAAGTAAATAAATAATATTACATTCTCATGTTTATCAATATTTGTGAATAAAATGCTAATATTACTTTAAATTTAATGTTATGCTCGATGGCATACCCAATACGCAACAATGAGTTTCTTTGAAATCTTACATTGCAAACTAATAATATAATAATATTATTTTAAATAGTTAATACCTAGTCGTTGTAATGGAAGGAATGAACCTAAATAACTAAAAAATGATTAAATATGTTTTTTAATTATTTTTACTTTTATACAATAAATGATAGAGGCTTAAAATCCAAATGAATCCAATTTGAAGAATAAGTACTCTAATATTTTTAAATGATTGTATTACCGCCTTTTGATGGAGAACCATTAATAAATATAACTTTTGAAAATTTTATAAGCTCTATTTGTCAAAATAAAATTATTCTTTATGATTGGGTTATTGAAATTTACTTTGGTTAAATTTTTCGTATGTTTCTAATAATGTCCATTTTTTAATGAATAGTAAAAAATACTGCATTTTACATCAAAACTGTTTTTTCATCTAATTTAAATATATGTTTAGATTATAATTTTAATTGGTTTAAATGTTTAATTAGAATATATTTTTACAGTTTAATTCAATTGTGGTAATTAGAATTAATTTCACTTGGAAAATGGACATAAACAAGTGCCAAACTTTTTATTGATACTGCTTCCAAAAAACCTGGTATTTATTTTGACAGTGGGAATTAACGATATGATTTATTAATGAAACTTATATGTTTTTAATTTGGTAAAATGTATATCATTTCTGAATTTTAAATATCAAATATATCTTAGTGTTATTTTTTGTATTTTTCTGATAATGCTTTTTTTAATGAATAATGAAAAATACAGTTTTTTAATAAAAAACTGCATTTTCATCCAATTTATATATATATTTAGATTTTAATTTTATCTGTTTTTAAATTATAATTGAATTATGATTTTATCACATAATACAATATTTTTCAATGGATGTAATTTCACTTTTCAATTGGATGTAAAAACAAGTCAATCTTTTGATAAATTTTACGTCTTCAAAACCCGTCTTTTGTTTTGACAATGGGATTTACTTTTAAATTAATTACTACAATTTATGTGTTTTGAATTTGATAAAATGGATTACATATTTTGATTCAGAAGTTCCAAATTATGTAATTAATAATCTTTTGTTTTTGGACATTATGAACAGTAACGACAGTAATTATCTTTAATTATCGTGTTTAATTAGTAATCGGGTAATTAAGGGTAAGAAAATAATATCATAAAAATATAAAATGACCCCAAAATGTGTACTAATTCTATTTTTAGTGTCATCTAAGACCATGGGATTCCTTTTTCCAACCATGGGACCCCATTTAATCACTTTAGTGTGATATTGACCTTTTATCATTTTTTTTTAAAGAAAGGAAAATGTAACCAAAGTATGTAATACATAAGAAAAATATTTTTAATTTTGTCTACATAAACTATATATTAGACTATAAATATTAATTGGAAATATAATCATATTTCCTATATCATAGTATTTTTTTTCACATTAAATAATTTAAATTATTTATGACACCATGATGATGCAGCAATTACCACATTAATCAACGATTTAAATAAAATGAAAATATAATGTAAAATCTAATACTTAAACTTGGAAAAAACCAATGGATGAGTATATATCTAACCCTTATCACCTTATCATAGAAATATATCAATGTGGGACCTTTAAAATCCGAAACTCATTTTAAAATAAAGTAACAGTTCTTGACTTTCCCTGAGTGCCCCTCCTCCGTCTTATAAAAGGCCCCCACCTCTACCTCCTTACCCACACCTCTCAAGACATTGGCTTGGACAAACCCTGAAAATTTCATCTCTCCAAATACCTCTCTTCATCATTGATGTCTCACCTTAGGAATAAATCTATTCAAGAAACCCTTTTTTTTCAAACCAAAGGGAGTTATCCGATTTAAAGGTAATGTCCTCTCTTATGTTCTTTTGTTTTATTTTGGTTCTCCAAACCCCTAAACTATTTTTTTTCCTTTATTTTGTAAAAAAAAGTATTTTAAATATACTAGGATTTTTTTATGATATGTATTCGAGCTACACTTACACACACCTCCGTCTAATGATTAAAGAACATATTGTTTCCGTGGATGGTGAATTATTGCCTCACAAAACGATGATTGTTCTATCTTCTCCTACCACCTCTCATGGTGGCCATTATGATGCAACTATATTTATTTATTATATATATTATATATATTTCCTCTCTATGATTCTGTATTTTACATTTAAAACATACCTTAATGCTTTTCATGTTGTGAAAATGCGATAATTTCATTTGAGGATGTGTGGACTACCGCTCCTCATGTGATGTGACTCGTTCATGCAATACATGGAATGTATAAAGAATGAAATTAATGAACATATGTGACCGATATAACATATATATTATACTGTAATTATAATATATATATATCTCTCATTTAGTTTTCATTCCATTAAATACAAAATAGAAATGAAAGTAGCGTTCATGCGTACATACGGCTTACCGTCTCCATGAATGGTGCATTTCATTTCTTACATTTAAATGTTTTGTAATATTATAAATGCATGTATATACTAGATATATATTATATATATGATATCTAAATCGTGAATATAATTCTGGATATAATGGATATTTTACCACATGAACAACTTGTAATTATAACAAGTTTATTTTTTACTGAAGTACCAATAATCGATAAAACGACCGTTATTAACTTAAATAATTACATAATATTCATAACATGAAATTAAGTGATATAAAAGGAATAATGAACTTGAAAAATTTTCTTAATCAAGTAGAAATTAACTGTAGTTTATTATTTATGAATATAAATAAATGAACAAGACAAGTCGGACTTGAGGTAAGGGATCCTACCTCTCTCTTTCTTTTTAAGTACTCTCTTTTATGTCACTTATTTTAATCTCATATTTATTATGATGGGGGATGTTATTTTATATTCCCATAGATGTAAATTTTATGTTAATATGATGAGATACCCTATTTGATCTCATCAATCAATTTTTGAAAGATTTATGTGGCGTCGTTAGGCTGTTGAATTTTCATAAGGAGATTTTCATCTGACATTTTATTCCGGTGAGATCCATGCTACATTGGCCACTATTTCCTTTTTTTTTTGGTGTATGTACTGGCCATTATTTTTATATTTATATAATATAATCTCATTTAAGGGTAGTTACATCTTCATTTTATGACCCTTCTTTCATGGGGTGTACAGTTTCGAAAGATTCCGAAATCGGTAAGGGAACCTTTCACACTACTCTTTTAAAAAGAGTTATTTTTTATATCTTTTAATTTACATATTTTTATGTTGGGATATGTTATTCAATATCCTTATTGATTTAAATTTTATTCTCAAGTGATGAGATACCATTTTCTCGCTCATAAACTAATTTTATGAATTTTAAAGTGACATTGTTAGGCTGTCAAATTTTACCAAGCGAAATACATAACCCAATTTCGATTTCTTTGGGTTCAACAGGTAGTTATTGAATATGTCATCATTTGAATATGTGTGAATGAACTTTTATTGTTTTACAATTAATATCCACTTATATTGGGTGTATTTATAATTTTCACACATAATTATGAGATTTAGTTATCCTTAATTTAAGGATACCTTCTTTATAATGGATTTCATCTCATTTTACATTTCTGTTAAGACATCATTGTTGTTATGCACCGGTTCACTCTTATATGGTGTATATACTATACTTTGGAATATTGTATCATGAATCCCTTTATTCCCATGGTATTATAACGTTCTTATTAAATGTTATTACTCAATTATTGTATTCAAGTGTCTCTCATTTCGTTAAAAACCATTTAACTAACATATCATTTTAAATGTTTTAATGGTTTATTATTATAAATATTTATCACTAATATCCATGTTTTCAGAATGGTTTTAAGGATTTATTTATATGGATATTATTGGTTTAAAATGTTAAAATATTCAAAGTGGTATGGGACAATTTGATTCAAAAATCTCTTTATTAAATGTTTTAAATGGTTTTGAAAATGGTTTTTAGAATGGATTCATTATTTCAATATCATAAAATGTTATATAGTTATTTTAATGTGGTAATGTTATATTTCCTTTATTCATAAGTTAGGTGCTATGATTATGTTATGATTCTTGGGAATTGTTTATGAAGACGGGTGGTTCTGTGATAATCTAAGGGTGGGTGAGCCCAATACAGCTCTCCAATGCATTGGGTAACGTGAAGGATTTAAAATCTAAGGTTTCTCTGAAGAGATTTAGGGAATATACTGTGATGGGTATTCCAAACGTAACCATGAGGGTTACTCCTTATGAAAGAATGTTATGAATTCCTCAAGTTACAATTGTATCTTATGATTTTTATGATTTATTCCTAAATATTATGATTTAATGAAGTATGTTAAAGTTCTTATGTTTTATGAGTAAAGTAAGATTTCATTGATTCATATGTATAAATGGACTAATGTTTTCTTTCCGTATTGTTATAACCCTTACTGAGATTTTTATGCTCATCCCAAGCTTCTGAAATGTTTTCAACATGACTTAAAGTGGAATACGGTCAAGGATGGGATCAAGGAAATGTCATGACGTCTAAAACATGGAACTAGACATGAATCTTTTGTTCAAGAGTTTATATTTTGTGATAAAATGGAAACTGAGTAGATGTGTCTACCTTGTAATCATTGAGATGTAATAGTTATGTCCTAATACTCTAAAACTCTAAACCTGAAAAGATCCTCAATGTGAATTCTTCATTTAATTCAAGAATATGTAATGTACTAAGTCCAGGTCCTTGTAGTTGGTATCAGAGGTCAGTTTAAATAACTTTAGAGGTTTGAGTGTCGTTTAAGCATAAGTTAAAAGTTGTGTGTCACCACAATGGTTATTATATTAGATAGACTCATTTTTATTTATGAATGTTGGATTGAGTTTGAGATAACTTAGATAATTATATCTTAGTGTTTATCTTCCTCTTTAGTACATGATGATTTTTTGGATATACTAATACTGACCATTTTGGTTTTAGTAAATGGATGGATCTAGTAGGCACCAAAGTGACAATGGGTTTGAAAGAAACTGTGGTGGTCCTCTGATTAAGAGACTGTATGAAATGGGGGATTCAATGAGAAATCTCGTGGTTATTCTAAACCAACTATTAGGAGTCATGATCAACCACTTGACCCTTGGAGAGTTCCCTAATGCATCATGTACGATAGAACCAACTTGATGTGGATGTTCAGGTAATAATTATAAATGTAACCATTAATGTTTATATGATCCTTACTTTTGAGGTAATTATGGGTTACTATATGTTATGATGGAATATGAATGACATGAGATAAACTTGAGTTTAAATTATGTTATGGTTATTTTTGAAGATTTTATCGCTTTTTGGGGAATGTTATAAAAATTATGTAGTTTTTTAAAAAGGACAACACGTAGACCGTGTGACAACCAGTCGCGTCGGATGAAGCTACGGGAATTGAAACCACAACCAAAGTGAGACTGGTATTTATCTCATACCACTGGACTACGTGAAGTCCCTTGTTATTTTGACTAGTTTTTTTTAGTTAGATGATCTTATGAATCTAGAATAAGTTTATTTTGGTTTATCTATGGAAATTATTAACCTATCATGGAGTATATGTGATTAGGATAATTACATTTAAGTATGAGACTTTAAGAGTAACTGATGTTATTTAGAGATAAATGTTAAGGTTTATCATGGAAGACTATGTGATTAAATCCTTCCGAGATTTGGGTTTCAATCTTAGTTTTGATTACATTGAATATTTTTATGGAGAGATGATTATTGAATGGTCTTTGTTGAACTTTGGGTATTGTTTGACAAATTTTGGATATTTAGAATATATTTTTTAAAAGGATTATCCTTTTTGGGTATTATCTGATATCGTACTAACCTTTTTGGTTTGGGTTTTGGTTATGTTCTAAAGACATGGGAAATATATAGTTCTCTTTTTTGGATTAGGTGATTCTCAATATGTTGATTATAGTACTCTTAATATGAACAAGTCTTCCTAAATACTCGTCTTTTGTAGAAAATATGAGTTTGTTTAAGAAATATTCTAAAAGTTGAAAGTGAACATGACAAGTAAGTATGTTTCCTTATGATTTAGTTAAGCTCATAAATAAATTCATTAATGAAAAGTAACTTAAAAATAAAATTTTGTCTCTTACCTTTTCCTAATGGGGAATCAAATACCGTTTAACCCATCACAACTTTCTGATTTTATGGTGGTTAACTTTCTCCTAAACATGTTTTATATAACTATCCCTCAGAACATGACCCTTTGTTTTTTCTTCCATATCCATGTTTACTTACATGGAATCCTAGTATGGATTAACTCGAGTGACCTCTGTACTTCACTTTCTTTCTTTTAAAGTGATAGTTTTGCTGACTCTTTTTCGGGTGTGGGGCTTTCAATGAATTTTCCAAGCCCAATTTTAAAATTGTGAGGATGAAATTCCCAAAATGGGGGAAGGATGTAACATCCCAACTAAATAAATAATATTACATTATCATGTTTATCAATATTTGTGAACAAAATGTCAATATAACTTTAAAGGGAATCTTATTCTCGATTGCGTACCCAATACGCAACAACGATTTTCTTTGAAATGTTACGTTGCACACTAATAATATAATAATATTATTTTAAATAGTTAATACCTAGCTGTTGTAATAGAGGGAATTTATAGAACTAACTAAAAAATGATTACATATGTTTGTTAATTATTTTTACTTTTATCCTTTAAATTTTAGAGGCTAAAAATCCAAATGAATCCAATTTTAAAAATAAATACTCTAATATTTTTAAAAGATTCTTTTACCGCCTTTTGATGGCGATGCTTTTTTAAATCTAAATTTTGAAAATTTTATAATCTCTATTTTTTAAAATAAACTTATTCTTTATGATTGGGATATTGGAATTTACTTTGGTTAAATATTTGGTATGTTTATGACAATGTTCATTTATTTAATGAATAGTGAGAAATATTTCATTTTACAACAAAAATATTTTTTCATCTAATTTAAATATATTGTTATATTATCTTTTTAATTGGTTTTAAAGTTTAATTATAATATATTTTTAAAATCTAATTCAATGGTGGTCATTATAATTAATTTCACTTTGAAAATGTATATAAACAAGTGCCAAACAATTCATACATATTGCTTCCAAAAAAACCGCTATGTGTTTTGACAGCGGGATTTAACTATATGATTTATTAATGAAACTTATATGTTTTTAATTTAGTAAAATGGAAATAATTTCAGAATTTTAAATATCAAATATATCTTAGGGTTAATTTTTGGAATTTTTCTGATAATGCTTTTATTTTAATAAATAGTGAAAAATACAGTTTTTTAATTCAAAATTGCATTTTCATCCAATTTATATATATATTTAGATTGTCATTTTAATTGCTTTTAAAATATAATTGAATTATGTTTTTATCACTTAATACAATGTTGTTCATTGGATGTAATTTCACTTTTCAATTGGATGTAAAAACAAGTCAATCTTTTGATAAATTTTACTTCTTAAAAACCCATCATTTGTTTTGACAATGGGATTTACTTTTAAATTAATTACTAAAATTTCTGTGTTTTTAATTTGATAAAATGGATTCCATATTTGTAATCATAATGTCCAAATTATTTAATTAAGTCTCTTTTGTTTTTGGACATTATGAATAATAATGATAGTAATTATCTTTAATTATCGTGTTTAATTAGTAATCGGGTAATTAAGGGTAAGAAAATAATATCATAAAAATATAAAATGACCCCAACATGTGTCCTAATGTTATTGGTGGTGTCATGGCCGACCATGGGATTCCTTGTCCCAACCTTGGTACCCCATGTAATCACTTTAGTGTGATAGTGACCTTTTATCATATATTTTTTAAAGAGAGGAAAATGTAACCAAAGTATGTAACACCTAAGTAAAATAATTTTCATTTTGTCTACATAAACGATATATTAGAAAATAAATATTAATTGGAAAGCTAAAATTATTTCCGAAATCACAGTATTTTCTTATATTTTTTAGAAATTATATAAATTAAATTATTTATGACCCCATGATGATGCAACAATTACCACATTAATGAACGATTTAAATAAAATGAAATGATAATGTAAAATCAAAGACATAAACTATGAAAAAACATATTGGATGAGTATATTTATAACCCTTATCACTTTATCCTTGAAATATATCAATGTGAGTCCCTTAAAATCCTAAACTCATTTTAAAATAAAGTAACACTTCTTGAATTGCCCTGAGTGCCCCTCCTCCCTCTTATAAAAGGCCCCCACCTCTACCTCCTTACGCACACATCTCAAGCCTTTTTCGTAGACAAAACCTGACCATTTCATATCTCCACATCCCTATATTTATCATTGAAGCCTCAACTTAGGACTAAATTCCTTCAAGAAACAATTTTGGTTCAATCCAAAGAGAGTTACTCGATTTAAAGGTAGTGTCCTCTCTTATGTTCTTTTGTTTTATTTTGGTTCTCCAACCACCTAAACAATTTTTATTCCTATATTTTGTAACAAAAACAGTATTTTAAATATACTATTATGTTTTTATGAGAATTATTCTAGCTACACATACACACACCTCCGTCCAATGGTTAACGAACATACTATTTCTGTGGATGGCGAATTACTGCCTCACGAAATGATGATTGTTTTATCTTTTCCTACCACCTCTCATGGTGGCCATTATGATGGAAATATATTTATTTATGATATATATTATATTTATTTCCTCTTTAGTCTTATTAATTTTACATTTAAAACTTACCTTTATTTTTTTAATGTTGTAAAAATGCGATAATTTTATTTGAGGAAGTGTGGACTACTGCCCCTCAAGTGATGTGACTCGTTCATGCAATACATGGAATGTATAAAGAATGAAATTAATGAAAATATATGACCTATATAACATATATATTATAATGGAATTATAATATATATATATATATATCAGTTATTTGTCTTTCCATTAAATAAAAAATAGAAATGAAAGTGGCGTTAATGCGTACGTACGGCTTACCGTCTCCATGAACGGTGCATTTCATTTATTACCATTAAATGTTATGTAATATTAAAAATAGAAGTATATACTGGATATATATGATATATATTATATCTAAACCATGAATATAATTCTGGATATAATGGATATTTTACCACATGAAAAACTTGTAATTATAACATGTTTATTTTTGACTCAAGTACCAATGATCGACCAAATGACCGTTATTTACTTAAATAATTACATAATGTTCATAACATGGTAATAAGTGATATAAAAGGAATAATGACCTTGAAAAGGGTTCTTAAGAAATTATAAATTAACTATAGTTTATTATTTAGGAATATAAAGAAACGATCAAGACAAGTCGTACTTGAGGTAAGGGATCCTACCTCTCTCTTTCTTTTTAAGTACTCTCGTTTATCTCACTTCTTTTAAGACCCTCTTTCTTATTATGGGGGATGTTGTTTTACATTTCTATAGCTATAAATGTAATTTTAATATGATTATAGACCCTATTTTATCTCATCAATCCATTTTTGGATGTTTTATGTGGTTCCTTTAGGCTGCCGAATTTTCATAAGGAGATTTTCTTCTCACTTTTTATTCCTGTGAGATTCATGCTACATTGGCCACTATTTCCTTTTGTGTGGTTTATGTAATGCCCATTATTTTAATATTTGTATAATATACTCTCATTTAAGGGTAGTTACATCTTCATTGTATGACCCTTCTTTCAGGGGGTGTACGTTTCGAAAGTTGCCCAAATCGGTAAGGGAACCTTTCACACTCCTCTTTTAAAAAAAGTTATTTTGTTATGTCTTTTAATTTACATATTTTTATGTTGGGATATGTTATTATATATCCTTATTGATGTAAATTTTATTTCCAAGTGATGAGATACCATTTTATCTCTCATCAACTGATTTCATGAATTTTAATGTGACATTGTTAGGCTGTCGAATTTTACCAAGAGAACTTCTTAAACCAATTTTGATTTCATTGGGTTCAACATGTAGTTATTGAATATGTAATCCTTTGAATATATGTGAATGAAATTTTATTTTTTTAAAATTAATATCCACTTATATTGGGTGTATTTATATTTGTCACACATAATTATGAGATTGATTTATCCTTAATTTAAGGATACCTTCGTTATAAAGGATTTCATCTCATTTTACATTTCTATTGAGACATCATTGTTCTTATACCCCTGTTCACTCTTATATGGTGTTTATAGTTTCCTTTGAAATATTATATCATTAATCCCTTCATTCCCATGATATTATAAAGTTATGATTCAATATTATTCCTCAATTATTGTATTCAAGTCTGTCTCATTTTGTTAAAAACCCTTTAACTAAAATAACGTTTTAAATTTTTTAATGGTTTATTTTTATAAATATTTCTCATTAATATCCATGTTTTCAAAATGGTTTTAAGGATTTATTTATATGGATATTATTAGTTTAAAAATTTAAAAGCTTCAAAGTGGTATGGGAAACATTGATTCAAAAATCTCTTTATTAAATGTTTTAAATGGTTTTGAAAATGGTTTTTAGAATGGATTAATTATTTCAATATCTTAAAATGTTATATAGTTATTGAAATGTGGGAATGTTATCATTAAATTATTCTTAAGTTATGTGATATTATTATGTTATGGTTCTTGGGCATTGTTTATGATGACAGGTGGTTCCGTGATAAACTAAGGGTTGGTGATCCTGATATATCTCTCCAATGCATTTGGTAACGCGAAGGAGTTAAACACTAAGGTTTCTCCGAAGAGATTTAGGGAATATACTGTGATGGGTATTCCAAACATAACCATGACAGTTACTCCCTACATAAGAATATTATGAATGCCTCAAGTTACCTTTATGTCTTATGATTTCTATGAGTTATTCATAAATATTATGATTTAATGAGGTGTGTTAAAGTGCTTATGTTTTATGAGTAAAGTATGATTTCATTGATTCATATGTATACATGGAATAATGTTTTCATTCCGTATTGTTATAACCCTTACTGAGCTTTTTATGCTCCTCCCTAGTTTTTGAAATGATTTCAACAGGACTTAAAGTGGAATACGGTCAAGGATGGGATAAAGGAAATGTCATGATGTCTAAAAAATGGAAGTATACATGAATCTTTTCTTTAAGAGTTTATATTTTGTGAAAAAAATGGAAACTGAGTAGATGTGTCTACCTTGTAATCGTTCAGATGTAATAGTTCTGTCCTAATTCTCTAAAACTCTAAACCTAAAAAGATCTTCAATGTGAATTATTCATTTAATTTATGAATATGTAATGTACAAAGGCTGGGTCCTTAACTATATCAAAAGTGTGTAACAAGGGAAATGTGAAATAAAATCACTATATTTACTCAAGGTAAAGGTGAGATAATTTTAGTGGAATGTGATATATTATAACATTGGAAATAAAAAAATCTTTAAAATTATATGTGTCTCTTTTTTATGATTTTTTATCTGATGGAATATATTATACATTTCAACATATACATGATCTTGGTAATTGAGTAAATGTTAATGACAAAACAAATGATGAAATTATAGATATTCTCACACTCATTCTCTATAAAAAAGAAATAGAGAATAAGATGGGTGATTAGGAAGGAGAATCTAGAATGAGAAGACATAATATATTTATTGATTAACATATAATGGAAATTATAGTAGTTTAAAATGTTTAATATCACTACTCGACCAATAGAGACCTCTCTTAGGATTCAATTAAATTGATAGTGACACCCCAATTCCATGTATAATTGGAATGGGTATAATTACTAGTGCTGATTAGGAATATCAATATAATGGGAGGAAATAGTATAATATAAATACACACACCTAGATCCATGAAATAGTGAAGAGATATAGAAATATAGTGACCTCATGTGTTTAAAAACCCATGTAACAATATCTTTGACACATATAAATGTTCAGAAAGTTAATAATAAAGTAAAAAAGATTAAAAAATCACCCTTGAAGAGATATTGGTGTAATAATATAATGAAAACAATAATAAAGGGATTAACTATGGAGATCATGAATCAAGATCATAGGTTCTAACCAAAAAACTTTGTCAATGCCAATATATACTTTTATGCTCTACTATTGACAAATCACCCATAGTAACCACTAATATGTATATCATTTTATTTAGACACAATTGTGGGAAAAGACCATCCATGGGTGAGAGTGTATGTACCTAGTAAAATATCCAAAAAATCAAATGGGAATAAAAATAATAAAATATTCAACTGATCCCATAAATTAAGAGGGTAAAGAAACCCAAAATCAGAAATGATCAAAAGAAAACCAAACACAGTCAGAAAGAAGATATTCATCTTCCCATCAATAAATGAATGATTAGTAAGGATACATATCATTATAGTCCTATCTATGACACTAATAAAAACAAACATCCTATCATGAATTAGGGTTGAGGGCCCTCTTCTTTCCATTGCACTCCACAATCAAGGAAACACTACTCTAGTTGAAGAAATACACTCTTATAGAGAAAGATGATAAGGGAGTACAAATATTTTGATAAAGTAGTAGCTCATTATATAATATGGGGGTGTAAAAACTTTAAAAATTTAAATAATAGAGATGACCCATGTAGTAGATTTTTAGGGTACTATTGACATATTCTACACTCAAATGATCAATCCTACCCACTAGCACCTACTGAGTATCACTAGGGGAACTATCCATATCCTTTAACCGAATTTCATATCTATGTATCAATAATAATTTCCACCATAACATATGATGTGCGTGAATATAAAAAATATTATACTCATGATCAGAAATATGAGACATGGAAATGGTTATTTTCATGAACCATATTGGTGTTCCATCCAAATCGACACCCAATCAAGCTCGTGGCATGCCCCGATGGGCATTCTCGATCCCCGAGGGCTGAAAACTATTGTATGAATATCAAAAAATTCATTTGGGAAAATATTAACCAATTTATATTCGCATAAAATTCAAAAATGAAAAGACATCCCATAAATTATAATCACAACCAAACTTGGTACAACATTTATCATTTTCAATGATTAAAACATTAACCAATACCAAATTTACTATAATGTAATTGGAAAAACAAATACATCCCAAAAACCTCCCTGAAATAAGATGGTCAGCACACTCAATCAAACACCACCAACACCTGTACTATGATTAACACTTTAAACTATATCCCACATCTCAACAATGATACATCTTGACTTTACTAGGTTCATAGGTTACAAGGTCTACAGACACCCTAAGGTGTGTGTTGAGTATTATCCAAATCATAATATGATGAACCAAAAATAATTATCACATTATATAACATTAGAAGATAAATAAACATTAAAATTATAAAAAAACACTTAAAACCCTTCCAATAAAAAATTTCAGGAAAACATTTTTAAGGAAAAAATTTATCATGTAAACACTTTTAATGAAAACATATTTATCAAAAAAAAACAACTATTACACAAGGTATACCATATATTGACAACTGTAACCACATAACATAACAATTATATAACAATGGAACACCATGGGGAATACCCATAGTTAATCTTGTACTAGTGTGACCCAATAAAAATCTTACCTATGTGTTCAAATCCTCCATAAATTACCAACAATGTTTTTGTTCCTAGATAGTTATATGGGATACCATATAAATATCAAATGTTATCCATATAATTATACAAAACCAAAAATATTCCCATCCATGATCCACTATAGTAGATCCCATAAAAAATGCCTTGAGGTCTCTAATCATATCCCATGTTTAATTAGTGTAGTAGCATCAACCATGCTGTTAGAATTTTTTCCTCAACACTGCCAAGTCAACTATCATACTAGTTTGGAATCCCCCACCTAGATACTCAGGATTCCCTTTATTATAAAATTTAATTTCACTTTTAAAAAATATCATCTCTTTTGAATACCCATTCCAAGCATTCATAACACATAAGGATAACAACATTTTCACAACACACATAGATCCAATGTTGAATGTTCACATGGAAGCCACTATTTTACATGAAACAAAACCAATTTGAATTTTCATTTCACATAAAAACCACATCGGAAAAAATTTCATAGCACTTGGACATTTCATGAAACACATTTGGAAACACAACATGAAGAGAACATATTAAATACAACCATTTTCGTAGGTAAAATCCCCTTTTAAATTCAAAATCACATCAAATACTTTTTATAAAATGCTTCACATAATGTTCATGATTTACAAACACATTTAAGGTGTAAAAAATATCTCTAACATGCATAAAATGACAATTTATTTTGAAAACCACACTTTCCACACTTTCTCACCTTCAAATCCCTTTGTAAACACGTATCTCACATTCCAAAAATTTAATTTAATATATTAAAGAGGCACTACAATGAAGCACTCATGAAATTTAACCAATTTCATTTCAGAAACCATCATTCATACATTATGTTTCTCAAAACCCTTTCAAAATATGTTTTTACAACATAAAAAATACATAGAACAAATTCATGGAAACATGAATGAAATCCAAACTAGATAATAATGTAAAATTATTTAACCACTTTCCTAACACATGTAAATTCCTGGAATCAACTGAAAAAACACAAAAACAAAAAAAATACCATATAAAGGAAACATAGAAAAAAACATTATGATTTCACCCAAAATATCAATATTAGAACCTCATATATCAAATAATCTGATAGAAAAGAATAACTCATGCAGGTTGTACGAAGACACATATATAAAGAGATAAAATAAAGAGAAATGGATTACTTGATAATTTATAGAAAACCAATGATAAAACCACCCAATGATTGATTCTTAAATGCTCCAGGAAGGCTTAGTGGATTCTCCAAAGGTTAGAAAACTGAAATGGGGTTAATTATAGGATTTTTATGGATAAATATAAAAAGGGAAAAGATTAATTTTCCCAATTTTAGATACCTTGAAAAGTCTCACATTTTTCCCACATTATTTTCTAAACCATGTGGAAATTTTGTGTCCCACACTATCCAAGAAGACCATACCTCATGGTTATCCAGTATAGGTTTCCAAACTACTATAAAACAATGTAGTCTCCTTTATCCAATAGGAATTTTCATTCACTATTTCCTGGGTGTGGGTGCATGGTTTTCCCAAACCATACTCCAACCATGCGCCACCTACTATCAATCCTAAAATCTCTATTTTTTTAAAAACGTAAGGGGAAGTTGATGGATAAATACCAGAAACAAAAATTAGATAAAGGAATACCCTAAAAATTAGTATGAATGTTAAAATTCTCCCCACAATGAAAACATTCTATCCTTAGAACTTCACTCCATGTTCTGATTATAAATAAATGGGTTCTCCTTATCAATACATGACTTATAATGCCACATCTCATTCTCTTCACTAGTATGCTTCCAAAAAACCTTGAACCAATGGAATAGACATACCTTGATTCACTTTCTCCAGAGAATAAAAAATTTTCACTTATCGCTCAATCACTAAAAAATTAGGATCCAACTTCATCTCTTCAAAATCTAACACATGGTACAGATTCAGATTGTACTTCTTCACCTGAGAGACAAGGAACACATCACAAATTTATGTCAACTGAGAGAGAAAAGGGAACTTGTATTCCATTATCCCGACACTCTTGGTAATCTCAAAAGGTCTCACACACCTCATCATTAGCTTCTGTTTCATACCCAAATGATGGTTAACCAAGCATTCTTACACTTTTAGAAATAGTCTTTCACCCATAGAAAACTCAAAAGATCACATCCTATGATAATTATAAGATTTATGACTATTCTAAATTGTAAAAAAAAAATGAATCACGATAAAAATAAATTAATCAGAAGTTTCTTCCACAAGGAATGTTCCCAACAACGATGTCTCGCCCACCTTATCCCAACACAAAGCTGATAGAACAAGATGACGATAATTTTCCTCAAAATTTACCATTAAGATAAATAACTGGTAAATATTTTTGTATTAAAACTCAAGATTGCCAAAATTACTTTCCACTGATCCTCTAAAATCCAACCCACATTCTCGAATTATGTCCTCCAAAACCTAAACTAGCCACTCCATCTAACCATCCTTTTAAGGATTGTATGACATAATCAAAATGACATAAGAACGTATTTCCTTATGAAGGACTTATAAAAACCACAAAGTCCTTGTCCAAAAAAATTATTGATGGAACACCATGAACCGTTATTATCTCCTGAACATACAACCAACCTAACTCATCCACTTTGGATGAATCCATGATTCGAATGAAATGGGATTATTTGGTCTAATAGTAAATCACCACCCAAATGTATTTTCGGCCTCGAGGTGTACATTTAAATCCAAAAATAAATTCCATTCTGATCTCATCCCAATTATTGTTAGGAATAGGTAGTGGTTGATGTAAACTAGGGGCCCATGATTATCTTATTTAACTTGTTGATATGTATAACACTATGATATATATTCAAGTACATCCCCCCTTATACCTAGCCACAAAAAATAGAATAGAAATCATAAAACATCTTGGTGGAACAAGGATGAATGACCCACTATGACTGGTGGCTATCCTACCACACAACCTTCTGCACTGACAACATAACCACAGAGAGACCATTGAATAAAAAATATCCCTATGTAGACAGAGAATATTTTTTAAGGAACCTCCCAAAAAGTTTGACACTAAATGAAATGATCTCATATCTCATCATATGCATGAACTTCATGAATAACCACCTGAAGGGAATGTTTCAACTGAAATTAATCTAGGAAAACAACTCCAAAGTGGTACTTGTTCTCTTTGAACATCTGAGAAATGAGACCCATCAGAATCAACACGTAAGTTGACTATTTTAATGCCTACACCAGCCCATTCCTACGCAAATCTTTTTCAACCTCATTACAATTTCATAGATTATTGATTATATAAAAATCAAATCCCTGAAGTAACCCAACCCAACCACCATTTCTTAGATTAAAATCTTTTTTTTGATAAAATATAGGATAAATAATTATGATCCCAATTGTTTACAAACTTTTCCCCATGTAGATAATAGTTCCCCATGTAGATAATAATTATTTTCTTGTGGTCTAATCTAGATAGTACTGTAAGACACTACATGGTTGTCCTACATCAAAATAAACCCAAGTCCCATACATAATGCATCACAATGAACCACATATCCCTTTCCATAATCCCAAAAGAAAAATATATGGGTTGTTGTCAACCACTTAGTCAACTCCTCCAAGGACTCTTTAAATTCTTTGCGACATTCAAAATTCACCCCATTAAGGGTGATTATAGTAATTTATGAAGAAAGACGTGAGAAATATGAAACATATAGATTGTAATACCATTATAGAGATAAATATCTTGTGATTTCAAAATCATTTATTAGTTGTTATGATGACATCACTGCACAAATCTACTATGGGGAGACTAATACCCCTTGATTTGAGATCACATGGCATGTAAACTTCACCTCCAAAATTTAGAAGGTTCATATATAAAATATCCCATATAGGGGATGATCCCAAATGGTGGCTAGTACAATCCTTAATTTTAACTTATAATCCTCATCTATCCCAGAATAAACAAGGATATTATCAACAAATACCACAAAAATTAGTGAAGCTACTAATGGGACACCTTTTTCAGATGTTCTATAATGACTTCTGGGTAATTCATCAACCTAAAAGGCATGACCATGTAATCAATATGTCAATACCTCACTTAAAAGCATATTTTCAGAACCAGATCCTCTTTAACAAAGTCATGGTGATACAGATAATAATATTTGAACTTTAAAAAACACCATGAAGACTTAAGTTGATCAAAAATGTGATAAATTAATGGAAAAGGCTAATTGATCATTATTGTGCCTATATCCATCTTCATATAATCAATACACAACTAAATCGACCAATTATCCTTATTTTAAAATAAAACTATAGGGGCCTATGTTGATACACTTAGGTAAATGAATCCTTTGGATTATTGAATCATCCATTTGTACCATTAATTTGATCATCTTGGTGGGGTCCATATGGTATAAGGGAAGAGATATTGTATGCATTATTGGTTTTAAAAAAATTGATAACTCTACATCATACTCCTAGGAAAACCTGAGAAATTATCTAGAAAATCCTTTGGAAACTCACACACTATAGGAGTTAATCCACCCTCATGATCTCCATCACCATCCTATAACATATGATATGGGGTCTAATAAAACCTTTTTACAAAATTTTGATGTTTGGGTCCCTCACATCCTGGTTGAGGATCTCATTCACCTTGAAATAGCTGGGTACATCCATTAGGTTCCACCAAAATCACTCAACACTTATGAAATTTAATGTGTGGCTAAAAATTCACCATCCATTCAACAACGAGGATCATCTCAAAGAGTTCTACATACAAAACAGTAAAATACAAATCCTACATGTCCATAAACATGATGAGTTCACAGGACATACACTTGAAACCATGATCTTGCTTCTTTCGATGACGCGTCAACAACTACATCACATAAGGTATAAGCTTGGATAAAAACATTAAAACACCCAAAAGATGGGAAAAAATAAAATAAATAGAGGATAAGTATCAAAATGAGCAATAGAAAAAGATAATTAAATATGAACTGTACCTTGAATTTTAGTCGGACATATGCATGATTCCATTCGTGCTTAATCAACCTCATGAGGATTACTCATTTTTTCATAATCCTGAGAATGACCAGTGTCCAGTGGCTATTCCATTAACTAAATATTTCGTTAATATGATCCATCTTTACTTCCATGAACCCCATACTAAGATCCCACTATCCTGGATGGATCTAAACAAGATGGAATTTCTTTTGGCGCCATAGATACAAAACCACTTTGATATGGGTGTCCCACCATTGAAAATTGCTTAAAGTGTACCATAGTTACACATTGATGTATTGTCTTATATAAATATGGTAACACAGAACAAATTTTCCCTACCATGTCCACACATTTGGAACACAACCAACCAAGAAACTAAATCCATAGACAAATACTCATGGGGAGGGTGGACATAACTACCACCTCCATTATACCCCTTCTCGTACCTCATTATCTTCCTCATAGAAGAACTTCCACTACTTACTACTACTACTTCTTTATAAAACAAATAATTCCTTTATAATCAATATGGATCATCATATCATGATAACCACCTAATAACAAGTCTTAATGTTGAACAAGATGACTTGAGATCAGATTTATAGTCTCAAAATAACATGGACATCGAATACATCATCTGCTCATTCGAAACGACCTCGAATGCATACCAGACCAACTCTATATAGTTGTTAGCATACTCCATCATAGAATGTTGTCCCTAAAAACAATAAAAACATTTTAGATATGTAGAAATCCAAAATATTATTAAAATAATTCTCATTTAAAATGGTCTTAAATTATTTCTAACCCATTTACTCATGCTTCCATGCTTGATCCACTTAGTCCCACCACTTCCTACTCAGTACATCCAACATAAACAAGTCGCAATTAACAATAAATAAATAATTGGTATAAAAAAACTACAACACCCTCAATATATTCTCAAGACACACCTCTACATCTAGGGTTTTGTGCTACCACATAAATAAGGATGCAAATTCATGAGGATCTTCTAATATTTTCCCCTTCCAGGACTTGGTTAGGAATCATTGAACTATACGACACTAGAACCTGCTCCCAATAAAAAATACATGGATCCTTGAACCATAGATTCCAATAACAATTGATATATTAGTGAGGGATAACCCTCACCATCCTTTTCCCATGGATTTGTAGGAATTCTGTGATAATTAATTTTACTATATAAAGGAAACCCCGCAAGGAAAAACCATTAACCCACATTCTGAAAATTTTCAGCGACAATATAAAATCTAAAATACTTCAATAAATCAAATCAAAAGTAACTCAAAAATAATAAAAATTCAACCAAAAAACTCTTCCCACTGATACTTTCCATATATAGTCGTAAACCTTTATATCTCACATACAATAGAAGTGAATCCAATCCCAACTTCCCTTGGTGACTCGAGTCTTTTCACGATGATTATTGGAAATTTTCCCCCACCAGTAAAAAGAACCTAATGAACAAATAATACATTATTTATTCTAGTTAAACTCTTCTAGAATGTCATATCCCAAAAAGGAGAATTACCTACTCTGATATCAGTTTTTCATGAATCTATATTTGGTGACATCCAATACAACACCCGAGAGAACCCATGGAATTTCCCAAAGGGTATTCCTGATCCACATAGGATAGAAACTAATGCCTCTATATCGGCAATGCACTATGGAAAAAATTTCACCCATTTAAATAACCATATAAATCCAACAAGATAAAACATCAGATAACATATAATCATAAACAAACAAGGCACAACAATTTCAAGATTCAATTTTATCAACATTAATGAAAACAAAAAATATTAAAATGGAATGAGAACAGAAAAAATCCCAAAAAATCTCCATTAAATAAATGGGTCATCTCCCTCGAGAGACCACCACCACACCAACAAGAATGGGAAGACTATCAATCTGATCTACCATCACCTCCATGATGCATCATTCCAAAACCTAGGTCATACAGAATACTGTCTACTACACCCCAATGTGTATGTTGGATGTTAGAAAAATCCTTTTAGAATATCACCTGAAATAATGATTCAATGATTTATCATTGAAAGATAAATCAATATGCACATTTATATAACATCACATGAAACACTTCCATAATAAAAAATTCTTAATATTGTTTTTAATGAAAAAAATTCTCATGCAAACACTTGTAGATAAAATCATTATCAAAAAAGAAATTTTCAATGAAAAAAACATGTATTCAAGGATAATATTATACTGGTACATATCACCACCTGTCATAAGAATCAAAACACAAGAGATCATGATGATAAATACTAATAGGTAATATATCACTAGTTCGACCCCATAAACTTTGTAACTTAGTAATCAAATCCTCCAATGAATACAAGCATTGTTCAAATTCAAAATCCATTAGAGGGGTTCCCATAACAATGTATAATGGTCCCCATATCATGATCCATAACTAGTAGCGTTCACATGCAATATCTAGTATAGGGGATCCCATCTGAAAGGTCTAGAGGTCTCCAATCATATCACATGTTTTGTTTTTGTTGTATTGTCAATCATTCATAATGAATTCGGGCCTATCCAACACTGAGTCAGGTAGAGTAATACATTTAATTTCTGATCCTACCTACTTAAGATTCACTATTTGATAAAATTCCATTCCACATATGACATAAATCATCAATTTCGTAGACATAGGCCATATATCAGAATTTTATAAGGTGATCACTATATTTAAAATTCACATTGACCAATCAATAAATGCTCACATGGAAACTTCCATATTAAATTATCAAAATAACTTTTCCATTTCGCGAACACACTACAACTATTTGGAAATACTTTTCACACAACATCAAAAATTCATGAAAACAATTTTGAAACACAACAAAAAAATAGATCATATGAAATCCAACCATTTAGATGGGAAAATTCTTTTTTTAAATTTATACTCGCATCAAATCCATTTATAACATGCCTTCCATCACATTCACGAAAAAAACACAATTAAGATGTGAAAAAATGCCATTATCATGTAACCAAAATCTATAAAAATTTGGAAAACTAACTTTCAAAACATTTTCAATTCAACTATCATTCAAAACGCATTTATCATCATTCACAAAAATAATAAAAAATATTCAAGATGAACTAAATTGAAGAACACAAAAAATATAGCCAATGTATTTTCAAACAACATATTTTATCACATATACATATCAAAACCTATTCAACTTGAGTTTGTCACCACACACACATAAAATAGAACTCATTATTAGAAGAAATAAATTAATATAAATCCTCTAATATTGTAAAATCTTGGAACCACCATCCCCAAACATAGTAACATCTCGAATCTTTTGAGAAACCACAACCTCACCATAGTAATACCATGTAATGGAAAGGCGAAACAAAAACCATCATGATTCACCTAACATCACATGATAGGATCATCCATTGTTCAAATAACTCATTGGAAAAATAAGAAATCAAGATTGAGGGAAAAGAAACTTATATTGGGGGACGAATAAAATTAAAATGTCTTAATTGATGATTTATTGCTGAACCAAAGCTAAAGCCACCCAGTGATTGATTTTGAACAGATCCAAGAGGGCTCAAAGTAATCTCCCATCGCTAAAAATTTGGAATCGGTTGGATTATTTTTTAGGGTTAAATAAAATATAGAAAATAGTACCTTCCAATTTTTAACGGAATGGATAGGTCACATGGTTTTCCTTTATGGTTTTCCAAAATGTATGGCAATATTTCATCTCCCACTATCATAGAGGTTCATACCACAAGGTTAACCCACATGGTTTTCCTAACAGTCACTACTGCCCATGATGAAAATTGTTTCACAGTTTCCTAGCTATGGGTGCACGGTTTCCACAAACTGTATTTCATCAGTGTGCCCCCTTCTATCAATCCCAAATTATCCATTTCATCCAAAATCTCATAGGGAACCCATGTGATATATACTATACTGAAAATGATCAATGGAATACCTAAAAATTCATGTATGTGAGAGAGATACACAAGTTTTAAGATACTTGGAAGAGTATAATGTGTTTTCTTATTATGAACGTAGTATATACTAATTTTTAGGGTCTTATAAGGATCCCACAAATGAACTTGATGGGTAAAATCCAACGTACTCATCATGTTATCTATGTAAAACTACATGTAGCACCACACTGGCTTCTAGAAGTGTTCCTCACTGAACACCAGTACTCTAGACATATAGGGGTACATGGAATTTACTCTAAGATAGTCATCATGTAGTCTACATGGATAACCTAAGAATTTACTTATAGTTCACGGTTGGGCAACCTAACAAAGGAATAATTATAAACCACAGCTCTAGTAACCCTTAATTTGTGTCACAATTAATATGTTTTTATATGATACAAAGGATTTCATCCTAATGGAGTGACTGGTTAGTCATGAAGAATTATATATATATATATGATTCCCATATTATATAGAAACTACAAAATAAAAACCATTGGAAACATTATTTTATTCTTGATAATATTCATAGTGTCATTCTCCATTTCGGATGGAAATTATAAAAAAATTAGGTGACCTCATAATAAAATTACGTGTTACAAATAATATAATATTTCATGAGTAAATATAGAACAATTACTATAGAAAGGAATGTAACTGAAAAAACATTCCATTTATTCATTAACATGCGATTGAAATTAATCCATGTATAATATCAATACAGTAATCAAATGTATAGTAAAAATACAATTCTCAATGAATGAAATACTCAATGTTTGATTTCATGATCTCAAACATCATGACATCTTTATCCTCACCGTCTTTTGATAAGATAGATTAATCGATGGGTATCTATATACCAAAAACCCATATAATAATTATGGCCAACTGATTGGTCACATGAGACCTATCATTACATCTAGGGGCTACAAATAACCACACCATGCCCATCAATTCATGTCCAATTAATTTATCATATATTGAGTGATCTAGTTATTTAATAAATAGTAGGATTTATCAGTATATATTAGAATTATGTAAATAATAAAAAATATTTATATTTCCCCATTCAATAAAATCACATTCAGAGTAAAACACAGTATGTAAAAATGGAATATGATTTATGAAATCATCCTGTCAATGATTCATAGAAAATATTTATTCAATATAATTTTCATTTTCAATTAAAAATTTCCATAATAAAGTGAATATTTCAAGATGATGTTATAGGCCAAAAAATAAAAGATAAAATATACTAAATATTCATTTTTAAATAATTATTTGAAAATAAAATTGTTTAAATTGGAGAATAAATGGACAATGCAGAAAAAATCACAAAATATTTCATTAAATAATTTTTTAAGTCCATTTAAATTATATAGAAAAATATTAATATTAATAAAACAGTTTTGAAAGTGGTAAAATATTTTAATGATATATATGATAAAAATAATTCCTTTAAGAAAACAAAAATTGAAAAACAACCTTTAAAAAAACAAAATAATGATTCCATTTAAAAAATATACGAAGGCATGGATGACATAAAATTTCTATAATAAATAATTTGAGAAATGTAAATGCCTTTTATAAAACAAAATTTAAAAAACATGGATATGGAAGTTGATGTCTCGTGATCAAAAAGAGAAATATGATCTATTTTTTTGTCAAATATTTCATTTATTGATAAAATTTGATATTAGAGGAAAATTTGTAATATTCAATGTATAGACCATAATTTTAATGATTATATGATAATATGTGGATTTTATTAAGGGTATAATATAAGATTTATTAAATTAAAATTATATAAATCTGTCCCATGATATTGTTAATTAAAATCTTACATTTTTGGTAAATTTTAATTTTGAACTATTGAAAGAAAAAAACGAAACATTATTCATAATTAATAAATATATATTCATGTTTAATACGTAATAGGAGAAATAAATAAACAAAATTAAATTAAATAGGTTCATAATATGAAATATGCCTCAATATAGTGGAAATTGATATGAAATCCATTTCTCATGTTTAATTTTCCTCATAGATTATGTAACAACTAGTATCATACATTTGAATTTGTTATAAAAGATATAATATAATAATATCAAGATCAATAATATAATATATTATCTATTTATTACATCTTATCCCCAGTTTTTTAAAGTCTTTTTTAAAAATAATTTGTTCTGGTGTCAAATTCATTATTTATTATGAGAATTTTAATGTGTTGGTTTGGTCCTTATAAAATGATTATTGTTCCATCATATAGAAAATTTTAAAATTATATAATTATTATATATATTAAATATATATATATATATTGATCCATTAAATGTAGATTTAGAAATAGGACTTATATCATTAATATAGATGGGGGTCGTATGTACACAAGAAAGCTGATTTCACTTTTTGAAAGATGGAAATAATTTTTTGAAATTAATAATTAAAAATTATAGAGTCATTATCTTATCATAAATATCATGTTATATATATTCAAAAAATTTATCCTTATAACCATCATTTTTATGAATAAATGAAAAAATGGTCATAATACTTTGTGGAAGTGCTAGACCACTTGTAAGCTTGACAAACATTATCTCATTTCAAAAGGTTGGAATAAAAAATGTTATATATAATATTATATTTCTTGAATAGTATTTATTTTTTAAATATAATATATATTAATAGTTCTATGTTCATAATAATCCATGTAAAATAGTGATTAATGTGAATTATACTTCTATGTGGATATGGTAAGATCTATATATAATGAAGTAATGTTTTCACTTTCCATTGGATCAAAAAGCGACAAAAAATGTTAGAAACATAATCACAATAACATATAATAATATTTATTATTTCATTATTAATATTTTATTTAGGGTAAAAAATATATTGGAATTATAATAATAAATGAACATGAATTATTCAATAAAGATGGTTAACTCTTCTTCAACAGAATAAAATTTTCTTCTTTATTAAATGATGTTCGAATTTCCATTTATAAAGACGTGAAACACTTATTCATTTATAAAAAAGTTGGATGTAAATTTTTTAGGGTTTGGTTGAGATATATCTTTCAATTTAAATTGATAAAAATATAAAATAAATGAACAATTTTCTTCAAGGGGGGTTACTTCAGTATGTTCTTGAAATAATATAATATAATATGTGTCTAACACCTATAAAATTGTTCCAAAATTACATATCTTATATTATATTTATGTAATAGTATTAATATAAACTTCCAAACTAATTTGGACATGTTTAGAAATTATTTTAAACTATATCTATAGGATTAACACCTTGGTTTTCTTGTTTTATCCTTAAATGTAATATTTTACTTTTAAATATTAATGGTTTATAATATTACATATATGATTAAAATTTGATAAAAGAAAATGGGAATTGGATGATATTATAGATTATATATTATCAATATTGTCCTAATCAAAAATTATATGCCTATAGAAAATTAAATTATATATTATATTCAAAAAAATATCATTAATGAAATTTGTAACAATATTGATTTAATTTGAAATTAAAAATTAAAAATAATTATGTAATTAAAATATAATCCATTAACACATCCATAATATTATATACCCCTATTTTAAATTATTTTAACACATTAGTTCATCTAAATTTTATTACTTTTCACTTCTAAAAATCATTAATTTATATTTATTTTAATTTAATATATACTTTGTTTCTATTGTGTAAGAATATTAGGTATTTATTAATTGAATGAAAATTTAAAATAAATTATTATTTTTTAAAAAATTAGCCCATATTTTAATTATTCATTTAAAGCCAAAAATAAAATCTGTTATTCATTAGAGAAAAATATTAGATATATTAAATTCAAGAGTTTTCCACATTGATTTTATTCTTTCTTTGAGTAATTTAATGTTTAATATCATTGAAAATTGTAGAAAGTGGATATATTTTTGAGGCATCGATTTATTTGTCCAAACTAAATTGATCCAATATTATAAATTTACATTTTTGATAAATTTTAAAGAATAATACCATTGAATTAAAACCCATATAACCCATTTCTCACTTATTGGATTAATGAATGTCCACTAAGGTAAGTATTAATAATTAATAAAAATGTTAATGTAAATATTTAACTAAACTAAAACCCCATATTCCAAATATAATATCAATTTTATCCAATTTATTTAATATTAGTTGAAAAACAATTTTGAGATAAAAATGAAAAGTGATATGAAAAAAAACTTTTATAAAAAAGTATATATTTATATATGAAAATGAACATATATAAAAATAAAGTATAATGTTAGTAAAAAATTAAATTAAATACAATATTTCAAACTAAATTGGGGTTATTATAATTTAGGATTAAATTCACGACGTTATGGATATTTTTAAATTAAAAAAAGATACTTCTACAAAAATCATTGTGTTCTCAATATTCCTAGAAAAATTCATCTTTTCATAAAAACCAAAAAAAATAATTATAAGATAATATTGACATGGTTAATGTAAATATGATATAATGGTTAGATAATAATATTTCTATAGGTTATATTGTTTATCTTAGACTCTATGTTATGTGTAAACCAAGATATCAATGAAATTTCATTTAATTAAAGATAAATATATAATGAAATATTTGGGTTATGTATTCTACTCCCTTATTTGGTAAGCAACCTAAAAGTTACATCAATACAAAACAATCAATCGATGATAATTCTATAGGCACACACACATATCCTTTCATTTTTCTTTATAAATTATATTCCTTCACCATAAAATAATGGATAGGTAAGTTGTATTATTTCGTATCACTCATTTTATGATCCAGAATCTCCACCAGTTAGTTTTCAAAAAACATATCTCTCTATAGTGGTATGAACTATGAGTATATCACATCTTAGGGATCAGGTATATACTTTCATAGCACAGATACATTGGACACAAAAGGAACGTCTTATAGAATCGATTGAAGCATGATCTGGTCATCCATCATCTTTATATGATCAAAAATTTAAAAGATGTTGATAGATATATATGGATCATATTTCCCTTATTTTCAAATATAATAACCAGAATATTACAATATATTCAGAGGAATACAACTTCACTAATAGTATACTATATATCTCACAGAAAATTATTATCATTATGTTTTCGGACTACTCTATGTTACCATTATGTGTTATTAAATTGATTTGACCTTTTTTCCATTTCTCCAAATATATTAGGTCACAATATCATTCTTTATCCACCATAATGAATATATTTAAGAGTTTTACACTTCTTTCTATATATGTATTAAAACGGGGAAAACTAAATGTTCGCCTAATGGTAGTTATTGAATGAACATTTCACCAAAGTTATGAACTAATTACAAAAACATTTTAAATAAAAATTTATTTCTATAAACATTACATGAAGAGTTTTAATTATCTTAAAAGACTCACCATCTATTTGAGGATGTGAAGTGGTTCTGAAACTAAACTCTATATGGAGATCATTCTATTGGATTCTTAATAATTTATTGGTAAACCTAGGATCCCTATTAAAATATTACTGAGAGATTTATTACATAAAATGTAACAAAAAAAAATATAATTTATAATCAATTAATCTATTAAAGAGTGAAATAATATCTACTAGAGATACAATTCACTAATTCTATATGGATATTAGCTACATCCCATAAGTATTATTCTCGTTATATGTTATGGGGATTCAAATGATAAAATACATATTAATGTATTCCCATTTCCATTCGAGTAAGGGTAAAAGTTGTAACATTATATTTTAATTGTTTATAATAGTATTATCATGGAGAAAGACCAAGAATCTAGATAAAAAGTTGAGAATATCAGTTTTCATGTTATACTACAAAAAAATATTCCATCAAATCTTGAGACATGTTTTTATATCTAGGATTAATAGTGAAGGATATACTAAGATCTATATGAAAAAACTCATTGTTAAACTATGGAATTTTTGGGACAAAAAATCAATTCAAGAAACATATCATTCCATCATGATCGTCAATGAACATTGGAACATCCATCTCCTTCAATTGTAATTCCTTATCTTCCTTATAGACTTCTGATTCCCCCCATGGATAAATGGTTACAAATTGATGTGGGAATGATATGATATATCCCATTTCCTCAATATTTGAAGATCCAATATCTACTATTCCATAAAATTTTATTTATGTCAATCCTTATCAGAAAAAAATAGAATTTTATTTTCAATTCAAAAAATCAGTAACCATGTTCACCTTTACATGGTGGTAATGTATTGAGAAATCATAATATTTGATCAACTCCAAAAATATTATCTAGAAGATATTCAATAATTTTTTAATAATATATATATATATATTATTCTATTATGATTATTGTATATATATATATATAACCTTTCACCATAAATTATATTCATGAACATCTTAAATGAAAAAATACCACATCCAACTCCATTTCACATATTAGGTCATTTTTATAATGAATATTCATTTGGTTAGTGACATATACTATCACCAAATCAATCGAGATGTGTAATCATCTTTTTCCATTTATTGATTCATCACTATTGATCACAATCACAACTCTTCTATATGGTCGTATAATCATAGGAATGATTACCATCATTCACATTAGTTCATTGGTATTCACCTAATATACATCCATCAACATGAATAATGTCCCTTTGTAGTCATGATGGTATATTGGATATATAGTCATGAAATATCTCTCCGTAATATTCAGTTGAATCAAGAAAATACACTAAAACTATGGATATGATATTTCATGGTTGGTCAATTCCTTGATCAATGACTTCAATATTTGAAGGACCCACTAATATACCATCTGATGAAATAATATAACCCAAGAATGAGGCTTTTCTATCAAAAATTAATAGATGGAATATTTTGTATATTGTTTTTCAAGTCATAGTGTCCTCAATAGAATTATTAAATATTCTTTATTCTCTTAATTTTTCTTTTAATGCATATGAATATCATATATAATGTAACATACTAGGTAAATAAATAATATTACATTATAATATTTATCAATATTTGTGAATAAAATGTTAATACTACATTAAAGGGAATGCTATGCTCGATGGCGTACCCAATATGCAACAACGAGTTTCTTTGAAATCTTACGTTGCATATTAATAATATAATAATATTATAATATTTTACGCCTATCCGTTGTAATTTCATAAATTAACATAAATAACTACAAAATGATTACATATGTTTGTTAAATATTTTTACACTTATCCAATAAATTCTAGAGGCTTAAAATGCAAATGAATCCAATTTTAAGCATAAATCTTCTACTATTCTTTAAAAGGTCGATTAACCACCTTATGATGGATAACCATTTTTAAATATAATTTTGAAAATTTTATATGTTTTATTTGATAAAATAAAATCCTTCTTTAGAATCTGGACATCAAAATTTACATTGTGTAAATTTTTGTTATTTATCTGATAAAGATCATTTTTAGTGAAAATGTTGCATTTTAATTCAAAACCACCTTTTAATCTGACTTATTTATATGGATAGATTATCATTTTAAATGATATTAATGATTATGTAGAATATATTTTTACCATTTAATCCAATGGTGGTCATTGTAATTGATTTCACTTTGAAATTGGACTTAAACTAGTGTCAATCGTTTAATAGATATTATTTCTAAAAAACACGCTATTTTTTTGACAGCGGTAATGAATTATTAAATAAATTAATGCAACTTATATATGATGAATTTTGTAAAATATTCATCATTTTTCAATTCGGAATATCAAATATATCTTCGGGTGAATTTTTGGTATTTTTCTGAAAAACTTCAATTTTTTATGAATAGCGAAACCACTAAGTGGTAGTTAAAGAAACTGATTTTTCATTTAAATGAATATTTACCACCTCTGGGATTTGATTTTCAAAAATCCAACAGACATGGTTATCATTCGGAAGTAAAATTTGGTTCAATGAGATTAAAATAATTTTTGGTGAATAGTATCTTTTAAGTTTTATTAATCGCGATTAGAGGTAATTAGTGTAATTTAAGGTAAAGATAATGTTATAATAATACAAAATGTCCTTGACACAGGTCCAAACCATATTGGATGAGTTATGTCCGACCAAGACAATCCATGGGTCAACTTAGGTACCCCATGGAGCCACTTTGTTTGGAAAATGACATTAATAGCTTTTTATTTAAAGTTAAAATTAAAATGTCACAAACATGTATTGTTTTACTAAAAAAAATTTACAAGGGGTTGTAAAAGTCATATTTTTTACTATAAATATTAATTAAAAATATAAAAATATTTCCTACATGATGATATTTGTTTTATAATTTTTATACATTAAATAAATTATTTTATTTATGGCACCGTGATGATGTAGTGATTACCTCATAAATGAACAATTTAAATAAAATGAGAAGATAGGGTAAAATATAAGTCTTAAACTTTTCACAAACCTATTGGATGGGTGTATTTAGAAACCTTATCACCTTATCCTCGAAATATATCCATTTTAGGCCTTGAAAATACGAAAATTATTTTATAATAAAGTAATATTTTATAACTTTCAAAGAGTGCCCATCCTCTTCTCTTATAAAAGGCCCCCACCTCTACCAACTTACCTACACCTATCAAGACTTTGGCTCGGAAAACCCCTGCCCATTTCATCTCTCCACATCCCTCTCTTCATCATTGAAGCCTCACCTTTGACATAATGCTTTTCAAAAACACTTTTGGGTCAAACCAAGAGGAGTTACCCGATTTAATTGTAATGTCTTCACTTGTGTTCTTTTGTTTTATTTTTCTTCTACAAACCCCTAAAATATTTTTATTCCTTTATTTTGTAACAAAAACAGTATCTTTAATATACTTGGATATTTTTAGGAGAATTATTCTAGCTACACTTACACACACCTCCATCTAATTGTTAAAGAAAATATTGTTTCTGCTAATTGTGAATTACTGCCTCACGAAACGATGATCGACCAATCTTCTCTTAACTCCTTTCATGGTGGCCATTATGATGTCACTGTATTTTATATATGATATATATGGAATTTAGTTTTCCATATACTTGTATATTTTATATTTAAAACATACCTTTATGCTTTTCATGTTGTGCAAATGCGATAATATCATACTAGGAAGTGTGGACTATCGCCCCCTCAAGTGACGTGACTCGTTAATGCAATACATGGAATGTATAAAGAATGAAATTAATGAAAATATTTAACCTATAAATAATATTTATTATACTGGAATTATAATATATATATCTCTCAATTATTTTTAATTTCATTAATATGTCAAAGAAATGAAAGTAGCGTTCATGCGTACATACGGCCTACCGTCTCCAGGAAAGGTGCATTTCATTTATTTTTATCTCCAAATGTTAGGGAATAGTATATAATGAATATGTACTGGATATATATGATATTTAAAAAATTAATACTATTCTGGTGATTATTTACATATAACTACATGGACAATCTTTTTCAAACAAGTTCATTTTTTACTCATGTACCAAACATCGAAAAAATGTCTGATATGAACTCACCATATTAACCAATTATTATAACATTATAATATGTGATATGAACTGAATAATAATATTTAAAGAAGTACCTTAAGTAATAATAAATTGACCAATGTTTATTTCTCAGTAATATAAATAAACGAAAAAGACAAGTCGGACTTGAGGTAAGGGATCTTACCTCTCTCTTTATATTTAAGTACTCTTTTTATGTAACTTACATTAAGCTCTTCTTTCTTGTGTTGGGGGATGTTTTTTATATTCTTCGTGATGTAAATTTTATGTAAATATTATGAGAGACCCTATTTTATCTCATCAATCCATTTTTGGATGTTTTATGTGGCGCCGTTAGGCAGCCGAATTTTCATAAGGGGATTTTCATCTCACTTTTTATTCCTGTGAGATTCATGCTACATTGGCCACTATTTCCTTTTTTGTGGTGTATGTACTGCAAATTATTTTACTATTTTTATAATATACTCTAATTTATGGGTAGTTACATCGTCATTGTATGACCCTTCTTTCAGGGGGTGTACGTTTCGAATGTTTCCCAAATCGGTAAGGGAACCTTTCACACTCCTCTTTTAGAAAGACTTATTTTTTTATGTCTTTTAATTTACATATTTTTATGTTGGGATATGTTCTTATATATCTTTATTGATGTAAATTTTATTTCCAAGATATTAGATACCGTTTTCTCTCTCATCAACTAATTTTATGAATTTTAAAGTGACGCTATTAGGCTGTCGAATTTTACCAAGGGAACTTTTTAACCCAATTTTGATTTAATTGGGTTCAACATGTAGTTATTGAATATATCATCCTTTGAATATGTGTGAATGACCTTTGATTATTTTAAAATTAATATCCACTTATATTGGGTGTATTTATATTTGTAACACATAATTTTGAGATTGATTTATCCTTAATTTAAGTATACCTTCTTTATAAGGGATTTCATCTCATTTTACATTTCTATTGAAACTTCATTGTTGTTATGCACCAATTCACTCTTATGTGGTGTATATACTGTCCTTTGGAATATTATATCATGAATCCATTTATTCTCATGATATTATAAACTTCTAATTAAATGATATTCCTCAATTATTGTATTCAACTATCTCTAATTTTGGTAAAAACCCTTTAACTAAAATATCACTTTAAATGTTTTAATGATTTGTTCTGATTAATATCCATGTTTTCAAAATGTTTTTAAGGATTTATTTATAAGGATATTAATGGTTTAAAATGTTAAAATCTTTAAGGTGGTATGGGACACTTTGATTCAAAAATATATTTTTTGAATGTTTTAAATGGTTTTGAAAATGGTTTTATTGAATGGATTCATTATTTCAAAATATTAAAATGTTATATTGTTATTGCAATGTGGTAATGTTATCTTTCCTTTATTATTAAGTTATGTTCTATGATTATGTTTTGTTTCTTGGGAATTTTTTTAATGAAAACGGGTGGTTCCATGATAAACTAGTGGTGGGTGAGCCCGATATAGCGCTCCAATGCATTGGGTAACGCGAAGTGGTTAAACGCTATGGCTTCTCCGAAGAGATTTAGGGAATATACTATTATGGGTATTCCAAATGTAACCATGAGGGTTAATACCTACATAAGAATGTTATGAATGCCTCAAGTTACCTTTATGTCTTATGATTTCTATGAGTTATTCGTAAATCTTATGATTTCATGAGGTATGTTAAATTGCTTATGTTTTATGAGTAAATTATGATTTCACTGATTCTTATGTATACATGGAATAATGTTTTCTTTCTGTATTGTTATAACATTACTAATCGTTTTATGCTCATCCCATGTTTTTTTGAAATGTTTTTCACATGACATAAAGTTGAATAGGGTCAAGAATGGGATCAAGGAAATGTCAGTCTGTCTAAAACAAGGAACTAGGCATGACTCTTTTGTTCAAGATTTTTTATTTTTCTGAAAAAATGGAAGCCGAGTAGATGATTCTACTTTGTAATCTTTGAGATGTAATAGTTATGTCCTAATTCTCTAAAACTCTACACCTGAAAATGTCCTCAATGTGAATTATTCATTTAATTTAATAATAAGTAATGTTTAAGGCCGGGTCCTTATATTTGGTATCAAAGTATTGTTTAGATTACTTTAGATGTTAGAGTGTTAAGTGACAAGTTGTGTATAACCACAATGGTTATTATATTAGATAGAGTCATTGTTATTTTTGAAGGTTGGAATGAGTTTGAGATAACATGGATAAGTATATCTTAGTGTTTTTCTTCCTCTTTAGTACATAATGATTTTGTTGATATACTCACACTGACATTTTTGGTTTTAGTAAATGGATGGATCTAGCAGGCACCAAAATGACAATGGGTTTGAAGGAAACTATGGTGGTTCTTTGATTAAGAGACTGGATGAAATGGGGGATTCAATAAGAAATATTGTGGTTATTCTAAACCAACTGTCAGGAGTCGTGATCAACCACTTGATCCTTGGTGAGTTCTCTAATGCATCATATACGAGAGAACCAACCCAACATGGATGTTCAGGTAATAATTATAAAGGTAACCATTAGGGTTTATATGATCCTTACTTTTGAGGTAATTATGGGTTACCATGCGTTATGATGGAATATGAACAACATAGGATAAACTTGAGGTTAAATTATGTTATGGTTATTTTTGAAGATTTTATCTCGTTTTGTGGAACGTTTTAAGAATTATATAGTTTTGGGAAAAGTAAAACACAAAGACAGTGTGACAACATGTTGTGTCGGACAAAGCTGTAGGAATCGAACCCACAACCAAAGTGTGACTGGTATTTATCACCTACCACTGGACTACGTGAAGTCCCTGGATAGTTTGACTAATTATTTTTAGTTTGACGATTTTATGAATGAAGAGTATGTTGATTTTGGGTTATCTATGGAAATTATTAGCCTATCATGGAGGATATGTGATTAGGTTAATTACTTTTCAGTATGAGACTTTAAGAGAAACCGATTTTATTTGAAGATAAATGTTAATTTGTACCATGGGAGACTATGTGATTAAATCCTTTAAATATTTTGGTTTCAATATTAGTTAGGTTTAAATTGAATAATTTTATGGACAAATTTTTTATTGAATGGTCTTCGCTGAAATTTGGGTTTTGTTTGACAAATATTGGTGATTAGGAGTAGTTTTTATTTTTAAAAAAAAATATCATTTTTGGGTATTATCTCATCTCGTACTAAACATTTTGGTTTGGTTTTTGTTGATATCTATTTACATGGTAAATATATAGATATTTTTTTGGATTAAGTGATTCTCAAGAAGTTGATTATAGTACACTTAATGCTAAAAGGTCTTCCTAAATACTCATCTTTTGGGGAAAATATGAGCTTGATTAAGGAATCTAGTAAAAGTTGAAAGTCTACATGACAATTAAGTATGTTCCATTATGATTTAGTTAATCTCAAAAATAAATTCCTCAATGAAGAGTAACTTAAAACAAAAATTTTTTATGTTAACTTTTCCTACTGGGGAATCGAATACCGTTTAACCCATCATAAGTTTGAGATTTTCTTGTGGTTATCTTTCTCTTAGACATGTTTACTATCGCTCTCCATCAGAACATGACCTTTTGTTTTCTCCTCCATATCCATATTTTCATACTTTTAATCCTAGTTTGGGTTAACTCAGGTGACCATTGTACTTCTCTCCCTTTCTATTAAAGTGATTGGTTTACTGACTCTTGTTCAGATGTGGGACATTCAATGAAGTTTGTAACCCCAATTTGAAATTGTGATGTCAAAATTCTCAAAAGGGGTGAAGGATGTAACATCCCAGGGAAATAAATAATATTACATTCTAATATTTATCAATATTTGTGAATAAAATGTTAATACTACTTTAAATGGAATGCTATGCTTGATGATGTACCCAATACGCAACAATGAGTTTCTTTGAAATCTTATGTTGCAGACTAATAATATAATAATATTATAGTAGTTAATGCCTGGCCGTTTTAATGGCGGTAATGAACAGAAATAATTAAAAAATGATTACATATGTTTGTTAAATATATTTACATTTATCCAATAAATGTTAGATGCTTAAAATGAAAATGAATCCAATTTTAACCATAAATCTTCTAATATTCTTTAAAAGGTTAATTATCCGCCTTTTGATGGAGAAACATTTTTAAATATTCTTTTTACAATTTTTTATGTTTTACTTGAAAAAATTAAATGCTTATTTATAATCTATACATCAAAATTTACTTTGTGTAAATTTTTGTTATTTTTCCGATAAAGGTCATTTTTAGTGAAAATGTTGCATTTTAATTCAAAACCTTTTTTTAATCTGATTTATTTATATGGATATATTATCATTTTAATTGATATTAAAGTGTATTTAGAATATATTTTTACCATTTAATCCAATGGTGGTCATTGGAATTAATTTCACTTTGAAATTGGACTTAAATTAGTGTCAATCTTTTAATAGATATTGTTTCTTAACAACACGCTATTTGTTTTGACAGCAGGAAAGAATTATTAAATTAATTACTGAAAATTATATATTTTTAATTTTTTAAAATAGAAATCATTTTTTAATTCAGAATATCAGATATATCTTAGGGAGAATTTTTGGTATTTTTCTGAAAAACATCAAATTTTTTATGAATAGTGAAACCACTAAGTGGTAGTTAAAGAAACAGATTTTTCATTTAAATGAATCTTTACCACTTCTGTGATTTGATTTTCAAAACTCTGACATAAATGGTTGTCATTAGGAACTAAAATGTGGTCTAATTAGATTAAAATAACTTTTTTGGTGAATAGTAACATTTAATTTTTATTAATCGCTATTAGAGGTAATTAGTGTAATTTAAGGTAAAGATAATGTTATAATAATATAAAATGACCTTAACACATGTCCTAACCATATTGGATGAGTCATGGTCGACTAATACATTCCATGGGTCAACTTGGGGACCCCATGGAGCCACTTTGGTTGGAAAATGACATTAATAACTTTTTATTTAATGTTAAAATTAAAATGTCACAAACATGTATTGATTTACTAAAACAATTTTTACATGGGGTTATACAATTAATATTTTTGAATATAAATATTCATTAGAAATATAAAAATATTTCCAAAATCATGATATTTTTTTTATAATTTTTAGACATTAAATAAATTATTTTATTTATGACACCGTGATGATGTAGTGATTACCTCATAAATGAACGGTTTAAATAAAATGATAAGATAGTGTAAAATATAAGTCTTAAAATTGTCAGAAACCTATTTTATGGGTTGAATTCAAAACCGTATCACCTTATCCTAGAAATATATCCGTTTGGGACCTTTAAAATCCGAAAATCATTTTATAATAATGTGATATTTTATAACTTTCCAAGAGTGCCCCTCCTCTTCTCTTATAAAAGTCCCCCAACTCTACCACCTGACCCACACCTCTGAAGCGTTTGGCTCATCCAACCCCTGACCATTTAATCACTGCAAATACCTCTCTTCATCTTTGAAGCCTCACCTTTGGAATAGTTCTCTTCAATAAACCCTTTTGGTTCAAACCAAGAGGAGTTACCCGATTTAAAGGTAATATCTTCACTTGTGTTCTTTTGTTTTATTTTTCTTCTTCAAACCCCTAAACTCTTTTTATTCCATTAATTTGTAACAAAACCAGTATCTACAATATACAAGGATATTGTTGTGTGAATTATTCAAACTACACTTACACACACCTCGGTCTAACGGTTAATGAACATACTGTTTCTGTAGATGACGAATTTCTGTCTAACGAAACGATGATTGTTCAATCTTCTCTTAACACCTTTCACGGTGTCCATTATGATGTCACTATATTTTATATATGATATATATGGTATTTATGTTTTCCATATGCTTCTTTATTTTATATTTAAAACATACCTTTATGCTTTGCATGTTGTGTAAATGCGATAATTTCATACGAGGAAGTGTGGACTACCGCCCCCTCATGTGATGTGACTCGTTCATGAAATACATGGAATGTATGAAGAATGAAATTAATGAAATTATGTGACCTATAAAACATATATATTATACTTTAATTATAATATATATATCTCTCAATTATTTTTAATTCCATTAATATGTCAATGAAATGAAAGTAGCGTTCATGCGTACGTACGGCCTACCGTCTCCATGAACGGTGCATTTCATTTATTTTTATATCCATATGTTATGGAATAGTATAAAATGAATATTTACTGGATATATATGATATTTAAATCATTAATACTATTCTAGAGATGATTTACTTATAACTACATGGACAATCATTTTCAAACAAGTTCGTTTTTGACTCATGTTCCAAACATCGACAAAAACGTCTAATATGAACTCAAATTATTAACCAGTTATTATAAAATTATAATATGTGATATGAAATAAATTATAATATTTCATTGAGGAACATATGAAATTAAAAATTGACCAAAGTTTATTATTCAGGAATATAAAGAAATGAACAAGACATGTTGGACTTGAGGTAAGGGATCCTACCTCTCTTTATTTTTATGTACTCTTTTTATGTAACTTACATTAAACTCATATTTCATATGTTGGGGGATGTTATTTTATATTCCTATTGCTGTAAATTTTATGTTAATATGATTAGAGATCCTTTTTTATCTCATCAATCCATTTTTGGATGTTTTATGTGGCGTCATTAGGCTGCCGAATTATCATATGGGGATTTTCATCTCACTTTTTATTATCTTGAGATTCATGCTATATTAGACACTATTTCCATTTTTGTGGTGTATGTACTACCCATTATTTTACTATTTTTATAATATAATCTCATTTATTTGTAGTTACATCTTAATTGTATGACTCTTCTTTCCTGGGGTGTACGTATCGAATGTTTCCCAAATCGGCAAGGAAACCTTTCACACTCCTATTTTTAAAAGACTTATTTTGTTATGTCTGTTAATTTACATATTTTTATGTTGGGATATGTTCTTATATATCCTTATTGATTTAAATTTTGTGTCCAAGTTATGAGATTCCATTTTCTCTCTCATCAACTAATTTTAAGAATTTTAATGTGACGTTGTTAGGCTGGCGAATTTTACCAAGGGAACTTTTTAACCCAATTTCGATTTTTTGGGTTAAACATGTAGTTACTGAATATGTAATCCGTTAAATTTGTGTGAATGAACTTTGATTGTTTTACACTTAATATCCACTTATATTGGGTGTATTTATATTTTTCACACATAATTTTGAGATTGATTTATCCTTAACTTTAGGATACCTTCTTTATAAGGGATTTCATCTCATTTTACATTTCTATTGAGACATAATTGTTGTTATTCAACAATTCAATACTATTCTTTGGAATATTATATCATGAATCCATTTATTCTCATGATATTATAATGTTCTGATTAAATGTTATTCCTCAATTATTGAATTCAAGTGTCTCTAGTTTTGGTAAAAACCCTTTAACTAAAATATCGCTTTAAATGTTTTAATGATTTGTTCTTATTAATATCCATGTTTTCAAAATGTTTTTAAGGATTTATTTATATGGATATTAATTTTTTAAAATTTTAAAAGCTTCATGGTGGTATGGGACACTTTTATTGAAAATTCCCTTTATTGAATGTTTTAAATGGTTTTGAAAATGGTTTTTTAATGGATTAATTATTTCACTATCTTAAAATGTTATATTGTTATTGCAATGTGGGAATGTTATATATCCATTATTCTTAAGTTATGTTCTATGATTATGTTTTGTTTCTTGGGAATTGTTTATGAAAATGGGTGGTTCCCTGAAAAACTAAGGGCGGGTGAGCCCAATATAGCTCTCCAATGCATTGGGTAATGCGAAGGAGTTAAGCGCTATGGTTTATCCGAAGAGATTTAGGGAATATACTGTGATGGGTATTCAAAACGTAATCATGAGGGTTAATCCCTACATAAGAATGTTATGAATGCCTCATTTAACCTTTATTTATTATGATTTCTATGAGTTATTCATAAATCTTATGACTTCATGAGGTATGTTAAATTGCTTATGTTTTATGAGTAAAGTATTATTCCATTGATTCTTATGTATACATGGACTAATGTTTTCTTTTCGTATTGTTATAACCGTTACTGAGCTTTTTTATGATCATCCCATGTTTTTTTGAAATGTTTTTCATAGGACATAAAGTTGAATACGGTCATGGATGGGATCAAGGAAATGTCTGGCTATCTAAAAAAAGGAACTAGACATGAATATATTGTTCAAGAGTTGTTATTTTTGTGAAAAAAATGGAAGCTGAGTAGATGTGTCTACTTTTTAATCTTTGAGATGTAATAGTTATGTCCTAATTCTCTAAAACTCTAAACCTGAAAATATCCTCAATGTGAATTATTCATTTAATTCAATAATAAGTAATGTTTAAGGCCATGTCCTTATAGTTGGTATCAAAAGATGGTTTAGATAAATTTAGAGGTTATATTGTTAAGTGACAAGTTGTGTATAACCACAAAGGTTATAATATTAGATAGTGTCATTGTTATTTTTGATGGTTGGAATGAGTTTGAGATAACTTGGATAATTATATCTTAATGTTTATCTTCCTCTTTGGTATATAATGATTTTTTTGATATAATCACACTGACATTTCTGATTTTAGTAAAAGGATGGATCTAGGAGGCACCAAAGTGACAATGGGTTTCAACGAAACTGTGGTGGTTCTCTGATTAAGAGACTGGATGAAATGGGGGATTCAATGAGAAATCTTGTGGTTATTCTAAACAAACTATCATGAGTCATGATCAACCATTTGAACCTTGGCGAGTTCTCCAATGAATCATGTACGAGAGAACAAAATCCACATGGAAGATCAGGTAATAATTATAAAGGTAACCATTAGGGTTTATATAATCCTTAATATTGAGGTAATTATGGGTTACTATATTTTATGGTGGAATATGAACGACATGAGATAAACTCAAGGTTAAATTATTTTATGGTTATTTTTGAAGATTTTATCTCGTTTTGGGGAATTTTTTATTAATTATATAGTTTTGGAAAAAGGACAAAATGCAGACCATGTGACAACCCGTCGCGTCAGACAAAGCTGCGGGAATCGAACCCACAACCAAAGTGCGACTGGTATTTATCGCCTACCACTAGACAACGTGATGTCCCTGGTTAGTTTGGCTAATTATTTTTAGTTAGTTTATTTTATGTATCAAGATTAAGTTGATTTTGGGTTATCTATGGAAATTATTAACCTATCATGGAGGATATGTGATTAGGTTAATTACTTTTCACTATGATACATTAAGAGCAACTGATGTTATTTAGAGATAAATGATAATTTGTACCTCAGGAGACTATGTGATTAAATCCTTAAAATATTTGGGTTTCAATCATAGTTGGGTTTCCATTGAAGAATTTTATGGACAAATTGTTTATTAAATGGTCTTCGTTGAACTTTGGGTTTTGTTTGAAAAATATTGGAGATTAGGAGTACTTTTTCTTTTTGTAAAAAAAATATCCTTTTTCTGTATTATCTAATCTCGTACTAAACTATTTGGTATGGTTTTGGTTGAGATCTAAAGACATGGTAAATATATAGATCTCTTTTGTGGATTAGGTGATTCTCAAGAAGTTGATTATAGTACTCTTAATGCGAACAAGTTATCCTAAATACTCGTCTTTTAGAGAAAATATGAGTTTGATGAAGGAATATAGTAAAATTTGAAAGTCTACGTGGAAAGTAAGTATGTTTCATTATGATTTACTTAATATCAAAAATAAATTCATCAATGAAGAGTAACTTAACACAAACATGTTGTCTATTAACGTTTCCTACCGGGGAATCAAATACTGTTTAACCCATCACAAGTTTGTGATTTTGTTGTGCTTAAGTTTCCCTTAGACATGTTTACTATCACTCTCCATCAGAACATGAACCTTTTTTTTCTACTCCATATCCATATTTTCATACTTGGAATCCTAGTATGGGTTAACTCGGGTGACCTTTGTACTTCTATCCCTTTATTTTAAAGTGATAGTTTTACTGACTCTTGTTCTGATGTGGGACTTTCAATGAAGTTTCCAAGCCCAATTTTGAAATTGCGAGGACGCAATTCCAAAAAGGGGTTAGGGATGTAACATCCTAGGTAAATAAATAATATTACATTCTAATGTTTATCAATATTTTTGAATAAAATGTTAATACCACTTTAAAAGGAATGTTATTCTTGATGGCATACCCAATACGCAACAACGAGTTTCTTTGAAATCGTACATTACACACTAATAATATAATAATATTATAATAGTTAATTCCTAGCCGTTGTAATGGAGGGAATGAACAGAAATAACTATAAAATGATTACATATGATTGTTAAATGTTTTTACAGTTATCTAATAAATGTTAGAGGCTTAAAATGCAAATGAATCCAATTTTAAGCATAAATCTTCTAATATTCTTTAAAAGGTTGATTAAGCACCCTTTGATAGAGAACCCTTTTTAAATATACTTTGGACAATTTTATATGTTGTATTTTAAAAAATAAAATCCTTCTTTAGAATCTGGACATAAAAATTTACTTTGTGTAAATTTATGTTATTTTTCCGATAAGGATCATTTTTAGTGAAAATGTTGCATTTTAATTCAAAATATCCTTTTAATCTAATTTATTTAAATTGATATATTATATTTTTAATTGAGATTAAAGTGTATTTAGAATATATATTTTTACCATTTAATCCAATGGTGGTCATTGGAATTAATTTCACTTTGAAATTTGACATAAACTAGTGTCAATCTTTTAGTAGATATTGTTTCTTAAAAACACGCTATTTGTTTTGACAGGTGAAATGAATTAGAAAATTAATTAATGAAACTTATATATTTTTTATTTTGTAAAATGGACATAATTTTTTAATTCGAAATATCAAATATAACTTAGGGTGAATTTTTGGTATTTTTATGAAAAACTTCAATTTTTGATGAACAGTGAAACCACTAAGTGGTAGTTAAAGAAACTAATTTTTCATTTAAATGAAACTTTACCACTTCTGTGATTTTATTTTAAAAAATCCTACATACATGGTTTTCATTATGAAGTAAAATGTGGGTCAATGAGATTAAAATAATTTATTGGTGAATATTAACGTTTATGTTTTATTAATAACGATTAGAGGTAATTAGTGTAATATAAGGTAATGATATTGTTATAATAATATGAAATGAAAATGACACATGTACTACCCTTAATGTATGAGTCATGTACAACCATGAAAATCCATGGGCCAACTTGGGGACCCCTTGGAGCCACATTGGTTGGAAAATGTCATTAATAACATTTTATTTAATGTTAAAATTAAAATGTTACAAACATGTATTGGTTCACAAAAAAAACTTTACATGGGGTTATACAAGTCATATTTTTGACTATAAATGTTAATTAGAAATATAAAAATATTTCCAACATCATGATATTTTTTTATAATTTTTAGACATTAAATAAATTATTTTATTTATGACACCGTGATGATGCAGTTATTACCTCATAAATGAACGATTTAAATAATATGAGATGATATGGTGAAATATAAGTCTTAAACATGTCACAAACCTATTGGATGGGTGGATTTTGATACCTTATCACCTTATCCTTGAAATATATCATTTTGGGACCTTTAAAATCCGAAAATCATTTTATAATAAAGTAATATTTTATAACTTTCCAATAGTGCCCCTCCTCTTCTCTTATAAAAGGCCCCCACATCTACCACCTTACCCACACCACTCAAGCCATTGTCACAGACAAAACACACCCATTTCATCTCTCCACATCCCTCTATTCATCATTGAAGCCTCACCTTTGGTGGAATGATCTTCATGAAACCCTTTTTTTTCAATCCAAGAGGAGTTACCTGATTTAAAGGTAATGTCTTCACTTGTGTTCTTTTGTTTTATTTTGCTTCCCCAAACCCCTAAACACTTTTTATTCCTTTCTTTTGTAACAACACCAGTATATTAAATATACTAGTGTGTTTTTATGTGAATGATTCGAGATACAGTTACACACACTTCTGTCTAATGGTTAAAGAACATATTGTTTTTGTGGATGGCGAATTACTGCCTCACGAAACGATGATTGTTCAATCTTCTCTGAACACCATTCATGGTGGCCATTATGATGTCACAGTATTTTATATATGATATATATTGTATTTATGTTTTCCTTATGCTTCTATATTTTATATTTAAAACATACCTTTATGCTTTGCGTATTGTGAAAATGCGATAATTTCATACGAGGAAGTGTGGACTACCGCCCCCTCAAGTGATCTGACTCATTCATATAATACATGGAATGTAAAAATAATGAAATTAATGAACATATGTGACCTAGAAAACATATATATTATACTATAATTATAATATATATAAATATATATATATCTCAATTATTTTTAATTCCATTATTATGTCAAAGAAATGAATGTAGCGTTCATGCGTACGTACGGCCTACCGTCTCCATGAACGGTGCATTTCATTTCATTTTATCATAAAATGTTATGGAATAGTATAAAATCAATATGTACTGGATATATATTATATTTAAATCATTAATACTATCCTGGAGATGATTTACTTATAACTACATGGACAATCATTTTCAAACAAGTTCCTTTTTGACTCATGTACCAAACATCGACAAAAACGTTTGATATAAAGTCACATTATTAACCAATTATTATAACATTATAATATGTGATATGAAGTCAATAATAATCTTTAAAGAAGGTCCATCAGAAATTATAAATTGAAAAAAGTTTATTATTCAGAAATATAAAGAAACGAAAGACATGTCGGACTTGAGGTAAGGGATCCTACCTCTCTCTTTATTTATAAGTACTATTTTTATGTAACTTACGTTAACCTCCACTTTCTTATGATAGGAGATGTTATTTTATAATACTCTTACTGTAAATTTTAGTTTAATATAATGAGAGACCCTATTTTATATCATCAATCCATTTTTGGAAGTTTTATGTGGTGTCGTTAGGCTGCCGAATTTTCATAAGGGGATTTTCATCCCACTTTTTATTCTCGTGAGATTCATGCTACATTGGCCACTATTTCCTTTTGTGTGGTGTATATAATTCCAATTGTTTTACTATTTGTATAATATACTCTCTTTTTTTGGTAGTTACATCTTCATTGTATGACCCTTCTTTCATGGAGTGTTCGTTTGGAAAGTTTCCAAAATCGGCAAGGGTACCTTTTACACTCCACTTTTAAAAAGACTTATTTTGTTATGTCTTTTAATTTACATATTTTTATGTTGGGATATGTTCTTACATATCCTTAATGATTTAAATTTTATGTCCAAGTGATGAGATACCATTTTCTCTCTCATAAACTAATTTTACGAATTTTAATGTGACGCCTTTACACTGTCGAATTTTACCAAGGGAACTTTTTAACCTAATTTCGATTTCTTTGGGTTCAACATGTAGTTATTGAATATGTAATCCTCTGAATATGTATGAATGAACTTTGTTTTTTTTTTACAATTAATATCCACTTATATTGGGTGTATTTATATTTGTCGCACATAATTTTGAGATTGATTTGTCCTTAATTTAAGGATACAATCTTTATAAGGGATTTCATCTCATTTTACATTTCTTTTCAGACTTCATTGTTGTTGTGCACCAATTCACTGTTATATGGTGTATATAATGTTCTTTGAAATATTATATCATGAATCCCTTTATTCTCATGATATTATAAATTTCTGATTAAATTTTATTCCTCAATTATTGTATTCATTTGTCTCTAATTTTGGTAAAAACCCTTTAACTAAAATATCGATTTAAATGTTTTAATGATTTTTTCTTATTAATATCAATGATATAAAAATGTTTTTAAGGATTTAATTATATGGATTGTTATGGTTTAAAATTTAAAAATCTTCAAGGTGGTGTGGGACACTTTGATTCAAAAATCTCTTTATTGAATGTTTTAAATGGTTTTGAATATTATTTTTTAATGGATTCATTATTTCAATATCATAAAATGTTATATTGTTATTTCATTGGGGGAATGTAATCTTTCCTTTATGATTAGGTTATGTTCTATGATAATGTTTGGTTTCTTGGGAATATTTTTATGAAAATGGGTGGTTCTGTGATAAACTTAGGGCGAGTGAGCCTGATATATCCCTCCAATGCATTGGGTAACATGAAGGGGTTAAATGCTAAGGTTTATCCCAAGAGATTCATTGAATATACTGTGAAGGGTATTCCAAAAGTAACCATGAGGGTTACTCCCTACGTAAGAATGTTATGAATTCCTCATGTTACCTTTATGTCTTATGATTTCTATGAGTTATGCGTAAATCTTATTATTTTATGAGGTATGTTAAATTGATTATGTTTTATGAGTAAAGTATGATTTCATTGATTCTTATGTATACATGTACTAATTTTTTCATTCTGTATTGTTATAACCATTACTGAGCTTTTTCTGCTCATCCCATGTTTTTTTTTGAAATGTTTTTCACAGGACATAAAGTTGAATAGGGTCAAGGAATGGATCAAGGAAATGGAAGGATGTATAAAAAAATGAACCGGACATGATTCTATTGTTCAAGAGTTTTTATTTTTGTGAAAAAAAATGGAAGATGAGTAGATGTGTCTACTTTGTAATCTTTGAGATGTAATAGTTATCTCCTATTTCCCTAAAACTCTAATCCTATAAAGATCCTCAATGTGAATAATTCATTTAATTAAATAATAAGTAATGTTTAAGGTCGGGTCCTTATAGTTGGTATCAAAGGATGGTTTAGAAATCATTAGAGGTTAGTGAGTTAAGTGACAAGTTGTGTATAACCACAATGGTTTTTATATTAGATATAGTCTTTTTTATTTTTGAAGGTTGGAATGTGTTTGAGAAAATTTGGATAAGTATATCTTAGTTCTTATCTTCCTCTTTAGTACATAATGATTTTGTTGATATAGTCACACTGACATTTATGGTTTAGTAAATGGATTGATTTATCAATGACCAAAGTGACAATGGGTTTGAAGGAAACTATGGTGGATCTCTAATTAAGAAACTAGATGAAATGGGGGATTCAATGAGAAATCTCATGGTTATTCTAAACCAACTATCAGGAGTCATGATAAACAACTTGATCCTTGGTGATTTATCTAATGAATCATGTACGAGAGAACCCACTCGACATGGAAGTTCATGTAATAATTATAAAGGTAGCCATTAGGGTTTATATGATCCTTAATTTTGAGGTAATTATGGGTTACTATAAGTTATGATGGAATATGAATGACATGAGATAAAGTTGAGGATAAATTATGTTATGGTTATTTTTTAAGATTTTATCTTATTTTGGTGAATGTTTTAATAATTATATAGTTTTGGAAAAAGGACAACATGCAGACCGTGTGACAACCCGTCACGTCGGACAATGCTGCGGGAATAGAACCCACAACCAAAGTGTGACTGGTATTTATCACCTACCACTAGACTACATGAAGTACCTGGTTATTTTGACTTATTATTTTTAGTTATATGGTTTTATGAATCAAGATTTTGTTGATTTTGGGTTATCTATGGAAATTATTAACCTATCATGGAGGATATGTGATTAGGTAAATTACTTTTCAGTATGAGACTTTAAGATAAACTGATGTTATTTAGAGATAAATGTTAATTTGTACCTTGGGAGACTATGTGATTAAATCCTTCATATATTTGGGTTTCAATCTTAGTTGGGTTTACTATGAATAATTTTATGGACAAATTGTTTATTGAATGGTCATCGTTGAACATTGGGTTTTGTTTGACAAATATTAGAGATTATGAGTAGTTTTTCTTTTTGTAAAAAAAATTATACTTTTGGGTATTATCTGATCTCATACTAAACATTTTTTATTGGTTTTGGTTGATATCTAAAGACATGGGAAATATATAGTTCTATTTTGTGGATTAGGTGATTCTCAAGAAGTTGATTATAGTACTCTTAATGCGAGCAGGTCTTCCTAAATACTCGTCTTTTGGAGAAAATATTAGTTTGATTAAGGAATCTAGTAAAAGTTGAAAGTCTACGTGACAAGTAAGTATATTTAATTATAATTTATCTAAGCTCAAAAATAAATTTCTCAATGAAAAGTAACCTAAAACAAAAATGTTGTCTGTTAACTTTTCCTACTGGGAATCAAATACGGTTTAACCCATTATAAGTTAGTGATTTTCTTATGTTTAACATTCTCCTAGACATGTTTACTATCACTCTCCATCATAACATGAACCTTTTTTTCACCACCATATCCATATTTTCATACATGGAATCCTAGTATTGGTTATCTCGGGTGACCTTTTTACTTCTCTCCCTTTCTTTTAATGTGATAGTTTTACTGACTCTTGTTCCGATGTGGGACTTTCAATGAAGTTTCCAAGCCCAAATTTGAAATTGTGAGGATGAAATTCCCAAAAGGGGGGAAGGATGTAACATCCCAGGTAAATAAATAATATTAAATTCTAATTTTTATCAATATTTGTGAATAAAATGTTAATACTACTTTAAATGGAATTCTATGCTTGATGGCGTACCCAATACGCAACAACGAGTTTCTTTGAAATCTTACATTGCACAATAATAATATAATAATATTATAATAGTTAACACCTAGTTGTTGTATTGGCAGGAATGAACATAAATAACTAAAAAATAATTACATATGTTTGTTAAATATTTTTACATTTATTCAATAAATGTTAGAGGCTTAAAATGCAATTGAATCCAATTTTAAGCATAAATATTCTTATATTATTTAAAAGGTCGATTAACCACCTTTTGATTGTGAACCCTTTTTAAATATACTTTTGACAATTTTATATGTTTTATTTCACAAAATAAAATCCTTTTTTAGAATCTGGACATCAAAATTTACTTTGTGTAAATTTATGTTATTTTTCCGATAAAGACCATTTTTAGTGAAATTGATGCATTTTAATTCAAAACATCCTTTTAATCGGATTTATTTATATTGATAAATTAACTTTTTAATTGAGATTAAAGTGTATTTGGAATATATTTTAACCATTCAATCCAAAGGTTGTTATTGGAATTAATTTCACTTTTAAATTGGACTTAAACCAGTGTCAATCTTTTAATAAATATTGTCTCTTAAAAAATGCTATTTGTTTTGATAGCAGGAATGAATTATTAAAATAATTAAAGCCACTTATATATTTTTAACTTTCTAAAATAGACATAATTTTTGAATTTGGAATATCAAATATAGCTTAGGGTGAATTTTTGGTATTTTTCTGAAAAACATCAATTTTTGATGAATAGTTAAACCACTAAGTGGTAGTTAAAGAAACTGATTTTTCATTTAAATGAAACGTTACCACTTCGGTGATTTGATTTTAAAAAATAAGACATACATGGTTTTCATTAGGAAGTAAAATGTGGTTCAATGAGATTAAAATAATTTTTTTGGGGAGCAGTAACTTTTATGTTTTATTAATCGCGATTAGAGGTAATTATTGTAATTTAAGGTAAAGATAATGTTATAATAATATGAAATGACATTTACATATGTCCTACCCTTATTTTATGAGTCATGGACGACCAAGATAATCCATGGTTCAACTTGGGGACCCCATGGAGCCACTTTTGTTGGAAAATGACATTAATAACTTCTTATTTAATGTTAAAATTAAAATGTGACAAACATGTATTGTTTTAATAAAACAATTTTTACATGGGGTTAGGAAAGTAATATTTTTGACTATAAATATTCATTAGGATGATAAAAATATTTCCTACATCATTATAATTTTTTTATAATTTTTAGACAATAAAAAAATTATTTTATTTATGACATCGTGTTGATGCAGTGATTACCTCATAAATGAATGATTTAAATAAAATGAGAAGATATGGTGAAATATATGTCTTAAACATGTAACAATCCTATTGGATGGGTTGATTTAGAAACCTTTTCACCTTATCCTAGAAAAATATCTTTTTTGGACCTTTAATATCCGAAAAGCATTTTATAATAAAGTAATAATTTATAACTTTCCAGGAGTGCCCCTCCTCTTCTCTTATAAAAGGCCCCCACCTCTACCACCTTACCAACACCTCTCAAGCCTTTTTCTCGGCCAAATAAAGCCCATTTCATCTCTCCACATCCCTCTATTCATCATTTAACCCTCACCATTGGCAGAATGCTCTTAAAGAAACCCTTTTGGTTCAAACCAAGAAGAGTTACCCGATTTAAAGGTAATGTCTTCACTTGTGTTATTTTGTTTTATTTTGCTTCTCCAAACCCCTAAACTATTTTTATTCCTTTCTTTTTTAACAAAAACATTATATTAAATATACTAGGATGTTTTTATGTGAAGTATTTGAGATACACTTACACACACCTCCTTCTAAATGTTAAAGAACATATTGTTTCTGTGGATGGCGAATTACTACCTCACGAAACGATGGTTGTTCAATCTTCTCTTAACACCTTTAATGGTGTCCATTATGATGCAATTATATTTTATATATGATATATATGGTATTTATGTTTTACATTTACTTCTGTTTTTTATATTTAAAACATATTTTTATGCTTTGAATGTTGTGAAAATGCGATAATTTCAAACGTGGAAGTGTGGACTACCGCCCCCTCAAGTGATGTGACTCATTAATGCAATACATGGAATGTATAAAGAATTAAATTAATGAACTTATGTGACCTATAAAACATATATATTATACTGGAATTATAATATATATATCTCTCAATTATTTTTAATTCCATTAATATGTCAAAAAAATGAAAATAGCGTCCATGCCTACGTACGACCTACCGTCTCCATGAATGGTGCATTTCATTTATTTTTATCTCCAAATGTTATGGAATAGTATAAAATTAATATTTAATGGATATATATGATATTTAAATCATTAATACTATTCTGTAGATGATTTAATTATAACTACATGGTCAATCATTTTCAAACAAGTTCATTTTTGACTCATGTCCCAACATCGAGAAAAACATCTGATATGAACTCACATTATTAAACAATTATTATAACATTATAATATGTGATATGAACTGAATAATAATAATTAAAGGAGGAAATTAAAAAATTATAAATTTACCAACGTTTATTATTCAATAATACAAAGAAACGAACAAGAAAAGTTGGACTTTAGGTAAGGGATCCTACCTCTCTCTTTAATTTTAAGTAATCTTTTTATGTAACTTACATTAAGCTTCTCTATCTTATGTTGGAGGATGTTCTTTTATATTACTCCTTCTGTAAATTTTATGTTAATATGATTATAGACTCTATTTTATCTCATCAATCCATTTTTCAATGTTTTATGTGGCGCCGTTAGGCTGCTGAATTTTCATAAGGGGGTTTTCATCTCACTTTTTATTCCCGCGTGATTCATGCTACATTGCCCAATATTTCCTTTTGTGTGGTGTATTTACTACCCATTATTTTACTATTTGTGTAATATAATGTCATTTATGGGTAATTACATCTTCATTTTATGACCCTTCATTCATGGGGTGTACGTTTCGAAAGTTTCCCAAATCGGTAACGAAACCTTTCACACTCCTGTTTTAAAATGACTTATTTTGTTATTTCTATTAATTTACATATTTTTATGTTGGGATATTTTATTATATATCCTTATTTATGTAAATTTTATTTCGAATTGATGAGATACCATTTTATCTCTCATCAGTTAATTTTATGAATTTGAATGTGACTCCTTTATAATGTCAAATTTTATCAAGGGAACTATTTAACCCATTTTCGATTTCTTGGGGTTCAACATGTAGTTATTGAATATATCATCCTTTTAATATGTTTTAATGGCCTAAGATTGTTTTACACTTATTATCCACTTATATTGGGTTTATTTATATTTTTCACACATAATTTTGAGATTGATTTATCCTTAATTTAAGGATACCTTCTTTATATGGGATTTCATCTCATTTTACATTTCTATTGAGACTTCATTGTTTTTATAAACCAATTCACTCTTATATGGTGTATATACTGTCCTTTGGAATATTATATCATGAATCCATTTATTCTCATGATATTATAAAGTTATGATTAATGTTATTCCTCAATTATTGTATTCAAGTGTCTCTAATTTTGGTAAAAGCCCTTTATCTAAAATATCGCTTTAAATGTTTTAATGATTTGTTATTATTAATATCCATGTTTTCAAAATGGTTTTAAGGATTTATTTATATGTATATTAATGGTTTAAAATGTTAAAAGCTTCAAGGTGGTATGAGACACATTGATTCAAAAATCTCTTTATTGAATGTTTTAATGGTTTTGAAAATGGTTTTTTTGAATGGATTCATTATTTAAATATCTTAAAATGTTATATTGTTATTGAAATGTGGGAGTGTTATCTTTACTTTATGCTTAAGTTATGTGATATTATAATGTGTTGTTTCTTGGGCATTGTTTTTGAAAATGGGTGGTTCCGTGATAATCTAAGCATGGGTGAGCCTGATATAGCTCTCCAATTCATTGGGTAACGCGAAGGGGTTTAACGCTAAGGTTTCTCCGAAGAGATTTAGGGAATATACTATGATGGGTATTCCAAACATAACCATGAGGGTTAATACCTACGTAAGAATTTAATGAATTCCTCAAGTTACCTTTATGTATTATGATGTCTATGAGTTATTTTTAAATCTTATGATTTCATGAATTATTTTAAATAGCCTATGTTTTATGAGTAAAGTATGATTTCATGGATTCTTATTTATACATGGAGTAATGTTTTCTTTCTGTATTGTTATAACCCTTATTGAGCTTTTTATGCTCATCCCATGTTTTTTTGAAATGTTTTTCACAGGACATAGAGTTGAATAGGGTCAAGGATGGGATCAAGGAAATGTCAGGTTGTCTAAAACAAGGAACTAGACAGACTCTTTTGTTCATGAGTTTTTTTTTGTGAAAAAATGTAAGCTGAGTAGATGTGTCTACATTGTAATCATTGAGATGTAATAGTTATGTCCTAATTCTATAAAACTCTTAACCTAAAAATATCCTCAATGTGAATTATTCATTTAATTCAACAATAAGTAATGTTTAAGGCCAGGTCCTTATATATAATGACTTTTGGAATCTAATGAAGGTAATATTTAATGACCATATTCATAAATACATTAATTTATAAGGATCATTTGTTTGTAAAAATTTCATTTATATATATTCATAATAATATTACAATGTAACAATTTTGGTATTTTTTGTTTCCTCATTTTCCCATAGATGATAATATAATGACCAAAGTCATATCATGGAAAAATATGAAGCTCCAAGTAATTGATCAAAAATACTATCAATACAGGGAATATGATATTTTCTCTTAATAAATATTTTGTTATATTCCCAGAAATGAAGGAATGGTTGGATTGACACGTATTTCATCATAAAAAAGAAGAGGAGAACCCCTAGTTAATTAATAGGCTGAACTAATCCATTATATATATAGTATCTTATAATTGATTCATAAATTCTACAAACCCAATTGTGGTTATTCTATATATAGTCTTTTAAATATTTATATCTCTATGTTTGAGTTCTACTAAAAAAACAATCTTCCTGATCTATGGGACAAAAATGGACCACTTTTATAAAGACATAAAAAATCTCCCATATAGTATACATATCTTTAATATTGAGTTTCCTCCCAACTATCTATGATAAATATCCCTTGGTAATTTTTAATAATACCCATTTTATTGAATAAATTTACATTTTTATTTCAGCTTCATCCTCACGCCCAAAGTCTATCACTCTTTGATTTAGAATATCAAATGCAACTAATCTTTATATAAAATTGATTTAGTGTTTATACTATGATTGAAAGTATCTAAAAAATTAAAATAAATTTTACTAGATGTATATCAAAAAAATTTCATGGAAGAATATTATCCCAAAAATATACTGATGATGATATATATATATATGAGACATATTCATCATGCCATTTTTATTTATACTTCTTACTAAACATCTAATCATTGACATAGTGATTTGATAATATTAAAAAATTAATCATATATAAAATATTTCGTTGAACCTAAATAATATAAATCATTTTTAATTATAGAGTGGATATTAATTATACCTTTCACCACATCACTTTAAATATCCTCTACTACAGTAGTAATTGAAAAAAATATCCCTTATCCCCTTACATTCTTATATGATAAGTTCCCTAGAAGCATGGGGAAATGAATTGATTAATGCACCATAATATTATTGTTTTATCATTCGATATTAGTGAATTCCTACGTTGAGTTAAATTCAATAGAAATAGAACCATTATATCCAAACATTTAACAAACTCAAATGTATTTCAATAATTTCCTATAATATTTCATTAAAAATGTTTAACATGATGTTAATTGTTTCTTTATATCATTCTTCATTAATGATTTCCCTTGTTTTTTTTAATAAGTGAATTTTTATTCATTTTTTTTAATTAATTATATATGATCTAGAAAATTCAATTTTTGTATTAAGAGAACATGATATTCCATAATCATATTATGAAATCATTTGAGAATCTAGTGCCCTTTCAAGAATCAACCTATGATTATCAATGAAATGGAGAAACATTTTTTCTGAATTATATACCCTGTAAAAAATAATTCATTCCTAATATTATAAAGTTATCGAAATAAATGACCAGGAATTCATATTCCTTTGTCTTTATAGTGATGAACTCCCACATTATTTAATATTTATTTTCCTGAGGGAAGTATTTCTCAAAGAAAATCATGTTATAATTTATATATTCCATGCTCCCTCTCTCATCCTTTTATTAACTGTTATTGATTAATGAACAAAATTAATCAATATCTCCTTTCAAAAAATAAAGTCATAGAATAACCTTTTCATTTTCATTAAATCAAAAATGAATAAATATACTTATGGGAGACATTATCAATTGTTCATATACCTATGGAATATTAGTTTCATTAATAGATGGGATCATATATCATATGAAGAGATCTTACATATGTGAATCACTTAGTCGTAATGCATTCTTCTCTATTCTGGTATACATATTACTCATAACTAAGTCAGATAATCTAACATGTCCATTATTTTCTCAATTCCCACAACAATGATATTATATATCTATGGTGGTAAATACCTACATTGTTTATAGGTGTTGATCAAATATATTTCATTAGGATTCATAAAAAATTATCAAAATCAATGATTTAACTTACCAACATCATGAATTGTAATCAATAAAAAATAATAAATTTGAAAAAGATCTCAAATAATATAAGAGTTTATTTAATTTATCATTATACATATATTCATTTATAATCTAGTAAAAAAGGATTCAACTGAACATACTTAGATACCAAATACTAAAATCCCAAAACTGGTGAACTAGATTTAGTTTCTACATTATTACATTTCCATATGTTACATGGGTTCTCGTCATGAAGGAAAGTTCAATTTAGTATTAAAGAACAAGATACATTAATGAAAATGTGATATTATTAAATATAAAATTTTTAAAAACATTAAAAAGTGAAAAAAAAGGGTGATCTCAGTTTCTTTGTAAGAATTTTTTTAATACATAATATATTATGATTATATAAAGAATAATCAATATATTGATGTAAATAACTGAAAACACATGTCATTAATTAAAAACAATTATCATGGAACAAATATCTCGATAATATCTATGTACTAATAACTTGGATAAAAATTACTGATTACCCAATAATGTAGGTAAATAAAGTCAGAATTCATGATCTCGTACATCATGATATATTTATATTAAGTAAATATTCAATGAATATTTAAATTTTGGGTATGTATAAAACGCAGAATGATTAAAATTTATTGGTAATATAATTTTTCTTTTGAGAGTTTTTAATGCATCAAGGGGATATCTATTTGGACCAATAGGGTCCTCTATACCCTAAAGGGGGGGTGAATTAGGGTATGGATATTATTTTTCAAAATTCTTCCTGCCTCACTAGATCTTGGCCTCTTTATTACATGTGTCACTGTTTTAACTTGTGTGTTTATTATGACCACTTATTTTCTTATTTATCTGATGATGATGCTTTAAATGCAATGTAGGGATGTAAGCCTGTAGACACATAGATTTTTAATTGGTTCACCCTCACTGGGATACATCCAAGGAGTATAAAATGGCAATGTGCCACTGTACCAAATCTACTAAAGAACACTACTGTTTACAAGGTTCAGGATAGATCACATTTGTGCCCAGGATCACAGCCTTTACATAGTTTAGGGTCAGCTCAATGCTTTCCCAAGGGTCACTCCCTGTTTCTCTCTCTCTGGCTCACTAACAGTGGAGAGGATCACCTTCTTCCTCTTCTTTTTTTCACTGCTACAGAAATGATCCACTAACAGTTTATAGACCTTTAGGTATCTTAATTATCACTAATGAATACATCCTCTATTGTATGTAGATTCCCTGTTGAAGTCCAACTTTCACCCGTAGATTAATCTCACTTTGCACCGAAGGTATCGGGCAGTCTAGCAGATTCCACACAGCCCTGAATCACTGTCGTGCATCAACCATACCTGGCGCCCTTCTCTATGTTGGCGTGCAAGTATCGACATGCAAGTTATAATTGGAGTGAATGTCCACCTCAACCACTTGCATGTCACAAGCTTTTACAACTCCAAACAAGCCCGACTCACCCCCTTTTATGCCCAAACCAATATTGGTGTGCAACCATCAACTAACACGCTTCTTCAAAACTGGCTCACAAGTTCACCTCAACCATGTACATGACACAACATTCTTTAACTTAAAACTTGGGCAACTCCCTTCCTTTCTCTCCCAAACCACCTTGGTCGCACAACAAACAACTGGCGCACAACTTCTACTTGCACTACCCACCACCACTTGCCCGACCACCACATGTTCCTGATGGAATCTCTGATTTTCTCTAAATGTTGAACTCATACATAATGAGGAGGGTTCGACCTGTATTTATAAACATTTTGACACCCTACACGAGGGCATGAAAGTATCCCCTCGGCGTGCAAGTTCTGGCACGCATGCGTCTGCCGTGCAACTCACTTGCGCGACCAACCCAAAAACTTGGGCGCCCCTTTTCCCTTTTCCATATTTTGATGTTCAGATCTTAAAAAACATATGGTGCGCAAGTTTCCTCACCTTCAATTCAATGGCGCACAAATCCATTTTCCAAAACCACTGTTCTTCTATTGTCGATTTTCAGGCCCAGAAATTTGGCAAACACTAGAAAAAGGGACCACCTTGTATTTGCTCTTTTTATACCACCCCCAGATAATCCATTCCTTTGTTGATTTTCATGAATCAAACATGGACTTTTAACCATAGCCCTTGAACTCGACATACCACAAAGAAATCTTCTTTGTCAACACATTTGTATGTCATGGTGTCCTTAGTCAACAATCACAACACAGATGTCCACTTTGTCAACAAACAAAATCACCTCAAAAATGATTCAATGATGCCTTGATGGATTTTTCACACTAATATCTATAACTAGTACCTAATTGATACAAAATCTCCAATTAATTATTCATATATTTAACTATAAATATAATTCATAAAATATATTCTTCATCAAAAATCTTCTTTATTTTTAATGAATTTTTAATATTAATATTTCCAGATACAAAAAAAAAAATTCATCATAAAAAACCATATGTGAAAATGGTGAATGTTTTAGGAAATACTCATATCCATTATACATATAATAGGATTAATTAAGAGTAATATAATGTCAAATTAATAATTTTCACAATAAAAACATTTGTGTCAAGAAAATTTTAATGACAAAAAAACTAATAATAGAGAAAAAAACCCGATATTATTTGAGACTATTAGATTTAAAATTAAATAATTTCCTTTTGTAAACAAACAAAAATGGATGAAAAAAATTAGAATATCCTTTCATTATATTTTTTCTTGTAAAAACATTGATAATATATAGAAATTTCCAAAAGATAATAAATTTTTCTTAGTGATGGGATAATTTTACAACACTGCATAAAATAAAATAACATACCTTTTTACATTTTTCTAAATAATGTAGAAAATGATCCATTAAAAGAACATTATAATGATTTATTCTGAACCACATGAAATCATATAGTTACATAAATTTTCATAAATACATCATTTGAGTACATTAAATGGTATTTTGTAAAATAATACTTCGATATACTGGCATGGATGAAAAATATACCCAACAAAAAAACACAAATAATATTTTATATTTCATTTAAATATTTTTTAAATGATTAAAGTTACAATGAGACTAAAATATATATAAAACACAAAATCGTATGAAGTAAACATAGGATAATAAAATATATGTAGTTTATAAATACATAAAATATGATTCCTTCAATGAAAATAAAATCAATCCATAAAATGAGATTTTAAAATAAACCTCTACCTATTTTTTATATTTCAAATTGTAACCCCATGAATGAAAACCATGAATTGAAACAATAATCATCACGAATAAAAATATATTCATCTTAAGTAAAAAATGGTTATTTAATAGACCACATCAAAAAGTTGGTCACAATACTGAATATATCTCAAATGGGTGAAAATTTGGTAGACAATCCTTACCTTTAGTTTGAATTTCCTTGTATACCCCATAAAACACCATATATTAAATATCAATGTATTATAATTCAATAATATAATAATTTAAATGTATATAATAATATATAATATTGATTTATAACATATTAATACCCATTTAATAACAACATTTTATTATTATCATTGTTTCGGTTGTTAATTGCTTCAGTTCTCATGTGAATTTTGGATTGGTAGTATCATTACATGTCTGTTTATTATGGTTATATAATAAATATAATTTTAATAATTATTAATGAATCCTATATATATATATATTAATTTATTAATTTATTTACATTATATCATAAAGGGTATAGATATAAAAAATATTAAATCTTCCATAGAGACAGTAGGTCATACGTATTCCTGAACACTACTTTCAGTTTCCCATAGAATGAATGAATGAAAAATTATACAAATATTAGCCATGATAGAATAATTATTTATTAATATATATCATATTTATTCATTAAATTTATCCTAAATACCACACATGTAATGTGTAAATAATAATCATGTCACCTAACTTCTTGGAGGAGGTAGTCCACACAAACACCCATTCTATATAATCAATTCCCATTTTATTGGATTGTAAGAAGTCATATAAAATATTATTATTCAATTGTAATAATTATCACAAAAAATAATATATATTTTTTAGTGTAATATTTTTAAAAATCAATCTAAATTGGTGATGAATATTTATTTATACAGCTATATGGAGAGAGTAAGATGAACATATCCACATGTAATGCTTTTTCTTTTTATATGAGAGAAAATATATGGAAACTAGTTGTCTCATTATAAGAATATTGTCTCAGTGTTTTTATGATATTTATGTTATTATATTTTATGGGTATAATAGAATTAGTATAATTTTTAGATGAAATTAATTTCAAATTGTTTTTGATATTGATAACCTCTCCTTCAATAGAGGTCTTTTAGATTGTTTTATAAGGACTCGTCTAATTGTCTATTAAAAAAGAATGAATAATTCATGGATAGTAATTAGGATAATATAAATGTATTTGTTTTGGTCAAGTTATACAGTTCAATGTTGTGTAATGAAAATATAGCTGTCTCAATCTATAAGTGATGGGGGACATTTTGAAATTGATAGAATATTATAATATAATATGTTTCTAGATCATGTGAAATGGTTTCAAAATGGAAAATATTTAATGACATGGATGTTATTATTTTAATATAATCATATGATAATACTTGGGCTTTATTAGATATCATATTAAACGTTATCTTCTGGACTAAATCATTGGATGATCAATTTTATCCATAGTCATCGTAATGAATTATTAAATGTTATTGTGTTATAATTTTACATATAAGGGGAAAGATGGATCGTAAATGTATAAGATGATACATTTATTACCATATCCTATCCCTATTTCAATATTTCAGGGACTTTATGATTTTTAATTAATTAAATAATATATTATTTTAATAAAATATTACTAACATAATTTTTTTCACTCTTCATTTACTTTTAATGTAATGATAACATGGAAAATATATATGTTGAATAGAATCCATTAAGATGACATTAATATGATATATTCTTTAATAAAATTCAAGTATCATTATATTTCATCAAACTATTATTGATTTTAAATATATATAATCATTTATTTTATTGTTCTATTGATTTAATATATACCATGCTAGAGTTGCCTATGTATTTAAGGAAAATATTAAATGATAAATAATTAAAAATATGTTTCTAGGATAAAATAATAATTTATTTTTCAAATTAAAATTTTAAAAAAAATCAATAAAATATTTCAATTATTATTTAATAGTATGATATAAATTGATGTCAAGAGTGTGAAATTTTGATTTTATTCTTTTCGTTAAGTAATATATAGGTCAATATCAATGAACAATTACAAAAGGTGGCCATATATTGATGAAATAAACAAATGTTTCTGAAAAAAAGATGAATAAATAAGATATAGGTCATTGTTAGAGAATTTTCTTCACCTTATCCCTATGTATCAACCATGTTATACCCATTTAACCATTAGTGAGGTGCCAAATATTCACCAAGGATACTATTAATAATGAAAAAAAATATAAAGGACCTATTTACTAAATTTTATCATAATTTTTACAAATATTGAATCAATTTTATCATATTCAATTCACATAGGTGGATGAAATTTTTTTGATAAAAATAAAAATGCAATAGGCTACATTTATAGGCAATGTGTTTATTTCGGAAGAAAATGAGATTATATAAAAATAGGGTATATTTTTTATTCAAATAAAAATATTTATATTATTTCTAACTACAATATTCATATGTTAATTTAGGATTGAATTCAATTATTTATTTGTAATTTTCTATTATAACAAATTATAGATTTATTAAAATTTATTTTTTTCACTTTTTACTAAAAACCAAATATTTTTAAAAAATGATTAAATTTAAATATAGGATAATATTTAAAGATGAATTTATAATTTATATAATTTAATCATTATAATTTTTTAATAGGGATTTTATGTTTTTTATAATAATATTGTTCTGTGTAAAGTAGTCTATGAAATAAATTAGTAGTAATTAGAGGGATGTATATCATAAAATGATTGGGTGTTGTTGTCAGAGAAATATTCTGTCTTCAAGAAGTGTGTGATATTTATAGCTATAAAAAATACTATATTATACCGGAATCTAAGAAATATGGTGTGTGTTTCAATAGAATACATGGTTTATAAACCTTTTTTCATAGACAATATGTAGAGTAATCTAAATGTTTAAATATCCAAAAAATATACCCCAAATCTTGCCTGAAAGTTCACTTGAGACCTAATCAGGTAATTAAAATTATTCTTACATCATTTTTATACTCACCTCCAGCTAAAAAACATGAAATGATCTATGTTTTTTATCCAAGGTGATATACCCATGGGAATATGAGTATTTCTTTTACTGGATAGGATGTTCTTTTAATTGAGCTATGTTATGTAATTCCAAGACTTTGGAAACATTAAAGAGTTGTTTCTGGGCCTGGTTAAATCGTTGAGGGGTTACTTGAGTGTCTTGTTGAGTGTTGGGAGCACCTATAAATTAATTCTAATATTTTGGGTTCTCTATGATGGCCACATAGTTCGCTTGATACCTTGTAACCCCCAGCCACAAACTATGTGGCTTGTTTAGAGATGTTGTAATTCCCTACATAGGCAGCACATGGTTTAACCAAACTACTATCCTTCCATATACAGTTAGTTCCACATAAGATCTACACTCTCCCTATTCATCACATGGTTTGACGATTTTTTGGATATGTTTTCAGTCCAAATTATATGAGGCGGTTTCGTTAGGGGGTGTCTCATGGTTGGTGCACAGTTTGGCCAAACAGTGAGGCCAAACCGTGTGATACTGTTTTAGGGGTAAAATGATATTTTTCTATTGAGGAATAATTATGTTTATTTTCCACTTCTTCCCTCCTCCCTCATCTGTGTTAGTCTCCTCCATGGTTTATTTTCATCCTCATCATGCCTATTATAGGAGTAGTGAAATATCCTTTATCTATTTTATGAATTAATAATCACTAGTATTTATTGATCCATATAAGTAAGCACTTGATTCCTTCTGAATATTTCATTATTTCACATTCTCTCAAAAAAAAATTCAAGATGAAATATCTTTTTCCTTATTTTCAGGGTGGTTTTTTATTTCTTATATGTCTTAAAAACTAGACAGATCCAGGCATAAATATTGGATGTGTGATGCATCCTAAATAGGAGGTAGGTGTTCAATGGAATTTTGATATATATTAATTCATTTAATGAATAAGGGTTCTGTATTGCACACCATTATTTTTCATGAATTGCATTAGAATCTTATTTTTATTATTAAATGCATCTTTATACCTTTTATTACACCTATTATGAATTTTTTAGTAATTATAGTTTTTTAATTTCAATCAGAGACACCTGGTGTGTGTTTCATCTTAATTTTACCCATTATAATTAAATGTTTGTTTTCCTAGAATGCCTCCTTAGCATTCAACTTGGATTGATATTTGAATTTCCCCAATTATGCTTTTGACTAAATTTATAATGTTATATCTTAAGTTCCATCATAGAATTTATAAATGAAATTCTTTGTTGGGTAGTTATTTTAAAATTTTTAATTAAAATTTAATTTACTTATGTCTCTTATGATTGATTCTAAATTATTTAAAACAGATTTTATAATAAACAATGACCTGTTTTCTAATAAAACCCCTTGGATGAGGTGTACTATTTTCAAAATCACAATATGGTAATTATTGATTTTCATATGTCATATTTTTATGGATTGGGGGTGTTCTATATGTTTTTGTTTTGATGGATCAGATAGTATATAAAGGACATTTCCCATTTGAATGTTATTAAATGGAGTCACCCTTCTTTTTTGTATTAAATATTAAAAGATCCTAAACACCATCCATTTTCTTGGCAAATATTAATGAATTGAAAGGATTTATATGCACCTATTTTAATGAATAATGAACCAAGAACCACCTAAGTGATTCATTACATTGTATATTAGATTACCCATGTAGGTAGTTTCCCAGTTTTCTAAGGATCCTTCTTAGTGTCCTTCATAGAGAGTAGAATGAATTTTAATGTGATGTTTAATAAAATGTCATAAGATCAATGGAACCCCTTTTGACATTATGTATTACCTCTCTTAAACGATCTAAATGTTATGTCTTAATATTATTTTCATGTTGATGACAGATAGATTTACTTGACTTGATCATATGGTTTAATTGAAATAAATTGAATTATAAATTGTGGAATGGACACAACGATAATAGTATACATAGTATAAACTATTGTTAAAATTTATTCCCTTAATTATATAAAAGGAATATTAAATGTATAGTATAAGGTAATGCCTTGTGGATTTGGTTATTATTATTGTTATATTATTACAATTTTATATATGTGGTCGAATGATGGTCTTGTATCATTTTAGCAAGGAAGAAAATGACACTCTAATAAATCATGTGTTGATTTCATGACATCTCACACCATTTATACAATGTAGGACATTTTCATGAAGCATAGTGCTCCCTATTTGGAGTGGTACAAAGATGGAACAGTCGTTATCCTAAGTGTTGAGTTCACAACATCTCACACTTGATTGGGATGTAGGGAATGAGCCTTATTGTTAGAGACTATACACTTGTTTATAATGGTTATGGAATTTTGAGTTATTAATGGACCGGCAAGAAACATGTATTCTTGGTATATGACCACATACATCCACACATACTATGATCAGATAGGTTGATGATTTATAAAATAGCAGTGTATATATATTTTTTATATGTACTATTATGATATATATACTTATATATTAGATCATCATTCTGACGATGAGCCAAAGAAGGTAGCATCGGTTATCTATTCTATTAGAACATGAGTTTATTGATTTTATTTATTTATTTTACAATAATTATATTTATTCTTGTTATACATGTACACTTATTTACATTATATTCATTGGCTTGTATTGGTTGTAAAATCTCTAAGAGGAAACCAACAAGGATTTATATATGATACACTGCTCAAGCTGACATTGCACAGGGGTACTTGAGTAGACCTTATGTTCACAAGACCATGGAATATTTTTATGATTGGAAGGTATATGGGAGTTAGGATCTCAGGACTGAGTTGGAGCACATGATGTTCGTGGAGATCACCTTAGGTTCTTTAACTTCTTTTTAATTTTTTTGTTATATTATATCATATTTTCTATTGTAGGTTTTCTGTTTAGTTTATGTATCATTATATGTAAATTATTTCACTATTGGATATTTGTGTTGGCCACATTTTATATTTTGTTTTTTTCTAATTGGAATTCATTTATTACTACTTATTCTACATTATATTATTCATTATATTTTGTAATATTATTATTTTACTCTAATCATGAGAGTATAGTCTCCTTGTAATAACCTCCATAGACACCCATTTCTATTAAGAATCCTCTCATGTATAGGGAGGCATGCCAGAGGCCATTTTACTTACAAGTCCATCTACTATCTTATTGGTTAGTTGGGACAGGATGTTAAAAAATTAACTTTCATTGACCTACAAGGAACACTTCGCAGCTCTCTTCAACACCAAGGGGGTCCTGAACTCTGTAAAACCCTCTGAAATCTATTTTAGACTCTCCGAAACCACATCAGTTGAATGATCATGCCTCAAAACATTTATTCCCAGCCTCTTAGGTTGAGAAATCGTTATTCTGATTACTCCTTTATGATCTTCTGCACCTCATGTCATCAAAACTGTGTTTGGATATCTCAAACCATCTACATTAATTTATTTACCTATCTTATAGCATATTAAACCCATCGATCCCTAGGTAATTAAGAAAATATTGAATTTGAGGTTATATCATGCTCAAACCGGTAAAGAAATGTCAAATTTATATCCCCTTGTGTGAATAAGGAATAAATAAATTAATGTTGTTAAGAGGGTAAAAATAATATAATTATCATTTGATGATGAAATATCATCAAATGAATATAATTCTGGAAATTAAAAATGGTGAATCATTGGTGGAATGATGAAAATGTATTCATGATCATACTTTATTATTAAATTCCCTAGTCATGTGACAAATAAAAACACAAAAATTTATCAGATACATTACTCATGATGAAAAATAATGAAAAAAAGTGTGGAAATTCAATCTAATAAGGATCTATACAGTGATTATAAATCAATATTTTACTAATAACACATTAAATATATTTTTCATTTAATTTTATACTATATTTTTCATTCTTTCCATGAATCTATACTTTTTATTCAATATCGATCTATAGTCATGAACATGTCATCGCTATTGGTGGTTCTCCTTTCTCTCCTACCAAATCTACAATGGTTATGTAGATAAACTTTTATATTTTCAAAAATTCCATATTTATAAGTAAATGGTTTTGTTTTGGGAGTTTAATAAATTAAATAAAATTGATCATTTAATTTATTTGCTGCACCCTACAAACAACTACCTTCCATAGGACATCCAACACTGAAAAACATTATTTTTTTTTTCTAAGATAAACTCGGGGTCCAGGAAACAAATGTGATGTCATATTTTCTATCAGAAGTTCTAATCAATAAGACAAAACATTTATTCTAAAAATATCATAAAACATTATTTAATAGTATTAATATTATTAATATTTTCATTCCAATGTCCCTTTCCACCTATAACATCACCCCAACTCCAAGGATAAATCTTTGTATACATAAATAATAATTAAAAGGACATAATTCAAATTTCAAGAGTTTTATAGTCTCCCCAAATTCATGGATTTTTTTCATCAAAAAATAACATGCTACAATAACCATTGAGTTTGATAAACTTGAATCGGTATCCCCCCCTCACTTTCATATTCTCTCCTACTTATTCCTTTCATTCAAAATCACATAGAATAGTGGAATGGTCTACAAATTGTTTTCTCATATTGAACCTTGATCACAAAAAATTACTCTTGTAAGTTGACTTTATCATTTATTTCCATCTCACTATAGATTATAACTTGTGATGGTTCATTCCCATATCTATTTATCTATGACATATGTAACACATAAGAGAGTCAATTAAATTACGTTGATAAGGCTAAGTGGTATGCAATATCAGCTTCCCAAAATAGAATCTCATATAACCTAATAAACCTTGAGAAAAGGATTACTATATTAAATCAAAATAATGAAATCTTTGTCATAATGAGACTCCCAAAAATAAATGACTTCCTTTATCTAGATCAAATGTACTATGATGTTGGTATACATTCAATTTTTTCAAAACAAAATTATCCAAAAATTCTCTTAGATAACTTAAACTCCTCCTTGACATTTCCTTCACTAGTTTTTCCCAAACAAGGGTTGCCTCACTAACCTTGGTGCATCAAAAATGTGACTATAAGGTATTCTGTACAGTGTATTGAATGGATCCATGTATATAGTGGACTGATGGAGGCAATGATTAGTGATTCCTATTATTGAAAGTTATCTATACATATTTATCCAAAAACAAAAATTCAATATCAGAAAAATTAATCAAAATCCATGATGGTCTACTCATACTAGACATTTTCTTTTGGGTGAAATTATATGGTAATACATAATTGGGAACCTAATATATCCTTCTACCATATCTAATATAATGACTTATACAAAGTAAAATTGTTAGATAAAATCATTATTTTTACCCCATTGTACTAGATAATATCCTATATATAAAAACTCCTCAAACTCTTAATCAAACTCTTTTCTCAATTTGAAAGGATGTGTTATAACTTGGAATGTTGGGAAAGAATCAACCTATGAGCATCATGGCCTATCATTTCACATATAATCCCCATCAAAATATCTATATTTTTTCCAAAAAACTTATATTCAAAAAATTCATTAGATTTATTAGACCTACTATATCATGAGGTTTATTCTTTACCTACTAACATATGAGGCATAGAGGAATAGACTAAGGAATACTACACCACACACCATCCTACCAAAAATATCACTGAATGTCCTAGTGAATCATTAACATGACTAAATATACCACCTTTTGTGAGGTATAAAAATTTTTCAAATAAATTCTCAAAAAACATGGCTGAAATATCAATCCATCCTTGGGAAAAAGATTTGATGCTCTCCACCTTCAAAAAACCCATATGGTATATCACTGTAAGAAATCTTATCGAGTAAAACTTCACTATCACCATCAAAATACCATTCCCATAACACATGAAAATTAATCTATGGACTCACCAAAATTGACTAGATATAATTAGCACTCCTATCCTCTACCATGGTATGTAACTATGAGGCCAACAACTGCAACACCACCACCACCAAGGGAGAATGAGATTTCCTACTAAGGGAATCTTCCACCACATTACCCATACATTGATTAAAGACTATAAATATATCATAGTACTAATAAAACACAATTAAATACCTCTATATGATGTTGGTATCACTCTAGGTGGATATTTAAAAGAGACTTTGGTGGTTTTAGAAAACAATGAAACACTCACGTGGTAGACAACACACCTAGATCATCAAGGTGAAGACATGGGCTTCTAAAATGAATTCATGGGTCTTATAGTTCTTCTCTTGTGATATCTATATCATACACCCATAACAAATCACCACTTCCCTCTACATAAAAAATCATTTAATCCAAGATCTATATGAATCACATTAGATTATTCAATCTACTCCATTCTCTAGAAGTTTCATTGAAGGAGCAATGATCATGATCTATATTATCTTCTCTAAGGATAATGGAACTACCCAGGCTAAGAAAATGATATCTATTTACAAATAATTACATATGAAATTGTTGAAATAATATAAATTTCAATAACATACGTCAAATATTACTCGAAAACACCCAAAAAACTCTTCACCTAAGACCCACTATTGGGTGTATCCAAAGAATGCATTGTATTAACTATTCCATTTCTATGGATACACTGTGGTCAGATATGACATGTACCAAAAGGAGAACCTATAGAATCCAAAAGTGAAATATTCATATCATACCTATTTATTTCACTAAATAGAATAATCCTATGACCATAATAAAATACTCAGGGTGAACCAAATCATCAGAAGATTATATGTGAATTTTATCGATAAAATAATTCGGATACAGATTGCAAAATTGAAGGAATGTTTGGTTCTTGATAAAAATAGACACATCATTTGGATTCATTCAACCAAAGGTAAATAACCAATAAATCAAAATTTCAAATGATACATAGAATTCCATATTCATAATATCAACTTTTTTAAAAATCAATTAATGGTACCAAAACATAATTTCAAACCCTATGAAATATCTTAAAATTTTCAATTGGTCAAAGATATCATAAATCTATGAAAAATGGTATATTTCCTTGGACGTTACTAGAATCATGTGTCAATAATAATAAAAAGTCATCATGTCTATAATTCCCAAGGAAAACATTGTGGATTCCTAAGGTGAGACTTTTTGATTTTTAAAGCTGTTATATTAGGTTATACTACTCTATGGGTCCTACTATCCAACTAATGTGATGTCACATGTATCAATGTTCATTCAAGACTAATATTACCTTCTTGATATTACCACTCGACGTCAATGAAAAATCCCATCATTCATATAAGGACTCTCGAAAAAAACTCTTAGGTTATCATTATTTTTATTGAGAGATACCTGAGGAAGAACTCTCACAAGAGAGATAAGTCATAGTAACTAAATTGTATTGATATCCTCAAGAATTGTTATTTTGATGTCTCAAAATAAATTTTTCAAGATAATGAAGCCATGATAATATTCGATTCTCAATAAAGGAATGAAGGAATGAATGAGGGCCATGATCTTCTATAAACTAAAAATGAATCTATTTTCCATAATTCACATATCATACCTCATATTCCCCCTAGAACATCTGTGATGTAATTATCCAAAAACCAAATCTATCCAACCACAATCCCATAGGTTTACAAAAACTATGGTTCGTACCAAAACCATATAAAATCTAATATGAATTCAAACAAACAAATAAAAGTAATTCTTCCACCACTCCTTGAAATTATCCATTTTGGACTAAAATGACTCTCCCATACAACATTAAACCATATAAACTAAGGAAAATTATCTGATACACAAGTGTTTGTAACACCCTAAGCATTCACGATATGATTCTCTTTCAATAATGCAATAGCTTGCATTGTACGCAAGTTCGAGACTCTAACACACCGCGACCAATCAATGTACCCATTATAAATAGTAATATCCACCTTTTGAAATTATATAAATTTTATATTCCAAATTGGACTTCATTTTTGTATTCGGAATATCAAAAGTATCCTATGTTGAATTTTTTGTAATTTTCTGAGAACTTCCAATTTTCTATGAATAGAAAAAATACTTAAAAACAAAATTTTTAATCAAAATGATTTATAGTGATAAATTATACTATTGAGTGGTTTTAAATTATAATTAGAATATATTTTTTCCATTTTATCCAATGGTGGTCATTATAATGTATTTCACATTGAAATTGGACATAAACAATTGTCAATCTTTTGATATATATTGTTTCATAAAAACATGCCATTTGTTGGGAAAATGGGAATTAATTATTAAATTAATTAATTCAAATTATATGTTTTGAATTTTGTAAAATATACATCATTTTTTAATTAGTAATATCAAATATATCTTAGGGTGAATTTTTGGTATTGTTCTGAAAAACTTCGATATTTGATGAATAGTGAAACCATTAAGTGGTAGTTAAAAAAACTGATTTTTCGTTTAAATGATATTTTACCACCTCTTTGATTTGAATTTCCAAAATCCGACTTACATCATTGTTATTAGGATGTAAAATGTGGTTCAATGGGATTAAAGTAATTTTTCATGAATAGTTACTTTTAAGTTCTACTCATCGCGATTAAAGGTAATTGGTATAACTTAAGGTTAATATAATGTTTTAAAAATATGAAATTACCATTACACTTGTCCTACACTTATTGGGTGAGTCATGGCCGACCCATAAAATCCATGGGTCAACTTGGGGATGCCATGGAGCCACTTGGGTATGAAAATGACATTAATTACGTTTTATTTAAAGTAAAAATAAAATTGTCACAAACATGTGTTGTTTTACTAAAACAATTATTACACGGGGTTATATAAGTTCAAATTTCGAATATAAATATTCATTGGAAATAGAAAAAGTTTTCCTGGATCATGTTATTTTTTTTATTATTTTTAGACATTAAATAAATAAAAAAATTTATAACGCCATGATGATGCAATGATTAGCTCATTAATTAACGATTTAAATAAAATGAAAAGATAATGTAACGTATAAGATTACGCTTGTAAAAAACTTATTGGATGTGTATATTTAGAACATTTATCACCTAATATTATAAATATATAATTTTGGGACCTTTGAAATCCGAAAATCATTTCATAATAATGTAACATTTCATGACTTTCCAAGAGTTCCCCTTCTCTCCTCTTATAAAAGTCCCCCACCTCTACCACCTTATTCACTCCATCAAAGACATTTGTCTCAGCCAACCTCTACCCAAATACTCTCTAAACATCCTTATCTTACTCCTAGAAGCCTCAATATAGGAATAAGTCTTTCCAAGGAAGCCTTTGGATCAAATCAAAAAGAGTTACCCGATTTTAAGGTAATGTCTTCTCTTATGTTCTTTTGTTTTCTATTGATTCTCCAACCCCATAAACTCTTTTTATTACTTTATTTTGTAACAACAATAGTATCTAAAATATACTAGGAGGTTTTAATGAGAAGGATTTTATTTACACTTACACATACCATCATCTAATGGTTAAAGAACATACTGTTTCTGTGGGTGGTGAATTACTGCCTCACGAAACGATGATTGTTCAATCTTCTTTTAACAACTCTCATGGTGTGAATTATGATTAAATTATTTCTATATATTATGTTTATGTTTTCCTTATTCTTATTTATTTTTCATTTATGGCATTACTTTATGATTTTCATTATGGGTAAACGAGATAATTTCATTTTATGAAGTGCGGACAACCACCCACTCAAAGTGATTTGAATCGTTAATGCCATATGTGGGACGTTTAAAGGATGCAGTAAATGATATTATATATGATATTATACTTTAATTATAATATAATATTATATCATTATGATTTCATTCCATTAAATACGAAATATAAATGAAAGTAGCATTCATGCATACGTACGACTTACCCTCTCCATGAACGGTGCATTTCATTTCTTAACTCTAAATGTTATGTAATATTATAAGTGCATGTATCTACTGGATATATATAATATATAAGATATCTACATCATTAATATGATTCTGGAGATAATGGATATTTTACCACATGAACAACTTGTAATTATAAGAAGTTTATTTTTGACTCAAGTACCAAAGATCGACAAAATGACCATTATTAACTTAAATAATTACATAATGTTCATAACATGGTAATAAGTGATATAAAAAGAATAATGAACCTGAAAAAGGTTATTAAGAAAGTATAAATTAACTCTATTTTATTATTCAAGAGATTAAAGAACGATCGAGTCAAGTCGGACACGAGGTAAGGGAACTTCTTAACCCAATTTCCATTCTTTGGGTTAATATCCTACTTTCAAATTATGTCCTGATATTATTATGTCCTATCTTGTATTTGTACCTTATTTATGTGTACATATAATGAATACAAATAATAGATCTATTTTATTTATTAAATTGTCATTTTAAGGGACTTCGTCTCAATCTCCTTTCAATGAGGCATATTTTGTTTTATACACAACTTTCTTTTATACGTTGTATAAACCCCTTTGACTTTTAAATTTATTCAAAAGGAATATTTTTATACGAAGTGTTTTTCTAAATGACAAAAAGGAATGTTTATTTTTTTTGTACGTTTTCAGCGATAACGACTTCTCCACCACCATGACCATTATTTGAGTTTCGGCTTCCTCTAGAAGACATAACATTTTTTAAATGAAAAATAAATACCAAGTTTTAATTTTCTTTTATTTTGGTATTGAAAATGGTTTTGATACTTTTTTTATTATATCAATGTGTTGTATTTATATCTTGTGATTGAAATGTGGAAATGTTATGTTTACTTTATGCATGTTTTATGTGATACAATTATGTTAGGGTTTATGATATGTTTAAACCTGTTCATATCAGGAATGAATTTGATATAATAAGTGAAGGGTGGAGGCCGCTATAGCTCCTCGATGCATCGGTTGGTCTCATGATACAAACTAGTGTCTTGGCACGAGGCCTTGACAAAATTTTATTTGTAGTCTTGGCATGATGCCTTAGCTACATGGTTATGATAGTCTGGCATTATGCAGTCTATCATTATGAAAGTGGTTATTGATATTGCATGTGATTATTCGACTAGTATAATATCCATGTGAATAAGTAAATGGAATTATTTCATTTTATTCTTTACATATTATGTTGAAGTTCAAGTTTAAAAGGCTTTTGTTTTAGTTATACATTGCCATAAATGTTTATGATTATTTATGAAATTATCTGTTGTATTGTTATCCTTACTGAGCATCTGAGCTCACCCCTTCCAATGTTTTATTTTCCCAGGATATGATGAAATATTTTATAACTGACCTGCAGGGATAGTATGAAGGGGATATAAGTGTGGAAAATGGAGACTATGTTATTGTAGTTTTTCACTTTATGATGTAATGTATCATTTATGAATGTATCTAGTGTTTCCAAGGCTACTAAACTAATCGTTCTTTTGAGACATGATCATTTGTGATCATGCCAATGTTACGCAACAATTCACCGACTATGGGTAACTGGGGTCAGGGCGTTATAGTTGGTATCAGAGGCTGTTTCGTACTAACCTTGGAAGATAGATTTAGATAAACTTTGATTAGAGAACATAACCCTAAGATTGACTTTTGGGGATTAATATAGATGAACTACCTAGAATTTTGGTATTATAGAAATTTTATGAGTTTTCCGAGCAATACATCCATGTCTAGATTCGAGTAGGTAGAGGTGGATCTGGAACAGATGTATCTAGGGGTAAAACCCGAAAGCACCGCTTTGAGCTAGACTTGAATGGGAACTGGTGCACGACAATGGGCCTTTCTGCACTCTTGGTTACGACACTCTCGGGGGGATATTCTTAGGATAATTCTAATTTTATTTACAAACCATTATGAAGGGTTTATGAGTATATACTTCCTCATAGAAAACACTTCTTTTTATAAATATGGATTATATCCATAAATAGTTCAGTTTATGTTAAGTGTATTACAAGTATGGAATTATGTATTTTGATTCATAAACTAATATAGTTTATGACATTTTTTAGAAATGGCGCCTAGTGGAAGGAATGGAAACGATATCAATGCACACACTCCATATAGGGATTTCTCTCCTACTCAAGATAATTATCGTGGAGTTGGTGATACAACCGGCACTGCTCATCTTATCACCTTAAATGGACAACTCACTCTGGTTATGAATAAAAACATTACTCGTATGAAGCACCCTGATCTGCAATGTGGAGGATCAATGTTAGACCGCTTCATGAGGCAACAACCACCAAAATTCAATGGGAGTACAAATACATTAGTAGCTGAGAACTGGATATGTTACCCAGAGAAAATATTTCTGGCTTTGGGGAGTAGTGAAAGGGAAAAAGTTGTCATTGTAGTTTATCGCCTAACTGGAGATACTGATCAATGATGGTCATTGATTCAAAACACAAAGGAAGATGATAAGGTATCATGTATGGAATGGAGAGACTTCAAAGAGCTTTTTTAGAAAAATACTATCCTCATGACCATCAAGCAGATATGGATAGGCAATTTCTGAGTCTGAGACATAAGGAGGATGAGAATGTCGCAAAGTATGAGGCCAACATTATAAAGTTAGCGATGTATGCTGCAGATTATATGCATAACCCAAGAAGTATGATTGATCATTTCTTTGATGGGTTAAAACCATTTCTCTGTCGATCTTTAGTATCACAATCCTTCTCATCATACGAAGATATTGTCTCATGTGCTATCAAGATAGAAAAGGAATTATCTGAGTCTTATGACAACAATGTAAAGAAAGAGAAGAAGAGAACGGTGGAACAAGAGGCAGATAAAGGGAAAAGGGAAATAAGGATTTTACATTATGTGATAATTGTGGGAATAATCACCCTGGTACTTTCCTAAATGGAATGAGTGTTTGTTACAGATGTGGAGAAAAAGGTCACCACGCTCGGGATTGCAAGGGAAAGAAAGAGGTTGTCAATGTTGACTGCTACAATTGTAGGGAAATGGGGTATTTTGCAAATGAATATCCTAAGCATCAGGGAAACTCACCTCAGAAAATTCCAAGGGATCAAGGAAAATCATATGATGTTACTACAGTTGAAGAGGAATAATTAATGTATTGGTGCTTTTGGACTCATGGAATATATTATGGTTATAAGAATAATGTGATATATATAAGTATTTTACTTTAGTACTTTTTGTTTTCATTAAGGTTTTAATATGATGAAGGTAATAATATTTTTGAATGTGACAATAAGAGAAACTTTACTTTGTTTGAGGAATATGATGATACAATTGATTTTGGAATTTAGAGTTCTTTTAGAGAATGTATGGACAAAGGTATTTTGGATAACTATAAAGGTTGGAATGGATTAATTTGAACATTGGATAGTATTGTTTAAGGTTAAAATATTTTTTAATATTATTTTTAGAATATTATAATACTATAGTTTTAGGAAAAGGACAACCTACAGGTTGGGGGATAACCCGTCGCGTCGGACAAAGCTATAGGAATCGAACCCACAACCATAGTGCAATAGTCCTTTATTACCTACCACTAGCCTACAAGAAGTCCATTGTTATTACAAAATAGTTTTCCTAATCTAAACGGTATGTGTTTATATTTGAAACCTTGTACGATTAGGATAAATATAATATTTTTGAGTTCTATTATATTTTTGAGTGAAAGATGGGTTTGGGGAAAAAATTAATAAAATAATGAAAGTCTACATGAAAAGTATGTATATTTCCTTACATTCTTAGTAAATCTCATAAATAAATTCCTCAACTTTATGAAAGGTAACTTAAAACTAAAATGTTGTCGGTTAACATTTCCTTCTGGGGAATCAATGATCGTTTAACCAATCACTAGTTTTTGATTTTCTTGTAGTTAAACTTTCTCATAATCCTGTTTTCTACAACTCTCCATCAAACCTTGATGGTTTGTTTCTCCTCCATATACATATTTTCATTTAATACTAGTATGGGCTTTCTCGGGTGACCTTTGTACTTCTCTTTCTTTCTTTTAATGTTATATTTTTATTAACCTTATTTCCGATGTGGGTTTTCAACAAAAGGTATTTTCTATTTTCATCCTCTTATTTTAGAAGAACAATTTCAAATTGCGAGGATGTGATTTATTGAAGGAGGGGATAATGTACCACCCCAAGCTTTCACGATACACTTCTCTTTCAATAATGCAATTGCTTGCATTGTACGCAAGTTTGAGATTCTAACACGCCGTGACCAATCAATGTAGCCGTTATGAATAGTAATATCCACTTATTGAAATTATGTAAATTTTATATTTCTTATTTTAATTCATTTTTGTGTTCTGAATATCGAAATTATCCTAAGATGAATTTTTTGTATTTTTCTGAGATCTTCCAATTTTCTAGGAATAGAAATAATACATAAAAATAACTTTTTTAATCAAAATAATTTATAGTGATAAATTATACTATTAAGTGGTTTTAAATTATAATTAGAATATATTTTTACCATTTTATCGTATAGTGGTCATTAGAATTAATTTCACATTGAAATTGAACATAAACAATCGTCAATCTTTGGATATATATTGTTTCTTAAAAACATGCCATTTGTTGTGACAACGTGAATTGATTATTAAATTAGTTAATTCAACTTATATGTTTTCAAATTTTTAAAATAGAAATCATTTTTGAACTAGGAATATCAAATATAGCTTAGGGTGAATTTTTTGTATTGTTATGAAAACCATCGATTTTTGATGAATAGTGAAACCACTAAGTGGTAGTTAAAAAAACTGATTTTTCATTTAAATGAAATTTTACCACTTCTGTGATTTGATTTTCAAAAATCCGATATACATGGCTGTCATTAGGATGTAAAATGAGGTTCAATGGGATTAAAATAATTTTTTGGTAAATAGTAACTTTTATGTTTTATTAATCATGATAAATGGTAATTAGTGAAATTTAAGATAAAAATGATATTATAAAAATATGAAAATATCTTGACACTATTCATACCCATATTGGATGAGTCATGGCCGACCAAGAAAATCCATGGGTCATGTTCGGGACCCCATGGAGCCACTTGGGTAAGAAAATGACATTATTAACTTTTTATTTAAAGTAAAAATAAAATTGTCACAAACATGTGTTGTTTTACTAAAAAAATTATTACATGGGGTTATATAAGTTAACATTTCGACTATAAATATTCATTAAAAATATAAAAATATTTATTACATCATGGTCCTTTTTTATAATTTATAGACATTAAATAAATTAAATTTTTTATAACACCCTGACGATTCAACGATTACCTCATTAATTAATGATTTAAATAAAATGAAAAGATAATAAAAAATATAAGACATACACTAGTCAAAAACCTATTGGATGAGTATATTTCGAAACATTATCACCTTATATTCAAAATATATAATTGTGGGACCTTTGAAAACAGAAAACCATTTCATAATAATGTAACATTTCATGACGTTCCAAGAGTGCCCCTCCCCTCCTCTTATAAAAGGCCCCCACATCTACCACCTTATTCACACCATAAAAGACATTTGGCTCGGCCAACCTCTTCCCAAATACTCTCTCAGCTTCCCTCTATTACTCCTAGAAGCCTAAATTTGGGCAGAAGACTTCCCAATGAAGCCTTTGTCTCTAATCAAAAAGAGTAACCCGATTTTAAGGTAATGTCTTCTCCTTTGTTCTTTTGTTTTATTTTTCTTCTCCAACCCCTTAAGCTCTTTTTATTCCTTTATTTTGTAACGACACCTGTATCTAAAATATACTATGATGTTTTCATGTGAAGTATTTTATTTACACATACACATACCTTCATATAATGGTTAAAGAACATATTGTTTCTATGGGTGGCGAATTACTGCCTCACGAAACAATGATTGTTCAATATTCTTTTAACACCTCTCATGGTGGCCATTATGATAAAACTATTTCTATATATGATATATATTATTTTTATGTTTTCCTTATTCTTCTGTATTTTTTATTTATGTCATACCTTTTTGATTTCCATTATGGGTAAACGAGATAATTTCATTTTAGGAAGTGTGGACTACCGCCCCTCAAAGTGATTTGAATCCTTAATGCCATATGGGAGATGTATAAAGGATGGAGTAAATGATAGTATATATGATATTATACAGAAATTATAATATACATTTATATCATTATGATTTCATTCCATTAAATATGAAATAGAAATGAAATTAGCGTTCATGCGTACGTACGGCTTACCGTCTCCATGAATGGTGCATTTCATTTATTACCTCTAAATGTTATGTAATATTATAAATTCATGTATCTAATCGATATATATGATATATATGATATCCAAATCATGAATATGATTCTGGAGATAATATATATTTACCACATGAACAACATGTAATTATAAGAAGTTTATTTTTGACTCAAGTACCAATGATCGACAAAATGACCGTTATTAACTTTAATAATTACATAATGTTCATAACATGGTAATAAGTGATATAAAAGGAATAATGAAATTGAAAAATGTTCTTAAGCAAGTATAAATTAACTCTAGTTTATTATTCAGGAGATTAAAGAACGATCGAGTCAATTCGTACACGAGGTAAGGGAACTTCTAAACCCAATATCCGTTCTTTGGGTTAATCTCATACTTTCAAATTATGTCATGATATTATTATGTCCGATCTTGTATTTGTACATTCTTTATGTGTAATTATAGTGAATACACATAATAGATCTATTTCATTTAAAACATTATCTTTGTAAGGGACTTCATCTCAATCTCCATTCATTGAGGCATATTTTGTTTTATACAAAACATTCTTTTATGCGGTGTATAAACCCATTTGACTTTTACATTTATTCAAAATAATATTTTTATATGAACCGTTTTACTAAATGAAAAAAAGAAATGATTATTTTTTTCGTACATATGCGGCGACAATGAATTCTCCACCGCTGTGACCATTATTTGAGTTTCATCTTCCTCTACAAGCCATAACTTTTTTAAAATGAAAAATAAACACCAAGTTTTAATTTTCTTTTATTTTGGTATTGAAAATGGTTTTGATAATTCTTTAATTATATAAATGTGTTGTATCGATATCTTGTGATTGAAATGTGGAAATGTTATTTTTCCATTATGCATGTTTTATGTCATATGATTATGTTATGGTTTATGATATGTTTAAACCTGTTCTAGTGAGGAATGCATTGGACTTAATAAGTGACGGGTGGAGCCCGCTATAGCTCTTCGATGAATCGATTGTTCTCATGAGACAAACTAGTGTCTTCACACAAGGCCTTGACAAAATCTTATTTGTAGTCTTGGAACGAGGCCTTGGCTACATGGTTATGATAATCTGGCATTATGAATTCCATCATTAAGAAAGTGGTTATTGATATTTCATGTGATTATTAGACTAGTATAATATCCATGTGAATATGTAAATGGCATTATTTCATTTTATTTTGTCCATATTATTCTGAAGTTCAATTTTAAAAGGATTTTGTTTTAGTTATACATTTCCTAAAATGTTTATGTTTATTTATGAAAGTTTCCACTGTATTGTTATCCTTACTGAGTATCTAATCTCACCCCTTTCTATGTTTTATTTTCCCAGGATATGAAGAAATATTTTATGACTAACCTACAGGGATAGTCTGAAGGGGATATAAGTGTGGACTATATAGACAATGTTATTGTGATTTTTCACTTTATGATGTAATGTGACATTTATTAACGTATCTATTATTTCCAAGGATACTAAACTAATCGGTCTTTCGAGACTTGATATTTTGTGATCATGCCAATGTTACGCAATAATGCACCGACTCTGGGTAACTAGGGTCGGGGCGTTACAGTGTCTCTGTTCATTCAACCTGATTTGTGAGATTAAAATGATATGAACCCCTTTAAAATATGATAATATTATAATATGACAAGTGTTCCTCCAAATTAAAAGACAATGAATCTTGGTTTTCTAAAAATGAATGTATACTCCTTATGCGGGTTATTGAACTTTCAAACTACTTACAGTCACATATAAAACTCCACATGTGTCATAATATTATAATGAGTATTCTTATTTCATGTATTTCTAGTAACTACCTTCTAGAAAAATACACTTATGTTGATCCATATAGAAATTATCAATCCCCTCATAACAAACATGAGGGTCCCATTCATTAAAAACACCTTAATAATCTACCACAGATTAAATTATATAATAATTGATGGGTAACAACTCCAAAAATTGATATCCTAACTAAGGCTATTCGAAATCAGGATTCAGATAACCCTTTCATGATATGAAGCAATCCCATTACCAACACAAGGTCCTGATAGCCTAATTCATTAATATGTCCCTACATGTTAAAAACATTCCCAAACCATCAATACATTAGGAATTTATATTACTATCATGATTTAATATGTCTAATTAGGGTCAAGGAATCCTAAATAAGATGAATCCCTAGTCCCATTAGGAAATGACGATCTTTGAAAAAAATTAAAATGATTGAGGCCCCATAAAATGAATAATTATCATTAATCGATGAGATCCTGGAAAATAAATTCAATTATTTAATAAAAGAATATTTAATAATTGAAATAATGGATAATATATTCATGATCATCAATGATGATTAAATTTATAGATCCTGAAAATAATGTTAATCAATAATTTATTACAAATATTTTTCATGATCACCAATCATGAAAACATGGGAGATAATCAATAAAATTAGTGAGCAATACCTCAATAACTAATAAATCGTTGTTTAATAGCATGTTCACTATCTATGTAGATAAATATTCCATTGTGTTAATCAATCATTTCATGAATCCAATCATTTAATTTTACAACGAACTATATTCTACATCTCATCAAATTCATCAATAAAACTCATACCTGTACAATATAATTGTATAGGGTAAAGTTAATTACCCATAATATTTATCATAAGGAAATATTTATAAGGATAGGGTTAGATGTTGGGTATTTAAAAAAAAATACATATTTCAATTTATTTAGTTCAACATTCCAATGACTACCTTTTATGCAACACCCAATACAGACCAACCTTATGTTGAACCTAGGGAAATCCTCGCAACTCAGAAAAAATTTGGATCTCATAGTTTTCATCATATTTCAATTGTAAAACCATTTACTAAAAATATATGTTAATGTTTTGATTAATATGTTGAATATTATATATATATATATATTAAATGTAATTTCTTCTTATACCAAATATATTGTGTCAACCCTGGGGAAAAATCCATAGATGCATAAAAATATTTTTGATCGAACAAATTTAAAAAAAAATTATTGTAACATATACTTTTTTCGATAAATATTTGGAAAAATATATATTATTAAATCTGGTAGATGTTTTTTCTATATGGATATTTAGGACACAAATATTTATACTAACAAAATTTTGGTATGTAAATAAAAAATAAAAAATGTATTACATTTTCTAGAAGATAGTAGAAAACATTAATCATTTTTAAAATAATTTTACAGATGTTGAATAAATCACAAAAATTTTTCTAGGAGGGATCATTTTTCATTGAATATTCTACTATATTTTTCATTAATTCCATGAATCTATATGTTTTATTCAACATCTATCTATAGTCATGAGAAGTTCATCACTATTGGTAGTTTTTCTTTCTCTCCTACCAAATCTACAATTGTTATGTAGATAACCATTGATATTTTCAAAAAGTACATATTTATAAGTAAATTGTTTTCTTTTAGGAGTATAATAAATTAAATAAAATTGATCATTTAATTTATTTACTTCACCCTACCAACAACTAGCTTCCATAGGAAATCCAACACTGAAAAACAATATTTTTTTCTAAGATAAACTCGGGGTCCTAGAAAAAAAGTGATGTCAGATTTTCCATCGGAGTTTCTAATCAATATGACAAAATATTTATTCTAAACATATCATAAAATATTATTTAATAGATTTAATATTATTAATATGTTCATTCCAGTGTCCCTTTCCACCTAGAACATCACCCCAAATCTAAGTATAAATCTTATTATACATAAATAATAATTAAGAAGACATAATTCAAATTTCAATAGTTTTATAGTCTCCCCAACTTCATGGATTTTTTTATCAAAAAATCACTTGCTACAATAACCAGTGAGTTGGATAAACCTAAATAGGTATCCCCCCTCACTTTCATATTCTCTCCTATAGATTCCCTTCATTCAAAATCACATAGAATAATGGAATGGTCTACAAATTTTTTTTACTCATATTGAACCTTGATCACCAAAAATTACTCTTGTAAGTTGACTTTATCCTTTATTTTCATCTCACTATAGATTATAACTTGTGATGGTTCATTCACATATCTATTTATCTATGACTTATGTACACATAAGAGAGTCGATTAAACTACACCTATTGGGATAAGAGGTATGCAACATCAGCTTCCCTAAATAGAATCTTGTACAACCTAAAAAACCTAGAAAAAAGGATTACTATATTAAACCAAAATAATAAAATCCTCATCATGAGGATTCTCCCAAAAATAAATGACTTCCTTTATCTAGATCCAATGTTATATGATGTTGGTATACATAAAATTTTTTCAAACTAAATTATCCTAAAATTCTCACAGATAACTTAAACTCCTATTTTATATTTCCTTCACTTGTTTTTTCCAAACAAGGTTTGCCTCACTAACCTTTTGTGCATCACAAATGTGACATATAAGGTAATCTTTATAGTGTATTGAATGGTTCCATGCATATGGTGGACCTATCGAAGCTATTATTGGTTATTCCTATTATTGAAAGTGATCCATATATATTTATCCAAAAACCAAAATTCAATATCAGAAAAATTATTCAAAATCCTTGATGGTCTGCTCAGAGTAGTCATTCTATTTGGGGTGAAATTATATGGTCATAAATAATTGGGAACCTATTGTATCCTACTACCATCTCTAAGATAATGACTTATACAAAACCTAATCGTTAGATAAAATCATTATTTTTACCCCATTGTACTAGATAATATTCTATATATAAAAACTCCTCAAACTCGTAATCAAACTCTTCTCTCAATTTTAAAGGAAGTGTTATAACTGTAAATGTTGGGAAAGAATCAACCTAAGTGCATCATGGCCTATCATTTTACATTTAATCCCCATCCCAAAATCTATATTTATTCCAGATAAATTATATTCCAAAAATTCATTTGATTTATTAGACCTACTTTATCATGAGGTTTATTCTTTACCTACTAACATATGAGGCATAAAGGAACAGACTTAGGAAAAATATACCTCACACCGTCCTACCAAAAATATCATAGAAAGTCCCAGTGAATCATTAACATGACTAAATATACCACATTTTTTGAGCTATAAAATTTTTTCAATTAAATTCTCAAAAAACATTATTGAACTATCCATCCATCCTTGGGAAAAATAGTTCATGATCTCCACCTTCAAAAAACCCAAATGGCATATCACTATAAGAAATCTTATCGAGTAAAACATCACGGTCACCATCAAAATACCATTCCCATAATACATGATAATGAATCTATGGACTCACCACAATTGACTAGATATAATTTGAACCCTTATCCTCTACCAAGGTATGTAAATTTTAGGCCAACAACTACAATGCCTCCTCCTCCAAGGAAGAATGAGATTTCCTGCTAAGGGAATCTTCCACCACATTCCCATAAATTGATTAAAGACTATCAATATATCATAGTACTAATAAAACACCATTAAATACCTCTATATGATGTTGGTATCACTCTAGGTGAAGATTTACTGAAGACTTTGTTGGTTTGAGAAAACAATGAAACATTCACATGGTAGACAACACATCTAGATCATCAAGGTGAATACATGGGCTTCTAAAATGAAGTCATCGGCCTTATAGTTATTGTCATGTGATATCAATAGAATCCACCCACAATAAATTACCACTTCCCTATACTTAAAAAAATCATTTAATCCATGATCTATACGAATCACATTATATTATGCAATCTACTCCTTCCTCAAGAAGATTCATTGAAGAAGCAATGATCAGGATCTATATTATCTTCTCTAAGGATAATAGAACTACCCAGACTAAGAAAGTGATATCTATCTCTAAATATTCATAGTTGAAATTGTTGAAATAATATAAAAATAAATATCATACATCAAATAGTACACTAAAACACACAAAAAACATTTCACTTAAGACCCACTATTGGGTGTATCCTAAGAATGCATTGTATTAACAATTCCATGTCTACGGATACACTATGGACAGATATGAAAAGTACCAAAAAGAGAACTTATAGAATCAAAAATTGAAATATTCAAAGCATACCTATTTATTTCATTAAATGGAATAATAATATGACCATAATAAAATACTCGAGGTGAAGCAACTCATCAAAAGATTATATGTGAATGTTATCGATAAAATAATCCCAAAACATATCGCAAAATTGAAAGAAATGATTGGTTCATAATAAAAATAGACACATTATTGGGATTCATCGCACCAAAGGTAAACAACAAATAAATCAAAATTACTAATGATAAATATAATTACATATTCACAATATCATATTATTTGAAAATCAATTAACGGTACCAAAACATGATTTCAAACCCTAAGAAATATCTTATAATTTTCAATTGGTCAAAGAGTTCATAAATCTATGAAAAATGATATATGTACTTGGTTGTAACTAGAATCAGGAGATAATAATAATAATAAATCATCATGTCTATAATTCACATGGAAAACCTTGTGGATTCCTAAGGTAACACTTTTTTCTTTTTAAAGCTGTTATATTAGGTTCTACTGCTCTATGGGTCCTATTATCCAACTAATGTGATGTCACTTGTATCAATGTTCATTCAAGCATAATATTATGATCTTGATATTACCACTCGACTTCAATGAAAAATCCCCTCTTTCCTACAAGGACTCTCGAAAAACCTCTTAGGTTCTGATTATTTTTATTAAAAGATCCCTGATGAAGAACTCTCACACAAGAGATAAGTCATAGTAACTAAATTGTACTGATATCCTCAATAATTATTATTTTGGTGTCTCAAAATAAAATATTCAAGACAATGAAGACACTATATTCTTCGATCCTCAATAAAGGAAAGAAAGAATGAATGAGGGCCATGAACTTCTGTAATCTAAAAATGAATCTCTTGTACATAATTCACATATCATACCTCATATCACCCCTAGAACCTTCGTGATGTAATTATCCAAAAACCAAAGCTATCCAACCCCATATCCAACCCCATTCCCATAGGTTTACAAAAAATAAGGTTCTTACCAACACCATATAAAATCTAATATGAATTCAACCAAACAAATAAAATTAAATCATCCACCACTCCTCGAAATTATCCATGTTGGACTACAATGACTCTCACATACATCTTTAAACTATATAACCTAATGACATGTATCTGCAACACAAGTTTCTCTATTCATTATACCTGATTTGTGATATTAAAATGTTCTGAACCCCATTAAAACATGATAATATTATAATATGACATGTGTTCCTCCAAATTAGAAGACATGGAATCGTGGTTTTCTAAAAAAGAATTTATACTCATTATGCGGGTTTTTGAACATTCAAATTACTTAAAATCACATATAAAACACCACCTGAGTCATAATATGATAAGTAGTATTATTATTTCATGTATTTCCTATAACTACCTTCTAGAAAAATACACTTATAGTGACCCATATGAAAATTATCAATCCCCTCATAACGCTCCATGAGAGTCCCATTAATTAAAAACACCTTAATGATCTACCATAGATTAAATCATATAATAATTGAAGGGTCACAAATCCAAAAAATGATTTCCTAACATAGGATGTTTGAAATCAGTATTCTAATCACCCTTTAATGATATGATGCAATCCCATTACCAACACAAGGTCCTGATAGCCTAACCCATTAATATGTCCATCCTTGTAAAAAATATTCACAAACAATCAACACAATAGGAATTCATAATACTATCATGAATTAATATGTCTAATTATGGTCAAAGAATCCCAAATAAGATGAATCCCTAGTTCCATTAAGAAATGATGATCTTTGAACAAAATTAAAATGATCGAGGCCCCTGAAAATGGAATAATTATCATTAATTAATGATATCTTGGAAAATAAATTCAATTATTGAATAAAATATTATTTAATAATTGAAATAATGGAAAAAATATTCATGATCATGAATGATGATTAAATTTATAGATCCTGAAAATAATGATAATCAATAATTTATTAGATATATTTTTCATGATCATCAATCATGAAAACATGGGAGATAATCAATAAAATTAGTGGCCACTACCTCAATGAATAAGAAATCATTGTTTAATAGCATGTTCACTTTCTATGTTGATGAATATTCCATTGTGTTAATAAATAATTACATGAATCCCCTAATTTAATTTTTCAACGAACTATAGTCTACATCTCATGAAATTCATCAAAAAAAACTCCTAATTGTACAATATAATTGTATAGGGTAAAGTTAAATACCCATAATATTTCTTATAATGAAATATTTACATGGATAGGGTTAGTTTTTGGGTATTTAGAAAATAAAATAAAATATATATTTCAATTTTTTTTGTTCAACATTCCAATGACTTCTTTTTACGCCACACCCAATACAGACCAACCTTATGTTGCACCCAGGTAAATCCTTCCATTTCAGAAAAAATTATGATATCATATTTTTCGTCAAATTTCAATTGTAAAACCATTTATTGAAAATATATGTTAATGTTTTCGTTAATATGTTGAATATTATATATATATATATAAATTTAATTTAATTTCTTCTTATACCCAATATTTGTGTCATCCCTGGGGAAAAATCCATAGATACATAAAGATAATTTTGATCGATTGAATTTATATAGAATAGTTGTAACATATACTTTTTTTTATTAATATTTGGAAAAATATATATTATTAAATATGGTAGATTTCATTTCTACATGGATATTTAGAACACAAAAATTTATACTAACCAAATTTTTTTATGTAAATAAAAAAATTAAAACATATTATATTTTATAGAAGATAGTAGAAAACATTAATCATTTTGAAAATAATTTTATAGAGGTTGAATAAATCACTTAAATTTATCCAGGAGGGATCAAGAATAAAATACTCTAACTAAAACTAGATACCAATACAAAAATTAAAATCATTTTAAATAGAGAGAATGATAATCATACATTTGGGGTTAACTTCATATAAATTAGTTATGAGTGGTAAAGTAGAGATCTTGTACACTAGTGATGTAGGCCACATAAATAATGTAATAGATCATACCACATGGTGCGGATTCAACACATAATAAAATAAAAAATAAGGATATTTAATCATTAAATACAAATTTTATATAAGGACCAATGGTTGTTGAAATGAAAATTAAGTAAAATAAATGAATACTAAATATAAGAAGTTAAGATAGAAAAATTCCATTTTATTGTTGATGAATGAATAACTATAATTGAAAAATAAAAAAAACTACAAATATTTTTGGATGAAAGAATATTTAATAAAACAAATTCAGATATTTCTTATCTATAGAAGATTATATAAAATATTATTAATGAAAAAAATCAAAAAAAATTGTTTAAATTTAAAAAATTTACTGTTAAAATCCAATTTTTATGATGAATTGGTTAAAATACCATTATATATAAATATTATCAGGATCATCATTTCTAATAAAAATAAATTAGGGAAATATCAAACAATATCAGTTAATAATGATTATAGTATAGTGTTTGAAAATAAGTCCCCATACATGTTTTAGGAAATGGAACATTTTTTTATATCATGTTACTATAAAAGGATATATAAATATATATAAATATATATGTATATATATTTATATTGGAAAAAAATTATCAAGTAAAAATAAAATTCCAATAAATTGTTTTGTTATAATTTTGAATTTGGTAGCACAATCCAAAAAACAATGTATCTTCAAATTGAATATAGATTAATAACATAAATCAAAAGAGTGGTAAATTATTTATGAGTTATATTTTGGAATTATTTTCAGATAATAGAATATTTGGAATTAGACATAGAATATATAAGAAAAATTACATTCATCTTAGATAAACTATTCATTGTGGAAAATTATTTCTATATGATTATTATGGGAGGTCATATTTGTTATAGTGATTGAAGTGGAAAAAGGGGAAAATGATTTCCAAAGTAGTATATGAAAAAAAAATTAATATGTTTAATAATTTTATGAATTACATGTAATAGGATGAGTATATAAAAAATCATATTCATCAAAATTAACATTTATTTTACATAAAAGAATGTTCAGAAACAAATTTTCATAAAAATGGAGATCTGTTGGAGGGAATGGTTAATAAATAGAGCTTAATCTAAATAATCAGAATGAAAATATAAAATTAATGACTTAGAATCATTGATGAAAGAAATTAGTTATGATTAAAAACCCAAACATTGAGCTTTATTCATTACCGTTATATTTAAAGTATCTTTTATGATTACATAATAATGTCTTTACAACAATAATATTATCCAATATAAAATACGAGAATGATGTTTTTTTGTTAAAGTTTTATATAAATATAAAATTAATCGCATAATAAACAACTACCCACTATGGAATTAATTCATTATAGTTCATTTGTTGAATTTCAATTAAACCACATCACAAGACACACATATATGGGAAATAATGACTTAAGAATTAATTTCTTATTTTATCATATGAAAATTACCTTTTTTATTTTTGAACCTTATTATGAAATGTCTTATTTATGTGTCTATAGTGAAAAATAATTCTTTTCACAAAAAAATTAATATTTATTAAATTATTGTTATATAATAATGATGTCAATGATTCTGAAACCTTCTTGATAAAAAAAATAAATTAATAATATGTAATATAAAACATTTTAAAATATTATTTTGAGTCTAAAAATAAATTTTTTATATTTTAAAACATTGTTAATGTTCTATTATAAAAATAATTATTTTTACTATTTTTGAAGATAAAAATTTATTTATAAAGATAATTTTGTTTCTACATATGAAATTTTTAATTATATTTATTTTTTAGTCATAACCCAATACTTTTTTGGGTATTAATTCTATGAATAACATTGCTGTAAATTATTTTATATGCATAAAAAGGTATTTTAAAAAAATGACTTTTCATCAATTTTTGAGTTTATAAATAAAAGGTAGTTTTTAGCACCTATAGAGGATGAATCTTGTAAAAAAAATTCGCACATGGAACTATAATGTCCACATTTTCAAATAAGTTTCTTTTTTCCATAAAATCAAATTACCATGGAAAAGTATAGTCACCACCACAATAGTTAAAAGGTTTAAAGAGGGGGTTAAATTATTAAAAAAAATAATAAATTAACAAAATATTACAAAATATTATTTTATCAGTGCAATTTAGTGCTAATTTTTCCAATATTCCTATATGTTTCCACTTTATGCTACCTGACCTCAAGGAAGAATATTATATTATTTTAATATTAATATTATTGACAAGAGCCTACATATCTAAATAATGTAAGATCTTATCCTCTACTCCCTTATCAGAACACCATTCTGGAAGATAGAATATCATGTGCTTTATTTCTCTCCCATATATTTTAAAATGTAAACATCACTCGTGTGTACATTCATTATACCATAATCATGGATGACCTATTACATTTTTCCACACCATCCTATATTGATGGTTCTAAAAATTTTTATATGATTTAATATTTTTTTAGACATGAATAATGTTATGGTATGATTATGGAACCATATTATGACCCATATTAAATCATGTAATCACACTGAAACTCCTTAGGATTTAACAATCTCAAAATAGAGTACATTTACTAAATTATTTTATTAACTAAATTAAGAACAGATTAAAAATGAATGAAAGTAAATAATCCTAATAGAGTGAAGTTTAAATTTTTTAATAATAATGTAAATAATTAATATAATTTTATTTCTTTTGGAGGTAGAGAAAATATGTGGCGATTTGGCTCTCAAGGTAATAGTGTTTTCTGAAAAACATGTGTTAAATGTTTGCACCTCATTCTATTGAATATCGATTTATTATGAAGATTTTTTAATAATGATTTATTTATACATCAAAAACTAATAATGGTTATTTAGTACAATTTTTTACTTTGTTTACATAGTTTCAATAATGATTCATCTTAACATTTTTATACTCACATTATTGAATTTCATTAAATAGGTGGAAAAGAATGTTTTTAGCTATTATAACATGAAAAAAAATTCGATATATCATATCTAATATTCATTTTCAATCATCCTTTATATATTTACATTGGGTTTTGAGGAATATAATATATATATTTCATTAAGAATATATCATTGTATGAGTTATTAATATGAAATGGTATTTTACTTATTTTTATTTGATTAGTAAAAGAGGATAGGATTATTATTTCAAAATTACATTTTATTAGTTTTTAGAAAAAATTGGTGCACACTCTCTATGTTATTCACGTTATAGATCTTGGATATTTTATGTATTGGTGAATGGGTCTGTTATATCACTCCAAAGTAACGGGTAATGTAAATGAATTCAACAGAATATATATTAATCCAAGGATGAGGGTGTTGTCAATTAGATATATGTTACTCATATTAATATATAATGATTATGGATAAAGATTATTATAAACTACTATAGTATAAAATTTTAAATTAACTTAATAGTTATTCCATTGTAATGATGAATGAAAAATTTATATGATTAGGATGTCTAATGTAAGCTATATGAATAAGATTTTTCATCTATTCATTTATATGATACATTTAATGAAAATTTGGTAAAATGATTTAATTTCAAGTGTATGCCTTTTATTATTTTAGATCAAGGAATATTACATTATTAATGAAATATTCATCGGGGTTCTTAATTATTTCAAAAAACTAATGAGATGAATTTTTTTATATCACATACTATGCTTAAATTTTTTCATCCCTTATTTTCAAATTTTTCTCACTTGGATGATGGAAAAAATAGTAAAATTAATATGTCAATGTTCATGTTATTAATATTTTTTTTAATAATTTAATTTATTAATAAATTTAAAGGGGTTTTTAATTCATGATCAAGCTTTTTTGAATGAAAATTATTGTTTTGAAGATGTTTCCACATTTTTATGTAATGAATTTCATAATTTTATAAAACTCTAATCCCGATTTATTATTTGAATGTATGAATGAGAAATATTTTCTAAGAATCAAAAATTTATATATTGTTTATTTAAGGGATATTATAGTTTATATCAGATAAAATGTTTATATAACTTTTGATGTCGGGGTATTATTAATGAATATTATGTTAATTAATTGTTATTTAGTAGATTAATTGTTGTAAGGGTTTCAATGTTTCTTAATTTATCTATTCCAATATTATAATGTATTTCTATAGAGTTCACATGGTGAATTATGTTTGATGCTACCAATAGTATAATATGCTTCCTAATTTGAAATAGGAGATTGTTAGAGTATTATTTGAGAATATTGTGGTTGTGTTAACTCAATAAATATAGTTTATAAATTTTGGAATGCATTAATGAATAATTTATTTTTCAATGAAAATGTAAATAGTATAAAATATTAAGTGATAATATCTACTAATTGTTTTATGATATATGACCCAATAGTGGTATAATGATGGAAAAATGGTGTCGAAAATATATTTGAAGTGTTGTGTTGTTCATAGTAACATAGATAAGATCATTAAAAGTATCATATAAAATACAATGATGAAAATTAGTGGTTGTTGATAAATAATACCATTGAAAATAATTTTATTGAATCCATATTGTGAAAGGTATTTAAAGATCTATTTATTGAAAATTATTTTTATAAATCCCATCTTCCTTTAATGTAAATGATTTCCATAGAGTTAAAATATAAATATTATGAAACAACAGTATTTTATGAAGAAAATATTACATCATGGATAGTTATTCACTTTATTTTGATGTAAGATATGAATATAAATTTAAAATATTTTACATTGGATTGAAACCATGTTTAGGAAGTACCTTATTTAATCAAGAATTTTGGAAATATGAAAAGAAAATTTAATGTTAAATTATGGTTTAGATGAAGTGTTTTTACTATTTTATTTCATATAATAAAATGTATAAGTAAACGAAAAGTTAAAAAAATTTAAAATAATAATTAGAAAATAAATCTATAGGTAAATTTGACCCATCCTCTAATTTTTATGAGAAGAATTATAGGGACTACGTGTTGAAAATAAGGATATATTAAATGAATAGTAATCTTGAATTTTTGATCCATGAATTTAATAATATGAGAAATGTTAATGATCAAAATAGTAATTGTATGTATTAAGTGAAATGTTTTATTTTCAATGACGGGTGAAATTATGAAAACGTATTATGAAAAATAATTATGAATAGTGGGAATCATCATTTTCATAGGTATAAATAAATGATTAACTAATTTGATACTACGATATATGATGTGGGTTCCTCAAAGGTTGTAGTTTGATGTAAATTACTTGTTTAGTCAAATTACACGAGTTTATTTTTTGATTTGGGAGATAAGATTATTATAATTTATGATTTTTTATTAAGATGCAAATATAACCTCAGGAAATGGATAAAAAGTATAGGTTAATAAAATGGTGAAATAATTATTTTAATAGAGATTTATTATAACCCATTTAATATATTTTCTAGAAATATTTTCCAAAAAATATTATTTTCAAACTCATAGTGGAGTATGAATTTATTTTCAGTAAAGATTTTATTTCAATATGAAACTCTAAGATAAATTTTAATGATAAAAAGTTATTTTCAATTGTTAGATAGATTTTAACTTTTTATATAAGAAATAATTTATACATTATATAACATTTTGAGGAGATAATAAATTGATTAATGATATATTATAGTGTTATATGGAACATGACACTGAAAAAACTGTACTTTTGAGCATAGGGTTATACCAATTGTAAATGTATTTTAATATACATATTGCAATGAACATCTTGGATTTATTCATATTCATTAGGTCGAATTCATGGACAACATAGTTCCTGATTCTACCCATAATTCAAAAAAATATCAAAATATCTAGTCGATCTATTGTAATTGAAAAATAAATAATAGGATTAACATGATTAGGATATATTCTATTTTAGCACCTTAACTTGGTGTTATTATGTATTGTTTGTAAAAAATTAGATTGGTTCTTTGGAGAATTATATAGATTATAGGGAACTAAATAACCTAATTATTAAGAACAAGTATCTATTTTAATATATTATTTACTTATTTTCTTGTCTCCATGGTTATTATTTTTTATGTTTAATCACAGTTTTGATTAACATCATATGATAGTAATGGAGGAAGAAAATCAAGGTATAATTTTAAAAACTGTGTATGTCCATTATGATTATTGGTTTATTTCCATTTGGATGAAAAAAATACCCACTGTAATTATAGATATTATAAATATATTTTATCATGAGTATCTTTAAACAAATAATTAGTAGTGTTGAGTGATGAAAATTTGGTATATTCTAAAAGTTTTAGGGATCATTATTTCATAAATAAGTTATAAATTTGATTGTTTTTATTAGAAATTATTTAATTCAAATGGTGTATTAGATCAAAAATTTGCATAATAGTTTATAATGATAAGACTACTATTGTTGAAGATTGCCCAAGACCTATAAATTTCACAAATATTTTATATTAACAATGATATTCAGCTGACTCCAAATGGTATTTTGAAAACATAGTCAAATTATTTATCCCACTAACCATCTTAAATATAAATGAAGGTAAAATATTTTTGATAAAGGATATATTAATCCAAAAGTTATACATTCTACACTTCATATCCTTAGGTTTGAAAATAAAAAGACACTTTATTCAATTAAAATTATTACTGTATTTAATTTTCAAAATTATTTTAGAAATTATTTTGTAGAAATTATTTTATTCTACCACATATACAAATATTTCAAACATATGAGTATGAACATCTACACTATATGTGGTCCATCAGACTGACTAAGATAAGTCTATTAGAATAATACATTTTACTATATTATAGAGAGAATTTTTAATACTATATACTGGGTGAGTTTTTTCCATCAGAAAGATGAATTTTGGTCAAGAAGACTGAGTAAGATGGTTTAATAGGACTGACTGAGTTTAGTCCATCAGAGTGAAAATGACTAGTACATAGAATTGATTATGTATATTCTATTAGACTAATAATATTTTTGAGCAATTAAAATAAAAATACATTTGATTATTGGAATAATAATATTTATAATTGGATGGTAATAATTATTTCTATTAGGAAGTGGAATTTTATATAACATTAATGATGCTATCAGAAAACAACGTATGAAGATGTATATAACATATTGAGATTTCAGGATTGGAGTTCCATATAGATCATTTCTAAAAACACTAATTATAATAGAATATGATAATTTATTCAATGTATATAAATAGAGGATATTTTTAAGAGCTTATAGCTAGTTATTTTCTGACTCAAACCGTCTAACGCTTAATCTACTATAACATCTTTTTACTTATATTTTCGAAATATTCCAATAGTTTTATAAAAGTAATTTTAATATGGATAATAAGTTCATTAAAATATTTTTCATTTTTATTTTATGTTCCAAATATGGGATTATATTCAGGGCTTCCATAGATTGGAATGTTTTTTATTCTAATCCTTATGATTGAGGGATTACCATTGGAAGGAAGAGATGATTCTGATCATTGTGATTGATGAATTTATTAACGTATAAAGGAATAACTTATGGTTATTTTTGAAACCATGGATACCCAAATCATCTTTTAATATCCTTAAATATTAATTTCAAAGAGTAGAATGATTTTATTAATATTTATCATTTATTAAATATTAATTTTTTTACTTAAGATATGTGTTTGGTTGTTTGTTTAAAAATTTATTATTCTCTGTTTTTCAGATGTATTATTATACAATTTTAATAATTTTTTTAACATTATTATTTAGTAAATTATTGTGTTTTTTATATTGAATTAATGAATATTGGATGAGTTTTTTTTCAAAAAGCCTCACTATGATGTCTTTTATTTTATTTAGTTTGTTTTTAACTACAAATAAACCCTTCTTATAGCCATTATATAATCATCGATCTTACAATTGGTTTTAGAGTTGGTTTAACTGAGAAAATTTATTGTTTTTAATTTTTTTTATTTTTATAATGCTTAGAATGTATTTTTTTTAAACATTCATTTATATGTTTTTTGTAAAATATATTACAATAATGTATTTTTTATATAAATATTATCTTTAAATTTTTTATAATGATGGATTTTTTAATTTCTTTAAAAGATTTGAATCATAATCCTACAAAACTAAATTTTTTTTATGGGGATGATTATGTGTATTACATAGAAATAATGAAATATTTTTTAAACTGAAATATATATCATTTTTATGTTTATTGAAAATTATAAAATACAAAAGAAAGAATATTCTCCATTTATATATCAACAAAATCTTAAATATCATATAATTTTTCATTTAATAAATACATTGTTATTTTCTATGAAAATAAATATCTATATTCAAATATATTATTGGGGTATTCTGAGTAGTATTAGGAAGAATTTTTATGTCGCTCAATTTAGTACTCTGAAGGTGATTGAAACCATTAGAACAATAATAAGGGTAGATTATCATGCCTTTTATTTTCTTCCTCTTGACTCTATAAATAAGAGGCACAATTTTTATTAAAAAAATGATATTTATATAAAATAATAAGGTTAAAATATCTTATTAAATTAAATCTCATAGATCATATCATTGAAATTGTTTATGGAAAATACGAGTGTAAAATATCAGATTTAGGTGATATTAAGAGGATAAGAAATTTTACCTCGGATGATTTAATTGTTTATACCAATTAGTATAAAGGTAGCCCAAAGAGATATTTTTAGAATGTGAATAAAAAATGGGGGTTTTATTTATCTACTACTTCAAATTTTATTAATAAAATTTTAGCAACTAAGAATGTTTCACCGTCTTTAATGAAAATAAACATAAATGTTGAAATAGAGATAAGTCCTTTTAAAAATTATGATATTGATATTACTAATCATTCTAAATGAAAGGAAAATATTGTTGGTAGGAATTATTTTTTGACATATGTTTGTGTATGTTAATAAGGATAGAAATGAAAATAACACCTCTTCTAAAGTGACTTTTCATGAGTGATGGATGACTATTCATTTAAGACAATATATTCCCAAGATAAATAGAACAGGTAAGAAGTTTATAAATTAAGATAGGAATTGTAATAAGTTAAAAAACATAAGGTTAATAAAAGTATGAATGTATTTGAAACATGGAGTGATATTGGATGTGATTGTTCCTTATAAAATACCCTATATATTGAATGATAATACAAGAAGAATATCGAGGTTGTTTCAAAAATTCCTGTGAATAATAATTATATTATTGATAAGGTATCTTCCAAATCCTTGAATTACATTACACTAAATGATAATTATCCTTATTTTGAAAATAATTATAATTCTACAACATAAGGTGGCGAATCATGATAATAATAGCACGATAATATTTTTCCTAGTTTGACAAATATTGAAGATTTGATAATCTTTCATACACAAATTGAAAAGATTCTAATAAACACAATAGTAATGAGGGAAAAATACTAATGAAGATTCATGAATATATATGTTTACTAATGAATTTTATAATATATGAAATGGGTTATACGAATATAATTTATTAGAAATTAATTTTTCAAAATAATTAGAAAAACACAATTTTTCGTACAACAAAAATTGATGATAAATTTTTTTATAAATTAAATTTAGAAATTTCATATAATAAAAATTATTGGAAATATTTTATATTGGTAATAAAAATATTGATAAAATATGAAGAAAAATAAAATCTCAAAAGGATGTTTCTATAATGTTTTTTAAATATAAAATACCAATTCTTCAATACAACTATTTTGTTCAAATGCTTGTCCCACACTTTCTGAAACCTTAATGTGGAAAAAAATAGATTAAAAAATGTTGTTTAAATAATGTTCAAAATTTAGAATGTCAGAAATATTATTTTTCTACTGAATTGAAAACTACATTATATAATAATGATGGATATATGTTGATTCTAAAAAATATATTTTTTTAAAATGTTGTACCCTTTCATTTTTGAGTTCTATAATACTAATCTTTTTACTTTAAAAAATAAGTGTATGAACATAAATAAAATATTCTTCATGGATATTTGATGATTTGGGAATGTGATTGGGAATAAGGGTATCTTAACAAATATCATTAACATTACATCTAGAAAACTTATCATTTCAAAATTATAAAGGATTGATTATTGGTATAGGTAATATTTTTCTTCTTGGTAGAGATTCGATATCAAATTTTTTATATTTTTTTGTATTCACCACAACTTTCTTATTATAGCTAAATTATTTGATTAGGATTATCCTATGAGCATTAGAAATTAAAATGTATTGATTATAGTTGAAAGTCATAATTTTTTCCTTTCTTCCAATAGGTATGTGTAGTTTTATTCACATAACTATGAAACCCATTGTAGCTGATAACTACCAATAAATAATGTAATGGAAGATCAATATTTGTTATGGAATAAAATATTTAGACATTATAATGTAATAATAATAGAAATTTATATAATAATTGACAAATTGATGATCTAATTTAGATTTATTTTAATTATTATAATGTTTTTTATCCTCATTAATTTGGAATGCAAGATAGATAATGTTTGCAATCTATTATTGACGTCTTATATTCTGAGGATTTATTGTTACAGAACATGGAGTTATTTGGACCTTCATACAGAGATATAATTTTAAAAAATACTATGCATATGTTTTGATTGATGACAAACTAAATATAGATGGGTCTATTTTTTTGTGGAAAAATCTATTGACATTTCCTATTTTATAACTTTTGATTCCCCTGTTAAAAATGTAAAAAATATATTATTGATTACTATCCACAATTATCATTGTAGAGAGCTATGTAATTAATATTTTGAATCTATATATATTAAAGAAGTATAATATTGTACATTTCAATACCATATACTCCACACCAAGATGGTATAGTTAAACAAAGAAATAGAATTCTTCTAGAGATAAAATGAACCATGTGGAGTGATTACATTGTTTATAAAAAAATTTTGCGATGAAATAGTCAGTATTTCCAACTATAATATGAAAATTTATTTAATTGTATCTATTAAAATTGTCTCGTTATGAGATATAGACTCGAACAAAGGAAATATATTCATATATTTTTGTTTTTGGATGTAATGTGTTTGTTTTGAAGTGATTTTGCATTCTCGGTTTTCGTCATCAAAGCTACACATGTTTCTTTCCCAATATTCCCACTTTACAAACGAGTTCACCATTCATCACATTCATTGGAAATTTATTCTACTCAGTTGAAATATGATTATGAGATGTCAGTTCCCCCTTCCATGGATTCCTCCTTGGATCTCATCACCTTGTCTAGTCTCCCTCATATATTTGATTCATCTTCATGAAACTCATTCCAAGTTCCATCTTTATGGTGATGATAATTAATTACAATGATTCTATCGCAACAGAGCATCATCCTTTTCTTGATAGTAGATGATAACATCAGATATGTCTATGAATCTATGAACATAACGCTTTTTGTAACATGTATATTCATCCTCATTAGAAGGAACCCCACATTACGAATCTTCATCAAGATACCTAAGGAATATCTTTCCAATCATGATGTATTTGGTTCCATGGGAATATGTAACCAAATGAGTTTTTCCTCGGTAATCCCAAACATATTCGTAGGGTATATATTATGGTCCATGTTAAATGTCTTAAATCCCATTGAAACAAACCAGAATATTGAGTTGAGATTGATCTTGGTAGCATTTTTACATCCAATGGTTATGGAAACCGGGTTGATGTATTGTAGGGATAGGATGGGTGTTTGTTTAATATCAAGTAGGGATATGATGGTAAATGGTTTAATGTTTTTTTGGTGTAGGATTTGTGTATGTTTAGTGTCTTTTGGGACATTATGTGTGTAGTTTTAATGTCTTGTAGGGACATGGTGCGAAGATAATAGATTTTCTTATGGGGCCATAATGGGTGCATGTCTATTGTATTATAAGGAAAATATGGGAATAGTTATAATGATTTTTGATAATAATACTGGAACTATTTTAAATCCTTATGGATATAATATGGGTTCATGTTTAATGTCATGATGTGACAAGAGTTGTGTCTCTTGTATAGAACATGTTAAACTATAATTGTTTACCAATTAGGGGATATAAACTCCCCTTGAGGAGGATATGAGAGGTAGACCCCAAGGAGGGATCAACAAGAGATTAAAAATATGTTGGAATGACCCATTGAGGTGGACCCATATGATTGATTAGAAAATCCTTTTGAGGTGGATCAAGTGTGGTTGAATCAGAATGCCCCTTGGGAGGGACTAGAGATGCTGATTAAAATTCCCTTTATGGATTATGATCAAGATTTGGATTAGATATCCACTTATGGTAGATCATAAAGGTATTTCACTAGGAGGGAGGATGTCAGATCTAGACTGATAGATCATAACACCCCTTGATGCCGACATCAGGATAGTGATCATAATTCCATTTGAGGAAGATTGGGATGGTGTTTATTAGATCAACCCTTGAGAATAATCTTGGAGGTGTTTTCCTATGAGGGAAGATTAAAATAGTAGAATTATGTGTTAAACACCCTTAGAAGTAGATTTGGGATGCTGATCAGAATTCCCCTTTAGGTGGATCCAGAACATGTGTCCCTAAGATTAAACACCATTGTTTACCGTTATTCAAGATTGAATCTCTAGGAAGAGTCCTACGTACACTATTTACATTATAGGGTTCAAATTCAACATATTTAGATGTTTTTGTCTATTTTAATATGATAGGAATGATAAATTAAATTTAAAAACATGTGGTATAGATTCTCGTGTCACATAAGGAGTGTTGATGAGGGTTGGAGTGTGTATTATACATTAAGATTCCCATCATAATAGTATTTTTCCTAGTTGTGAAGTTGAGGGATTGCACTTTGATCTACCTTGGGGATGCTAAGAACTATGAGGATGTGGTTGGGACTTACGTGTGGATGATTCCTAGGGTGCTTCTATGGAATAACAAATATGCGATTGGTTTGTACACGTGAAATCTTCGAGGGTGATACTATAGAAAAATTTATGTGAATGGGGATTACATGTGGAAGATTCCAATGTACCTCTAGGAGGAGAAAGAATGTGGTTGGGTATTATTCCCTAGAATACTTGTTTAGAATTCTTCATGTCAGGTCCTTAGAGAATCTCATGTCCATTACATGTAGTAAGATTATAGTTTAAGATAATGTGAATAGATGTGGTTTATAGGGATTATGTATTGTTTTTTCTCATCATTTCATATTTATATTAGGTCATGATGGCTTCAAAATACCATTTCATGTGGTGTGATTATATTTTAATATCAAGTTAATGTATGAGGTGTGTGAATCTTATTCGTGTAAGCTTCTGGTTTATTCTTCCACTTGAAACGGGGAATATCAACTTGTTGATGAGTCATGGAATATGGTTGTGGAATACACCAGACGTGGCATATCAATGTAGATGATTGGGATAAGTAGTTATACATTTTTGGGATTAAGATATAGGGATTTCTATTCAACTTCATCAATATGAGTAATGAGGGAAACTCAACCCATTGGTTGGTATAGGTATTATTGGGGATTAATCTATATAAGGAGGCATGTGGTGGGAGTTTGGTGGTATTATCATGATTATTTAATGATGAATCATATTAATAACACACAAGGAATCCTATTATTTAATAAAAGGGTGTTATATAGTTTAAAGTCATATAGTGGGGACAATGGAATGTCTTCTTATGATCATGGAATGAGGAATCTCATTTTTGAATCACACGATATATTAATATTGAAGGATAGTGTATGTTATAATTTTTAAATAATGTAGTGAAGACTATTGATAATCTTATACATGAATCATATTTTATCTCAATGTTTTCACAAGAGGAATCTTATGTTTGTCGAATAGGGTATACTACTATTTAAAGTCATTTGTAAAGGATCACATAATGGCTTCTCATGATCCCGGAATGATTAATCTTATTCTTTATGAATAAGGAATTATATTCATTAATGATAGCGTATGATAATATTTAAAGACATTTAGTGGGTACTAATAAGTATAATATTCATTTCAATGGTTGGTGTGTGACTGAATCACGGAAGAGTGGCCCTTTCTTGTTCGATCGATCATGGGGGTCAGGAGAAGGGGTTTTAGGAGTTTCATGAGGAGTGTATCAACTAAAGGTACTCCAGGAATCCAATAAGAGAATCTCGAATTATTGAAGGGGAAGGTGACTAAGAGGAGGAGGTTGACTCAATGTATTTTAGGATGGGTAGAGGATTACCTTGACTCTTAGAAATATATATTGTGGATGTTGTAACCATATAAAGTGAAACTAGAAATTATGTTGACCTAGACCAAAATGATTTCGATCTAACTCAAAATTATTCAATGGGATCATTCATGGTAGAAAAGGTATTGGTTTTATGTCTTTATAGCATAGCTCGATAGTGATCCCGAGTGGGGGTATAAGGGTGTAGGCCCCTTAGTATAGATGATTAGGCACAATAGTTTGATCTTTACAAAGGGAAGGGGCGTCATGAAGGATAGGCCATTGCTGAGAACATGGGTTTCAAAAGTTTGAAGCTTCATATAGTTTAGGGTCTCATGAATATTGGTGATTCATAGGGCTCAGGGTCTTGTAATGGTTGGGGATTCATGGAGCATGGGGTACTCTTCATGAAATAGGGTGAACCTTCCCCAACGTGCAGTCATTGTTCCCATGGGCGTACATCACAAATGTTGAATGTTTATTGAAGCCTCAAGAGACATCAAGGGCCTTCTCACATTATCAAGGGTGTAGGCCTTTGTGAGAGGTATCCCTACCACGGGTAGAGGTTCTTAGTAACACAATGGAGAAGACTTTGTGATGCTGAGGGGTATTTCAGAGGAGTCTCTCATGAAGCCCTAGAGGTTTTCAAATTTAGATTGAGATGTTGTATCCTGGTGGAATAGCCTCCTTCATAATTAAGGAATGTGGGGATATTTATAGGGAAGGGGTTCAGTTGTGATTAGAGGCCTCTATAAAGCTTTATGAGCTTCTCGAGTTTGTGGGGCTTCATGAATACAAATTTATCATTCATATAGAATACCATCATCCCTTTATGCCTTCATGAATCACCCTAAAAATCCAATTGTCAATACACAGAGATTATCATTAATCCATAAGGTGTCTGAAAATAGAACTCAAAAAATAGAAATCTATCAATATTACATCTACAAAGAGGTCTTTGTGACCATACCTCTATAAACTATTATGGTATGTGTGACTTCAAATGTCCATAACTTCTAATTTATAACTATGTTAGGATTTCAGACTGGTATATTTGATTCCTGTGAAATGAGATATGAATCCAAATTTGAATCCTATGTTTCTATATGATTCTTGGATGTGTTTTACTAGTTCCAATAGTGTTTATTATTATTATTAAATATAATATAAAGAAATTCTATCCAATATAATATATTATTATATTTAAAGAATATTCATTAAATAGTAATGATTATAGATTTTTTAATTAAAAACTAATTTTGAAGGAAGTGGTAATGGTAAATTTTTGTAAATTGAAAAAAAAAATCATTCAACATTAATTTACTTTTACATATGGTATTTGAACAACATATTTACAACAATTAATGGAATATACTTTTTAATAAAAAAATAAACTAAATATTTTTTTGATGTTATGCCTCATTAATAATTTCAATATGTTATTTAAGAATATTGTTTTTTAAATCCAGTAAATCATTCTATTATTAAGAAATATCATACTTATAAAATCATTGGTTTTTAGTAGAACCTACAAGAAATAAATGTTTTTTTATAATGGAATTTAAAAATTGGCCATTTTATCACAATTTGAAGATAATACATTTGATTAAGCATTGGATGGTAAAGAGTGTACAAATGGTATGTATAGATAAATCATTGAATTCAATTGGAATAAGGTATGGAAATTGATTGAACAAACAAATAATACTTTTGTAAATGAAGAAAAATGATTTTTTTAAATTACTATGATTAGAATGGAATTTTTATCAGAAATAAAGTTGTACTTGTTTCAAATGGTTATAATATGAAAATTTGAATAAACTATGATGAAATGTATTATCCAGTGTTTGGACATAAATCTATCCATATTTTTATAGAATATTAATAATATATTTATATCAATCATTTTAAAATGGATGTGATGTTTAATGTTTATATAGGATATGTAAAAACGTTTTTAGGTAGAAAAATGACCTTCCATTAAAAAAATCTCCAAATAATTTTTTTTTAATTAATAAGTCACATTATGGTCTTAATAATGACCCTAGACCTTGGTATGAAAGATTAAATAGATTTTTGTTACAAAATAATTTTCTTAATGGAGATTATTATTGCACACATATTATTAAAGATGTTTCTATGAGAAAAATCATTAATATAATTTATGTCGGAGAATTTTTTTTTGTATAATCTTTGGAATATCTTACAAATTTATTTTAGGATCATAATAAATATGATTTTCATGTAAATATTATGGGTTAAATAACTTATATTCATTGTTTAAAATTTTATAAAAACATAATGATCTTTTATATATCAATAGAAGTCTGTAAATGATCATCTTAAGAAATTTTGAAATGAAAATAAGAAAAATTATTAGTACTTCTATTGGAAATTCAAATACATTATATAATGAGAAATCTTGGATATTATATGATTAAAATATTTTCCTTGGAATTTTTGGTATTTCAATATACATAATGGGTAGTCTTCCAAAAATAATGTTTTATGTATGGTTTGGTGAAAGATATCAAGATAATTTATTGGTATACCATTATAAAGAAGTAAAAAAATTATCTTATGGATGATATGGGATTATGATTAATTTAATCTTTTGGAAATGATATAGAATAGAAATTTTTATAAGATGCTAACATTATTGTTTGTAAAATTCATAGTAACAATATATATGTTACATGTCATTTTTATGGAAAAGCTTTAGATTATTGGTCTTACAAGAAACAAACTTCTGTATAAATAACCAATACGAGTTCCTAATATATTGTAACTGGAATTAATTTTTCTCTACTGTTTTGGATGCAACACACACTCTATGTCTTTGTTTGTATTTTTAGTGAAAACCCAATTTTGTTTGATAATTCAAGTTCCCTTGAATTATGTACAAATCCAAAACATTAATATTTTTAAAATCACAAAAATATAAGACACCATTTAAATCGGGACCACATAAAAAATTAGATATATTTTCTAAATTCATCATAGGACAAGAAAAACATGATGTTATTTTTACTAAAACCCAAAAGTTTGATTGATTTGAATATATTAAACAGAATCATAAAATGATAAATACTATATGATCATTAATATATTGATATTATTTATCCATATATAACCATTAATATACTCATTTTACATGGGAGAGTACATATTTTTTATATTTTATTTTTCTAAAAACATATTTATTCTAAATTTTTTATTTTTTATATAATTTTGTTTCCAAAAAAAATATTTTTTTTGGAATCATTGGGTTTTCTATATTATTTAGTTTTTATAAAATTAAAGATTTTTCTATTATATATTGTTTTTCAATTATATTTAGTTTACATTAATATTCTAGTTTTTCTGTAGAAACATTATTTAATTAAAAATTTTATTTTATTATAAAATTTCATTTTAGGAAAATGTGAATTATAATAACCTAAAAATAATTCCCAAAAAAATAAATTTTCATCCTAAAGATAGTTTCTAATATATAGTTTTTAATATGCATTAATATTACAATTTTTTTATTCATTTTATTTTGTTTTATAAACAACCATTTTCTATAAATATTGAGGTTTTTATTTTATCTATTATAATGGATCAGATAACAGTTTTATTAAAAAAAAATTAGATGTTTATAATTTATATTCAAATATTTTAAGGATAAATATCAATAGTGAGATAGGATATGAATTTTATTTTGAGCCTTATGTTTTTTTGAATTTTTAAGGTAACCTAGAGCCTATAAATGTAAATTTGGGTCACCATATCCCACATTATAATCTCCGATTGATATTGACTCTTAGATATCAAATATCTCAATTATATTATCATTGGGAAGATGTTTGAGAATATTTTTAAAAGAAAGTAGTAATTTTCCTTATAAATATCAAAACAAAATGTGAAATAAATTTAAAATATATACATTGTGAATTAATGGTTGATTTTATATTAGTGGTTTTATAAAAAATGATTCTTTTTCTAATGATTTCATCATGTTTCAGGAATGGGATAAGTTATGTGTTGAAGAAATTTTTTTTGGTTTTTTCTATCCAATTATGGTGAATGAGTTTTAATCATCAACATTTTTCTGTGTTGAAGATGATTTAAAGGTAATTACAAAAAATATTTGTTATGAATTATTTAAATTGAATAATTTACATATGGATGAATTTGTATAAGGTATTTTAAGAAAGTGATTCCAAAATAGTATGTCACAAGCTTTAGGAAAAGCCTAGTATCTTTGAGAAGTCTATGTTTATGACTTTGTAATTTAATTATTATGAGAATGTAAGGAAATCTTATCTTTTAAAATTTGAATAAAAAATTTCAAATATATAGAAAAAATGATATCTTATTGTGTGAAAAGGGGATATATAAACATTTTGGGTTATCTATTTAGTTGTTATTGGTTTATTGGTAAATATCGGAATTTTCAATCTTTGGAAGATTTGTTTATATCCATTGAAGCTACAATGAATAGTTCTATTATGCTATGGAATTTTTTGTTTCATTGTTTCGTAAAAAAATGGTAGTAACTTTTCTTATTGTAATAATGATTAAGAATCAATCAATTCATGTTGGAGCCATGGTTTCTTTGATCCATGAAGAAACTATTTACGTAATTATGTTATTTTTTTTACTGGTGTTGATAATATTTCTTCATAAAATAGAAAAATATGTATCTAACATTGATGTTCATCAAATAAATAAAATGATTCAATATAAAATAAAAATTATTATTTTCTATTAATGAAAAAGTATATTGTATAATAAATGTCTGATGAAGCCTATAGGGTATTAAGAAACCAAAAATAATAAAATTATTGGTTATCAAGTGTTTTTTCTTGATAAGGAAGAAGACTTAGAATTGATGAATAAAACATGTGATGTTTTGAAGGATTATAAGAATTATTATATGAAAAAATAAGATATTTAACTTAGATATATTTGTTGAAAATCAAATGAATGGAGTTTAAAAAATTTATTTATAATTTCTAATTGATGATTAAAAATGAACCATTTCATTTTATACATTAATTTTTATCCAAACAATTCATCTTATATATCTTCCTCATCTAGTTATACAACCATTTGATGTTTATCAATCTATTCCATGAAATCATGAAAGACTTTTAATATCCAATGTTCCCCTATATATCATAAATTTCAAATGAAAATATATAGAAGGTAAAAAATATATTTTGAAATGTATTGATGTACATGTTTAATAAACTGTGTAGAATATTTGGAAAGATTATTTTAGAATTGATGATAATCAGGAGTGATATTTTTAATAGAAAATAGAATAAATATTAAAATGAATATTTGAATTAGAAGAAGATAAAGAAGAAAAATAGGATTCTTCTGAGAATTAATTTCTCACGGCTCAGGCTGAAAAGGTGTTGATTTAGTAGTTTTTAATAAAAAATTGATTTCATTGATGTATCCATAAAATAATCAATCCAATAAATTGTTATTGTACAACGTACATTCCAATAAAAATTTTATTTATGATGAAGTAACATATGCTGCGAAATTGAAAGAAAAATAAAAAGAAAACGTAGATGTTGGTCATTCTATATGTCATGTTTCCGATGTCTCGTTTAATTCATTTTTTTCTCCAGCCAGTAAATATTATAAAATGAATGATATATAATTTAAATATTTTAATGAATACTTGAATAATATTTTTGATGAAAATCCATATCTGGATAGTATAGTATTAGGTTTCAAGAACATCCACATGAGATTAAATGTTTTGGTAAAATATATTTCTTTGAAATAGCTATATGACACCATTTAAAATGTAAATTTGATTTAAAATAATTTCATTTTGAATATAATGAAAAAATTAGAATGATAATTTTTATTTTAGGATGACTTATTTACACAAAAATAGACATAATGGTTTATGATGTGAAACTAATGATTTTAAAATTTTATTGTAAAATATTTCTAATTCATTTGGAAACACTTTTGTCTTTTTCTAATTAGATGTTTGATATTTTTGATAAGTTTAACGAATTTTAAAAACTAAATTTCACTAGATCTAATTTTATTAAAAAACAAATCTATTTATTAATATGTATTTAATTTTTATTTATATATTAGACATAAATAGTTTCTTGAAAACATGTTTTCAGTTTATAAAAAGAGATTAGAAGGTTTCATGTTTTTCAAGAGAAGGTTGCATGATATAATAATTGGTAGAATAATAATAAATAAAACATAATGAATTCATAATGACAAATTTTTTTGTAAATAATGTTCAAAATAATGGTGGGCCTTTATGAACTATTGATATTGTAAAAAAAACTATTGAATAGATATTTGTTTCATTAAATAATTCAATATATATTTTCTATTACATTTTTTTACAACCATAGTTCGTTTATTGTTAATCATATATTATTATTTGAATGGTTATTTACACTATTTTTTATCATAGTTTTATTTCTCTAACATTTATGGTACTTTAATCCTCCAATATACTTATTGAAAATCATAATGGGTGGGAATTTATTGAGAAATCTGATTTTGGGGGAGAATTTATTTTGAAATAATATTTTGTGGGATAAAATTTAAGAAATTATTCTCTCAATTTGTTATAAAAATTATATATAACATATTTATTTATCAAAATGGATTTTATAGTGATATGGGGTGACGGAAAATGATTGGGGATTTGTGTTTTTCGTAAAGACATAAAATAATGTTTCTAAAATGAATTATGAGATTTTATGTTTTTCATTGTTATTATTTTTATCCATTGGTGGTGTGTATTTTTATTTTCATATAAGGAGATATTTATTATTCAAATTTTATAAATTATTCATAATAAATAATTGTTTTTGAGAATAAAAAAACATTTATAAACATAATGATTTTCTAAAATTATATTTCCCAAGTTGTTTTGAATTTATTGAGAAATGTTTTTTATTCTAATTGATGAAGAAATATTAATAAAGTGATGAGTATAAAAGTTTTACACTATGTATGTTCTATAAAACTAAATATTAACATTCTATCAGATTAAAAATTGTTAGTCAATCTAAGTGACCATTTTTGGTCAATTAGACTGACATTGTTTATTCCATCAGATTATGTGGTTTTTTTCCATCAGAATGACTGAGTTTAGTCCATCGGAATGATGGATCCAAGTTATTTATATTGAAATTTTATTTTCCATCCGATTAATAAATTATCATCCATAAAAAATTTGAATATATTGTATTAATATTAAATTATTCTGTCAGAATATTTATTTTTTGTATCGAGTGGTAATAATGATTTTTACCAGATGAATATATTTTATAGTATCATAGTTATGTTTTAAAAATTAATGTGTACAAACAATTATATGAAAAAATTAGATATCAATATTCAGGTTCATTTGTTTCAATTGAAACTAACTCTAAAAATAAAATAATATGACTATTGGAGCCATATTGAAAAATATAGGTGAATTCAGAAGTTGGGAGATGATGCATTTCTAACTCAACCCAACTAATGCATATTCTGATTTAACGTCTCATTAATTAATATTTGTAAATCATCATGGAGTTATTTTTATGTAATATAAGATATTAATTTAATTTAAATATAAAATTTTTCATTTTTATTCTTTGTGTCTGATCTGGGACTAGATCGAATGCATTTGAGAATAAAAAGATAGATTATTCTAATTTGGATGATTGAAGGATTCCTAGGCTAGGAAGATAGAATTGATACAGATATTTAGTATTGAGATATTTATTACTATAGGAATATAGTATTTTTTTATAGGATGAAATTTAGGGTTACCCAAATCTAGGTTTCATGACTTCTTTAACTCTTGTGGTTAAAGTGCAGAAAAAGTTTATAAATATAATTAGTAATTCACTCCCAGTTTTTGTATTATTCATCATTTTTACTTCTATTTTATAACGATATTATTTTTTTATGTTAATTTATATAGATATTTTAGTTTACTATAAATTTCAATACATAGTTATTAAAGATGTTATGTGTGTATGATATAGAATCATTTAATATATGATGACATTTTTGTCTAATAAATCATAACTAAGATGATTTGGATTTGAGTTATTTTATTTTTTAAAAAACTATGCAGTACCATCACTATAACAACCATTATATACTCTTATATTCTACATGATTTTGAGGATTGTTTTTTGTAAATTAAAAAAAATATTGGTTACCACTCCAATGTTTTTTATCTATATGGGAACTAATTTTTTATATATATTAGTGATGCTTAATTGTGGGACCTTGGTTTTGTTTTAGTGAAAATTTTCTATTTGTCTCCTATGTATCATGATAAATAAAACCCCACAAATAAAATTAATGAATGATATTGAATATAATATTTTAATTTATTCTTTAATAAATATATAGGAAACATTTATGTGTGGTGAATTGATATATATATAATAAAATATTGATATATATATATATATATTCACTCAAAACATTTTACATGTGAAAAATAAGATTCATGAAACATTTAAACCATTATGTTTTCACATTTAACTATAATAAAGGTAATGATATTATAGTATATGATTCCATGATTCAAAAATATCGAGCATATTTACACATGTAACATTGGTAATACAATCCTACATTTAATTATTTAATAAGTATAGGATTGGAAGGTGTGTTTCCAAAGACCTACTCTCTTTTGGTGAAAATATAAGTACAATACTTTCATTATGAACTTGATGCCACATTAGGGATATCATTTTTTTCAATGAGTTTTTCAATTGAATATGAATGAAATTATTCAAAACATTAAAATTGAAAAATAAGGTGTTATATTTTTTGGAATGATGTTTTGTGTATTGATTGATTCGAAATTCAAAAATTAATTATTAAATAAAGAAGATATATTTATATATTTAGTTTATAATTATACCCTATAAATTTATGAATGCCTATAAGGGTTTTAATCTTTTAATGATTAAAAAAGATATTAATGAATATTCCTTAAATTGTTTTGCATCTAAAACGGTTAAAATCAAACATCCACTATTGAATGAGGATCCTCAATAATTTACAGTACAAGAAATGAAATTGTAGAATATATCCATGGATATAATAATGTTATTTCAAATAAAATTATTAATTAATAATGATATTTTAGTTATATTTCATAATTTAACTAAATAGACACAATTTCTACATATTCTTGATAGTATACCTTGGATAAACATTATGATATATATCTTAAATATATAGTCAGTCTACATGACATTCCTCACTAAATATTATATGATTATGATCCATGGTTTTCATAAAATTATAAATAATTTATTATATATTCATTAGTTATAGAATTATGTTTTAGTTCAAATTTACACCCTCAATTTTATTGAATGTCGGGGAACAGTATTTTTCCATATGAGGATACACTACAGGCTCGATCATTGGACTATTTGGGAATATGGGATCAATATTTTTAATTTTTTGAATGTATATATAATAAAAAATTCATTCCACTATATATGTGGAACCATTTGTGGCTTTTTATAGGATGTTGCAACACCTCATCATCAAAAAATGTACATTTTTCTTCAAAAATACTATGTTTGGTGGTTGTACCACACATAACACCATGTTTAAACAAACATTGATATAATGTGGAAATATTATTATTTAAATGTGACTACTATCGACAACACATTAGATTAGTGGGTTTGATCCTGAATAACTAAATTATGAAATAATGTATAAATTTCTTAAATAATGAAGAATTATTGATTAATTACTAGGAAATATGTAGAAAACTTTTATGTTAAAAGAAATATAACTTTTTAAAAATATCAATTTTTCAATATATTTAATTTTATTATAATATGTATCTTATTCCACAATGAATTATGATTTTGATGAAATATATTTGCTTTGAATTTAATCAAATTAATAATAAATCATATATTTATTATAAATTACTCATAAGTGAATATAAAATAATTTAAAGGTAAAAATAGTTATTTTTTCATAAAACAGATATTATATACATGATGTATTTTATCATTATTAATTTAAATAATCATTTTTAATATCTAGATTATAATATGTTGTTTTGTTCGATAGTTTACTGGATATGCAACACTAAGATTAAAAAATCCACAAAATATTATTATAAATATAAAATTGTTATAACATAGATGTCAAATTGGCTGGTATGAATAGGATTTACTACATTATAAAATATATTCAAAATTAATTATCAATAAAAATGTATTTTTTAATTTCTAGGAAATAAATAGATAATATTTACTAATGTTATTTTATTCCATAATAATTAAATTTCATCAAAATTGTTTTTTGAGGTAATTTCATAATTAAATTTTTTAAAATTTATAACTAATATTTTATAAAAATGATATTTTAAATCAACAAATCAGAATTAACATATAGAAATTTCTTGATAATTTAATGAGAATTATGATTTTTCAATGAATATTAATAATATATATTTTTATTGGTAACTAGATTTTTTCAAAGAATTTATAACATTCAATTTCACTATTAAATGGTTTTAAAAGTAAAATTAATTTATGTATATTATTTATATTAAAAATAAGGTAATTATAATTAATTTTTTATATAATTTTTTTAAAAAAATTATACCTAATAAATAATTTTTTTCAATAGAGTCGATTTTTAACATTTTTCTTGGTTTATGTATAAATGAATTTCCACCACAATTAGAGATTTAATATTGAAAATGGGTTCCGTTTTTTGAATTAGTAGGTTAATATTTTCTAAATAGTTGCCTTTTATCTTTATACATTTTTAATATTAATAGTTGTAAAAGTGATCGTCCTGGTAAAGGGTGAACAATTAAATTAATGTCATAAAATAATTTGATATCTTTTCAAATCCTCTAAAACACTTTGAATCATTTAATTTGATGAGTTTATTTCACCAATAATCATCCATAATTCAAAAATATGACATTTTTTTTGAAATTTAACTGTGATTTTGTCTTTATTATTACTAATTAAACGATAATATCCATAATTTCACTTTATTGATTTAAATATAATTTTTATTTTTTAAAAGGAAACCAATTAATCTTATGTTCATTTATAAATTTTTATTTGAAATATGATTAAATTTTTTAAATTATAGTAATTTATTTTAAATTTATATTGATGAAGGAAATTTTATAAAAACTTATTCAACATCAGTATAATGATTGTATAATTTCTAATTAAATTAACATAAATTATTTTTAAGAATGCTAAATTGATTATTATTTTTAATGACAAGATCTTTTATAAATAAAATTAAACTTGTGATTTAATTAAATGTACTATTATGTATTATGGTTCTTTAAAACGCAGCCACTTCCTTGGTTTTATTATAAACTATCAGATTTAAAAAATTAATAATTAAGAAACATTAACATTGATGATATAGATGTTGAACAGTGAAAATATGATTTGTATAAATATAGGATTTGGAAAAATCCAATTGACACTAACAATCTATGTGATGGCATTAAAAAGTAGGATAATACCTTATAAATCCCATTAATAGAAGCATCACATGGATATAACATCACTAGGGTTTAACCATTACAAAGCCAATGTTTTGATCCAACAACATAAGCTTGAGATAACACTTTTACGGTAGAATTTTAAACTCATTGAGATCACAAAACACACCATGTACGTTAAAATTGTAACATCCCATGTAAATAATGAAATAATACATTTTCATAATTATTCATATTTCAAAATTAAATATTAATTTTACTTTAAATGGGTTGATATGCTCGATGGTGTACCTGATACGCAACTCCGGGTTTCTTTGAAATCTTATGTTGCACAATAATAATATAATATTATTATTTTAAATGGTAGTTAACACCTAGCCATTGTATTGGAGGGAAAGAACTAAACTAACTATAATATGATTATACATGTTTGTTAAATGTTTTTACATATATCCAATAAAATTTAGAGGCTTAAAATGATAATGAATCTAATTTTAAGCTTAATTTACTTTAAAAGGTCGATTTACTACCTTTTAATGGAGAACCCTCTTTAAATCTAGTTTTTTCACTTTTACATGTTTTATTTGACCAAAGAAAATTCTTCTTTATAATTGGGACATGAAAATTTACATTGGGTAAATTTTTGATATTTTTATGATCAAATTCAATTTTTAATCAAAAGTGAAAAATGTTGTATTTTAATTCAAAAATGCCTTTTAATATAATTTATTTATTTAGTTATATTATTTTTTATAAAAATTAAAGTTTAATTAGATAATATTTTTTCCATTTAATCCAATTATGGTCATTGAAATTAATTTCACTTTGAAATTGGACATAAACATGTATCAATCTTTTGATAGTTATTATATCTTAAAAACATGCCTTTTGTTTTTCCAACAAGAATAATTTTTCAATTAATTAATCCAAATTATATGTTTTGAATTTATTAATATTTAAATCATTTTTGAATTTAGAATCTCAAATATATCTTAGAATTAATTTTTGGTATTTTTTTTGAAAATGTTCAATTTTGATGGATAGCAAAACCACTATGTAGTAGTTAAAAAACTGGCTTTTTAATTTAAATGAAATTTTACTGCATCTGTGAATTGAATTTTAAAAATCCGACATAAATGGTAGTTATTATTAAGTAAAATTTGGTTCAATGAGATGAAAATTATTTTTGGTGAATAGTAACTTTTGACATTTATTTACCGTAGTTAAAGATAAATAGGGTAATTCAAGGTAAAAATATTATCATAAGAATATAAAATTACCTTAACAATTATCCTAACCTTATTGGATGATTCATGGAAGACCATGGGTATCCTTGGGTCGATTTTGGGACCCAATGGAGACACATAGGAGTGATAATGACACTTCAGATTAATTAATTTAAAACAAAGACAAAAATTACAAAAACAAATATCTTTTAGTAAATTAATTTTTACATATGGTTATATAAGTTAACTTTTTCCCTATAAATAATATTTTCAAATATAAAAGGATTTCCTGAATTATGGTTTTTTTATAATTTTTATATATCAAATAAATTAATTTTTTTATGACATAGTAATGATGGAGTATTTAACTCATTATCAAATGATTTAAATAAATAAGATTATAAATATTAAAACAATAACCAAAAGTTGTCCATTTATTATTGAGTGATTTTAATTCGAAACTGAGTCATCTTATCTTTTAATTTAATTAGTTTTGGAGCTTTGGAAATTGAAATGCATTATATAATAAAATAATATTTTCACACTTTCTTAAAAAGCCCCTCATCTCCTTTGTAAAACTACCTCACTTATAACTCATTCCTAACACCTCTCTAGCCCCTTGGATCGTCCAAAAACATCCCAAATAAGATCTAAATGTCCCACTATTCCACCAAGAAGTGTTACCTTAGGCAGAAGTCACTTCAACATGTCCTTTTGGTTCAAACCAATGGGAGTTTCCCAAATTAAAGGTAACGGTTTCTCTTAACATCTTTTCTTTTATATTACTTATCCACCCCATAAACTCTTTTTATTCCATTATTTTACAACAAAAACAGTATCTTCAATATACCTAGATGTTTTTTTGAGAAGTATTTGAACTACACTTAAACACACCTCTAGCTAATGGGTGAAGAACATACAGTTTCTATGGATGGAAAACTAAGACCTCACGAAATGATGAAGGTTCAATTATCTCCTACCACCTCTCATGGTGGCCATTAAGATGGAACTATATTTATATATGATATATATTATTTTTATGTTTTCTTTATTCTTCCTTGTTTTTCATGTATATCACAGCTTTATGGTTTCTATTATTTGTAAATGTGATAATTTCATTTGAGGAAGTGCGTACTACCTCCCCCTCAACGTGATATGACTCGTTAATACCATATATGGGATGTATAAAGGATGGAGTTAATGATATTATTTATGATATTATACTGGAATTATAATATAACTATGTATCATTATGTATTAATTCAATTAAAATACGAAATAGAAATGATAGTAGTGTTCATGAGTACGTACGACTTACAGTCTCCATGAATGGGGCTTTTAATTTCTTATCTCAAAATGTTATGTACTATTATAAATACATGTATGTACTGGATTTATATAATATATATGATATATAAATTATTAATTTCATTCTGGATATAATTTACTTGTGACTAAGTGAACAACATGTAATTATAAGAAGTCCATTTTTGACTCATGTACCAAATATGAACAAAACTACCATTATTAACTTAAATGGTTACATAATGTTTATAACATGGTAATAAGTGATATAAAAGGAATAATAAACATAAAAAATGTTCTTAATCAAGTAGAAATTAAATTTAGTTTATTATTCAAGAGATTAAAGAACAAACGGGTCAAGTTAGACACCAGGTAAGGGACTTTGTCTCAGTCTCCTTTCATTTAGGCATATTTTTATTCATTACAGGATTTTTGTTTATACACTTTTTAAACACCCTTGACTTTTCATTTCATTCAAAGATAATCTTTTTCTATGATGCATTTTACTAAATGAAAAAAGTAATGTTTTTTTAATGTATGTGGTGACAACCACCTTTCCGCCACCATGAGTATTATTTTATCTTTGGATTCCTTTACAAGTCAAAATATTTTTTAAAAGGAAAATAAATACCATATACTATTTTACGTATTTTGGTATTGAAAATGGTTTTGATTGTAATGTCCTGGATCCGGGTGCCACACAACGAGTGCCCCAAACCCCATTGGTCACATAACCTCAAGCACATTTCCCCAAATGCCAGAGGCTACCGACTAGCAGCGAGAGCCTAGGTCTAATAGTGGTGAAACTATGCCCCCATTTTTCAATGTGTAGTGCAACGGAAAAACATAAACATACCTAGAGCAGATGCAGTAATGAAAACAAGCTGAAATCAAAATGGTACTGAAGAAAAAAAATTAATCACTTGTCATATATATATATGATGATGCAATATGTCCTATTTCTAAGAAGGATATCAAAATAGGATACATTGTAATCAAATACAATATAGTACAAAGTACCAAGTACAACAAAGCAAAACAAATAGTTCTACAAAGAACATGACAGCATCGCAAGCCTAAGCTCGGTTCTATTCTCTTCTAATCCTCTGTAACAATCATGTACCTGTATAGGGACCCTTTCCCTTATCAACACCAGCAGCAATATAATATATTTGGGCCCAAGACATGACCCAAACATGGTGTGAGAAATAAATCCCAGTAGGTAACCACCAAAGGAATGTGCCCAACTATCAGTGCAAAATGTGCAATAGTAGTGTGCAATAATGTAAAGCAGTAAACTTGGAAATACCCAAAAGTATTTATCATATCAATTAAATTACCAATTTAAAAATCATTTTACAATTCATAGCATGTTCTTTAGCTTGGCAGGTACAACATAAGAAATCACCACCGTGAATATTCAAAGTAACCATTATCCTCAGACCTACAAGCCCTTACCCTCAGGAAAGCATGAACGAATCCCTCAGGTGAATTCCCTCATGTACAACGAATATTGCCCTCGGGCATGTGATATATTACCTTCAATCATGGAAGCTACTTCCCACATGCATAATAAATGTTACCCTTAGGCTAACTAACACTGCCCTCAGGCTAAACAGAGTACAACCTCAAGCATTCCATAGGAAAGAAAGTAACAGGGCTGAGCCCAACATTCAAACAAGAAATTATATATGTTTTCTCCCAATAAAACTCAAGACATTCTTATAATCAGGGAATACCCATGGGTATTCTGGCCAAATGGCTAAAAAAGGGAAATGCACTCGCGGGGTGGCCTTAGATCCATGCAATGACCCCAAACAGTAGTTTATATTTATCATTATATTATCTATGTAATTTTATATATCTTATCAGCTAAGGACTCAACCACACGACACCCCGAAAATGGTCTCGTGGCACAATGGTACACAAAAATTACTCTAATGTTGGAAATAAACATCAGACCACCTACCTCGATCTCTACTGATCGATATACGGAAACGACACCTCCCGAAATGTCTGAGAACAACATAGATCTGGGATAAACATATTCTCATTCAAACTCGAATAAATTATCTTAAGGAAATAATTGGAAGCAACACACAAGATGAGGGAAGGACTTGCATGTGCAGTCCAAACGTGATCATCGGTAAAGGAATCAGAGTCTAGGTGTTTGGTCGGGATCTCTTCCAAGGTCTATCCTTCTCTGCCATGGCCACCAAGCATTCTAAGATTCCTCTATTGAAAGAGGAGGATAATTCCTATTTATAACAAAAAAACACAACTACACGGTGTGTACTATCAATTACATGGTGTGTACGTTCCATTTTTTAATTGTTCCTACGGCAGCTAATTTTCACCGCCACATTGTTCATCAGCCGACTTGATTACAGGGTGTGTATTTCTAAGTACACGGCGTGTACTACCATTTCTCTAGTGGCTACTACCACCACCTTACTATTCATCTATTGACTGATTTCATAGTGTGTATATACTAAGTACATGGCGTGTAGTCAATTTTTACACGCTTCATCACCGACAGCCCTACACGCCCCGTATACTCATCCCACACAGACAAAGTACACGGCGTGTGGAAAAGTACATGGTGTATAGTTACCAAATTTGGATTTTTCCCCATTTTCCATATATTTTTGAAAACACTTAAGTAAAATGGAAACGAATAAACTCGTACCTCCAGAACAAGAACCAGGTTCTTAGAAAAGTCCCCCCTTAAATAATGTTGTCCCTGTATTTCCCTTCCAAGGGTGGTGAAGTAAAAACTGTGAAAAACTCTAGCCCCTGAGCACGTACGTCAATCTCCTGCTCTCAGGTTTTGTCATGCACTCAGCCATGCTACCATAACACCCATACGAGAGACTCTGACTATCCTCAGAGAACCTTCATGCTCATATCAACAATACGAATCGGGTTATCTTCAAAGGATTAATCGACCTGAAGTTCATCCTCCTTGGGCTGAAAAATGTGAGACGGGTCTGAGTGATAACAACATAGCTGAGATATGTGGAATATGTTGTGCATGTCCCCATACATCTATGGTAACTGAAATCGATAGGAAACTGACCCGACTCTCTCTAGAATCTCAAATGGCCCCACATACATCTGTGAAAGTTTACCATATCTCCTGATACGCATGTGTCCCAACCTCGGTGAAACACGCAAGAAAACCTGATCCCCAACCACGAACTTCAAGGGTCATCTATGGCAATCAACATAAGATTTCATGATGAGACTGTGCAGTAGACATCCGCTTCTAAATCTACTGGACCTACTCTGAAGCCTCCTTCACGAGTTGTGGTCCCAGTAAAGCTGCCTCACCTGCCTCCAACCAGCAAAAGGGTGATCATCATGGTCTACCATAAAAAGCCTCATAAGTCTCCATATCAATAGTTTCCTGAAAACTATTATTATAGGAAATCTCAACCAGGGGTATCTGCCTCTCCCAAGTGCCCCCAAAGTCCAGGACGCATACACACATCATGTCCTCTAGAACTTGTATTGTACACTCTAACTGGCCATCGATCTAAGGCTGGTAAGTTGTGCTCAGAAGCACCAGTGTACCCAGTGCCCTCTAAAAATTCCTCCTGAAAAGAGATGTAAAACGGGTGTCCCTATTTTATATGATAGAATGAGGGACCCCATGAAGACGTACTACCTCTTGGAAATACAACTTCCCAAGCCCGTCAACACTGAAGGTCTCCTTGATTGTAAAAAACTGAGATTCCTTCATAATTCTATAAACAAAAACCCACACGACATCATTTCCTGGAGGTTACCTCGGCAACATAGTCACGATATTCATCCCGACATCATCTCATTTCCACTGCGGGATGGGTAACTATTGTAACAGTCCAGCTGGCATCTGATGTTCTTCCTTCAACTGCTGACAGGTGGAAAATCTCATAACAAAACAAGCTACCTCTCTTTTCATACCCAGCCACCAATACATCCTTCTCAAGTCATGGTACATTTTGGTAACTCCAAGATGAACTGCCCAAGATGAAGCATGAAATTCCTACATCAAATCCTCACATATATCCCTAGGAACCCACACTGGTCCATTTTTACACAGTACCTGACCACCGCCTAATGTCCAACCAGGAAGAGGGCCCTCACTTTCCACTGACTCCCAAAGAACTAGGCCTTCTAAATTTGATAGTTGTATCATCCTCACTCTATCCGGGAGGGTAGAAGTCACAACGAATGATGATAGATAGGTTCTCCCTTGATTATTGGGCACCTCCAAATGAAACTCAGAGAACAAATCCATAAGATTCCACTCACCACTGGCCTCCTTCATTACTTGTACCTGAGTCCTCCTGCTCTGTGCATCAGCTACTTCATTACCTTTACCAGGTGTATAGGCCAGCTCAATTTCGAAGGACTGTAGGTATTCAACCCACCTTAGCTATATCAAATTCATTTCACACTGGGTAAATATGTATTTAAGACATCTTTAGTGTTTAAACACCAGAAAATGTTCTCCCAGGAGATAATGTCTCCAACAGTGTAACACATGTACAACTGAAGCCAATTCGAGATCATGCATCAGGTAATTCCTCTCATGTGGCCTCAACTGCTGAGACCCGTATGCAACTACTCAATCTCCCTACATCAACGCAGCTCCTAGAACAATACATGATACATCACAGTAAACTATATTGCTCTTCCCTTGATCTAGAAGTATCTGGATTGGTGTTGATGTAAACTTTCCATTTAGCTCCTGAAGGGTTGTCTCGCAAGCTTCTAACCAAACGAACATCATACCCTTCTTAGTCAAACCAATCAACGACACTGATAAGCGGGAGAAGTCCTATATAAAGCGGATGTAGTTACCATCCAGCCCCATGAAACTCCGTATTTCGAACACATTCTTAGGTTTCTCCTAGGAAACTACTGCTCTCACTTTCTCTAGGTATACGACAACTCCTGCCTCTGAGATAATATTACCTAGGAAGTGAATCTGGTCCATCCAAAAGTGGCACATTGAGAGCTTAGCATATAATTAATGCTCTCTCAGTGTACTCAATACGATCTCAAGATGGGTGGAATGGTCAAGTCATGTCTGAGAGTACATCAATATATCGTCCACGAAGACTAACACAAAAGAATATAGATATGGGTGGAACATGGGATTCATTAGAGCCATGAAAACTACTGGTGCATTCGTGAGTTTGAACGGCATATCCAAGTACTCTTATAGATCATATCTTCTCCAAAAAGCTATAAATGGTATGTTTGATGGTCTAATGCACAACTGATGAAATCCGGATCTCAATTCAATCTTCTTGAACACTCGTGATCCTAGAATATTATAAAAAAAATCATCAATCTGAGGTAAGGGATATCAGTTCTTAACCATAAAATAATTTTTCTTCTGATAATTCACGCAGAGTATGAGGTTACCATCCACCATCATTGCAAACAGAACTGGAGAACCCCAAGGAGAAGTACTAATTATGATGAAACCCTTTTCTTTCAACTCATATAACTGCCACATGAGCTCATGAAATTCTGGTGTTAACATCGTATAAGGAGTAAGGGACACTAGTGCTGCTCCTGGAACAAGCTCAATAGAGAAATCCACCTCTCACTCAGGAGGTAGACCCGAAAAATCATCCAGGAAGACATCCCTGAAATAATTAACTACTGGAGGGAAATCCTTCTAACAAGTTCTATGGTCATCCAGATATAAACTCGCAATCTGTGTTTTCACTCCACCTCTCCCATGATGCTAGGGTCCATCTCGGCATGCTTAAACATCCCATTATCCCTTTTATAGAAACTCTCCGCCCTCTGGTGACGGGAAACTCACACTACGACGATAGAAATCCATAAATGTTCGAAAGGGTACCAACTAGTCCATTCCGAGAATGAAATCATTGGTCGTCATCTCTATGACATTGAGGTCCCATAAAAAAGTGACTCCCACCAACCTCTAGGGGGAACTCCTTTCACTAACACACACCAGCTGTTCTCATCCTCAATAGTGTCTAGAGTCATGCTATCGGAAAAATATGAAACACAAGGCCCAAAGCTCTCCACTATGGGAACAAATATAATGATATGTATAGAACCCATATCAAAAAGTACTGAAGATAAAACAGAAGAAACTAGAATAGTACCTATGATAGTGGAAAGTACGGGATCCTTCTCATGTTGGGTCTGTTTCACTACAAATGCCTGCCAAATGTCATGGCCCTACGACACAGCCTGGCTACCCTGAACTGTCCCACCCTGTTATCTCTGAGATCCCAGTGTCTAGCTACCACGACCACCATCACCACCTCGACCTGAACGTCCCGACATATTCCAATTCCCTGACATGTAAAAAGTTTTTGGCCCCATTCCTGCATGTGGGGTCTGCACAGAACCCCTCTCACTAGTCACTGGTGAAAACTCCCTGCAAAAACACTAAAGATGACCCATTTTTCTGTAATCTCGGCACTCCACTGGGTCACATGGGCACTGAGGCCTCTTGTGCCCCTCATTACCACACCGGTAGCACATTACCTGGCCACCTGTAGAAGTCTTATATCTAGTACTACCACCATGAGGGAATTTATTCTGTCTCTTCCTCTTACCAATATAAATTGTACCTGAGACCGGTGCCGAACAACCCCGGTCCGCACCACTAGCTTCCAGAACGGTCCTCTTAGTAATCAACACGCGGTTCACAATAGCATCTACTATAGGAAACTAGAAAAAAATTCACTAGTTCTTAGATTTCATACCAAAGACCATCCACAAAGTTTCTAGCCCTCAATGTATCATCACCCACCATAATAGGTGAAAAACATTGTAGCTCGATGAAGCGGGCTGAATAATCCATCACTGCCATAGCGTCCTGTGTTAGATTCATGAACTCTCTATCTCGGTCTACCCTTAACATCTCTGTAAAGAAAATGTCATATAATACTAGCTAGAAATATTCCCACTCTATGTCTCTGTGATTCTCAGTATGGGTGGTAACATCACACCATCTCTTGGCGGAATCAGGTATCATATATATAGAAAGATTGGACATCCTCCCTGGAGGCATCTCAAGATGCTCGAAGATAGTCTGCAATGAGTCTAGCCATGAATCTGCAGCCTATGGTCGTCCATCCCCAGAAAATGTAGGTGGATGCAGCTGCTGGAATATATGTTTCAGCTCTACCATAGATGTGGAAGCCGGCGGTGCTCCCTAGATGGTCTGCATGAACTACATGAATCCTTCATGAAACTGCGCATCCGCACCTGCATATGGTATAACGGTCGGCACCGCATCTGGCACTGCTAGAGGATCCATCGGTAACCCATGTCCTACCATCTTTGGATTGTTAACATTTCTTCTCTCTTGGAGAAAAACTCATGGTTATCTCAGTGGCATGACTATACATGGTCAAATACACACCGTAGTTTAAGATCATCATGGTCCAAGAACTAGAATCGTAAGAAGGGAACAATGAAAAGAAAACATTCAAGTTTACAAAACAAGACTACACGGATTGTATAATTACTACTCGACATGTTACCTTAAATCATAAACATGGGCGTGTACATCTGCTAGAACTGGTTGTGTCACACCCCAAACACATGGCGTGTCATCCTCACACAGAAAGTGTACTTGAATTTTCTTCCCCTTCTCGAGTCGTTCTACATGGATAAGCCACATAGATCTCTTTATATCATGAGTACATGACGTATTTAAGATCTACATGGAGTGTAACCTTAATCCCTTACATGGTCGTGTTCAGTTTCTGGCCTAATCATGTCTCAACCCTAGGTACACGGACTATTACACCCGCACATGACATGGACACCACTCTGTCTCCCCTAGCCACACGGCCAAGTACACACAACCTCTGTTAGGTCAAGACTACCTGCCATGCCCCATTGGTACATGGTGTGTAATAGATGAGATCCACTAACCCGTGTTGTTTGAGACACGGTCTGATACACGGCTAATACTACATTGCATGTTCTAGTTGGACACGACGTGTAATAGAAGAGGTAGCACCGACCTGTGTTGTTACTTACACGTTCGGGTCCCAAGATCACACTACACAGCATGTTCAGCATTTTCACGACATGTATAAACTAATATTTCTCTGTTCGTGTTGTTAGTCACATAGTGGACACTAGGTCAACATGAGACTACATGTACCCCCAGTACACAGCGTGTTCCCTCTAGAGTTTTCATACCCCATGTTTCTGCCCACATGGCCTATGACATGGTTAGAAACTGCATGGTGTGTTCATATGGTACACAGTGTGTACTTAAAAATTTTACATTTCTTTCCAAACAGAAGAGTACAGGGCTTGTGTTCATAGAACGACACACAATGTTTTCCGGGTTTCCAGATGGTGCACCTCCGAAAATTCTCTGGAGCCCCTTTTTCTTTAATTTCAATCATCAGTATGCCAAATTCCAATACGTGGGGGCCCATACTCCCCGTGAATCAAAGATTAGCACATGACCATTCTGATTAATGTACAAAACAAAACCAAAGGATGGATCATGATCTGTTATATTCTTGTCCACGAGTGCCCCTACTTATCAGGGACTAAAGTTTAGCATCCATAAACCCAACTGTAACATGTACCAATACCCTATCAATGGTAGTCGTATCTATAAAGGTACTTATCACAACAGAATTCATTTTCTAGAACAACATCTATAAGAACAACATGCAATTTCTAATGCACTTACATGGCATGGAAACTATGCATGGCATGTGATTTTAACATGTCCCTAAATGATGCATGATATGGAATACCATCATCTTATCGGGTTGCGACTAAATGGAACCCAGTATACAAAAAAGCATCACACCACAAGTACGTCACCCAACGGGGAAATCAAATCAACCGTAAAATTGCAAAACCAGAAAATTGCAACATGAGGTAAATTGGATTTTCCCTGTACACAGGTTAGGTACTCCTGGGAACAGCTTATTACCAAATACCCATTCCATCTTATCCGTGACTATAGTCTCCAAAGAGTAATTTAATGAAAATAATCCCTCCGATACCACTTTGTAACGTCCTTGATCCGGGTGCCACATAACAGGTGCCCCAAACCCGGTTGGTCACTTGACCTCAAGCGCATTCCCCTAATCTCTAGAGGCTGCCAAATAAGAAGTGAGGGCCTAGGTCGGATAGTGCGGAAACTATTCCCTAATTTTTCAAAGTGTAGCCGAGTAGAAAAAAATATACATACCAAGAGAGGAAGCAGTGAACAATACAATCTGAAAGGACAATAGTACTGAAGAAAAAAATAACCTACAGTCATATATATATATATATACATATGATTATGTGATATTTCCTATTTCTAAGAAATCATTCAAAATAGGATACACTGCAATAAAATACAATAAAATACAAGGTATCAAGTATAGAAAAGAAAAACAAATAGTACAATAGGATCTTGGAAGTATCGCAATCCTAAGACAAGTCTTATACTCTCCTAATCTTATGAAACAATCATATACTTGTATAGGGACACTTTCCCTTATCGACACCTACAGAAATATAATCTGTTTGGGCCCAAGACATGACCAAAATAGGGTGTGAGAAATAAATCCCAGTAGGCAACCACCTAAGGCCCATGCCCAACTGTCAGTGAAAAATGTGCAACATCACAGTGCAGTAATGTAAATCAGTAAACTTGGAAGTACTCAAAAGTAACTACCCTATCAATTAAATTAACATTTTAATAATCATTTAAAAATTCCAAGCCTATTCTTTAGCTTGGAAGGTACAATATATGAAATCGCCACAATTAATATTTAAAGTAACCATTATCCTCAGACCTACAAGTCCTTACCCTCAGGAAAGCAGGAACAAATCCCTATGGTGACTACCCTCAAGCATAACGAATATTGTCATTATTCATACAATATATTACACTCAAGCATGGAAGCTACTATCCAAAGGCATAAGAAATGTTACCCTCAGGATAACAAACATTTCCCTCAGGCTAAACATAATACCGCCCTCAGGCATTCCATAGGAAAACATGTAACCGGGCTGATCCCAACATTCAAACAAGAAATTATATACGTTTCCTCTCAATAAAACTCAAAACTTTCTTATAATCATGGCATACCCATGGGTATCCTGGCCAAATGGCTAAATAAGGGAAACACACCTACAGGGTGGCCCTAGATCCAAGCAATGATCCCAAAGAGCAGTTTATGTTTATCGTTAGATTATCTATGCAATCTTAGATATCTGATCAGCTATGGCCTCATCCACACGACATCCTGAACATTGGATCGTGGCACAATCGTACACAAAAATTAGTCAAAAGATGGAAATAAACATCAGACCAACTACCTTGATCTCTACTGATTTATATACGTGAATGAAGCCTCTCAAAATGTCAGAGAACAACGTATATCTAAGATAAAAAAAATTCTCATTCATACCTAGAAAACTTCCCTTCTAGAAAGAATTGGAAGGAAACACACAAGAAGAGGGAAGGACTTACCCGTGTGGTCCAATCGTGATTGTCGACGACAAAATCGGTGTCCTAGTGTTCGGTCTGGATATCTTACAAGTTCATGCCTTCTCTCCCATGGCCTCCTGGCCTTCTAATATTCCTCTATTGAAAGAGGTGGCTACTGTTGGTTTATAACAAAAAAACAACTACATAGCATGTACTCTCAAGTACACGGCTTGTACATTCCATTTTATTAACCGTTCCTATGGCAGATACTTTCGACCGCCACAATATTAATCAGCCAACTTGATTGCACGACGTGTATTTCGGACTACAAGGAATTTAATACCATTCCACTGGAAGCTACTCCCACCTCCTTACTGTTCAACTGTCAACTGATTACACGGCATGTATATACTATGTACATGCTGTGTAGTCAGTTTTTACACCCTTTATCAACGACAGGCCTACACGCCCTGTATACTCATCCCACATGGCCAAAGTACAGGGCGTGTGGAAAAGTACATGGCGTGTACTCACCAAATTTGGGTTTTTCCACATTTTCCTTATCTTCATGAAAACAATTAAGGAAAACTGAAAAGAAGAAACTCGTACCTCAAGAACAAGAACCGGGTTCTTACATTGATAATGGATTTTTTATGTCAATATATTTAACTGATATATTTTGATAGAAATGTGGAAATGTTATCTTTCCTTCATGTTTGTTTTACGTGTTTCAAAAATGTCATATTTCTTGGGTATTGTTACGTATATGGGTGGTTCCATGATAAACCTAGGATGGGTGAGCCCGAGATAGCTATCCAATGCTTTGGGTAACATGATAGAGGTAAACGTGAATGATTCTCCTTAGAGATTTAAGAAATATATTTTGATGGGTATTCCAAATGTACCTCCCTATGTATTAGTGATAGCTAAAATGTATGCATGATATGGATGTCACAATTATCCATTATGATTTATGTTTTCTATCTGTTATTCATAAATCTTATGATTTCATGAGGTATTTTAAACAGCTTATGTAATGTATGCAATGATGGACTAATGTTTTCTTTCTTTTTTTCATAACCCTTACTGAGATTGTTAGGCTCATCCCAACTTTTAAAATGTTTTTCATAGGAGATAATTTTGAATAGGGTTAGGATGGGATTAAGGAAAAGTTATGTTATCTAAAACATGGGACTGGACATGACTCTTTTTTCCAGAGTATTTAATTTATGAAAAAAATGAAACAGAGTAGAAGTGTCTACCTTCTAATTTTTGAGATGTAATATAATATTAATGGCCTAATTCTATAAAACTCTAAACCTGAAAAGATCCTTAATGTGAATTATTCATTTAATTCAAGATTATGTAATGTTTCTGCTCGGGTCCTTATAGGACAACCCTGTAAATATATCATCATCTCCCACCATACCCAAATACTATTTTATATCATTATAAAGGGTTATATATCACAACCTAGATAATATGAACTTGTGAATTCTATAGAATAATAGTTATATTTTCCACTTATTATTGTTACATTATAAGTTATATTTATTTTGATACAACAAAACTGAATATTTATTTTTAATGTAATATTGAAATTTAATTAAGGAATTTTTTTTATTATTTAATGGGATTTTTAAATAAGTATAATTTTATTAAAATAATATTTTTTTATATAAAAAATTTTATAATTTTTATTAAATCATATTTAATTTTTATAAGGTTTTGAAAACTGTTATTTTCTGAAACACATCATTTCACAATAAATATTGATTATATTTTCAAAGTTTAAATTCATATATTTAGAAAAAAATTAGATAAATATAATATTATTTTTTGAGATATCATGTCAAAATTATCCTATAGTGAATTTTGTATTTTTTCGGAGACAATTGAATTTTTGATTAAAATTTAAATACGATAGAATTATACGGTGTGTATTTTGTCATCATACTGACCAAAAATTGGTGTGAAGAATTCTATAAAGGGTATTCAAAAACAAATCTATGATTCCTCATTAAATTTTTATAATATTATATTAATTTTATTAATTTTATAAATCTTTTATGAATCCTCCAAAACTGATAATATGTTTTACAGTTTTAAAATCATTTTTATAGACATGAATCCCTTAAATATAAAAAAGGGAAATTCTTAAACAGGATCAGACAATGGACTTATAAAATAATGAAAACTATTTTTTTATATAAATCTCTGTGTGGTGGTGGTTTTTACGAAAATATTATAGATTCTGAAACTAAATGTTGAGAAATAATAATGAAAACCCCTCACTTTCCTATATAAACTCACCAATGAACCCATTCATCTCCACTCAAAAACCTTGTCTCACATCCATAGACTAACCTCCCCAATAGAGATTCCTCCAAATTATCCCCTATTTTCATGAAAATCCTTCCATGAATATGGAATCATACTCTCTATGTATGGTATCTACATCTCTTATTTTTATTAAAGCAATTTTTATGTGATGGCCTTCATTTCAATTCAGTCATGTTTGGAGTACGTTTTTCAACAACCATACTATAACCCATTTTATTTCCATATAATGATATAATCTTTAAAAATTATTAATTCCTTCAATTATCCTTTATGTACATATGTTTCCATGTTGAAATTTACTAAGTGATCCACTACATGCCCTATTTGTTCATGTTTCTTCATTATCGTATATATTTTACCTCCAATTATCAACTATGGTTCATGTTCTTACATATCCCCATTATTATCCATTTTATACCTAAATAATTATATACACCTTTCAATCTCATTAATTCCTTACATGAACATTTATGCACTCGATATCATTATGTGATTTTCCATACCAAACAGTTATTTCAGCAACACTCATACACATTTCATATCAACAATGTTCAACTTTATGTACTTATACTTATTTGAATGGGGACTTACATGTATGTATTGCACACTCAATTATCATGGTATAAATTATATTGATAAATGATTCCATGTTTTATTATCTATATGGAATACATAATCATTTGAATGAAATGAATGTGATGGGTGCGCCCAGAATTATATAGCACCCCAATGTATTAGATAAAGTTTTAGTATCAAGATACATCCTAAAATGAAATAGGGAGTGGACCCAATATATTATGGCACTTTTTCAACCACGATTTCTTAGTAGTTATCCATGAACTATGTTTATGATGAAATGTTTTATGTTTATTCCAAATTTCCAATGATTTCTTAATGACTATCATGATATATCTAGCCCCATATTTTCTTCTTTTGGATTACCAATCATCTCATTTCTCATTTATATTCCTATTGTCTAAAAATTATTAATTTCCTCTAGTTATTCCATGTTTATTATAATAATGGGATTTATAACTCACCTGTTTCTAATTTATAACCATAGGTTCACCAATGTAGTTTTACTTATGAATGAATAATTTGATCATTTGGATGAATTTTTCAATAAGTATTATGTATTTCATGTTATGTGTTTTGTGTAATGAAACTAATGCCCATATAATTCTGACTTATGGATACTCCTGGTGGTATTATTTTTAGTACTATGTAATAAATCATGAACTAATATTTAATAATGATCAATGTTTTCATAGATTGTATCAAAAGAATGCATTAGTTATGTTTGGGTCTAGGAATGGAAAATTATAGCGAAATCCATGGGGATAAAACTATGTTAAACAAAGAATCCATAATATTTGGTAAATAATATATTGAGTGTTTTATCAATAAAATACATCCATGTCTAGATACTACAAGTGGACGTGGCTATAAAATATACATACATTGAGTTAAAAGAGAAAACATCATGTTGATCTAGAATAGGCAGAGAACTAGTAAAAAAAGGGAATTGTAGGATATTGAGTTTGATACTTCGGGGGGGATATTCATGGGTAAACTAGCACGATCATTACATACCATTATTAGGGGAATTAAAATTTCAATAAGTTTCTATATTATAAAATAGATCATGGATAAAATATATTAGAGACAATAAATTCATATGTTAGGGTAAAAATTGATTTCTATACGTTATCTAATTAATATAAATGGTTTCACATTTATGTGTTCAATTTTTTGAAAATAATCATCATAATGTACATTTTGGATTATGTAAATGGTTGGAACTAAAATGAAAATTTTAATGTAAGGTTTATCATCCCTTGTTCTATGTGTTACTGTATATCACACAAGTTTAGAAGAACTATTCAAACACCCCCACAAATAACAGAAGTAGTGATGTTAGTGAAAAAATCAAATGGGGAAATTATTTTAACTCATGTATATAACTCCTCCCTTGTAAAAATATATGGAAAAAAATTTCCTTGAAGATTATGATACTCCATGTAGTAGAATTTTATGTAGTTCTCGGTATGTAATATAATTCTCTATATAGAACCAGCATAAATTGTTTCTAGAATGAAATCATTCACTATTTCGTTATTCATCTACTGGTTCAATAAAGGTAGAGGGGGTTGGATGAATATTCATTATCACCAACATATCAAGAATGTATATTACTTCCATAAAAGTATGTATATCTTTCCAAAATTATCTAGTCTATGGAAAAGATCAACCTCGAAGACATCAAAATTGTGATGGAATATGCTTATGTGTTTCCCCACAAATTATCTTGTATTCCTCCTGGTTGAGAGGATGAATTTTAAATGTTTATTATACCTAGGGAATTTCCATTATCCATGCATCTATATATAATGGCTATATTGAAACATAAGGATATGAAGAAATGACTATAGAGGATTCAGGGTAAATTTTTCATACTCCCAAGTGCTTCACATTGGGGTGCACATGTCCTCTTCATCAAGAGGAAGTACGGGTCAATGAACATTTTCATTGATTATCATGATCTAAAAAAGGTAATGATTATAAAAAATATCATCTTCCAAATATTGATGACTTTTTTATCATATATATGTGTCCTAATACATTTCTAAGGTAGAGCTTTGGTCGGGATATTATCACATAAGGGAGAAGAAAGGGAATATCCCTAAGACTTATTTCTAAGAAAATGTAATATAATTATTAGTACTTTTTAATTCCATTCAGACTCCCTAATTCTCTGTAAATATTCATAAAAATGAAGAATAATGTCTTCATATATTCCCTTGAAAAGATTGTGGATTTCTTTATAAATGATATTCTAGTATACTCCAAAAGCATGGAGGAATATGAGGATAATATGAGAACTTTTCTAAATACCTTATGAAAGGAGGATATTTATGAAGTGTATAGAAATTTTGAGTTCTAGTTCAATAGGTTCATATTATTAGGGGATATTATTACAATCAATGGAATATCTATTCACCCTTCAAAAATAAATGCAACTGAATGATGGGTAAGTTCAATATCTGTGAATGAAACCTATAGTTTCATTAGATCATCTCGGTTCTACAGTATCCATGCATGAATATAATCATGATTTTTAAATATTCAAGCCAATATATCATGGAAGGGGGTAAATTCTCTTTTGAATGATTAATGTGAATAATGCTTTTAGGAGTTCAAAATGTTTCTTATCACTGCACTTGTACTCACACAACCCACAAGTGGAGTAATTTTTATGGTATTCAATGATTCCTTGAAAAGGGTATTAGGTTTTCTAATAATTCATAAGGACTAAGTGATAGCCTATACCTTATGGAAATTTATTGTTCATGAGAAAAACTACCCAATTCAAGATATTTAGTTGGTTTTAGTGAACATAGATTTGTACATCTGGAAGAATTATCTCTTTATAGGGAAGTATGAAATATATATAGACTACAAGAGACTTAAGTATATATTCCAATAGGATGTGTTCAATATGCACCAATGAAAATGGATTGATTTGATCAAGGACATCATCTACCCAATCCACTACCATACTGGGAAAGAAAATAATGTTGAAGATTATCTAATTAGAAAGGATCTAAATACATTATCATTTACTTGAATTTAGAATGATACATTCTTCTTGGAAATGAGAAGTATAGACATGGTAATCATAATGGATGTAACAACATCAATCCATTCACATGTGATTTCTCAACCATCCCTTATATAGAAGATAAATGATTCTAAATGAGAAGATGCAGTAATTCAGAAAAAAATGGTAGCTATATGATAAGGTAAATCGTTTGTACTCGGGGTTAATGATGAAGGGGTTGTAATAGTGGGGTCTAGACTATGTGTATAATAACTTCCTTTGTTAAAAAAGGAGATATATGGAAATTCACATAGTCAACCATCTCCATCCATCCAGGAAGCACAAACATGTATCGACATCTCTGTTGTTGGAACAATATAGAGATGTAGATTCTTGATGATATGTCACGATGTCACATATGTAAGAAATTATATGTTGACTGGAAAAAATACAAGGTTATGATGCAACCATTACCCATACCTATATGGAAAGTATAAAACATCACTATGGAATTTTCCTCCAGTATTCGAAATACATCCAGAGAAAATTACACAATATCGGTTATAGTGTATCATCTCATAAATAATTCAAACACAATTTCAATTTAATATTATATATAAAACAATAAACATGCTAGGATGTACAATAGAGAAGTGGTGAGGTTGAATGAAATATAAATATTGATTATTTATAATCATGAACTAATATTTACCTCCATTTTATAGAAGATTCTCCAACATTATATAAGTACTAAGATGAACTAAATTATAACTCATCACCCTCAAACTCATTTCCAATCTGGGAATACTATCCAAACACTAAGGGACATGTTGAGAGAAAACTCAATTGACTTCAAAGAAGGAAGGAATAAATATCTTCCTTTGATCGATTTCTCCTTGAATTATAGCTTACACTCAAGAATACCAATGACTCCCTATAATTACCTTTATGAAATGAGGTATAGAACACATTCATGTTGGGATGAATTTGGGGAACAAAAACACTAGTTCATAAAATGGTAAGGGAAATGGTGGAAAAGTTCAAGACCATTAAATATAACATCTAGTATCGTGAGAGCTGATATGATATTTATGATTTAAAAAATTATGATACCTAGATTTTTTGGTCAAAGGATTTTTATTCCTCCACATATCTACTTTGAAGAAGGCCATGTTATTTTCAAAGAATGTAGAGTTTATTCCAAGATACATTAGTCCATTTTAGATCCTTCTATGAATTTTAGAAGTGGAAAATCTACAAGCCCTCCCACAAAAAATATCTCTATTATGTGATGTATTCAATGTATCCCTCTTGATAAAGTATAAACCCGACCCCTCACAGGTACTCAATCTAATGGTGGTACCATTGGAGAATTATCTATCAAATGAGAGACATCTGGTTGTGATCATAGATACAAAGTTATATTAATTAAGAAAATAAACATATTAAATGTGTTGTGTAGAAACAAAATGTATGAAGAAGAAATGTGGGAACAATATTAAGAGATGAAACATAATTTCCCTCATCTATTTTACTATGTGAAATTAAAATTTTGATGCTGATGTTTCTAAAGTTGTAATATTGTAACGACCCGACCATTTATCAACAAAATTCACCCGATTGTTTAATTAAATATATTATTAGGAATTATGTTTATAGAAAACACATGATTTTTTTTATTATAATCTTTCTTATTTAAGATAACATTAAGCATAATTATCTCGGTTTTTAGGGGAAAGGGAAGACTGTGTAGAAAATTTTGTTTATTCTGATATTTGATTGTAGGGGGTTGATTTCATGCTAAATAATTAAGATCATGTTACAATAGTATTTCTTAACTGATTATCCAAAAAATTATCTCATCCGTAGATGGGTACATACCGACTTTCCAAAGGCAGAGGGTTGATTGGGATTTTAGTACTAGTGGAACATTGTGACTCACATTTGTCAAGGAGATTGATGGTTGGTATCATGTCACCATTTTGAGTGGGGGTCCTACTCTAGAATCATCTTATATATTTAATAAACTTTCTATAATATCTTCCTAACTTTGATATGGGACTGGTAAACCAAATGAAACAAATATAGGTTAAATATCATTTCTTCAAAAAATAATGGGGATCCCATTATTGAATCCATCTATATGTATTCATGGTTATTTATCCATTTATCAGTAATAAAAAACTTCCATATATAGTGATCTCATACAACCAAATACTTTGGAATTTCCTTCCATTCAATGAGTCATTTAATATTCCTTGGAGGGGATCAAACCATTATACTATGTCATATGTATCCCAGTTATTATAGGAATAAAAAAACATATATATCATTAAAAAAATGTAGTTGAACCTGAGGTGGAGAATACATATGTGGTTTTAGTGGGTGCCCAATGATTGCGCTCGAGCCTCGAGGGGATTCCCTAGGTATTCTAGTTTTAATAGGAATCAGAGTTATTAATGTTCATTCATGACCTTTTTACTAACCAAAAAGTATATTTCCCCATGGGTGGGTGGTTATAAAATTTCACTCATCACCACTTAAATTATTATATTTCATTAACTTGTGGATATTAATGATTCCTATGAGATGACCACCATAATTCACTTAGAATACGTGAGATATGATCAATGTAAAAAAATTTGGGATATTGAGTAATACATATTATTTCATATAGATGTGGTATTTAAGTACTAGGAAATCCCTTTGGGTATATTAATATAGAGCTCTCTCTTTTGGGATGCATCCAACTTATCATGATTATGAATGGAATCAGAGACATTTATGTTCTATTTTTTCTCAGTCCACTGGGGATACTATTTTGTTCATAAAATGAGAATTATTTAGTTCCCAATGGTTGAGATATAAGAGATATGGAGGGACTTATATAGGTTTTGATCCCCATTTGTGTGTGGGATAAGGCATAGGAATGAAACAATTATATATAGATTATAAAAGGAATATGATTCTTTGTAACTCAATGGGATCAGGAATTACACACCTCAGTTGGCCTTACCCATGTAAAGGGTTTATGATGAAAATGATAATATAATTTCAAAACCCTATGCTGACATGAGTTATGCATTGTGTTAGAAAGAAGGGAAAGAAATTAATAAGCCTAATTTATTATGGGTGTTAGACTTATGTGTTGGAACATTCGTTGGGGTTCCCAAATGGGAAGCTCATGCCATGGGAAGGGGTCCAACATATCCTAGTTATAGAAGGAATCAGATTCATCAAATTTCATTTGAATAGGGAATGCACAAATAATATTCCCTAATCATCAGGTTTTACAAGATTAGGATGAACCATGTTATCAAGTCCTAATATTCCCTTATGAATTAGTTTTCATGGCTTCCTAACATGCACCGATTAACCTCTCAACCTGTCTTGATTTCCAACTTGACATGTTAGAGGATTTCTTCCTAAAATATTACAAAATAATAACATGATCCAATTTACCTTCCTAAAAATGTTGGTGTCTCATGTATATTGTGTCTAAGGGTTGTTATAGGACAAATGATTAATTTTTTATAGGTCATCTCAATACTTGAATGTTTTCTTGGGGATCCATCACACAACCATGGATAATATGTCTAAAGGGTGTCTCATGATCTGGATGACATACATGGGTTTCATCGTGAGAGATGGAGGGCACACATGGATCATGTCATGTGAGTTTATAAGATGTGTCTCATAGGGAACCTCGTATCCTTGATGACATGTTTTTATGACATTGTGAGACCTAGTTGGTATGCATATAGGGCATCACGATTGCTATATGATATTCTGGAGTATTACCATGAGACCCAACATACATGATTTGAAACTTCCATGTGGGATAGAATACATGTTTAATGAGTATATATATAAAAGGATGGTGAGATTTGAGAGCCCCATCAGACCAATGCAACATGAGTGAGGGTTCCATATGACTTTTACTGTGATATGTAGGGGACCTCAGAAGATTTTATTTGTATTCTAAAAGAGTGTCACATGATCTAGGTGACAAGACCTAGTGTTTTCACATGACTTGTGTAGTTCATGCTAAGAATATACCAGTCAGTGTATATATACTTAGATTATGTGTCACATAATTTAGTCTTTATTAAATAATTTCTATTGAGAATTCCATATATTTATTCACTGTTATATTTTTTTATGTGTTTTGTGCATTAGAAGGTGTGTGATATGTCCTTCGCAAGTCCTTCCAGAAGACCTTCATGTGATATTTATGGGATTATGTGAATTTTTTATTCATGTTTTATTGTCATGATGGTTGTTCCATGGACCATACCTGAAAGGATTCTTTTCTAGTCCAAAAATTAGCTGGTCTGAGTAATCCACTCTAGCGTTACTGAGAGGAAATATGGATAATTTAGTCTGCACATAGTGAAGATCAACCTTTTTAAGGCTAGTGTGGGAGATTTATAGGCCTCTCCACCTTGTTTTTTCGCCACATTTTGTATTGTATGTCACCCAGATCTATGAAATAGTCAAATAAGGGATTCAACATATTGTGTCTCTGTGAGTCACTTATATAGATCACTCTGAGGGTGTTTTCATATTTTCCGCAATCACAAGTCCCTCCCATCAATTCCTTTTTTATTATATTATTTCTAATTAATGGATAATTTTTTAATTATGTGTATATCTAAAGGAAAATTAATATCTTTTTATTGGAATTTCCATGGGAATTAATATGATCGGGGGAGCTGTCTAAAGGCCTTCAAATGATCTTGGGTAACATTTCTAGGAGTTTCCATGAGACAAAGATGGTTTTTCAAGGGGTGTTCTCATGATCTGTACAACATGTCTACGATTCTAGTGAGATTGTATCCCAGACATCCTTAGCATGTATCATGACTTTTACTCCCATGTGTGGCTACTTCATCATATTTCCATTATTTCTGTTGATTAACTTACATGGTTGAGAGTCATTTGAGATTTCATGATCAATGTTGGAGATAAATTATCTACCTTTGGGTGATGTGTCGCATAACCCATAATGGTCCTAAGGATATGTACGAGATTATTATGGATAGTTCCAAAAAATTTCATTAAGGATCCAAAGGGGGAGGGCAAGGTCACTTGGACATAACATGGCTCTTTTTGTGACTGGGACAGCATGGTGGTGGATTTTCCAGAGATGAGGTGGGCATGTCAGTGGGTTCTCATAGTGTCTTGCAGATCTCTAGGGGAATTTTTGTGATTTTTGTGACCATTAGAGGCTCATGTATCCTCCTTTTTATACCTTTATTTTATCCTATAATGTTTTGGAATCTCGTGTGTCTTCATGGATGTTTACAAAGAAAAACATTATCACCATCGTTGATGCATCATGTGATCTATAAAACTGCATGATGCCCTTTACTTTGGGAAATTTACCAATTATTTTCTATGTATACTTGGATGCATTGTAAGGTATACTATAGTAGAAACCCCATGTGGAAAGGGGGAGTCAATTTGGCTACCTTGGCATAACCCTTGGTTGTTCAAATCACTTTATAAAGATAGAGCAGAATAATTTTTTGAATGGGACTTGTGGGAACTATTGAAATTTTTTATTTACACATGCATGTATGCATGCCCCTCTATTGGTCATTGGACTTCATTTCTCTTGTGGGTTCACATGATCTGCGACCCTCAACAACCTTCTAATTCCTTTTCCATTGTTCTGAAAATAATACCCATATTAGGGTATTTATATCTTTTTGAATTCTTCAAGCCGTATTTGGTGGTAATATATAAATGACCCCCTCATGAGTGATGACTGTAGGGAAAAGTGCTTAGAAATAAAAAATTTAAATACCAAATTGAGTCTTTTCCATTGTCATGAATATAAATCATGGGTGACATTTGGTTTTCCATGTGACCCTTGGTTTTCCAGAACATTCCTTCTTTATTTGGTAGTGGAGGGTAGCCTCTTTTCACTATCAACTCATTATCCTAGTGCGCTCTCCAATTTTTTATGTCATCTGACCTTTCCACTAGACCATTCCACAATACCCAATCAAAACACCTCATCAAGAACATTCTTCACAAGAACTATTCCACAAGATCTCATTTGTTCAAGTGCCCACTCTGAAAAACTAAGAAAATAACTTCGATACTTTCTTTAACATTGACCATGAGGTTGCATAAATGTATTGAGGATTATGTGAGATCAATTTTCCTAATCACGTACTCTATTGATTATTTTATGTCTCTTGTTACTATGTTAAGGTCACAATATCATTATTCTTCATGGGTCAGGTGATTGTGTGTTTTTATGTGGTGGTAATGTGTCTCACATGACCTTTCAGGTTTAGGATATTTGAAAGCCTTTTTGGAAATTCAAAATTCCATTGCTGATTCATGGGATTTGTATGACATTTTGGGATTTTTTTTATTTCCTTTGAATATATTATATTATATCATTCTACTATATTCCACATAATTGTCTTAATATGGCCTCTAGTTCATATTACAATTATTCATTCAATCCCCTGAAGAAGGAGGATAAATAAGTAGTAGCCCTCTGTGATTCTATAGTAGTGAGCATTGATGGAAAATGTTGTCATTCAATTGGGCCAGACCAAAAGAGTATGACGACATTGATGAGATTAAAACTCAATGACTAGCCTCATTCATACTTTCCCCCTTTACAGTTTTGGTCATACTAACCATGCTCCCATATTTCTATTGATGTCATTATTCATACCATCCTCTAAGATTCGGAGCACACAAAATACCTTCATGGAGAACATATACCAAGAGGGATATTTTTTCCCATAGGTGGGACTTGATGATGGAAATATACTATAATTTATTGTTAAATACTTTAATGGTACTAATTTCTCACCTATCTAGGATGAACATATGTATATTTCAATAATGAGGAAGTCTTCCTCCAATCAGATGTTCTAGTGGAATTCTAATTGGGAAATCTAATCTAGAGGTATCATTGTCATGTAATAGGGGGTTGTCCTTTGGGTAAAATTAATTACTTATAAATTCACTAAGAAATTTAATATGATTGGAATGAATCATGTTTTCTAGATATCATAGATGTATACCTAGTGCAACAAGGTTTTGATGATAAATTTGTTTCTTTGTTGGGTTCCGAACATGAAAACATTCCACCTCATGCATGGAATAGTTGGAATCAGCCATTGAGATGTGGAGAATAATTCTGTTGATCCTTTATTATATGGGATATATAATGTTTTCATTCCCCCATGATTTTCTTGGTTCAATGTGATGAGGAATCCCCTTCTAACCCATGATTATACTAGATTATATATCCCATTAAAATCATGGGATGTATGAAATATCATGTTGTTTGGCTCTGATACAAAAGATAGTAGGATGATGTCTTTCCCTAATAAGTATTCTTGTGTTTCAGCAGGTGGTTACAGCCCTTGGTTGAAGATGAAATGTCTAAGTAATGGGTATGGGATGTTTCTCCTAGCGTTGATAAGTCTGTACAACATAACATGATCCTTACCATGTTCCCAAGTGGTTACTTGATCCCAATGATAGAGAAAAATGTCGTTGTAGTTTCCAATATTGCGATGGTGAACTCTGTGAATGAGGGGAGCACATTGGGTTGGTATTCCTTTTACTAGAAATAAATTAACATCTTATGAACCATTTTTATAGTGTAAAATCATCTCATTGTATCCGGGGAACCTTCCATATATGATGGAGTTTGATGTGAGCTCACATGGGAGGTTATGATCATCTGAACATTCAGGTAACCCCAATGTAAGTTTCGTACCATATTTCTAATATACTGATGGGGTAATAACCATTCCACTAGATTACCATTACATTAGGTATTGTGTGGTCCTCGATGAATATTTATCCATTTTCCCTTGTGTGTGAGTGTCGGTAGGCGACATTTTCTTTATTGGTGAGGTGAATCTGGATGCGCATGATTATGTGGTGTTGCTTCTTGAAGGATTTATTTCAACCCGTATTGTTGGTGATGCAATCTATGTATGGTAATCACCCTATTGGTTTATCCAGAAATATATTTGTGTTTTATGATGATATTCAAGCTCCATTCATGTTATTAGAGAGTGGAAACCAACTCTAGCATCCAATTTTGGCGGACTCTTAACATATAAGAGACTGGTGTTTAGATAAACATTCCTCTCCATAATTAAAAAATCATCATATATCATGGTTATGTAGAGGCATGCATCCATGCATATCCTAGTGGGAAATTATCTATATTGGTCAGTAATGATTTCTAAACACCAGCTATTGAGAACAATACCATGTTTTGAAATAAATTTATTCTAAAAGGATAACATCCATGAAATCACCCTATAAGGATGTAAAAAGTCTTCCAATAATGTTAAAAGCTCCATCTGACATGGCTACCTAGCATGAATTTAAAGAGGTAAATACTAATTTAGAGTTATTATTCTTTATCCCATCTCAAAAGTGGGAATATTGGAAGGGTCGATGTTTAGAGGCTACACTCATGGGGTTATTTCATAAATATGTATTTTTGGAAGGTTATCCAATATCACGTCCCCTATAAGAATCATTTTTTAAGAGCCTCCTAAGGAGGTGTGGGCCCTTATCTGAGAGGTTGATGTGGCATTATAAAGGATCATAGGAAAATATTTTACTCCCAACTGGTCCACCAAATGGTTGTCTAGGTTAGTCGACAACGTTTTGTGGATGAATAGGGTTACCTCGTTGTCGAAGAAGTGTTAGGTCAGAGATTACTTTATTTTTAATGACACATAGTTCCATTTCAACTATACTAATGTTCATTATTTTTTGGTAATAGAGGATGTTGATGAAGATGTTCTTGTCCTTCCATCACTGAATATTCTCCCCATGGACCAACAATGGGGGGTAATTTTTCAATGATTGGCGTGACAGTTATTAATTGTCCCTGAATTAAAAATATCATATAATGATGGAATTTGTTTCTTATAATGCAATTGTTTCCACTTTATCACCTAATGGAGAGCCTTCCATGAAATAGATGTAAAATAAAAGGAATAAATATGCATGGTTAGATCCCTCTATTCCAAGATCCTCAAGTTATTTCCATATTCCACTCTTCTCTTATCTTGGATTATTTTGGAAACACATTATGATATGTAAAAAATGTTCATTTCCCTTACTGATCTCGCTTAGATTAGTACGTATCCACTACTAGGGGTGCGAGTGTGCATATGGTGTCTTTAGTAGAACCTTCCCAATTTGAAACATCCCATCAAGAGGAGTAGGTGGATGAAGTTCTTGTTCAATATTTCATGTTTCCAACAACAATCATTTCATTTATCATACCATTTTCTTCGGTATGAGTAATCATATTTCTGGAGGCCACTAACAAAGATTGTTACTCTTATAATGTTCTAACCTTGATCTAAGAGATTTTTGATGATGTTGGTCACCGCTTTAGGTCTACATACATTTTTTTGTGTCATATCACATGATATTATCTTTTTATGCAAACAATACTCAATGAGGTTGAGTGGTGTATATCTTCTAAAAATGAATAAAAATCCCAAAAAACCACTCCTGAAAAGGATTTTATTATTCTCCTTTGGATGGTGTTGGGGAAGTGTATTTATATAGTGATGTAAACAAGAAAGTTATTTCTCTATCCTCGGTCATATCCTTCTATTACCTAGTGATTCCTTATTACTCATCATGTAACTAATAATCCCCCATTCCATTTAATATAGTGTATTTAAAGGAAATTTTTGGTGCATTATTTCATGTTCTCTTCGGGGTTCCTATGACCATATCAAATAATGTAAAGGCTGATTCTATCCCCTAATCATCAAAAACTATGAGTACAACACTTTCCCTTAACGACATGGACTCAGAATATGTCCTCATTCCAATAAGGGTATTATATGAAGGATCGTGGTCTGCAAAATTCTATCAGTTAATGAGATTATATGTTTAGAGAGATTTATGTTCATTAGATTGATACACACCCTTGGATGAGTATAATAATATTTTGGGACACCATAATATCATGTTTTCTACATTTAGTTACATGGGATTTAGTTTTAGACATGTTATGACTGGTTAAAGGAAGTGGTCTCTCTGTCAAAGAATAAGACGACCCTTAAACTGTGGGCATTAGCTACTGAGGCTTCCTATTCGATGAAGAAAAAATGGGAAGAGTTTGTGAAGGATTATTTCTAGCATGCAATAGTGTTGACCATTCATCATAACATAGTTATGTTATGGATGGTTAAAAGTTTTCATTTTTTGAAAAAAAAAATCATTGATCATCACAATGAGATCATTTTTATTCAATCAGTGTTATCCTAATTTCAACATGCACTCTAAATATTAGATTGTGCTATTCTTGAAAAATAGAGACTTTTTGATGTGTAATAAAATCCATGGTTGGAAACATTTTCTTGGTGTCGAGGGATTATAATAGGCTATGAAGGATGAAACTGAATCTACTAATCATCTAGGAAAATACGTGGAATCCTTGGAGAATAGACTTGTAGACATTAAGGACTCGTCCAAGAAAATTATGGGATAGATTCATAAAATTGTAATCGTACTTCATCTCATCTATTTCTAGGAAGGAATCAAATATATATAGATTCATAATTTTATTACACACATTTTATGTAAAAGGTGTCTACTGAAATTTATATGTGTTGTCTAGTTTTCATTTCAATCATTTTGTGCATTCCTTTTTTGTTGATCCAATATAATGTGAATTTCTAACTCTACACATAATTTCCATAATATAAAGTAATCCCAATTATAGGGATCTGAATATTTAAATCATAATATATTTTGGTCAAGACGTTCTCATGAATGCCCACAAACACAAGTTTCATTACTGGTGTGTCTACTCCCACTTTCGTGAGATCACCTCACTCACAGAAGGACCAATGGGTATAATATATGCCACTTAAGAATAACACTCTTTATTTGATGAGTATGATAGTCTTGGTGAGCATAGAATGTTTTTTTCATGTCCATTTTATGGTTCTTACAATATTTTTCATTCATTCAGGACAAATTGTTGTTGTACTATGATTATAGTCTTCTATATCAGACCTTCTATCACTATAGTGTATCTTATTTTGGATCAGACAATTTTTTTACAACTGTTTGGGTATTTTATCTTAGAAATGATAATTCATTATATTATTTTAGTTCATATTGTACCATCTATCTCTTTATATTAGGTTCTTTTACATCAGGCCTTCTTTTGTATTAGTTTAGATAAATTTAGCTCAAACATTATATCTCTTAAGTTTAGGTCTATTAGCTCAGATATGATATCACTTTAGATAGTGATATTTTATATTGGACAATATCTTTATTTAGCTTATGGCTCTTTATTTTGTACATGATGTCACTTTAGTTGAGGGGATTTTATTCGGACCTGATACTATTATAGTATAGAGTCATTTAGGTCACACCTGATATTTCTTTTGTTTGCGATATTTTATCACAAGACAAATCTAGGATCATGCAATATGGTTATGAAATACTAAGAATATCCAAAAACACTTTGGGATGTAGGGTTATTTCCTATAGTTTACAAGGATTATAAGGATCATAAATTCCATTTTGTAGAGTGAGACATTCATTTAACGAACATAAGAACATATGCATGATCTATATTCAAACAATCATTGTCATGAAAAGGGTATCTTTATGTCTCTTATCAATTATAGGGGATATGGAATATTCATGGAGGCAATATCAGTTTGGGATAAATAATAAGGATGATAGGTCTTCATATCTTGTTTGGATATCGGTGATTTTAGAAAAAAACCAAAAGTTTGAGTCAAGGGTTTGAGGTAGGGCTAATATGCCGAGTATATCCCTTGACATTTTGAGATTCCACATTCTTTCATGGTATTTCCAGGGCTCAAAAAGATTAAGGCTCCTTTATCTAATGGACTATATGCATATAATTGGGGGTTTTGGGTCATTATGCATTTGAATCATAGTATAGACAATGATATTATCCATTCCTTTATGAGGTCCATGAAAGACTTGTGATGACTCAAATCTAAATACGATGATTTTCTGTGTGGGAGGAAATTTAACCAGTAAGAGTAATTCCCCCTTAAAAAGTTTATCTCTTGATCATGAAGCCTGATATGTATGAAATATTTTTTTGAATAACGTGGTATGGGAAAGAAAAGTTTCACGAGTGGAGTGTCACATTCAAGACATGATAATGGGTTCAAAACACGGTGATGTAATGTTTATGATGTCAAACATGCTAAGATTGTTTGGTAAAAATACTATAAGCCTTGGTACTAAGTGAATTAATCAAGAGGATGATATGAGATAGTCATTTTAGGAGTAGTTCAGACACACTAAGGTGTTCAGTTCTTCTAAAGGTATGTGAAGGATCAGAAGGATAGAAATGAGATTTTTTGTAGAGTGAAAATTTTGGTTGACATCCATTACAAAAAATGCAGTCACCAGTGTCATACATTCATAGTCACAAAAAACATTCCATAACACCAGATATATTTTCCAAGGAAAATTGAAGGTTTGCATTGATACGAGTAACATAAATAATGGGTACTAATTTGTAGGATGTTTAATATCCAAGAAGGGTTTGAGCACCCTAAATGTTATTTCACCACATAGAGAACATGTTCTCATAGAGAGGAGAAATGAAATAATCATTACTCTTACTTTTTCCAAAACCAAAGGGTCTAGTGATTAGATATTGGCATTTGTTGTGGAAATATATTATGACCTATTGGATTTATTCCATATTTATTTTCATCCTAATTTTTTTTCAAACACTATTTGAATATTTTAGTGAGAAAAGATTTTACTTTTTGTTAGGACTTCCATTGAGGGGTTTTATCATTATAGGGTTTATATCTATTTTTTTGCAGTTTATGATTTTGAGATTTGGACCATTATAGGCTAGAGTTTATGTTTGTGCAGCATTAACCAATGTACATGTAGTTTACGTTACTGAGGAACATAAATCTAATATGGGGGATTGTTCATAATATCATAATTAAGATTCCCAATTTCGAGAGTATCTCATAGTCCTTTATTAATGATAATGAGAATATAGTAAAACATGTTTCAAGGTTCTCATGTCATGAGTAATGGTATGGGATTGTCATACCAGTAGTAGTTCAGATCACATTGAGGTGTTGAGTGCTTCCATAGTGAAGTCAGGGATAAAAAGTGTTGGAATTTTCTTTTTACTGAGTGACTCATTCGGTAAACTATAGGTGAACATATATGATCCATATGAATAAAAGAATTTTCATGAAAATTATATGTTGAAACTAATTATATTTTCCATGTTCCTTGGATAATTTATGGATTCATGAGTTGCTCAGGACATGATGTATGGTTTATGGATAGAGGTTATTAAAGAAGATGTAAGTACCTCATACACTAGTTGACATGGGTGAGTCTCTTATGGTCCTTTTTATAATGGATGAAACTTCGGTGATGGTCTATACAATTTATTTCCAAGTAGTGTGGATGTATTTTCATTTATTTAGTTTAATTCCATGTGGTATATATGTGTTCTATGCAGTTTCTTATCATGTTATAAGGATGTTATCCATGATGTTTATTGTCATATGATAAGAATATTTATCATTCAGTTTAACATTGTGTGGAAATGACGTGTGGACCGAATTGAAATATTGTGAAAGATATAATATAAGATAAAGAAATGTGTATGTGGATCTGACTCATACATAATAGTAGTGATCTTTTATGATTTATGCATTATTCAGTAGACGTGAGTTTGTTTTTTCATTTATTGTAGTTGGGACCATGATTAGTGATTCTGGAATCACAATGAATCAAGTAATGTCAGAAATCAAGACATAGATAGTTATAAAGGGGCTATGCATTTTAACATAATTCGGTAATGACATGTGCTCCCTGATGTAAAATAGAAATGTTGTTGATGGGTCAGTGACCAGATATCGGGGTTTTTAAATATATCCCATAGTTAGAGAAATGAAACCATGTGTAGTTAATATTAAGGATCCATAGGCAGGTCTTACCCATATGTATAGAGTGGGAGTATTTTTAGTTTCATGTTGTGACAAGGCCCAAATTTGGGGATCCGAGCATCACTATGTATCCTATGATGATAGAAATCAGGACATATATATTCATTATGGAATCTGTTTAGTTCTACATCATGCAATATGGATGTTGTCTCCATGATATCAAAATGGACGTTTTTTGGACTGAAGGATGGAAATTTGTGTGTCACTATGTTTATAATGAGAATGATAATCAATATACTTGTAGTTCAATATGTTCCATGTAGTTTATTATCATGTTGTGATGATGAAGTTGAGGAAATTTTAAGGAAAATAAATATTTTAGGTGGGCTCGACAGTGGAAGTTTGGTTGTCGCTACATATATCATTAGGACAAGAAATAATCAACACATTGTTCATGTATACATATCCTTTCTACACAAGCCTCTCATGTGTTTAGAGAGGATGCATTTTGGAATTTTTCATGACTAGACCTAGGAATGATGATCTGAGCATCTATATTTATCCCATAATGATAAGAATTATATAACATATTGTTATTGAATGTAGGTGTGGTAGGAGACCAACACTAGTAATATTGGTGCTCTGAGGTGAGGACAATAGGATTATACAGTTTGATGTTGTTTAAGGGACATAAATTTTGTACTTTATTGTCATGTGGTAGGGTCTCATTATATGAATTTTACAGCATTTCATTTAGGGCCATAATTAGATTATCACAATATTCTTTGTATTTATTTTTTTGGGAAACCCTAACTGAAATTAATAATCCCACTTTTCTATCCTTAATTTAAGTAACAAGTTTGACTAAGGTTCCTCTCACTATGAAAAGGCCATTGTGGATAGGATATGGTTATTTTGCATCATGTTGTGATTGTTCCGAGACATAGGATCAAGTTGTCCCTACATATATCATTGAAAATGAGAATTTTGACATACATAGTTCAAGAAAACCCTTTTAGTTTATTAACATAATGACTAGACATTATCCATGTAGTTTAATGTATTACAGTAAGGAAATTAATCACCAGATGTGAAGGAAAATGAAGTTTGTGAATGGGCCTAAAACTATAGGTTAACATGTCACTATGTATCCTTCAATGGTATGAATCAACCCATCCATACTTATTGATAACCTACATAGTTTAATTTCTTATGTAAATGGCATGGATCGCCTAATATGAATGAAGATTGATGTAGTGGATCTATTAAGTTTTATGTCATAAGGTAAGGATGAGAGGTGTTTCATAGTTTACAATCTTTCTATCAGGATTTCTTCTTAATATTTAAGATCATATGGGTTGGAAGTACTCATAATGTTTATGTTGGTCGGAGTAGAGTACCCAAGAGGGGGGTGAATTGAGTATCTATAAAAATGTCTGGTTAAAATTTATTCTTAAAAGGGTCCACAATAAATTTAAATACAACCATGTTAATCAAAGTAATACAGTTATGAAAGTTTGACTATTTAAATAACTTCTTATAAGACTGATTAATTCTCAGTAATCTTATTATTTGTTATTAATCTTTCTTTTGAAGATATTCTAATAAGTCATAACAATTAAAACTTGTTTCCATGTTTAACTATCAAAGTAAATTTAGAGATTTCTGAATTACACAGTAAAGTAGGGAAATATAAATTAAACATCATAGTGGATATAAAGAAGTGGTTTACTCTCAATCTGAGACCTAATCCACTCTACATGGTGATCACCTACCACCAAGAAGTTTATATAAATAAACTTGATCCACACCCTGGATCAGGGTTATGAACAGTACACATGACTGTCCAGGTCATACGACCTCTTCCATAGTTCATTGTGGGTATGAAATAATAGGTCGCACAAGGACCTCTTCCACAAATATCTGTGGGAATACACAACTATCAAAATATGTATGAGAGTGATATCTTGTATCCTTCCATTTAATGCAGGAGACAGTGTGTGTTTGTATACAGACACACACACACTGCTTGAAAGATAAAAATAATACACAAAAGAGAAGAAATGATAATATAAGGTTAAAAGAGCTCTGAGTGTTAGTCTATGAATATTTGGACTTCTAGGATGAAGAAGATGTAGATATCAAGACCTCTTATATAAAATATAGTATCGCAGGTCAGTATGATTTGGCTCATGTTATTCATGGAGTTGATGATGTGAAAATGTTCTCGACTCTAGGATATGAGTATGCTTCGTGTGCTCTTCTGCATTGTTGGGTTGCCTGTGTTTGATCTTCTTTCAATAATCCTCATGCTACTTCGTTATTGTACACACACTTGTTCTTCTATTGTCACTATTGTCTCTGTTGTTTCTCCTAGTCATGTTGTTCTTTTTATTCTTATAATGCATGTGTTAGAGCCAAAAAGATGCATGTATTCTTCACCTCGTACATCATAATATTTGGTGACATATCTATAATTAAACATTAATCATGTTAGTGCATTTAAAAACTTCAAATATGAATGTTAGAAATTATATAGAAAAAAAAAAGACAAAACAGATTAATAAACAGTGTCACAATATGTCTGGAAATGGTGTCTCTATGAAATGGAGTATCCATTAAATGGTGTCTCCTTCATTTTTTTGAGCGGTGAGACAGTTATGATGTGACTTTTTTAAAGAGATCAGGAACCGATATCACAGATGTGTTGTTTGATCACAATGTCTGAATGGTTACGGTGTCTGGACGGTCACGGTGTCTGGATGGTCCTGGTGTATGGATGATCATGGTGTATGGGTAACAGTGTCTCGTCACGGTGTCTGGTCACAGTATCTGGTCAGGGTGTCTGGTCACAGTTTCTGGTGTAAGGGCCCAAATCTTGATATACATGTACATTGCATTACTTTTTCGGAATACTTAATACATAACAAAAATGGACACACCAGGACCGTAATAGTTTAGTGTCTTTGGAAACTCGGAATATAATATTCTAATCATGGTGAAAGATCATCAACATCTCCGATAAATATCTTCCCCTTTCTTTTCTTACCTAAAACTTTTCTTTATATCCTTGGGAAATGTAAACATATAAATGGTGAGCTCAAATGCTCAGTAAGGGTAAACATAGAGAACACAAAACAATCCATAAACAGTTGAATGCAAAAACTTGAACATAAAATCTAAACATCAAAATCATGATCAATGACATAAATCTTGGAAGTACATAAGGAATAGATCATAAAGTATCATTAATCATGATAATCTATAATGGGAATAAAACATGTAATTGTGGCATCCATTAAGCACATGTAATGATTTCCATAGTTGCCAATGCATTGCTGCCAAGACCATCTTAGTGGACAAAGTCCCTTACTGAACCATGTTTACTTGTCTTTCCAACCCTATATTACTTAACCAGATTTACTTGTCGTTTCATCCATGTCTATCTCATGAGATATAAATCTTTACCCAATACATTGGAGGTAGATATAGGTCCCACCAATCTCATAATGAAATCATTCTTTCCTGTTCCACAAAATCATGAATCATACATCATAGCATAACCCATGTAATAGAATGGGATTCTTAAACATCATTTCATCATAAAATAATCCATAAAAATGGATATAATTTTATCATAAGAATAACCAAACCATGTAAATAATAGTGAAATTATACTTGAAACATAAACACATTAAATAATTACATTTTAGATGGAAAATAGTTTTGATAAAACACTTGAAATGAATTCTTGAGAAAATATCCTTTCTTCTTCAAAATCATTTTCTTTTCACAAAATACCATGAAATTTTAAACAGAAAGGGTTTTGTTGAAAATAATCATTCAATATTGTAGAGTAAGCTTCATGAAAATGAGGCGTTATGAAACCATAAAAATATGTTCACGTTGTATAAGTTAAAAATAACATTCTCCTCGTACTTTTGTCAGAAAAGTCAAAAAGTACTTCATATGTTAAAAAAATATTCCTTACATACCATGTAGTAAAAGTAAAAATTGGATAAAAAGGACGTTAAATATTCATGAAACCATTTTTAGGAAACATGGACATGGATGATAACAATAACCCCAGTAAATACTTACGAATAAACAATCTCGGATAAGAACGAGATTGGAATAGTTATCCCTTACCTTATGTCCAATTTCTTCTGTATGTATTAGAGACTCCTGTATAGTGGGTTTAAAAATATTATTAACTTTTAAAAGAACCATAATAATATTTATGATATCATATATGATTCACTTATGACTTTATATTACCCGTTCTTCTGTAAATTCCTTGTTAAAACAGGGTTTTGGGTAAAATCGTTTCATTTATCGTCCGTGTTTTGACTTGTAATTATTAATATGATTACATAGATCATGATTACTTAATTACATAAAATAAAACATGATTTATATATAATATATATTCATAATATACATATATATAATAGATCGATAAATTATAAGAAATACACCGTTCATGGAGACGGTAGGCCGTACGTACGCAAGAATGCTGTTTTCATTTCCTTATTGAATTGAATGGAATTAAGTAGTTGACATACATATATATATAAATAAATCCATTAGCATTATTATGTCATATATTTCATGATTACTTATTATATATACTTTATAATCATTCTTGAATTGTTAACTTGGAAAATGAATCTCATCGTGTCGTGGAGATGGTAATCCGTACGTATGCATGAGCGATTATATCATTCCCATATTTATTAAATGGAATTGGAGTGGATGATATAATATCTTAGAATCAGTATGATGTTATGATAACCATATATATTTATTCTTTACACCATTATACCCATCCAAGTAAGGTGGTGGTGGAAAAACAAATTACACCACGGCGTGGAGACGGTATTCTGTAAATATGCACGCACGTTGATTTCATTTTCCGTTGGATGGATAGAAGTTGAAATGAGGTTGTTTCATATTTATAATAACATATCAGTATATTAGTGATACGGATGTTATTATATTATTAGGAAACAACAAAATAAGAGGAAGTAGAATAAGAAATGAATTTGAAAGAATCAGTAAAGGATATTACCTCTTCTTCGACATGCCTCTTTGAAAACACCTCTTAGGATACTGAAATTGGTCTTTAAATAAGACCAGGACCTCTAGTATGTTGCTAGGGAATTTGATAAGGGAAATGGGCAGGGGTTGGATGATTTTTAAATCTCAATGTTGTGTAAATATGAGTGGGAGGAGGTGCCATTTTATAAGGGAGGAGAGAGGCACCTTTGGAATCCTAAAAAATATTAGTTTAATATAAATTCAAACCCAACATAAAAACCTCCAAAAATGACTCAATTAAAAACTTAGATGATATAGGGTTCTAATATCATCAACCAATAAAATTTATACAAGTTTTTATCTATTTTCAAACCTTATCATTTTGATTTGTCCTTATTTAATCTATTTAATTTTATTTGTGGTAATAAAATTATAAATTATAAATGGTTCTAAATAATCACTTATGTTTGGTTAATTTTCCATAATTGGATACTTTATGACATTTTATATTATAGAAATTTTAATTTATAGTTTTTAAATATTTTTGTGATTTTTAATAATTTGTTATTTTTATAAAACAACAATAGTGTCAATTTTGACACTATTCATTTATTTGAATTTAAATAAAATCCAAACAAGGGATATATTCGAAAGAAAATATTTAATAGGATCCTAACATTTCATATTATTATATAAAATTATTGTATCACATTAAATATTTCATATAGTATTAATTTTAGTATTTGAAAAACAATTTATTTGATAGTTCTCTTAATAAAATAATTTATACATCATTTTTGTATAATGATTAAATATAAATATTTGTTGAATAGAAATTAAAAGTAAAATACTAGGATGAAGATAAATCTTATAGATTTCATAATAATACATTTAGTCGGATTTATATTCTAAAACACACAACTTTTAAAATGTTATATTTATTAAATTATGAAGGTGACAACTTTGAGATCATTTAAAAAATAATAATATAAGTGTCATAATCACTTTTATAAGACTCCAAACGGTCATATATTCGGTAATTGGATTCCTATGGTGTATATATACACTACCAATAAGTTTTGGATAGGTTTGTGATCCTTTTAATTTCTATAATTATTTCAATAAAAATTATATTACTTATTTTTCAGTAAATAAATAATTTACACATCATTAATGTATAATCTATTAAGGTAATTAAATATCTCTTAAAAATTATAAATAAATTACCATGATAAATAAAAACATTTTTTCTTTCAAATTATTTTTTATAACCGAATTTATATTCTGTATAACCTTATATTAAAAATACTTTAATTATTAAAGTTTGAGTGAGACCTATTTTTCTTTCCTTGAAATAAAAAAAACGAATGGTCTTAATCGAATACAAGTAGGTTCCATTAGATTAAATTTCGACCCAATTATGATTTACGGAAAAATATAATCATCCAATTATATTAAGAGAAGTGTTAGGATAATTTTATAATGTTATTTTTACCATTAATTACCTGATTTACCTTTAACTATGGTAAATAAAATTTACCGTAGTTTCTATTCATAGTGCCCAAAAATAAAAAGTGGCCTATTAACATAATTTGGACCTACTAATTCCAAATATGGAATCCATTTTTCCTAATTAAAATCACAGATGTTGCAGATATTAATTGAAAATTAATCCCGCTGTAAAGAAAACGGGTTTTAAAAGTTAAAACATTACCATAGATTGAAATGATTTTTCCTATGAATTCAATGTTAAATCAATGCTAATGACATACATTATATTAAATTTTAAACATGTATTATATTTATAATTTAAAACCAATCAATATTATAATTTAACCATATAGATATTTACGATAAAAAAGTTGTTTTTAATTAAAATATAGCGTGTTTTTACTATTCATTAAAATATGAAAGTTATCAGAATAATATGAAAAAATTTTCCAAAGTAAATTTTTATATCCTGATCACAAATAAGAATTTAATTTTGTCAAATTGAACTTATAAACATGTCAAAACTTGATTTAAAGTGGGTGCACCATTAACAGCCAGCAAAACTACATTTTGTAAAAAATACTTATTTTAGCCGAAAAATTTTATTTTGTTCACATAACATGTTTTAGAAAATGTGTAATATGACTTATAATGTTATAAAATTAAAAATGTAGTTAATACTATTCATAATGGCTAGTCCATAATAATATTATAAAAATATATCATTGTTTAGTGAAACTCGGTATTGCGTACTACAAACTCTATTGAGGAAGGTTGTGATTGCGTGTAATGAAAGCCATGTCAGGGATGCGTGTAGTGAAAGACTCATTTGTTGTTGCGTATAACAAAATCCAACCATATTTGATTTATACATTGAATATATATATATATACACACAATCAATGTTGCGTTGAATAACTACTATCAAACAAACTTGAAATTGTGTGTAACACAATCAAAGAATAGTGTTGCATATACTTCAAGCTAATACGGTGTTGCGTATAGTGAAAGATAATGTTGGTGTAGCGTACAACAGAAGATATGAATAAATTAAAAAGAATATATGTCATAAAATCATGGGTTGTTACATTATACCCCCCTTAAAATGATTTTCGTCTTCGAAATTCGTCCGGGTTATAAATGGTTTACTACTTGTAAGTTTCTTTAATAGAAACCCAAATCGTAAAAAGGAGTACCAAAAATTATCTTTAAAAATTAAATTATGAAACTTAATGGTTACCCAAATTAACTAATCACTGGGTTTCCACATAGAAGAACATAGGTGAAAATATGGATATGGAAGAGAAATCAAACAATCAAGTTCTGATGGAGAGTGGTAGATAACATGGCTATGAAAAAGCCATCCATCACAAAGGCATAAATTTGTGATGATCTAAGATACCATCTGATTCATCAGATATAAGAGCACTAGGATAAAATTTTTGGTTTTCAATATTATTTCCCTAAAGTTGAAAAAAATTTAATTAGAATAAATACTTACTTGATTGTGGTACAATATCACTGTTTTTTGTGCTTTGAAAAATTTCCATTTCATCTCTTAAAGAAATGAAGTTGAATTTGTTATTCGTGAAGTGTTATCCAATAATTTGATAGAATGACAGGTCATTCCATCCATTTCAAACAAAAGGTTATCCAATGTTATCAAATATACATAAGTCCATCTATAGTGAGGTTAATCATATATGATTCCAAAAATGAACTTATATTTCATCTATCATACCACTAAATAAAATAAAACTAGTTTCTACTAACCAGGGTCTTTCTGTAGGCCAGTGGTTGGGGCTAAAGGCAAGTCTCACTATGGTTGTGGGTTCAATTCCCGAAGCCTTGTCCGACGCGATGGGTTGTCGCACATCCAATGGGTTGTCCTTTTTATAAAACTACACTATTATAACATTCCTGCAATAATATCAAAAAAAGTCCGTGCCTTAAACAATACTGTCTTAATTCATTCTAATCTTTAGCTTATCCAAAATACTTCTATCCATGCTCATAGTATAAAGAAAATAATTACGATAAATGTCATGTACCGAGCATGTGAATACCATCATTTATCCCCCATATATCGTAAGATATATCTTGTTGGTCACATTCCAAACATGTGAATACCTTAATCATATATTCTTTTAAAACATGAATTACCATAGAACCTTAGTGAAAACATGAGTGCTGTCAAAAGTTAACTCTTTACACATAGAAAAATTCAATAATTCTATATACTCAAACCATGATATAACTTTTTCCTTATATCAGTCATGAGCTCATTTCATTTTTTTTCTTTATCCTTTCATTATGCACATATCATCTACATTCCAAAAATATCTGAATAACCTTTCATGGTTACCGGTACCATTCAACAAATACTTTCAAAAACATTACGAAAAACAATAGTGTAACAATCCTTAGATGTCTCTTTATTCCACAGTACCATGACATTACTTATACAACAAAACTCTTGATAAATATGTAATCATTCCAATATCTTCTCAAACCATTGACCGATCTTGAACAATTCATTCATCTCACATATCATTTGTAGTCTCTTCATCATCATCAATATAAATACAACCCATACAACCATGTTGATTCTCTTCATGAGATTTTCTTTTAGGGAATTGGTTTTCATAATGGCCATAAATTCTACATTTAAAACATTTTATCGTTGTTCATGTATTAGAAATACCATTATACTTGTCAATGGTGTTAACTAAACCTTTTCCTTTGCAATTAATATCTTTGTGTCCTTCTTTTCCACACCCAAATAATCTTCTACTTCCTTTGAAACATTCTCCTTGATGTCTCTTCCCACATGATTTACATTAGGAAAATTGAACTTTATTTCCTCTATGATCATCAGGAAACTCCTTCATTCTCTTATAAATGAGTCAGGAAACTTACCAAAGTTTAGATTATTAATCATATTATGAGATTGCTGATTAGGCATAATAACGATGTTTATCCTTCGAAATCCCATTTCATTTTCTTTATCATGAAGAATATCATTCCATTGTCCATAATATTCTCCATTATCGTGAATCTTCATGTGTCCAGCCATTTTCTAAAACACAAAAATAATAGTTTGAGAGGAAAAAATCATAATCAAGGGGTAGTAACTTCAATATCTAACATCTTAAGTTAAATTCTATGATCTTTACCATAATTCTAGGACTATAACCAATACTTATATGTAACCATAGGGACATCCCTAGACATACCTTAGAAATATCTCTAGGGATCTCACTAAAGTATTTTCATCCTAGTTTCCAAATGTTAAATAAACCTTTCCTCTAATACCAACTGTAATGGCCCAAAGTTGGACGTACATCGAAATTACATTACTTTTGCAGAATACGTAATATATAACAAAAACAGACACACAAGAACCGTATATTTTAGTGTCTTTGGAAACTCAGAATATAATCTTCTAATCGTGGTGATAGATCTTCAACATCTCCCATAACTATCTTCCCATTTTGTTTTATTACCAAACACCTTTCATTAAATCTTGGGGAAAAGAAATCATATAAAGGGTGAGCTCAAATTCTCAGTAATGGTAAACATAGAGAACATAAAACAATCCATAATCATTTGAATGCAAAAACTTGAACATAAAATCTAAACTTTAAAATCATGAGCAATGACATAAATCTTGGAAGTACATAAGGCATAGATCATAATGGAACATTAATCATGAAAAACTATAATGGGAATAAAACATGTAATTGTGGAATCCATTAAGCACATGTAATGATTTCCATAGTAGCTGAGGCATTGCTACCAAGACCATCTTAGTGGACAAAGTCCCTTACTGAACGGTGTTTACTTTTCGTTCCAGCCCTGTATTACTGAACCGCATTTACTTTTTGTTTCATCAATTTATATCTCAATAGATATAAATCTTTACCCAAATAATTGGAGGGAGATATAGGTCTCATGCATCTCATAATGAAATCATTCTTTCTTATGCCACATAATGATGAATCATACATCATAACATAACCCATGTAATAGAATGGGATTCTTAAACATCATGCCATCATAACATAATCCATAAAAAATGGATATAATTTTATCATAAGAAGAATAAAACCATGTAAACAACGGAGACATTATACTTGAAACATAAACATATTAAATAATTTCATTTTAGATGGAAAATAGTTTTGTAAAACACTTGAAATAAATTTTTGAGCAAAATATCCTTTCTTCTTCAAATTCATTTCCTTTTCACAAAATTCCATGAAATTTTAAAATAAAAGGGTTTTTTTGATAATAATCACGCAATATTGTAGAGGAAGATTCATGAAAATGAGGCTTTATGAAACCGTAAAAATCCGTTCACGCTTTATAAGTTAAAAATAACATTCTCCTCGTACTTTTGTCAGAAAAGTCAAAAAGTACCTCGTATTTTAAAAAAAGAAGGATTCCTTACATACCAGGAAGTAAAAGTAGAAAATGGATAAAAAGGACTTTAAATATTCATGGAACCATTTTTAGGAAACATGGACATGTATGATAATAATAACCCTAGTAAATACTAAAGAATAAAAAATCTCAGATAAGAATGAGATTGGAATAGTTATCCCTTACCTTATGTACAATTTCTTCTATATGTGTCCGAGACTCCTGTATAGTGGGTTTAATCATATTATTAACTTGTAATAGAACCATAATAATATTTATGATATCATATATGATTCACTTATGACTTTATATTACCTGTTCTTTTGTAAATTCTTTGTTAAAGTAGTGTTTTGGGTAAAATCAATTCATTTATCATCCGTGTTTTGACTTGTAATTATTAATATTATTACTTAGATCATGATTAAATAATTCCAGAATATAAAACATGATTTATATATAATATATATTCAGAATATACATATATATAATGGATTTATAAATGGAATGAAATACACCGTTCATGGAGAAGGTAGGTTGTACGTATGCATGAATGCTGTTTTCGTTTCCTTATTTAATTGAACGAAATTAATTAGATGACATACATATATATATACATAAATCCAGAATAATTATTATTTCATATATTTCATGATTACTTATTATATATACTTTATAAACATTCTTGAATTGTTAACATTAAAAATGAATCTCATCGCTTTGTGGAGACGGTAATTCGTACGTATGCACGAGTGATGATATCATTCCCATTTTTATTGAATGTAGTTGTAGTGGATGATATAATATATTAGAATTAGTATGATGTTATAATAACCATATATATTTATTCTTTACACCATTATACCCATCCAAGTAATGTGATGGTGGAAAAATAGATTACACCATGGCGTAGAGACGGTATTCCGTACGTACGTACGCGTGTTGACTTCGTTTTCTATAGGATGGATAGAAGGTGAAATGATTCTGTTTAATATTTATAATAGAATATCAGTATACTAGTTATACTGATATTATTACTTTATTATGAAACAACAAAATAAGAGGAAGTAGAAGAAGAAATGAATTTGAATGAATCGGTAAAGGATATTACCTCTTCTTTGACATGCCTCTCTGAAACCTCCTCTTAAGACACTAAAATTGGTCTTTGAAGAAGACCAGGACCTCTAGTATGCTTCAATGGAAGTTTAAAAGGGAAATGGGAAGGTTTTTTCAGAGTATGAAGCTCAAAGTTGTGTAAAGATGAGAGGGAGGTGGTGCACTTTTATAAGGGAGGAGAGGGGCACCTTTAGAATCCTAAAAAATATTAGATTCATATAAATTCAATCCCCACATAAAAACCTCCAAAAATGACTCAATTAGAATATTAGATGAGATAAGGTTGTAGTTTCATCAACCAATAAAATTTAGACATGTTTTGATCTTATTTTAAACCTTATCATTTTGATTTATCCTTATTTAATCTATTTAATTTTATTTGTGGTAATAAGATTCTAAATTTTAAATTGATATAAATAATCAATTATGTGTTGTTAACATTCCATAATTGGATATGTTATGAAATTTTAGACTATATAAATTTCAATTTATAATTTTTAAATATTTTTGTGATTTTTAATAATTTGTTATTTTTATAAAATAACAATAGTGTCATTTTTGAAACTATTCATTTATTTGAACTTAAATAAAATCCAAACAGAGGTTATATTCGAAATAAAATATTTAATAAGTTCCTAACATGTCATATTCATCTATAAAATTATTTGATCACATTAAATAGTTCATATAATATTTATTTCACTATTTGTAAAACCATTTATTTGATACTTCTCTTGATAAAATAATATCTACAACATTTTTGTATAATTATTAAATATAATTATTTGTTGCATAAAAATTAAAAATAAAATACTAATATGAAGATAAATCTTATATATTTTATAAGAATACTTTTAGTCGTATTTATATTCTAAAACACCCAATTTTTAAAATGTTATATTTATTAAATTATGAAGGTGACAACTTTGACATCATTTAAAATAAAATAAAATAAGTGTCATAATCACTTTTATAAGACTCAAAATAGTCATATATTCGGTAATTGGATGGTTATGGTGTATATATACACTAGAAATATGTTTTTTCCAGGTTTGTGTGCCTTTTAATGGGTATTATCTTTTCAATCAAAACTATATTACTTATTTTTCACTAAACAATTATTTCTGAATCATTAATGTATAAGAAATTAAGGTAATTAAATATCTCTTAAAAATTATAAATAAATTACAATGATAAATAAAATCATTTTATATTTCAAATGAGTATTTATAACCGAATTTATATTTTGTATAACCTTATATGAAAAATACATTAATTATTAAGGTTTGAGTGAGACATATTTCACTTTCCTTTAAATAACATAAACTAAAGGTCGTAATCAAATACAAGTGGGATCCATTAGATTACATTTAGACCCAAGTATGATTTAGGGTAAAATATAATCATCCAATTATATTAAGACAAGTGTTAGTGTAATTTTATAATATAACATTTACCCTTAATTACCCGATGTACATTTAACTATTGTAAATAAAATTTACCGTAGTTACTATTTGTAGTGCCCAAAAATAAAAACTATCCCATTAACAAAATTTGGACCTACTGATCCAAAATATGGAATCCATTTTTTCTAATTCAAATCACAGAATTTTCTGAAATTAATTTAAAATTAATAACATGGTTAAGAAAACGTGTTTTAAAAGTTAAAACATTGCCAAAGATTGAAATGATTTTACCTATGAATTCAATGTAAAATCAACGCTAATGACTTAAATTATATTAAATGGTAAAAATATATTCTATTTATACTTTAAATCCAATCAATATTACAATCTAACCAAATAATGATTTACGAGGAGAAAAGATTTTTTTTAATTAAAATATAGAGTGTTTTTATTGTTCATTAAAATATGACAGTTATCAGAATAATATGAAAATTTTATCCAAAGTAAATTTTTATATCCTGATAACAAATAAGAATTTTATTTTTCCAAATTGATCTTATAAACATGAAAAAAACAATATTTAAAGTTGGTGAGCCATCAAAAGGCGGAAAATCTGCATTTTTAAAAAAATACTTATTTTACCTGAAAATTTTATTTTCTTCACATAACATGTTTTAGAAAATGTGTAAGATTAATAATAATTTTATAAAATTTATTAATATTATAACAATATATCGTTGTTTAGTGAAACTCGGTATTGTGTACTACACACGCTATCGAGGAAGGTCGTGATTGCGTGTAATGCAAGCCAAGTCAAGGATGCGTGTAGTGCAAAACTCCTTTGTTGTTTCATATAACAAAATACAACCATATTTCATTTATACATTGAATATATATATATATATATATACTCAATGTTGCGTTGAATAACTACTATCAATCAAACTTGAAATTGTGTGTAACAAAATCCAAGAATAGTGTTGCGTATACTGCAAGCTAATACGGTGTTGCGTATAGTACAAGATAATCTTGGTGTAGCGTACAATATAATATATAAAATAAATTAAAAAGAATATATCTCAAAAAATCTAGGGGTGTTACATCTGGTCATGGTATCTGGGTCACGATGTCTGGTCATGGTGTTTGGGTCATAGTGTCTGGGTCCTTTTCAAGAAATACATAACTGGTGGGAAACTCACGGTTTCTCAGACTTAGCTAGATATCTGTATACATACTTAAACAGTGATATTCAGTGAATGGTTTAGAATTAATCATTTATCAAGGAAATCAATTATTACACAGACTCAAAATAGTTTTCAATCATTAAAAAAGAACATAAGATCTTGAATTGGTTTATTTAAAGAATAATGAAACTATTCATCTGTACACATGATTTTAGATAGATTAAACAGTTTTACCAAGATTTATAGAATATATATGATTTTTGATTATTAAAACATGATTAACACATGAGGAGTCCAAATGATTACCATAATGTAATTATAATGAAGTGGTATAGTTTAAAATCCTATAATTTTGATGAGTACACACAGTTTAACATCATGTAACTTGGATTAATGGATACAATTTAACAACATGTAAATAAGAAAAATTAGAGAACATACCTTGATATGTATTCCAATGTGATGATAGCTATGAAAACTATTTCTTTATAATTCTCACATTTTTTGAAGTGGTTCACACAATACACATCCATTCTAGATAATGATTAATATATATTATGATAGACCTGGTCTATGATATAAGGCCCTTCCCATTTGTGTTCCATATTTTTGGGATTCCTTCCTGGTATCATTGGAGTTATAAGTATCGGAAGTATTTCTCCGTGGATGAATGAATGTATCAAAACCTCTTTATTGAAGGCTCTTACAATCTTATATATATGAACATCAATGTTTTGTGATGTAGGCAACCTATTTAGATTGAGCTTCTAAAATTATTCTAGCTCATTTTTTGATTTCTTGACATTTGAGAGAAATCTAAAAAATGATATTTAGAGTGAAGGTGGTTGGACATCTATAGGTAACAATGCCTTTTGCCAATACACCAATGAGTATCATGTTTCATGGGTAGCAGTACACATGGTGGTATGGTAGGTACATAAGAAATGGAGAAGCTTACATGTCTAGGATTTCTAATCAATTTTTACCATCATTTAAATTATATTTGATAAAGTCTAATTTAAGGGTACTATTTGTCCATTTTCAACAACATGATAATGAGATGAGTGATTGGACTTCAAATTGTATTCCTAGTAAAGTTTCATCAATTTTGTAGAATAGAATTTCGTGCAATTTTCAGTCAATATTGGGTGAGGGACCCAAACTAGTGGATGAGATGGGGAATTATGAGGTTGATTGTGTTCTTTGTCCCAACATCATTGACTATTATTTCATTGGCCTATTTGGAAAATAATTCAGTAGGAGTAATGTTGTTCTTGAACTACTTGGTTATGGAGGTGGATATGACCCCACAATATCCATTTAATATATTGAAAATTTATATGAATATTTACCTTTATGTAGATATTATTGGTCCTAATTGATAAAGTTCATGTGTATCTGGGATACATTAAATTTTGAGGAGAATTGCGCACAATATTGTATCATGGTTTGCTAGTAATATCCCAACCTAATTATTTTGTGGGAGTTTGTTGTCCCAGATTGATTAAAACCGAAATAGATGGCATGTACCTCTTCTATGATGTTGAAAATATTTCCTTCTATTGTGAATCTGATTAGGATTCCATCAATTCCATGATTATAAAGGGATTTCTACATATTTGGACCATTCGAAAGGGTAAATTTTTATATAGAGATCCAAATATATTCCCTTATGGATTTATCTGTTAGTAGAGTCCCTTCTTGTAGATAACCTATTATGGACTCCATTTTTTTAGGGGTAGACATTGGATCATCTTATTGGTGGGAGATTTTTACAAGATTGATTTCTTTCACATCACATATGATGATTGATGGGATTATTCATGGATGTGAGATACATAATATTGTTCCCTTCTAATCAGTGTCATCTAGGATTGTGGATGTATTAGAAAATCATTGGCATGATCATTATGTGAATGGGGACATGATTCAATGTCATCTTGAAAGGTAAATATATTGTCAATCCCCTAATGTGACTAGTAATAGGTTCCAATTATTCATTATTTAAGGAAAATTGACCATTGATCAACTTTATCAAAAATTATGAATCACCATTGATATTCATGTATGATATTTATAGCTGTAGATCTAGTTCCAAACCAATGATTAGGGATTGATATTATACCTCTGTTATAACCAAGGTAGTTATTTTCAATAAATGGTGTGTGTGTTTTATTTTTCGTTAGTCCCCACATCGAAGATCATGGAGTTTTCCAAAAAAATGGATCATACAGTTCAAGATGACAATATTATTAACGGTGACATTATTTCCCAGTGATTTCCAAATTTTTCCTGTCCAAAATTTGGGAAATGTCTTGTATCACAGATATTGGTTCTTCATGAAGTCCTTAAAAATATATGGAAAGTGAATAAGTTTCATGAAGATGTGAATCATGATTTTTGTTTTATAAAGGATCAATGAAAGCTTATTGTGATCAATGTGACAGTGAAGAGCATCGTTAATGAAAAATAACTAGACCATCATGAACAGTGACAATGATCTTTACAATTATGGGTATTACTACATCAGGGTGGAATAAAGGTTTTGATGGAAAACACTATGATTGCAAGGAGAATCGTGAATGGAAAATTTTCATGGAGCTTCGTAATAGTAGGAGAAAAGTAATGATATTTTTGACAGATCACAAAAATGATCTATGAGATGGTGGATCATTTCAAATGGATGAGCCTATTAATATGAGGAAACCCCCATTTCTTATCAAATAAAATTTCGGGGAAAATATAGAATCTCTTTGATTTCATGAAGCCAGGGGAGCTCCACGAATCTGACATTCCACATGAGATTGAGCATCACAAAAATTCTACAAGATTCTTGATTGATGCCAATGAATTTATAAAAAGGATTCGATGAGATGATGGGTTATTGTATTTAGACTCAGTGATCTCCTGAAAGATAGTATTTTCAGTGAAGGTCGGGTGGTTCTGAAAGGTACTGGGCTTTGTGATGGTTCATCGTGGAAGGATGATTTGAATATAATTTTTCAAGTGAATAGTTCTTCTAGAGTGCATCAATTCAGGTCTTTAGTGAAAGAAGAGTCTCCTACTATATTGGGAAAAATAATTTAACTTCAATTCATTGAATAAACCTTCTAGTGGATAAAATGACTAAGTCTTCTCTCAATGTACTTCTATTGGGGGAGTTGACAGAATTGTATTGAGGGACGTCGTGTGAAATCCCTAAATTATTGTAAAGTAAGTGTTCCTAGAATAGGGTGACTATGTCTAAACATATATTTTCCACATCTGGTGAATATTAATGAATTTAGTTATATCCAAAATACTATTGGAGTACGCTCCTTGGACTAGAACTTAGTGGTGAATCAAGTAAAATTAATTTGTTGAGTTGATGTATGTAAATGTTTTAATTATTTCAAATTACCATCAGACATGTTTAATGGTTTCCTACCAATGTTGGAATATGATCTATTACTTTATATGAAAAAATTGACACCCTAATTAACCCCTCCCCTCTTAGGGTTTTTAAGCATCTATCAACCTCATTTTTTGTGTAGCATTTGAATAGTCATACTGTGTAGGGAGAAAATATTTTGTCAAGATACATAAATATGACACATATGCCAAAAATATTGATCATAAATATTACCCTCTTTCTAATGACATGAAATTGGGATGCTCCATAAAAATAAATCTCCCATGTGTGCGGAGTGTCATCAGCATAAATGACCTCTTCATTTTGAATATCGGTATCCACCAGTGTATTTTTCTGGGGAAGGATGTCCTATGAGAGAATTATCCTAGTTTTTCCCTCTCATCGATTTCTATGATATGAAATTGATGTCAAATATCTAAATAATGACCTCACATAAGTCCATGTACCCAACTAAAATATGATGTCCAAGAATGAACTAGACTGGATCAAAATGAGGGTCTAGATATACTTTGATGTATTGTATGTACTATCTCATCTTTTTCAATGCGATGATGAGTGAAATTTAATTAGTCTCATCATTAGAGTATCTGTTCTTAGTACTTATAATGGTAAAAATGAGATATTAGAGTCTGTTATTGATCTCCACATCATTTTTCTTTTCGAGGAGGGTACTCTTAGTGCATTCCATAAAGGCCACATATAAGATGTGTAGCATCCTGTCAATGAAAGGAATCAAGACCAGTGGGTTAATGAGAAACTTAATGATAATTTATTAGAATTCATTGGATTCATGATACAATTGATAGATTATTCAATTCATTATTATCATGGTGAAATGTAGATCTTTTTTATCACGTTTTCTATGAACTACCAAAAAAACGAGGTCCCATTGGAGCCTCCTCAATTATTTGATATTTATGGGTTGTGATGTTTTTATGACTTTGATAGTAATTTCAGGGTCAATGTCGATGACATGATGGTGTGCTGCAATGTCATGGAACTTATCTAATGATACCCTAATGGAAAATTACAGTGGGATTTTTATAATATTATTCTATCACAGCTTGTTGAATATTATTTGAAAATTCATGAAGTGATAACATCACTATTAGGATTTGACCACTAGTTCATAAAACTGACATTTGGTTATACATCCCAATAATAGATTAATGATATGATGCATGTTAAATTGATATATAGTGATAGAGTTATTTTTCCCAAAGGTAATGAACTGATAAAAGAATATCTTTTGAGGCACTCTGAAGGTTGTGGCTTCTTCATCATCAGAGAACCTCTTTGTATGATTTTACATGGAATACCCATAAATGAAATAATGTTCATGGAATCCAGTATTTTCATCGACAAAGAGTTTTTTTATTGTCAATGGGAGGTCATCCAATTTGAAATGTCGATTACAGACTATGAAATCAATAGAAATACTAATATATACATATATATTCATTTTCTTGACATGGTTGATGTTGTAAATACGGCTTCATGATTTCATGTCTCAGAAAAAACTAGATTTCATCAAATTGTCAACATTCAAGTCTACATTTTTTGCATGATAGGGACGAATCCTCGTGTCTACCTTCTTGATTCAACGAGGATCATTTAGTAGTATGATATGGTGTGTATTCATATTCATATTAATTCTATAAATAACTATATTGTTCAAAGCAAACACATAACATTTATGCCTCTAGAATTCATTATACATCTCTTCTTATTTGAGGGGCCTAGTGGAAATAGTCTTTGTAGGTTGTGGTTATTCATCTATTTAATGATTCACATGCTTGAGTTCATCATTTATGTTGTAGACACCTTCTTAAAATATGGGAGGGGAATTCCTAAGTTCATCCTCATCCTCTTTCACCTCTAATTTTATGGAGAAAGTTTCTAATGTGGAAGGAAATATTTGGGCTTTTATATCACTATATGGGAGAGTGAGGCCATGATAAGAGACATTATATTCCCTTTCATCCTAATTCATTGAAGATAGATGTCAATGTTTATTTTCTTTCTCATTTTCATTGGTGGAAGGAAGGGGATTTGACCCTTTGAGAAATTCCTATCACCTCAACCTGATTTATGAGGAGCAAATTTAAACAATCGATCATACTCTAGGGATTTACAGGGGTTGTCCCCAATACATTCATGGATAGAACCTATATATCATAATCTTATATTGTCTTTTTTCATCCCCTCTTTTACAAATATTCTTCAACATATATGGATATACATGTCTCGAAGGGGGAATTTTCACCATGTAGTAGATCGTCCATTCCAGTGATGGGGTAGTTTAAGAACTGATGAGATGTTGAACGCACCACCAAATGTCTATGGATATATGGACATACAGGAAAGACACCCTATGTGGTGTCCTTCTGGATAACAATAAACACATCATCATATGTGAGGTCCCTAAACTGAGCAGGATGTTTAATATTCCCAAGTAGTCTTTTCCCTTACTTATTATACACTATAATGTTTGTCTTTGAGGGAAATATGCCCCCCTATTCAATTTAAAAATTTTTAGAGGGTTCAAATTGAGCTGAGGTTGACCATAGATCTATTATCTATTATAGGTATTTGGATGTCAACATTATTGAGTCTGCCCGAATCATATAGGGGCCAAATTTTTCCCTGAAGGAACTCTTCATAATACGGGTAACTGAATGAAATGGCAACATGTAATTTTTCTGATATGTTATCCACACAATAATCCTTGGTTTTATTCACTTCTATCCCAAATTACTGTGGGCTTTGGAGGCCTTCCACAAGTTCCTACATGACTTCTTTTTAAAGATAGAGCACATGAGAATAGAGACCTGGGTTACGACAACAACCAGATTTTTTAGAACACATTACATTTTTTATAGAGGTCAGTGATTCACAATATGGGGTAACATATAGACAAGAGGATCAGGATAGAAGAAATTTGAGATATATGGGTTGGATTCTTGTCTATAGATCAAGATATCAACAACTTCCAATGGTGTCGTTCACGTCGACCATCCTTGTTTCCTTGTTTAATCTGACAATTAGACACCTTCTTAGAGGTCATGCAAGACAACATGGTACAAGAGACAACTAGAGGGTTTTAGGGAACCTCCCTGCAAGTTTCGGCCTTAATGGAGTTCATTACCATTAGTATTAGCTGCATATATGTTCTCCAAGGTGGCATGAATAGAATATTGGGTTCTTTCTCATCTTCCTTGTCACCTATATCCTCAGTTCCAATGCATGAGGCCTCATGTTCCCCAGTTATATCTTGGAAACTCATATTATAAGGATTATTGATCATAAAATAAGGATTTATCCTTGTTTATTATATTCAAATAACCAAACATGAGATATTTATCTTATAAGGATTGAATTTTTTTTATGGTTCTCGTGCTACATATGATGCTGGGAAGAGATTTTTAAGATATTGAGCCTATGTATGAGAAGAATATAACTCTTCCACCTATGTTTAATGTAAAATCCCAAGTAATTAATGAATAATAGATATTATTATCTATGTAAATTTATGAATTATATAATGTTTTATAGGATTAAAATGAGAATAAATCCAATCTTAAGCATGGAATAAACTAATAATTTTAAAAGATTGTTTTACTGCCATTTGATGGAAACCCATTTTTAAATCAAACTTTTGACAATTTTATAAGATCTATTTTTTAGAATAAACTTATTATATATGATTGGGACATTGAAATTTACTTTGGATATATTTTTGGTATTTTTCTGACAATGTTCATTTTTTAATGAATAGTGAAAAATACTGCATTTTACATCAAAACTGCATTTTCATCTAATTTAATTATATGGTTAAATTAACTTTTTAATTGGTTTTAAAGTGTAAATATAATATATTTTTACCATGTAATCCGATGGTGGTAATTGGGATTAATTTTATTTTGGAATTGGGAATAAACAAGTGCCAAACTTTTCATAGATATTGTTTCTAAAAACCCGCTATTTGTTTTGACAACATGAATTATTTTTAAATTAATTATTTCAATTTCTATTATTGGAAATTGGTAAAATAGATTCCATATTTTTAATCATAAGTTCCAAATTATTTAATCAAGACTATTTTGTTTTTGGACATTATGAATAGTAACAATGATAATTATCTTTAATTATATTAAATTAATTAGTTATCGGGTAGTTAGTGATAATAAAATAATATCATAATAATAAAAAATCACCCCAAAATGTGTCCTAATGATACTTTTTGTGTCATGGCCAACCATGGGATGCCTTGTGCCAAACATGGGGACCCCATGGAATCACTTTTGTGTGATAAAGACTTTTTATATTTTTTTTAAATAAAGTTAAATATAACCAAGAATGTATCACCTGAGTAAACCATTTTTAATTCTGTCTACATAAATGATATATTGGACTATAAATATTCATTTTAAATCTAAAAATATTTCCTAAATCATAGTATTTTTTTATAATTTTTATACATTAAATAAATTAAATTATTTTTGACATCCTGATGATGTTGTGATTATCTCATTAATGAACGATTTAAATAAAATGAAAAGATAATGTAAAATATAATACTTACACATGTCAAAGACCTATTGTATGAGTATATTTCGAACCCTTATCACCTTATCCTAGAAATATATCAATTTGGGACCTTTGAAATTCAAAACACATTTCAATATAATGTAACATTTTATAACATTCCAAGAATTCCCCTCCTCTCATCTTATAAAAGGCCCCCACATCTTCCTCTTTACACACACATCTCAAGCCTTTGGCTCAGAAAAACTCTACTCATTTGATCTCTCAACATCCCTATATTCATCTTAGAAGCCTTACATTAGGCAGAATGCTCTTCAAGAAACCCTTTTGGTACAAACCAAGAGGAGTTACCCGATTTAAAGGTAAAGTATTCTCTAATGTTATTTTGTTTTATTTTGTTTCTCCAACCCCATAAAATATTTTTCTTCCTTTATATTGTAACAAAATAAGTATGTTCAATATACTAGGATTTTTTTATAATAATTATTCGAAATAAACTTACACACACCTACATCTAATGGTTAAAGAACATACTGTTTCTGTGGATGGTGAATTTCTGCCACACGAAACGATAATTGTTCAATATTCTTATAACACCTTAAAAGGTGGCCATTAAAGTATCACTATATTTATATATGATATATAATATGTTTATTTTTTCCTTAATATTCTGTATTATTCATTTATGGCATACCGTTATGGCTTCCATTATGGGTAAACACGATACCTTCATTTTAGGAAGTCCAGACTACCACCCCCTCAAAGTGATTTGATTCGTTAATTCCATATTTGGGAAATATAAAGGATGGAGTTAATGATATTATATATGATATTATAATGGTATTATAATATACCTTTATATCATTATGATTCAATTTCATTAAATAGGAAATAGAAATGAAAGTAGCGTTCATGCGTATGTACGGCTTACCGTATCCATGAACGGTGCATTTCATTTATTACCTCTAAATGTTATGTAATATTATAAATGCATGTATATTCAGGATATATAATATATATATGATATCTACATAATGAATATAATTCTGGATATAATGGATATTTTTTCACATGAACAAATTGTAATTATAAAGAGTTATTTTTACTCAAGTACCAATGATCGAAAAAACATCCATTGTTAATATAAGTAATTTCATAGTGTTCATAAAATGTTATTAAGCGATATAAAAGGAAAAATGAACTTGAAAAATGTTCTTAAGAAAATAGAAATTAACTCATGTTTATTATTGAGGATGTTAAAGAACGATCAAGTCATGTCGGACCTGAGGTAAGGGACTTCGTCTCAATCTCCTGTCATTGAGGCATATTTTGTCTTATAAACAACTTTCATTATATGGTGTATAAACCCCTTTGACTTTTAAATTTATTCAAAAGGAATATTTTTTATACGAAGCATTTACTAAATGACAAAATGGAATGTTGTTTTGCCATACGTATGCGGTGACAATGACTTCTCCGCCACCGTGCCCATTATTTGAGCATCGGCTTCCTCTACAAGCCATGAAATTTTTTAAAGAATGAAAAATAAATACCATGTTTTAATTTTCTTTTATTTTGGTATTGAAAATGGTTTTCATAATTTTTTTATATCAATGTTTTTTATTGATATCTTTTGATTGAAATGTGGAAATGTTATGTTTCCTTTATTCATGTTTTATGTGATACGATTATGTTATGGTTCTTGGGAATTGTTATGAAGACGGGTGGTTCCGTGATAAACTAAGGGAGGGTGAGCCCAATATATCTCTCCAATGCATTGGGTAACGCGAAGGAGTTAAACGTTAAGGTTTCTCCGAAGAGATTTAGGGAATATACTGTGATGGGTAATCCAAACGTAACCATGAGGGTTACTCCCTATGTAAGAATGTTATGAATGTCTCAAGTTACCTTTATGTCTTATGATTTCTATGATTTATTCATGATTTTATGAGGTATGTTAAAATGATTATGTTTTATGAGTAATGTATGATTTCATACATGGACTAATGTTTTCATTTCGTACTTTTATATCCCTTACTGAGCTTTTTATGCTCATCCCAAGTTTTTTAAATTTTTTCACAGGTCAAGGGAAAGGTGCATGATGTGATGATAGTGTCAAGCAAGTGTCAAGAAAGAATCCTTGTTTTATTTTAAATATGATTTCATTGATGGGAAAAATGAGTATAATCTTTTATGTAACCACTTTGTTTAAATGTGGAATGTAATGCATGATTTATGATCTAATTATATAAAACTCTAAACCTGAAAAGATCCTCAACGTGTATTATTGAAGTAACTCAAGATTAAGTAATGTTTAAGGCTAGGGCCTTATAGTTGGTATCAGATGTCGGTTTAGATAACTTTACTTGTTATAATTCTATTAAATGATTATCCAAAAATATTTTTTGTTACGGTCAAATTGAAATGATATATCATTTGATGATTACCATGTTTCTTCATCAAAGACATGTATGTTCAGAATGGTTTTCCACAGAGGAAATAGAGAAGCAGTGCTTGGAAGGCATACAGAAGGAAATGACCTTTCGAATCAGCATCCTGAGATGGATAGAATTGGAACTGAATAGTTTGTTGTAGTAATGGCGCAGTTGACTCAAGCGATAAATGGTGGAGGTATTCATGAATGAGATCAGCCAGGTCAACCATAGAGGAACATGTCAGTGGTGGAACATTTCATGAGGTAACATCCCCCATCATTCAGAGGATCATCTGACCCTATGCTTATTGAAGGGTGGATTAAAGAACTGGTGAAGATTTTCGATGTCATGGGGTGTTCAGACAATCAAAAGGTTAGTCTTGCAATTTACTATTCGGAGGGTGAAGTAGATCAGTGGTGGTCGATGGTTAAAAATATCAGGGACGCTGATAAGATTGATTCTCTCAACTGGGATGAATTCAAAGGTATGTTTCTTGAGAAGTATTTTCCTAAGGCTATTCGACTTAGGATGGAAAAACAATTCTTGGAATTGAGGCAATATGACGACTCATTGGCTTCTTATGAATAGAGATTCAATCTATGGTCAAGGTATGCTCCAAATTTTTTCCAATACCTTGATAGTAAAATCAATCATTTTTACTCAGGAATAAAGCCAAAATATTGAAAGGCATTGGCTTCTCGTGAGTTGAAAAGTTACGAAAAGCGTGTTCTATTTGTTGAGAAGGTGGAAATGGAGTTTACCGATGATAAAGTGTTCTATAACAACCAACAGAAGAAGAGACCAAGGTGGCAGGAGAAAGGGAAGAATTCTTCAAAAAGGTCTGATGGTAAGAAAACTAAGTTTCCATTTTGTGATAAATGTCGTAAAAGGCATGCTGGGGAATTTCTTTTAAATTCTAGAAAGTGCTACCGATGTGGTAATATGGGACATAAGGCTCATGATTGCACTAAAAAAGTACAGGGTGATGGTAAGACCAAATTTGATTTACAGTTAGTGAAATGTTTTAAGAGAAATGAGATGGGTCACTATGAAAACGAGTGTCCGACAATGAGATCGAGTGATGGGAAGCAGTTAGACTACCAGCAGAAAGGGGTGGTGATATCCTTTGCAACTACTTCAGCAGATGTTGGTCCATCAAATGAAGTGGTATCGGGTACATTGTTTGTTTTTTCAGATTATGCCAGTGTGTTGTTTGATTCAGGGTCTACACATTCTTCCATCTCTAAAAACTCTTCTAGTAAAATGGGAATACCATCTCAAGAAATGACTCCAGAAATTGTAGTAAAAACACCTTGGGAAAATGTTGAGGCAAATTTTTTTTAGAATTCTTCATATCCTTATCCGTGGAAAGAACCTGCTTGCAATCCTTATTGTTTTACCTCTAGTAGAGTTTGATGTTATCCTATGTATGGATTGGATCTCTATTTAAGATGCTAAGATTTACTGTAGAGATAAAAATGTTTCTTTTCAGAATGACTTTCAGTTTGAGTATCCTGATGTTTTTCCTGATTAGTTTCCTGGAATAATACCAGATTAGTAAGTTGATTTTACTGTTGTCTTAGTTCCTGATGCTAATACAATTTCAAAACCCCCTTATCGAATGGCTCAAATTGAACTTTTAGAGTTGAAGGAGCAATTGGAAGATTTATTAGAGAAAGGTTTCATTCGGCCTAGCACATCACCATGGGGTGATCCTATTTTATTTGTTAAAAAAAGATGGTTCAATGAGACTTTTCATTGATTATAGATCCTTAAATAACATCACTATTAAGAACAAATATCCTTTGCCTCATATCGATGATTTGATTGATCAGCTCCGGGGAGCTCAGTATTTTTCAACAATTTCCCTGAGATCGAGGTACCATCAGTTGATGGTAAAGGAAGAAGATATTCTGAAGACCGAGTTCCGTACAAGATATGGCCATTATGAATTTTTAGAAATGCCTTTTGGGATAACCAATGCACCTATTTTATTCATGGAACTTATGAATAGAATTTTTCATGATTTATTGGATAAATTTGTGGTTGTTTTCATTGATTATATTTTGGTGTTTCCTATAAGTAAAGAGGATCATGAAAGACATTTAAGGGTTATTTTGCAAACCTTAAATGAAAAGAAATTTTATGGGAAATTCAGAAAGTGATAGTTTTGGTTGCAAAAAATTTCTTTCCTTGGTCACATTGTTTCTAAAGATGGGATAACGGTTGATCCTGCAAAAAAAGGTTGTGTAAGATTGGCCAAGAGCCACAAATGTAACCGAGATTCATTGTTTTCTTGGTTTGGAAGGCTATTACTGAAGGTTTGTTAGAAATTTTTCACAGTTATCTAGTCCAATGACTAAGCTAACTCGGAAGGGTGTTAAGTTTATCTGGACAAAAGAATGTGATGATTGTTTTTAGGAATTGAAAAGAAGATTGGTGAATACACCAGTTTTGGCACTACCTTCCAGGAATGGGAAGTTTGTTTTCTACAGTGATGATTCATTGAAAGGACATGGTTGCGTCCTAATGAAGAATGATCAGGTAATTTCTTATTCTTCACGTCAGTTGAAAAATCATGAGGTAAATTACCCAACACGTGATTTGGAATTAGCTGCTGTTGTTTTCGAATTACAAATTTGGAGGCATCATTTGTATGGAGTAAAGTGTGAAATATATTCCAATCAAAAAAGATTAAAGTATATATTCACTCAAAAATAATTTAACATGAGACATAGGAGATGGATAGAATTAATCAAGGATTATGATTGTACAATTCATTCCCTTCCGGGAAAAGAAAATAAAGTGGTTAATGCCTTGAGTCGAAAAAGTAATGCTTCATTAACAATGTTGTGTTTGGAACGTGATCCTTTGGTTAAGGATTTGATGAAATTTATCATATAATTTGTTGGTACAGGATGCCCTTCTGTTTTGTTTTAGGTATCAGTGAAATATTCTCTATCATACAGAATTAAGAAAGCACAGAAGTAAGATAGTGATTTGCAGAAAAAGGTAGAGCTGGTTCAGAAGGGTAAGTTGCCTGAATTCAACATTGATAATGATTGTGTTTTGAGATTTGGTAAGAGATTGTGTGTGCCTTGTGATTCATAGTTGAAGAGAGAGTTGTTATGTGAAGCTCATAGTTCTCCATTTTCAGTTCATCCAAGAAGTAATAAGATGTATAGAGATCTTCAGGAGTATTACTAGTGGGACGGAATGAAAAGCGATATTGCTCATTTTACTGTGAAGTGTTTGACTTGTCAATAGGTAAAAGAAGAGCGACAGTTACCGAAATGGATTCTTCAACCTTTACCAGTGCCAGAGTGGAAATTGGAGGATATATCCATGGACTTCATTGTGGGATTGTCGAAGACACCTCATGGTAATAATGCAATCTTTATTATAGTTGATCGCTTGACTGAATCTTCTCATTTCCTTGTTATACGAGATAATTTTTCCCTAGATCAACTCTCCCATTTGTATCTTAAATAGATAGCCAAGTAACATGGAGTTCCTCTCTCTATTGTATATGGTCGTGATCTCAGGTTCACTTATAACTTGTGGAAAGGCCTTCAGAAGTCATTGGGTCTGAATTAAATTTTAGTACAACTTTTCATCCTCAATCATATGGGCAGTCATAACGAACAATTCAGAATTTGGATGATATGCTACATGCTTGTTCGATGGATTATTAGGGATATTGGGACTAACATCTTTCTTTGGTTGATTTTTCTTATAATAACAGTTTTCATTTAAGTATACAGTTGGCACCATTTGAGGCATTATATGGGAAGTGGTGTCGACCTCCAGCTTTCTGGGATGAAGTGGGTGAATGGAAGTTTATGGGATTGGAATTGGTAGAAGTGTTGGTAGAAAAATTTCAGCTAATACAGAAACAGATGAGAATAACTCAGAGTAGGAAGAAGAGTTATATAGACAACAGGAGTAAGGATATCTCTTTTGAGATAGGTGATCATGTTTTTCTCAATGTTTCACCTTGGTAAAGTGTGATGCGATTTGGTAAGAAAGGAAAGCTAAGTCCAAGTTTAATTGTACCATATGAAATTCTGGAGAGAGTTGGATCATTTTCATACCGAGTGGCTTTACCTCTAAGTTTATCTCAGGTACAAAATTTTTTTCATGTTTCAATGTTAAGGAAGTACATGCCAGATCTATCTCATGTTTTGAGTCCAGAGGTAGTTCAGCTAGAAGAGAATTTATCTTATGATTATCAACCTTTCCAAATTCATGACCACAGGGAGAAAGTGATGTAGAATAAGGTTATTCAACAAGTAAAGGTTTTTTGTAAAAACCACATGAGTGAAGAGGCAACATAGGAATCTGAAAATGCAATGAGGGATAAATACCCCCACTTATTCGATAAGTAAATAAATATTGGGGATGCAATTTACTAAATGGGGGAAATATGTAACATCCCAAGTATGTAATGAATAAATTATATATTCTTATCTATGACTATTTATGAATTATATAGTTTTTGAGAGGCTTAAAACGAGAATAAATCCAATCTTAAGCATGGAATACACTAATATTTTTAAAAGACTTTTTTACTACCTATTGATGGAAAACCATTTTTAAATAAAACTTTTGAAAATGTTATAAGATCTATTTTTCAAAATAAACTTATTCTTTATGATTGGGACATTTAAATTTACTTTGGATAACTTTTTGGTATTTTTCTGACAATGTTCATTTTTAATGAATAGTGAAAAATACTGCATTTTACATCGAAACTACATTTTCAACTAACATAATTATAGGGTTAGATCATCTTTTTAATTTGTTTTACGGTGTAAATAGAATATCTTTTTACCATTTAATCCAATTGTGGTCATTGGGATTAATTTCATTTTGTAATTGGGCATAAACAAGTGCCAAACTTTTCATAGATATTGTTTCTAAGAAACGCGCTATTGGTTTTGACAACGAGAATTATTTTTAAATTAATTATTTCAATTTTTGTGATTGTAATTTGGTAAAATGGATTAAATATTTGGAATCAGAAGGTCCAGATTATGCAATCAAGACTCTTTTGTTTTTGGACATTATAAATAGTAACGATGGTAATTATCTTTAATTATCTTGAATTAATTAGTAATAGGGTAGTTAAGGATAATAAAATAATATCATAATAATAAAAAATGACCACAACATGGGTCTTAATGATACTGGTTGTGTCATGTCCGACCATGGGATTACTTGTGCCAAACTTGGGGACCCTATGGAATCACTTTTGTGTGATAATGACTTTTTATCTTTTTATTTTTTAAAGAAAGATAAATATAACAAAGAATGTATAACCTGGGCAAAACATTTTTTATTTTGTATAAATAAATGATCTATTAGACTATAAATAGTCATTGGAAATATAAAACTATTTTCTATATCATATTATTTTTTTTATAATTTTTAGACATTAAATAAATTAAATTATTTATGACATCATGAGGATGCAGTGATTACTTCATTAATGAACGATTTAATGAAAATGAAAAGATAATGTAAAATCTAAGACTTACACTTGTCAAAGACCTATTGGATGATTATATTTATAACCCTTATCACCTTATCCTCGAAATATATTAATTTGGTACCTTTTAAATCCGAAACACATTTCAATATAAAGTAACATTTTATAACAGTCCAAGAGTGCCCCTCCTCTCCTCTTATAAAAGGCCCCCACCTCTAACTATTTACAAACACATACCAAGCCTTTGTATTGGCCAAACTCTTATCATTTCATCTCTTCACATCCCTCTATTCATCCTAGAAGCCCTACCTTAGGCAGAAAGCTCTTCAATAAACCCTTTTGGTTCAAACCAAGATGAGTTACCCAATTTAAAGGTAAAGTCTTCTCTAATGTTCTTTTGTTTTATTTTGCTTCTCCAACCCCCTAAACTCTTTTTATTAATTTATTTGGTAACAAAACAAGTATTTTAAATATACTAGGATGTTTTTATAATAATTATTAAATCTAAACTTACACACACCTACATCTAATGGTTAAAAACATACTGTTTCCGTGGATGGAATATTTCTGCCTCACGAAACGATGATTGTTCAATATTCATATAACACCTTCAAAGGTGTCCATTAAGATGTAACTATATTTATATATGATTTATTATATGATTATTGTTTCCTTATGATTCTTTATTTTTCATTTATGTCATACCATTAAGGCTTCCATTATTGGTAAACGTGATACCTTCATTTTAGGAAGTGCGGATTATCGCCCCCTCAAAGTGATTTGATTCGTTAATGACATATGTGGGATATATAAAGGATGGATTTAATGATATTATATATTATATTATACTTTAATTATAATATACCTTTATATAATTTTGAATCAATTTCATTATATAGGAAATAGAAATGAATTTAGCGTTCATGTGTACGTACGGCTTACCATCTCCATGAACGGTGCATTTCATTTCTTACCTCTAAATGTAATTTAATATTATAAATTCAGGTATATACTAGATATATATTATATATATTATATCTACATCATGAATATAATTCTTTATATATTGGATATTTTTCTATATGAACAAATTGTAATTATAAAGTGTTTATGTTTTACTCAAATACCAATGATCGACAAAACAACCATTATTAAGAAAAATAATTACATAGTGTTAATAACATGGTAATAAGTGATATAAAAGGAATAATGAACTTGAAAATGGTTCTTAAGAAAATATAAATTAACTGAAGTTTATTATTCAGGATGTTAAAGAACGATCGAGTCAAGTCGGACCCGAGGTAAGGGACTTCGTCTCAATCTCCTGTCATTGAGGCATATTTTGTTTTATACACAACTTTCTTTTATACGGTGAATAAAACCCTTTGACATTTAAATTTATTCAAAAGGAAAATATTTTATACGAAGTGTTTACTAAACGACAAAATGGAATGTTTTTTTTCGTACGTATGCAACGACAACGACTTCTCCACCACCGTGACCATTATTTGAGCTTCGACTTCCTCTACAAGCCATAAATTTTTTTTAAAAAATGAAAAATAAATACCATGTTTTACTTTTCTTTTATTTTGGTATTGAAAATGGTTCTCATAATGTTTTTATATCAATGTGTTGTATTGATATCTTGTGATTGAAAAGTGGAAATGTTATGTTTCCTTTATGCATGTTTTATGTGATACGATTATGTTATGGTTCTTGGGCGTTGTTATGAAGACAAGTGGTTCTGTGATAAACTAATGGCGGGTGAGCCCGATATAGCTCTCCAATGCATTAGGTAACACGAAGGAGTTAAGCATTAAGGTTTCTCCGAAGAGAATTAGGCAATATACTGTGATGGGTATTCCAAATGTAACCATGAGGGTTAATCCCTACGTAAGAATGTTATGAATGCCTCATGTTACCTTTATGTCTTATGATTTCTATGATTTATTCATGATTTTATGAGGTATGTTAAAATTATTATGTTTTATGAGTAAAGTATTATTTCATACATGGACTAATGTTTTCATTTCATACTTTTATATCCCTTACTGAGCTTTTTATGCTCATCCCATGTTTTTGAAATGTTTTTCACAGGTCAAGGGAAAGGTACATGATGTGATGATAGTTTCAAGGAAGTGTCAAGAAAGAATCCATGTTTTATTTTAAATATGTTTCTGTTGATGGGAAAAATGATTACTATCTTTTATATAACCACTTTGTTTAAATGTGGAATGTAATGCATGATTTTTGATCTAATTCTCTAAAACATCAATCCTGAAAAGATCCTAAACATGTATTCTTGAAGTAACTCAATATTAAGTAATTTTTAAGTCTGGGGCCTTATATTTCATCTTACATATGGTGGTCACACCCACTATTGGGAGGTAAAATTGATTTTTCATCCTTGGTTGGTGGAGAAAATTTTGTTATGCACAGCTTTGGGCTCATAGTGGAATAAGCTCGATCAACTATTATTTATGTCATCCTGTTTTTTAACATCCACTCTTGGATATCTAGAACATTCCACCAATCACATTTTTTATTCGATTGGTAATTTTTTTTATTGACACCTAATATGGGGATTTATCTTATTCCACCTATCCAGAATTGACAATTCCTTGAAGGTCGTATTTGAAGATGAATCAGTCCTTTATATTGTGACCTAGCCATCCATTTAAATGTATGTAATTTGGATTATCATTGATTTTGACCTAATTGGTATTCCTAGTATAGGGTATCATTAGTAGGTTATTTTCAATAGATACCAAGAAATAATTTGGGGCTTGTTCATTTTGTAAGGATTATTCATTGTTCATTTGCAACTCAAATCCTAGGAAACCCTAATTTATTTGTGCCTCTATCCAAGGGTGATTCATCAGTTGTAATCACTCTATAGGAAGTGTTGGGTAGTTTTGGAACTACATGGGTTATTGGATGGTAATTACAACAGGCTTGAGTGCGATATATGCATCTTTTTCTTTACCTGACCTATTCCCCTGTGTTATGGGAATGAGTGGAGTTTAGGATCGATTTTTTCGAATGACCTCTTCAAGATGTTGTTAAATTTTAGTAGAATCATTGATCACACATAGATACATCATTAATATTAGAGGCACGTAAAACACATATTTTATTTTTTCACTACCAAGTTCTAACAGTTTCGCCTATGAGATAGAGATGGTGAGAGAATAGATGGACCTCTATAACTCTATATGGAGTTTTAAACCCTCACATTTTCACTTATTTACATCTCATCCAGTCAATGATCATATTTTTTTACTGTGTGGAGATGAACGGTTAATGAAAATAATGATAATGGTCTTCCTATCCTATAATGGATCATGCTTTTAGGTTTATATACCATACAATGTTTGGAATTGTCAGAGTTTGAACAAAACACCATAGAATTGTTTCCCCCTGTTGATCTAGAGGGACCTTCATTGGTCCACATGAAGATGCAAAGTTGGTGAGATGTTTTTAAGGGTCACATGCAGCATCAAAATTAATGAATTTGGGATTTTAGAAACTTGGGGGATACAATGTGTCATTCAACCATTCATGATTTTGATTCCACTTGGGCTTCTTAGGTGCGTGTTTCCCTTCAATAGAATAAATTCTAGTATCTTGGGACTCATAGAAGTTAAGAATATCTAGGGGAACCATTTTCTAATACACCTCCCTTTTATAGAGATAGGGGTTGGTTTGATGTGGTGGGCCTACATTCATATCCTATTGATTCTCAATTCTTCCATGGAATGAAAAATGACCATGTTATGGGAGATTTTATCGCAAAAATAGAGGGAAACAATGATTATTCTTGACATCCTAAGATCTGTAGAATAGTTGCATGTATCTGGAGTTAGTATGATGATTATATTCTAATCCTACTTGTGGGCCAGATATAGGAGGGAGAATGTTTTTCTCTATCTAATGATCATTCTCGTTAGGAATATGGCCCCTGAGTAGCTTATCATTGAGTTTTCAGAGAGTCTTTATTTATATCTCATATTATGACAACCATTTCTCTAGGTAAGGATCTTAAATCATCTATATGGCCATTGAGATATAGATTCACCATTCTCTTTTTCATTGGTATGGTTTCGTTAGAGAGGTGGAAGTTTAATAATTAGAGGTTCCATCTTTTACAATGATATGTGGTTCTTGGTGCATGCACCCTTGGTTACTATATTCAAATAACCCTCCACTAGGGGTACATGATTCCTATTTTTTACTCTTTTGTTTTGTTATGATCCACAATGTATGTAAGGTTGATAGTGTCACCATTTATTGATGCATGTCGATAAATGGTGGTTGTGCCACTAAATTGAGGGAAATAGGATGATTCTATACTACTTTGATCAGGTTTTTTATTTGAACCCTTGGAAATATTGGCCCATTTTGGTTTACAAACCTAGAGGAATCTAATTTCCTTAACTATATGCTCCTCCCATAATGGTCTATGAAGAGTTACCATAAGGGAGTTTCTGATCATGTTTATCGAATGGGCACCAACTAGTATAGGATTGTCTTACGATGTGAGGAACATGTGGGAAAACTACCATTTATGTTTACCTCCCATCATGTAGAGGACTAATTCTGTCTATGATGAAGATGTTGATGATGAAAATGCCTTCATCCCAATAGGGTGGGGTCATTTAGGTCCACATCTAACATTTATTGGCCCTAATTTTTAGTATCTGATGATTCCAATAAAGTACTTGTGGCTTCCTAGGATAAACATGATGATATAAGTGACACTATCCTAGTGGGGTGGGGTTGATATAGAATCACCAAGGATTTCCCTAAGACCCACTAATGGGATGATGAACATGGTCATGGTGTTTGATATATAAATTCCACCAACTCTGTGGGATTAGTTTTGTTTAAAAATTCTACCGATATTTCATAAAACCAATTTGGAATTGATGATATGAGAGGTGGATGCGGTTGTTGATATTCCCCTTTCTTGGTGAGCATGTGATTTCATAGCGATTCACTATTCAATTCAACCCTTACACAGTTGTTTTAAAATAGTTTTTATGGAATATTTCAATTATAATAATAAATGGAACTTAATGTTTGTTCAATGAATAAATTTTTATCACTGTTTAATAGTTAAATATTACTTTTTTCACTACTTACACTGTAGGAGGAGGTGATTTGGGGATCCCGTGACAGAATTCAAGGAAAATGGCCCACACAATGCAAGATACCAAGCATTAATATGGACATTAATATGTATGTTGGATAATATGTGCATCCAATTGGGCTAACAATGGTTGTATGAATGAAGAAAAACGTGGTCTACATTTCTGAAAAAGATCATGTAGCCCAATTCATCCATTTAGAGACCCAAAATAGGCCCACAGTGTGATGAAATTTGGGGTGGCCTAGATTAGACCAATGTTTTCTGTTTGGGCCATAACTCGGGGCTCAGATATCACATTGGGCTGATTCTAACTTCCTTGGATGGCTATCTCGAAGTCCTGAAACTTCGACAAATTTCATGCCATTTTCACAAGTTTTCGTTAGTCAAACATCCAGATAAATTTGGAGTATATATTTTTCCTTGAATTTTCACCTAGAACTTTATACACTTACCAGTTTTTGTGGAAAATTTGATGTAATTGTCAATAAAATCACTCCTCCTCATCTCTCTCTCAAGTGAAACGGGAAAGGGTTAGGGTGAGTTTAACTTTAAAGAACTTTTCACCCATTTTAGGTTTCTTCTCCCTCATATACTTTTAATCCTCTTAGGGATCAATTTTGGGGGTGTCCGTTGTTGTAATCCCAAAAACCACGCATCTAATCTTCAGTAATTGAAAATCCAGGTTTGTTGTCAATTGTTCATAATTTATAACATATTAATTTTTGTTTATTTTGGTATGATAAAATACAAATCAATGCATCAATAATCTTTATTATTCCATGCATAACCTAGATCTTGTGATGATTTGACTGTGGTTGCCTCTTTTCTCACCCCTTCCCTTTCATGAGTGTGAAAATAGATTATGTCGGTTGATAAAATTCAAGATCAGGAAGCCATGAATTTGTATGTCTTTTCTTGTGGAATATTATATCCTTAACACAAATATAGTTAGATCATCACCTTGTTGATGTGATTCCTTGATTAAGTTCTGTTTTTACATCGATCCAAGTTTTTTTTATTTTGGGTGGTCATTGATAAAACATATCATTGTTCAATCACATACTAGGTGGTAACCTTGTAAGAACTCACATAACACACTTATTTCAGTTTTTATAAATCATGGAATCAATGATACTTCCCATTCTATTGAGAGTGATGATGGATTGATCCTCATGGGAGAATTACCTAGGTTGGCCACGATTTCTCCATCTTTTTCTCTCAGTTCATAGTATAGTTTCAATTTTTGTTTTAAAATAAAAATCCCCTTGTTTTAAAAACATAATTCTTTTTTTTTACATTCAAAATCATAACATGTTTTTAAATTAATGATTTAAGGCTCCACCGAGAGGCGACCTAGGGTTTCTACTATACGGTAGAAATTCTATTATAAAAATAAACATCTAATTTGATGTGCTCGATAGTATGATCAAATTTTGGTGATGTTGTTGGGGATCGAAGATAATTTTTTTCATTTTACACTTTTCTTTTTTATTTCTTAAATATTTAAATATCCCCCCTTCACATTTTATTATTTTGGTTTTTTTGTTATTTTGGGTTCTTCACCTCTTCATGAATTCTTATTATACTTATATATATCTCTCTCTAATTATGTAGTATAAAATTCTATTCATATTCCACCCTTATTAAGTTTTTTATCCATATCCAATCATAAAAACTAAAAAATAAGAAAAAGCGTTAACTATTTTCATGAACCTATAAGGAAATGAATTTTTTTTTAAATAGACCCTGAAACAGAAAAGACACATCACTCAAAAATTAGATCATACAAATTAGGAAAATAAATCCACATAGAGGAAACCATTACTGAACCTCATGTGATCCTAAACCAATAAAAAATTGAACCAAATGAAACCCCATAAATCATGGCTACAAATAATCCAACATTAAATGAACTGACCACCCAGGATATAGAGTACCAACCTGCGTACATACAATATCTTGAAGAAGCAACAAACTATGAGTCGAGATCAGGGCTCATCCACATTCTTCCAAAATTCCACGGTCTTCCCACTGAGAACCCTAACAAACAAATTATTGAGTTTCACAAAGTGTGCTCTACCATAAAAACCCAAATTTTTCTGAGGACTTAATTTAGTTTAGGGATTTCCCCTTATCCCTTTATGGTGTAGCCAATGATTCGTTATACTATCTTCCTACCACAATTGGGGGCTATAATGACCAGAAAAGACGCTTTTTAGAGATGTTATTCTCTGCCTCCTAAACTACATCAATTTGAATGTAAATTTGTGGCATTAACAAATCCCAAGGAGAGAACCTTCATGAATGCCAGGATGGATTCAAAAGACTTTTCTCAAGATTCCCCCACCAAAAATGTAGTCAGAAAAAATTTAATACAATACTTATACTAGGAACTTATCCACATGGATCATGGAATTATTGATGCTCCAGCTGGTGGTTCCCTAGTTGATAAAAACCTTCCACCATGTGTAAATTAATAGCCAATCTGGCTCAAAATTCACAACAATTTGGTACATGATCTATTGCAACCACATGAGGAGTTCATGAGGTAAGTCATTCATCCCTAGAAAAAAAAGGTAGATAATAAACATGATGAGATGCATACCTTTCTAAGGCAATTATCTCAAGAACAAGGTAACTCACACTCTTCTTAAGTTCCATTACATTGTATTATTTGTTTTGAAAAAACTCATATTTATGACCAGTGCCCACAACTTCAAAATTAAACTGAGTCTTGTGCAGTCCTATTCCAAGGTTTTCCATCCCAATAAGATCATTCCTTCAAGAAAGAACAACTCCGGACAAATCCAAACTCTAGGTGGAAAGCACAAACCCAATACAGAAAATGGGAAAAATCAATCTAACATAAGATTAATTGGTATCAACAAGGACAAGGTATGATGCCTTCTTATACTTCACCTTCTCGAAGCAATCCTCCTCCTCCTCCCAAATCTGAACCAAGACATGATGATATGGTGAAGGAAATTGAAATACAGTAACTCCATTTACAAGAGACCACACAATCGTCTATTCAAGACCCTATGAACTCAATTTTGACAATTAGAAAAAATCATTTGTGAGATAACTATTCATGGTTCTGGACAATTACCTTCCCAACCTGTTTACCATCCCAAAGTAAAAGGTAATGTTTGTTCAAAACACTTTTTCATTGTATGTAATATTCAACATCCAATGATTATTCAAAAAAGGTATGTTCCCCTCTTGAAAACACTCTTTCTCAACCCATAAAACATTATTGCGTAGAAAAAAAATAAAAAGGGTAATAAAATTATCATTGATGATTGAAATGAAAAATTCATTCCTCTTCCTTTCCCCCATAGACTCTAAAAATCTAATAAAAAAATTTAATAAGACATTGATAAAGAAATAATGGATACATTTAAAATGGATCATGTTAAAATTATTTTAATGGATATAGTTAAATGAATCTATAGATATGAAAATTTTCATAATGTTTTTGCACCCATAGAAGGAGGCTGAAGGTGATTGAGAGAGTCATCTTGGGAAGGAGTGTCTCATCCGTGATTCAACCAGCAATTCCAACCAAATTGAATGATCTGGGCACATTCAATATACCATGTACCATTGAGGTACATTATTTTCAGATGCTTTGATAGATTTAGGTTCTTCCATTAATGTAATGCCTCACACCATGAATACTTATCTACAGGTTGGAGATCCTCAACCAACAAGCATTATCAAGAATATTTCCAACTGAAGTATTATGCATCCAATAGGAGTAATTGAGGATGTCCTTGTAAGAGTAGAGAATCTCATCTTCCCAATTGATTTCTACATTCTTGAGATGGAAGATACCCAAACACAAAGAAATTATCCTATCAAACATGGGATTTCATTCCATAAAATAGAAAATATGGTCCCTAATTTTCACAATCATACACTATCCAAGGAATTCGGTCAAGAAATTGTAATTTTTAACATCCTTGAGGATATGAAACACCCCATTTTAGAGCACTCAAATATTCATGTCTATTAAATGTAAGTTCTCTAAAAGGACACACACACACAATTCTCTCCTAAACCCATACTTTGGCTGATTTTCCTCTTCCTATCCCTTGGATTAATTTTATTTTGATTCGTGTTTTGATTGTTGTGTGGGTTCATAAAAATATAAATTTTGTGCATTGATTGATTAATGTGTTCATTATGAGGTACCCATGACCATTTATGATTCTGTAAATCTCATACCCCTATATTCTCTTACCATAGATAATAAACATGAGTTGATATATAGTTTCATGGACCTCACTCCCCCTAAACCTGCTCACAAAATCCAAAAACCACAGGTTTCGGAACATAAACAACTTCCTAATAATGTACAATATGCATATGTTGTGGGTATTGATCAATTACCCATTATTATTTCCAATAACCTCTCTCCACAGCTAGAATCAAAACAGATCAATCTTTGGAGAGAGTGTAAAAAGGTGATAGGATGGACATTGGATGATATTTTTGAGATTAGACCATCTATTTGTATGCACTATATACTTCCGGATGATGAGGAAAACCCCATAAGACAATCTCAGTGATGGTTGAATCACACTCTTCTTGATGTTGTAAAATTGGAAGTCAATAAATTAATGACTGTTGGGATCATTTATCATATATTTTATAGTAAATTGGTTAGTCGAGTACAAATTAGGCCTAAAAAATTGGAATCAAATTGTTTTCAAATTAAAGGAATGAAATGGTTCCAACACATGTGCAAAATAGTTGGTGAGTCTGTGTTGACTACCGTCGACTGAATCAAGCAGTGCGGAAGGGCCAATTTCCTCTACTTTTCATTGACCAAATTTTAGAATGATTGACTGGTAAGTCCCATTATTTTTTCCTTTATGTCTATTTGGGTTATTTCCAAATCCATATATCCCCTTAGGATCTTGAAAAGACAACATTTACCTGTCAATTCACACATTTCCATACAGAAGTATTACTTTCGATCTATTTAATTCTCATGGTACTTTTCAAGGATGTATATTGAGTGTTTTTTAGAAGTACCATGAGAGTAATATAGAAGTATTTCTGGATGAAAACATAGTATATGGGTCTTCTTTTGATGATTGTTTGGAACACCTATGTTCTGTCCTCCGCTACTGGATTGAAAAAGATCTTGTTTTGAATTACAAGAAATTAAATTTCATGGTTGAGCAGGGGATAGTTCTTGGGAATGTGATTTCAAATCTAGGAATTCAAGTTGATAAATCTAAAATTGAATTAATTTCATCCCTTCCATATCCAAAATATGTTTGTGACGTGCAATCATTCTTGGGTCAAGCTAGTTTTTATCACCAATTCATTAAATAATTTTGTAAGATCGCACTTCCATTGTAACAGTTATTAAATTTTTTTTGAGTTTGTTTTTGAAAAAAATTGTCAGGATGCATTAAATTCCCTAAAAAAGAGTCTCACATCACCTTCCATCATCCAACAACCATGTTGGGATCTCCCCTTTGAACTTATTTCTGATGTCTCAAACATTGCAGTTAGGGAAGTATTATCATAAAGGGTTGAGAAGGATCCTCATGTCATTAAATATGCATCACATACCATTGACCATGACTAGGTAAACTACCCAACCACTGAAAAAAATTCTATTGTTTTTTCCTTGGAAAATTGTTTTTCATATCTTCATGGGAAAAAATTTGTTGTCTTTTTTGATCATGGTGCACTTCATTTTCTTGTAAAGAAACCAGACGCTATGCCCCACCTCATACGGTGGATGCTCCACCACAAATAGTTTGAACATGAGATAAGAGATAAGAGGGGAGTGGAAAATATTTTATCTGACCATATTAGTAGGATTAATCTACCAATGTACCACCATGTTGAATAATCCCTCTCCATTGTAGAATTCATTCCTCCTGAGAACCTTTAGGATGTGGTGGACCTTACACACTGGAATGCGGGCATTATGAATTTTCTAGCCACATCTAGGGTCCCAACCGATTTCATCATTTCACAATCCCAAATAATTAAGCATGATTCTCAGTGGTACATTTAGGATGACCCATATTGTGGAGAATTTTATGTGACTAAGAATTTTTTTGATGTGTCCATAACCTTGAGTTCACCTATATTTTTTCCTTCTGCCACACTTTGTCCGGTGGGGGCCTATTTTTCTACCAATGTACAACATGAAAGTTTCCTAACCCGAGACTTTATTGGAAATAATTTTATAGGGATTTCAATCAATTTTTCAAGTCATGTAGTTGGTTTCAATTCACAAGGAATATATCCAAGAGTAATGAAATTCACCAATAGTCCATGTTCTTCTGTGAAATTTTTGTTGCATGGGGCATTGACTTCATTGGGCCTTTTCCAGATTCATTTGGATTTGTGAATATATTATTATGTGTAGTCTTTGTATCTAAATGGGTGGAAGAAAATTCTAATAGGACTGTTTAATTGTGTGTTTTTTTGATTTATTAAGGTCCTATATTTTTTGTAATATTGGTTTGTCGAGATTCAATAATTTTTATCTGGGTTAACATTTTTTAAATATCAATAGGAAAAATTTATTTAGTATATATGGGATTGATCATAAAGTCTCCACTTCATATCTCCTACAATAAAATTGGGAAATCTGCAATCTAAAATCAAGAAGTTAAGAGAATCTTGGAAAAAATAGTACAACCCAAGAGTAAAGATTAAATATTGTTCTTGGATGATGCACTTTGGGCATACCGTACATATTTTAAAACCCCAATAGAAATATCACCATACCAAATTGTGTTTGGAAAGGCTTTTCACCTCATAGTGGAGGTAGAACCTCATCAATAATGGAATGTTAAATAATGTAATATGAACCTTTCAGATCCTGGTGAGCATAGTAAGTTAAAGATTCAAGATATGGAAGAAATTAAATGTGTTGCATATGAGAACTCATAGATATATAAAGAGAATACAAAGGATATCCATGATATAATGATTCATTAATGGAAGTCACATATTTGTGAGAAGGCCCCCATGTATAATTCCTGGATAAATATCCACCTACATGAGCTTAATTCATGATTGTTTGGTCATTATACTGTTTCTAATGTTTACCATTTTGGTGCAATATAGATTTTTCATGAGCATAGTGGATGAAGTCTTAATGTCAATAGGTTGACACTCAAACACTAGTATGAGAATTTTCCAAAGAATCTGATAGAGGAAATCCACCATCTAGAAGACAAATACCAGTGAAACACACCAGGTTTTATCCTTCCTTCTCACATTCTCAGTTATTATAGTGAGGAGACTGCACATTCTAGGTTAGAGCGGTGGATACATTACTATGTTCATTAGGATTTCCATCTTCTTTATTATTTATTCTCGTATTCACCTTATTTATAGTATTTTGACTTTTCCCCATTTTCATGGGTTCATTATTATTTTCATCATCTTTCTTAATTAATCACTTTTTCACCTTCTTTATGTTATTTTAACTTCCTCCCCTTATGGTCACCAAATATTGGACCTTACTGAAAATTCATGTTATAGATTTTGATTCCATGTTGTTTAACATTTGATGAAAACTTGTATCTATTATGGAATGAATATTTGTATGAATTAAACATAAAGAAGTGATTTTTAGTGAATTGGTTTTCTGGATATGATATAAATGGTTGTATCTCTCTGAAACCGTTGAGATTATTGATGCCCATTATATGAGTATTTTTTTTGTGAAAATCTTGTCCATAATATATCAACATATATTTGCGATAATACAAAAAGTGTGAATATTTCGTTCTTAATAGAAGGTAAATATGTGTTATGTTAATATTTTTCCGCATGAAATGATATATCCATATGTCTGTTCCTTGTCTGATCTATTTAATTACTGTACCGGAATGACCTATGTGTGTGTAACTGATATCTAACAATTTTATGCCCTCAAAAATCACAAAAAATAAAAAATATAGGGTGTTTCTTGGGTAGGTCAAAAACCACTCCTCCACAACGTTTGATCAAGTTATAACTATTTCAATTTTTTTAGGTAAAAAAAATGTTTGGGAGTTTAGTGTGAGATTTTTTCCAAATACAACTTATAAAAAATGAGGGGAGTTATCAAATATGTATCATATGGTGATATCTAGTTAAGAAGCTTATGTTTTGACTTTTTGGAATGCCTAAATGGGTGGGACTTGAAATATTATTTCAAAGGATGTAGGGTAGGATCGGTGGACAAAATCACTTAAGCATGAAAATGATATAATAGCATATATTTACTGGATAGAGATTTGAAATAATAGTAAGGAATAATTTTCACACACAAATATGGAGATTTACTAGTATGGATGACTCTTTTATTTCGATCTCAATTTGGTATCTTGAATCTCTTTGACATTCATTGGGAGATATATTTTTCTATTCTCACTAGGAATATCTCCTTGTTGTGGTTAGTGTATTTATCAAATTACATTAATGAATTAAAATTTCCTCAAATGTTAAATCTTCGTGATGTAGGGAATACATAGATGTGTACTTTTTTTGATATGTTTCTTTTCTTATGAGTGGATATGTTTAGGTGTCGGGTGTGATCACATAGAGATTCAGTTTTCAATTACACCCTCACAACACTATTTTAAACTGGTTTTGTAATGAATATTCCAATTATAATAATAAATTTAACTTCATGTTTGTTTCAACGTTTTAATTTTTATCACTTTTTAATAGGGAAATTTTACTTGTTTTGGTGTTTTAATTGTTGGAGAGGTTCTTTGGAAAGCATGTAATGGAATTAACGAAAAATGGGCCAAACTGCACGAGAGGCCAACCATGCATATGGACATTAATAGGTGTTTTGGAAAATCTATGCATCCAATTGGGCTAAAAAAATGTTGTATTAATTAAAAAAAATGTGGGATGCATTTCTCAAGAATATAATGGTGCCCAATTCATACATTTTGAGTCCCAAAATAGGCCAACAATGTGAATAAATTTCGGGCACTCTAGATTGGACCCACCTACTGTATTTGGGCTTAACATGGGCCTCAGAGATCAAATTGGTCTGATTCAACCATTCATTGATATATAAATATATTCTACGACTCCCCCAATGAATTTAAATTCATTTTCATGTGTTTTTTTCAGTCAACCATTTGGATAAATATGGAGTAAAAATTCATCATTGAATAGTCACCTAGCCCTTTAGACACATGGTCACTTTTTCTTGCGATTTTAATGTAACTATCCATAAAATAACTCAAGTTCCTCATTCAATCAGGTGGCATGACCAAGGGTAAGGGTGAGTCTAACATTAGAGCTCTAATCACCCATTTTATTTTTCGTATCCCCCATGTACATTTAAAACTCTTAATGATCAATATGGGGGGTGTCCTTTGTTGTAATCCCGAACTCCATGCTTGTAATCATAATATCGTAATTACTTTTCTAGTTTTGTTTTAAATTTTTATTCATTTATATCTTATTAATTTGTTTTTATTATATTATGATCAAATAAAAATAAAATGAACAACAATCCTCACGGTTCCTTGCATAACCCATATCCTGTGATCTTTTTAGTGTGGTGGCATCTTTTCTCAACCCTTACCTTTCATGAGTGTGTCAATGGATTATGTCAGTTTATAAATTCCAGAATGTTGAACCCATGAATATTTATGTTCCGTTCTGGTGCAATATTTTATCATTGACACCGATATGTTCATCTAATCATATAGTTGATGTGATTCCTTTATTGAGTTCTGTTTCTACATCAATTCATGTTTGTTGACTTTGGGCGGTTGTCAGTAATCAATATTGTTGGCCAATCAAATCCTAGGTGGTATCCTAGTAAGAACTCACATAACACATTGGTTTCAATGTTTATAAATCAAGTAATCAATGATCCTTCCAATTCCATTGATACCAATGATGGATTGAGCATCAAGGGACACTAACCCAGGTTGATCAGGAGTTCTCCATATTGTTCTCTCACATAGTAGTGTAGTTTCAATTCATGATTTAAAATAAAAAATCCACATTTTTTATAAATCCTCATTCCTTTTTTACTTTCATAATCATAACCTTAATTTTAAATTATTGATCTAAGGCTCCACTGAGAGACGACCTTTGGTTATTCCTATACTACAGAAATTATAGTTAAAAATAAACATCTAATTTGATGCGCTCGACAACGCGATCAAATTTTGGTTCCTTTTATAGGGATACATGATCATTCTCCCTTTTAATCGGTTATTTTTTATTCTTACTTCTTTCAATATCCCCCCTCCCTTTCATTTTTTTGTTTTTTTATTTATTTTTGTTTATTTTTTTGTGTTTTTAATACATTTTTATCTTCTTATTATTCTTATATATATCTCTCTATACATCTATAGTATAAAATTATATTATTATTTAACCCATATTATGTTTTGTTGTCCATCTCCAATCATAAATAGGAATAAACAAAAGAAAATCACATCTTCTTTGCATGACCCAACCAAGAAAAAAACTAACTGGCATAGACCCTAAAATTGAAAATACATATCGCTCACAAAATTGGTCAACCAAAGTAATAAAATAATTTAATATAGAGGAAACAATTTTTTAACTGCAAGTTATCTTAAACCAATCCCAAATTAAACCAAATTAAATTCCAAAAATCATTCCATAAAATATTTAAACATTAAATGAACCGACCACATCGGATGTGGACTACCAACCTTTGTACATCCAATATCTTGGGGAAGCATCCAACATTGATTTGAGATCAAGCCTCATTCATATTCTTCCAAAATTCCATGGCCTTCCTGGTGATGACCCTCATAAACACATTAAGGAGTTTCACATAGGGTGCTCCACTATGATACCCAAAAATGGGTCTGAGTACTTAATTATGATTATGGTCTTCCCTTTCTCCCTTGATAGTGTAGCCAATGACTGGATATATTATCTAACTACCACAATTAAGGGTTGTAATTACATGAAAAAAAATCTTTTTAGTGAAGTTCTTCCCTTCCTCCTGAACTTAATAAATTAGGAATGAAATTTGTGGAATTAGCAAATCACAAGGAGAGACCCTTCATGAATACTGGGAGAGATTCAAATGACATTGCTCAATATTCCTCCACAACCACATTAGTTAATAACTATTAATCCAATACATCTATGAGTTATATGTCCCCATTGATCGTGGAATGATTGATGTTGCAGCTGGTGGTGCCCTAGTTGATAAAACACCTTCTATCGCTTGTGAATTAATAGCCAACATGGCTCAAATTGCAAAAACATTTGGTACAATAGTTATTTCACTAACCTGAGGAGTTTATGAGGTAATTCATTCATCCCTAGAACAAAAGTTAAATAATAAAAAAGTTGATATTCGTACATTTATAAAAAAAATTAGCTATAGCACAAGGTAACTCACACTCTTCTTCAGTTCCATTACATTTTTGTATTTGTTCTCACAATACTCATTTTTCTGGCTAGTGCCCACAACTTCAAGATTCTCCTAAGTCTTCTGCAGAGGTTTTCCTAAGGATTCCATTCCAATAAGAAGCTCCCTTTAATAAATAATAGTTATGTTCAAATATAAACACTGGGTTGAAAGCACAACCCTGGTACCGACAAGGAGGAAACTCAAGCTGCCTCAAATAGAATTGGTATCAACAAGGCCATGGTATGCAACCTTTTAATCTGTCACCTTCTTGAAACAATCTTTATCCACCTCCCAAATTTGAACTAAGACTTGAGGATATGGTGAATCAAATGGCAACCTAGAACCTCCAGTTCCAACAGACCTCATAGTCTGCTATTCGAGAACTACGAACTCTAATAGGAAAATTAATAAACACCATCGATGAGATGAAGATTAAATTTTATGGAAAATAACCTTCCCAACATGTTTCCAATCCAAAAGAAAAAGGTAATGTTTATTCAATAACACTTTTTAGTGGTAAGTAAGTTTCAACTTCCAATGATTCTACCCAACAGGTATGCCCCCCTCTTGAAAACACTATTTATCAACCCATAAAAGATTCCAATGATGAAAAAAAAATAAAAAGGGTAATCTTATTATCATTTTGATTCAAATGAACAATCCATTGGTGTTCTGTTCCCAAAAAGAATCCCTAAAAATAATAAGAATTTTTAAAATAGCATTGATTAAAAATTTAATGGATACATTTAAAAAGGTTCAAGTTAAAATTCTTTTATTGGATGTAGTTAAACAAATCATCGATATGCCAAATTTCATAAATATATTTTCACCCCTAGAAGGAGGTTGAAGAGGAATGAGAGAGTAATCTTGGGAAAGAATATCTTAGACTTGATTAAACCATCAATTCCAACAAAATGAAAGGATCGAGGTTCATTCATGACATTGTCTACCATAGGAGATACATTATTTTCTAATTCTATGCTATATTTAGGTGATTCCATTAATGTAATGCCAAACGTCATGTATACTTCTCTGTAGGTTGGAGAGCCTCAACCAGCATGAATTGTCCTACTACATTCTAACCAGAGTACTAGGCATCCAACTGGAGTGATTGAGGATGTCCTTGTGAAAGTGAAGAATCCCGTCTTCCCTGTTGATTTCTACATTCTCAAGATGGAAGATACCCAAACCAAAGGACATTCTCCTATCATACACGGGAGGCCATTCCTTAAAAAAGAAATTTCAATCATTAATGTTCACAATGGTACATTTTTCATGGGGTTTGGTTGGTAAAAGGTAGGTTTTAACATCTTTGAGGCTGTGAAACACCTCGTTTAAGAGCACTCCACTATTCATGTCTATTCGATGTAAGTTCTCTCAAATAACAGACACACACACAATTCTCTCATAAACCCATACTCTGACTAATTTTATTCTTCCTCTACCTTGGATGATTTCAGTTTGGATTCATGTTTTTATTGTTTTGTGGGTTCTGAAAAATGTATGTTTTGTGCTTTCATTGATGAGTGTGTTCATTTTGAGGTACATATGGCCATCAATGATTCTGCAAATCTCATTTCCATATATTCTATTTCCTTATAGAATAATCATGAGCCTATAGATGGTTTCATAGACCTCACTCCCCCTAAACCCCATCCCTTAATCCAAAAACCACTGGTGTTGGAACTTAAACAACTTCCTTCTAATGTAAAACATGCTTATCTTGAGGGTATTGACCAATTTTCCATCATTATTTCCAATAACCTCTCTACATAGTAGAAATCAAAACTGATCAACCTTTTAAGAGAGTGTAAAAAATACATAGGATGGGAATTGGATGATATTCCTTGGATTATCCCATCTATTTGTATGCACCATATAATTTTGGATGATGATGCTAATCTCGTAAGACAATCTCAATGCCGGTTGAATCCCACTCTCCATGAAGTGGTAAAATTGGAAGTCAAAAAATTACATACTATTGGGATCATTTATCAGATATCTAATATTAAATGGGTTTACCTAGTCCAAATTATTCCTTTCAAAAGAATAAAAATTGTGTCAAATGAAAGAAATGTATTGGTTCCAAAACATGTGCCGAAATATGGCGAGTCTATATTGACTACAGTATACTGAATCAGGCCACGTGGAAGGACCACTTTCCTCTACCTTTCATTGAACAAATGGTTGAATGATTGCCTGGTAAGTGCCATTATTGTTTCTTTGATGACTATTTGGGTTATTTTCAAATCCATATATCCCATGAGGATCAATAAAAGACAACATTTACCAATCCATTTGAAACATTTTCATACAAAAGGATTCCTTTCTATCTATGTGATGCTCATGGTACCATTCAGCGATGTATGTTGAGAATTTTTTTGAGTATCTTGAGAGTTTTATGGAATTATTTCTAGATTATTTCAGGGTATATGGTTCTTCTTTAGAATATTTTTTGGAACACATAGGTTCAGTCCTCTATCGCTTCATTGAAGAAGAACTTATTTTGAATTATAAGAATTGTGATTTCATAGTTGAGTGGGGGATAAATCATGGGAATGTTATTTAAAATAAAGGAATTAAAGTTGATAGATATAAATTTGAATTAATTTCATCCCTTCCATATCCAAAATGTGTTTGTGATGTTTGATCCTTTTTTTGTCATACTGGTTTTTACTTCTGATTCATTAAAGACATTAGTAAGATGGAACTTCCATTGTCCCAATTATTAAAAAAATTATTTTTTTATAAAAATTGTGAGGATGAAATAAATTCACTAAAAATTACCCTCACATCACCTCCCATCCTGAAACCACCAGGATGGGATCTCCCCTTTGATATTATGTGTGATTCCTCTAACCTTGCAGTTGGGTAGTTTCATCACAAATGTTTGAGAAGGATCCTTATGTAATTTCATATGAATCACATACCCCTGACCCTACCTAGTTAAACTACACAACCACTGTAAAAGAAATCCTTTCTATTGTGTTTTCCTTGGAAAAATTTTATTCATATCTTCTTGCGGAAAAATTCGTTGTATTTTTTGATCATGTTTCCATTCGTTTTCTCCTAAAGAAACCTGAAGATAAGCCCCACCTCGTACGGTAGATGCTCCTCCTCCAAGAGTTTGACAATGATATTTGAGATAAGAGGGGAGTATAAAATATTGTATTTGTCTACATTTGTAGGATGTTTCTAGCATTGGACCACCATGTTGACTCATCCTTCCCCATTGGATAATTCTTTCCTCATAAGAACCTTTAGGATGTTGTGGACCATAACCCTGGTTTGAGGACATTGTGAATTTTCTAGCAACATATAGGGTCCCTATAGATTTTATAACTTCAAAATCCCAGAGACTTATTCATTATTCTCATTGGTAAATTTGGGATGACCCATATTGGTAGAGATTTATTGGGGACCAAGTAATTTTTCGGTCTGTCCGTCACAAGGAGTTCACCTCTGTTATGACCTTCTACCACTTTCTCTCTCAATGTATAGCTCGAAAGGTTCTTGGCTCAGGACATTATTGGCCAACATTGTATTTTTATTCCAATATATTTTTCAAGTCATATAGTCTTTGAAAATTCACAGAGAATTTATCCAAGAAGAATGAAAACCCAAACATACCATGTTATTTTGTGAAATTTTTTATTCATAGGGCATTGTCTTTATGGGGACTTTTCAAAATTTATTTGGATTTGTGTAAAAATTATTGGTTGTAGAATATGTGTATAAATGGGTCGAACAAAGGGCTACTATGATAGATAAATCTTGAGTTGTTGTTGATTTTTTATGGTCTCAGATTTTTAGTAGGTTTGGTTTGATGAGAATTATCATTAGTGACCAGGGTTCACATTTTTTCAATCACAACATGAAATATTTTCTTCATAAGTATGTGGTTAATAAAAAATTCACCACAATGTATCACCCCCAAATTAATAGGCAAGCAGAAATCTCAAATCAGTATGTTAAGAGACTCTTTGAAGAAATAGTGCTACCCAATAGGAATGATTGGTGTTTGTTCTTGGATGATGCACTTTGGGCGTACCGTATAGCTTCTAAAACCCCAATCGGAATGTCACCATACAGAATATTGTTTCTAAAGCCTTATCACCTCCTGGTGGAGGGAGAACACCATGCATATTTGGCTGTTACACAATGTAATATGAACCATTAAGATACCGATAAACATAAGAAGCTATAGATTCAAGAGTTGGAAGAAATTAGAGGTGATTCCTATAAGAACTAATGGATCTATAAAGAGAATAAAAAGGCTATGCATGATATCATAATTCATCAGTGGATGTTCCGTATTGTTATGAAGGTCCTCATGTACAATTATAGGCTAAATCCCCACCCAGGTAAGCTTCGTTCTCGATGGCTTGGTCCTTATATTGTTACTAATTTTTACCCATTTGGTGCAATATGGATATTGCATGAGTTGGGTGGACGATATCTTACTGTCAATGGGAAAAATTGAAAACATTTCTATGTGGATTTTCCAAAGAATCCAGTGGAGTAAATCCACATTCTAAAAGCAAATTACCAATGAAACAAAACAATCTTTGTCCTTCCGTCTCACATTCTCAGTTATTACATTACGGATGCTTCACATTCTTGGTTTGGGGGTGGATACATTACTGGTTTCATTAGGATTTTAATCATCCTTCTTCTTTATTCTATTTTCACCATCTTTATGGTATTTTCACTTTTCCCCATCTTCTTGGGTTCATTCGGATTTTCATATTCTTTCTTATTTCATCTCCTTTTCTCATACTTTATGTTATTTTTACTCCCCGCTTATGGTCACCAAATATTGGAACTCATTAAAAATGCATGTTGAAATTTTTGATTCCTTATTATTTAAAAATTTCATGAAAACAAATATCTATTATGGAATGAATATTTGTATGCATTTAACATTAGAGAGTGATTTTTAGAGAATTGGGTTTTTCAATGACATAAATGGTTTTATCTCTGTGAATCCTTTGAGATGACTGATTCCCCTTGTGTGAGTAGTTTTTGGGAAAACCATGTCACTAATATCTCCAACATTTTTTTCACCAAACCATAGTGTGTGAATATTTCTTACTTAATAGAATGTAATTAGATGTTAGGTTAATATTTTACAATGTAAAATGATATTTCCATTTGTTTTTTCCTTATCTGATCTATTTCATTACTGTACCGGATTGACCTATTTATGTGTACCAGATATATGAATGTTGTACACACTCATAAAAAACAAAAAAAATAAAATAAAAAAATTGGTTTTTGTGTTGGGGAGGTCAAAAACCAGTCCTCCTCAACCTTTAATCTTATTATAATTATTACAATTATTTTCATCAGGAGATCAAACAAGGTTTAACAGATGACTGTAACATTTGTTCCAAATGCAATTTATGAAAAAAAAAATTAAATGCGGGGAGTGTTGAAAGGTGAAAAATATAAGGATATATAGGTTGGGATATTCTATTTTAACTTCCTAGATTTCTTTAGTGAGTGGGTCTTGAAATATTATTTCAAAGGATGTTCGGCAGGTTTGGTGGAAAAAATCATTTATGCGGAAAAATGTTAAAATAACATATATTTATTGGATAGAGAGTGGAAAGAATAGAATGGAATGGATTTCACACACACACATGGAGGGATAGTGGCATGGTTGACTTTTGAATTTGCTGCTGAATTTGGTATCCTAAATCCCTTTTACTTTCATTGTGATATGATTTGGGAGACAATATTTTCCATTTTCTCTATGATGATCTCCTTGGTGGGGTTTGTGCATTAATCACATTACATTATTAAATTAAATTTTACTAAATTGTTAAATGTTAATGAAATTGGGAATATATAAATTCATCAATTTTGTTGAATATGTGACTTCTCCCATGAGGAAAAATTTTTATATGTGGGGGTGTGATCGCATAGCGATTCACTATTGAATTTCACCCTTACACTGCTGTTTTAAACTAGTATTATAATGAATTTTCCAAATATAATAATAAATTAAACTTCATTTTATATTAAATGAATTATTTTTTGTCACTTTTTAATAGGAAAATTTTACTTGTTTCGGTGTTTAAATTGTAGAAGGAGGTAATTTGAGGTGCCCGTGATTGAATTCAAGAAAATGGGCCAAACTGCGCAAGAGCCCAAGAATTCATATGGACATTAATATTTATTGTGGATAATACATTGATCAAATTGGGATAAAAATGGGTGTATGAATGAAGAAAATGATTTATACATTTCTCTATAATATCATGGTGCCCTATTCGTCCATTTGGTGGCCCAATATAAGCCCATAATGTGAAGAAAGCTTGGGGGCGCCAAATTGGACCACCATTCTGTATCTCGGACATAACTCGTGCCTTAGAGATCCAATTGGGCTGATTCCACCTCCCTTGGATAGCTAGATATAGGATCCAATTCTCCATAGAATTTAATGGCATGTGGACATGTTTTATTAGGAAAATCATCCGGATAAAGGTGGAGTAAAAATTCATCCTTGAATAGTCACCTAGCCATTTAGATACTTGGCCACAATTTGTAATACATTTGTTGTAATATTCCATAAAATCACTCCTCCCCCTCATTCCCTCACGTGGCATGACCAAGGGTAATAGTTATTCTAACTTGGGAGCTCTCTTAACCCATTTTAGTTCTCTTATTCCTCATATACTTCAAAACCACTTAGTGATCTATTTACGGGGTATCCTTTGTTGTAATCTCGATCTACACACTTGTAATCAACACATGGTAATTGAATTTCCAAGATTATTTCCAATTGTTATTCATTTTTACCATTTTAATTTTGGTTTATTCTGGTATGATCAAATACAAATCAAAGGAATAAAAATCCTCTTACTTCCACACATAACCAGAATCTTCTGATTATTTGAGTGATGTTTCCGATTTCCTCACCCCTTCCCTTTCAAGAGTGTGCGAATGGATTATGTAATTTTATAAATTCCAAGTTTATTAACACATGAATATGAATATTCGAGCCTTAAGGAATATTTTATCATTGACACAAATATGTTCATCTCATCACGTTGTATATGTGAGGCTCCTATTAAGATTTGTTTTTACATTGATTTATGTTTGTTGATTTTGGTTGGTTGTCTGTAATCAATATTGTTGGTAGATAAAATCCTAGGTGGTTACCTAGTATTAAATCACATAAAAAACTGGTTTCATTTTGTATAAATCATGTAATCGATTATCCTTCACATTCCCTTGAGAGCGATGATGGATTGAGCATCAAGCGACACTTACACAGGCTGATCATGATTTATCTATCTTGTTCTCTAACTTTGTAGTATAGATTAAATTTATTTTTTAAAATAAAAACCCTAGGTTTTATAAATCCCCATTCCTTTTTCTTTATTTCAAAATAAGAACCTTGTTTTTAAATTAATGATTTAAGAATCCACCAAGAGATGACATAGGGTTGTTGTTATACTGTTGAAATTCTAGTAAAAAATATACATCTAATTTGATGTGCTCGAAAATGAGATCTGATAGGTCCTATACTAGATTGATTACATGAAATATAGTATTGTGGAATATTTTATGTGGATTATATGGGCACACATAGGATATCAGATTTATGGAGTCCCATGATTAGAACCATTAATTATGAGATGTTTTCTAGATGATTTCCACTTCAGTTTATGTGTGTAAAATGAATTATCATTGATTTGTGTGGACCTGTTTTATGTTTTTTGGCCATCCACTCCCTCTATTCATGATGTACAAGTATCATTGAATAAGGGGAATTCTATTTTAGTGACCAACATGGCTAATAATTACCTGGTCGCATGATTTTTCTATAGTTCACAACAACAGAAGATGTCATATATGATGGGTTCTACTATTCATAGGGCATAGAGAAGTTTAACAATTAATAATATCCCAATAATTGAATGTGGATGTTTGATTTGGATTGGGAGATCAGATGTCGAAGTGTTGGTATTTTGTGGTAGAAAGTATGTTGTTTATTTTAACTTTTCTTTTCTATTTTCTAGATCTCGGATAGTGGATATATCAACTAGATCCAGATGACATTGAAGTATCTAAATACACAAATTATAACCCGCATATCCTTGATATGTGATGTTTATGGCCTTCAGTTTATGATGATTAGACCACATATTTTTCCATTTATAAGGAAATAACTCCTTTTTTAGATCATATGTGTTCTCATAATCCTCAGTAGAGAAGGGCCCGAACTTGATGGGGAAGTTATTTCAAGATAAATTCTCTCCATATGTTAATGCTCAGCTCCTCATCATCAGACATAAATGCCCCTATCTAGTTTAGCTATAGGGAATTCTTTTTAGGGTAACGAATTGAATGTATTGGAGTGCTGCTTGATGTTTATTGGTAATTATATGTGTTTGACCCCGATGTTTCTATCACCTCTATATATGAAGGAACTAATGATTTGAACACCTATATATTCAATGGTGTTTTTGCATTGAAAACTTCTCTATACAAAGGTGTTTTGGAATGGGGATGATATCCTTTTCTATTGGTGATATCACCATATGGACATTGACCACATGGGATGTCATGGGTAGAGTGCATTCAATCCATCTCCACACTACCATGATGAGACTATCAGGGTAATGAACATATTCTGCTTCAGTGTAAGAGCTGATGAACAGTTGTGGTATTGAGAATGTGTCTATTATGACCTCAAGGACACAAAAAGTTTTTAATATTAGGAATATGCTTCACATCACCCATCATGGTCGGAATATGATGATGTCCCTTTAGAAATTGTGTAGGGATATGGGCCTCTTGTATACTAGTTTGTGGAACCAAATTATATCCATCATATGATGCTATAATATACTGATGATATGACTCATTATTGACAGGAGTATGAGCCTCTTCTAAGGAATGTTTCATTTTCATATCGTGAACCTTGGTCTGGATGTGAGTATGATCCCGATATCAAACATTTAGAATATTTCTATGGTATTTCTTGGGAGGAGTATAATCCTACACCGAGTTGTTTCCCATTCTCAATGGGGGATCCCGATTGGGGAAGGAATATGTTCCTAGTTTGAATATTCATTCCCCTACGAAATATGCCAAAGTACCAATGGAATGAGAGACTGTATATGAGCCTCTAATTGTATTTATTTTGACTGATGTCTTTGTAGTCATTCATCAACAGATATATAAATATGTCCTAGCTTTCGTTATCTTCTAAAATATTCTTGGTATATTCAATTATAGGAATATGGGCATTTTGTGAGGCTCCACCAATTCTCACCTTGTTTTCCTCAGATAGAATGGAGATATATGTGAAATCCTGGGCCTCAAGAGTATTTAGTTGGACTCCTTTTATTAAAATATTATTCTTTCTCAATGTGTGTTCCCCTTTCACAAGGTGATCAATATCTAGAATGAGTATATGATCCCGATCATGGGACGTTGTAATATGTTTCTGAACTTATATGACAACCACATGCCCATATCATGTGGAATGATCCTCATTCACCTAGTGATCCATGAATGGAACATGAAAATGAACCTAGTTTAATTATTTATCATTTATCAGAATATAATGATAATCCTCTTGGACGGGAGAATGAATGTGATCTTGCTCTGTTGCTCCCACATGTTCTTATTGATCGGACTATTGTGCGTTCATGGATATAGAGATATGAATTTCTGTTGGTCATGTTTCTAAAAAGATCCAGAATATTCTACTGGAGTTCTTCAATTGTTGCTAAAATTTATTTTCATTTTAGAGAAGTGTGTATTGGAATATAAGACTACACATTTTTAATCTCCATTATGTGTTTGAAAATATATTCAATTGAAGATAGGATATGATTCCACTTTGGTCCCTATATTGAAACTAGAATTTCCAATTATAAATCATTTATAGTGGTAGTGATATGTGACTACCATATGCATGATCCGAGAATATTCCTACAGACATGTTCCAAGTGAGAAAGGGTATGTGCCTGCTTACAAGTTACTGCTGGGATATGTGTGTAGGAATCATCAGAGAGATTGGGGGTAGGATCTGAATACTATATATCTAGTGCCTTCCTTTCCTAATGAACCTTTTTTTCCCTTTCATGGGAATCTTAGGAAGCAGTGTGTCTGGTGGTACAATTGGAAAGTGGCTTGGGGGTACCGGTGAGATTATTCTTGTGATTGTGGTTGATAGGTTCCCTATTAGGTGGAACCAAACCCAAGAGGGAGCCATATTTTGATTCATGATTCACCTTCATCAGATATTGAAGGTGTTAGTTGTTGTGAAATGAGGATAAGATCTCAATGTGGTTTCTTATGGAAATGTGGGCTATGATATTAGTTTCACCTCCACCTAGGCAGTCTATACTCAATGGTTTCCACACTTGGAGGATATTACTATAATCTTCATAGTTTGGGATCATACCACATCAATGGTATTCCTAGATCATCATGTGTTCCACCTGACTTTAGATATGTCGACAATGTGAGATAATTTTGCAACCCACGGGGGTTGCTTCTATAGCTGATTTGCAAGAGATATTGCTAGATGAAGGAGAGATTAGCTCTAATTAGGATATTATTGATGAGAGAAGTATCTGGATTCATAGATATAAAAAGGTAAAAGTTTTCCATTTTGTGAAATATTGTAGGAATTATTTTCCCAATTAGATATGTATGGATATCGCAATTTAACTAATAATCCTTATACATTCATTCTGTTTATGTGTAAATTTCAACACGAGGATGAGATTATTTAATAGATTCCACATTAATAGTTGGTTAGCTATAATATAATTTCTGATCTTACTATGTTTTTTCATGTAAGAATTAAAGAAACATTTTTTAATCATGATTAACTCTTAGAGATATTTATATATGGTTAACGATTTTATTTAAATATAGTGGGGAAAAAAAATTTCTAATATATTATAACCTAATCATTTTTTTGATTGGAGATATTCACATCGAGTTCGACTTTTTAGTTTTCATGAATTGTAAATGATATTTCATAACATATTATAACCAATTTTTTTTATATATTCACTTCAGGTTCACTATTTCTATTTCAAAGGAGATGCAAAACCTATAATGCCTGAAAGGTTTGATCTTATAGTAGATTGTGGAAGATTATTTTTTCACATTCATAAACAATGGGTTAACATTATCATTATTTACTGAACCTCCAAATAGTTCCCCCATTCATAACATGGTATAAACCAACTTTCCAAAGGTAGGTGGTCATTTGGGGTATCAGACCTAGTAAAACTTATAGACTCACAATGGTTGAGAGGATAGGTAGTTAGGATCATCAGACCAATTTGAGGAGAATTTTTTCCTGCTCTGAGGCTCTCTTATATATATAATATATGTTATAGAGTATCTTATTATATACTTTATGTGACCAATTACTATAAAAAAATTATTGGATAAATATCATTTTTTCACAAATGAAGTTAGTGATTCCCATTATTGAATTCATAAGTATGTATATGGAATTATTCATCCATTTCCATGCAATGAATAACTTTTTTATATGATAAATCCAAACAACCAAATAATTCATAATTTTCATCCACACTTGGAGGTGGTAAATATTTTGTATATGGAATTGATACATTATGAGGAGTCCTACATATCTTGGTTATTATAAATGTCAAAACCAAAATAGTTTGTTAAACATGTCCTGTTTAATGTCATGCAGAGTGAACATATGGGTAGTTGGGTGATTCATATTTGATTCCATTCCTTGAGGAGACTTCATACATATCATGGTTATAGAAGGATTTAGAGTTATCATAATTATATCATTAACTTGGGAGTGGCCCCAAGGTAGATGTCCTCATGTGTGGGAGGTTTATATCATGCCACTCGTCATGGCTTACATGTTGAAATTTATATCTCTAGTGGAGATTCATTGTAAAAATATTATGACCAAAGGAACTCCATAAGCCCACATAACCTATACTCGATGTCATAAACAATGGTACACTGAGTAATCAATCTCATTGTATATTAATGTGGTACTCATGTACTGGTACAACTCTTGGGGTACTTTAATATGGATATCGGTCCTCATGAAGGAGTATTTCGTATCCTGATTAAGGAAGGAATTAGATTCGTCATATATTTGTTATTTTCCAATCCACTGGGTGATGAGATAGTGATCATCCCATGAAAATTATTAGGTTCTAAATGGTTTAGGTTCTAGAGACATGGTGGTACTTAAACTGATGTGGATGCACATTTGAGTGTGGTACTAGGCCTTAGAAATACATCATATGTATTCTAATTATGGAAATAATTAGAGTCTATGTATTTCAAATGGATATAGGATTATAGACTTCCATTACTGATGTCATTGTAGAGTTTTTATAGTAAAAAATATAAGACCATTGAAACACCATATGTCCACGTCTTCTATGATTAGTATTGGAAACAATTGATATAATGTAATCAATAATATTTATTATAGGTGATGGAATTATGTACAAGAAGATACCTTTGGGTGTCTTAATGTGATGATCATGCATTAAGAATGTGTCCTACCTATCTTTGTTATATAAGTAATCAGATTCATCATAGTTTAGTTTAATGGGGCTTGAAAACTAAAGTTTCCCATATCACTAGGGCTTACACACTAATGATGAACAATGTTATCACGACCTTGGATTCCCTTTTGACCTAGATTTCTTTCCTCCCTTACAAGCATTGATTTTCCAATCAACATTCCATGATTTCTTGCTTGATATGTCAGAGGATGAATACCTAAAATATTCCCTAACAATAAAAAGATCCAATTGATATTTTCAATGGATGTCAGGTATCTCGGATGTATTGTTTGAGTATTTTCAGATATCATAGGATTACTTTTCTTGAGGACATCATAAGACCTATATGGTTTTCTCTAGGATCCATCACCTGACCCCAGATGAAATTTCTAGAGGGTGTTTCTTGATCTAGGTGATATTACACGGTGTCATATAAAGAGCTTGACAACACAATTGGAGGGAGTGAGGTGATTCTGTGTGAAACAACTTGTATGGAACTTCACATCTATGATGACATGTCTAGAGGACATCGCAAGACCCAATTGATGTTCTTGGAGGGAGTTGTGAGAGCTAGTTGAAATGACTAGGAGCCACCGAGAGACTCAGATGACATGAACTGACACTACCACATGGGTAAAGATAAATATATGTTATGCACCACTAGAAAAAGATGGATATCCTATAGGGAACCATGATACATGGGTATTTTTCTCGGGGGCACCATATGACATTCATTGATGTGTCTAGCAGACCACAAAATATCATATTTTTGTACAAAAGGAGTGTGACATGATCGAGGAAACAAGACCTTTTCTTGTCTCATGACCTAGGAGGATCATGGAACATGTGTTCGTGTTAGTGTATATGTTTTTAGATTTTTTATCATTTGATTTAGTGTTTTTTCTATCCTATATATTTTGAATTCCTAGTATTTGGTCATTGTTAGTGTGTTTCAATCTATCAGGTGTGTTGGATTTCATTCATGTGACCCCCTAGAATCCCTTCATGTGATCTATATGTTATCACTTGAATTTTTTATGAAAGTCATATTATCATGTTTTAAGTTACCTGAATCATACTCGATGGGATTATTTTATGGTCATGAGATCTGTTTCTTCAAGAAGTTCTTTTTTTATGTGTGAGATTCCAGGAATAAGTCCATCTATAATGATCTGGTGATCATCATTTTTTATCATTGTGCTAGGGGTTAATAGGACAATCCACCCTTTTTGTTCACTACATTTCAAGGAGTATCATAGGTGGTCCAGGAATGATTCAATGAAGGCAATCAGTATCACACGCCATTACATGTCTATCGTGGATCACTCTTATGTAATTTCCTGATTTTAAGGACCCTGGGTCTCTCTTATCAATGCCTGCTTTATTGTATTAACTAAAAAATTTTGGGGAATTGTTGACTTATATTGATACACAAATGGACTTTCATATTTCCATATTATCATGTCCAATTTATTTTGTGAGATCTGTTAGCTAATAAAAATTCATTCTAAGGATCTTCGGTGTCTTGTTTGGGACATTCCATGAGAAAAGGATAGTTTTTCAAGGGGCCTTCGTGAGATCATGTTGACTTTTCCAAGAGTATTGTGAGACCTTTTCGTGGAAATCCTTATCACATCACATGGGTTTTATTCCTACGAGGGTATCCTATATCTTCATTCTCTTATTTCTTTAGTTTATTTTACAATGATAAAGAGCCTTTCTAGATTGCATGAGAAATTAGGAATACAATAAATATACCTCTAGGTGATGTGTCGAATGACTCATAATGGTACTATGGAGATGTGAGAGCACAATATGGAAAATTTCATATTCATATACATTTGGAGAAAAAAGGGGGATCAAAAGGTCTCATAAACAAGTCGATGGCTATACATGTGATGGATGGGACAATCTAGAAGACATTCATAAGATGACATAGACTTGTCAGCAGGGTCTCACGGTGTCTTGGATATCTCCAAGGGTGTGTCTCATGATATTTATGGTAGCAAGAGGCTCTGACCACCTCCTTTTTAATTTCTATTTTTTATTCTACAATGGTTAGAAATCTTGTGAGTTTTCTTGGATGTTGTCAAGGAAAAACAACATTTTCATCAGGGATGATTCATGTGATCATTAGGACTATAATTAGACCCCAACTTTTAGAAGTTTTCATCCTATTTAATAATTATTTTTTGGATGGGTTGTCATGAACCCACTATTTCACAAACTACACACCCCAGGGGAGTCTATTCCACTGCCTCCACGTAACCACTGGTGGTCCAGTACACATTCGTAAGAGAAAGGGGATTTTATAAATAGGTTTCATGAGATTTTTGGCAGTTAATACATTGCAAAATCCCATCCACATGGCCCCTATTGGTCATGTGATCATGTATATCTAGTGGGTTCACACAATCCATGAGTCCTAATCAATTTTTACTTCCTTTGTGTTTGTGGGAAAAATAATACCCATAATCATTTATTTCATCCATTGTGAATTTTTTTTAATAATTTGGCAAGAAACAACAACCATTGATAATATAGCCATTGAAAAGTGATCATATTGTTTGTATAAATTTAGGTCAATGGAATTACTAATTTACACCAATAAAGATTGTGATGGACTAAACCAATAGGATCATTACCTATAAATCTCATTTATAAAATCTTCCAATTGAGATAGGATCATAGGGTTTTCTCTTGGACTTAACCCAATATGGAATCCAAAAACCTATGTATGAGACAAACCTTTTATCGGATAAGATCAATCTCATCGAGATAATGACTGAAACCATATTCTTTGAACCACCCAATAAAAGTTACACCATCACACACATTACCCACATAGTGTTTTCTTGTGTAATTAATGGTGGTGTATCATGACCTTACTAATTTGAATAATAATATTTTATAAAATAATGGTTATATTTGATTCTTGTTGTTGTTTATTTATATGTTGTTTTGATTTTGATACAATTAAACATGTTTTTTTTGTTAGAATAATAATCAAATAAGGAATTTATTAAGATAAATTAAGGGATTTTGTAAATAAATAACACTTTAAAAAAATTTATTATTAAATTGTGTTTAATAAATATAAATTATCATATATATTTTTCAATTCAAATTTAATTTTTTTAGGGTTAAAAAAATATTATTGTAAAAATAATATAATTTCTAAATAAATATATATTTTATTTTAAAAGTGAATGTTTAAATATTTATAAAATTATATGGAAAAAGTTAAAATTATTTTTGTAGTCATCACATCAAAAATATCCTATAGTGATTTTTTCAAAAAAAATATGTTTAATTTTTGGATAAAATTTAAATATTGTATAAATATATGGTGTATATTATGACATCATATTGATAGTAAAATGATCTAATAAATACCATAAATGGAATAAAATACCACATATATGCTTTCCATTTCAAATAATGTACATTTATGTTTATTTGATTTATTTTAAAAAACATTTATGAATTCTTCAAATACAATAATAATTTTTATGGTTTTTAAATAATTTCTTTAAGGAAATGGATCACTTAGCCATAATAATGTGAAATATTTTTATTAGGATCATCCCTTGGCCTTATAAAATAATGAATACCAACACCTATTTTTCGAAAAACATTAGATGAATCATGGAATGGTTCATGGTTTTGATAAATTTATTATATTGATTCCAAATCTATGATCGGGAAATAATAATGAAATGTCGTGTCTTTTCCTACCTAAACCCATCAAAGCTCTCATTCTTCTATACTCAACAACATAGTAGGAATTTCTTACTCTTAAATTTTATATATATTGTCCTCCAATAGTGTACCTAATATTTTATGAATCTCATTCTAGAAATATGGAATCATAATATCAAGGAATGGGATCTCACTCAATTATTTTTTATTAAAGAACATATTTTCTATTATTACTCCCCAATTTAATTTATTCTTGTGTGTGGTATGTTTTTATACATATATAATACTCCCCAGTTTATTTTCAAATGGTGAGATACTCCTTTAAATATCATTAACCCACCACCCCATTATTCATTATGCACACCCATTACCATGTTAATATCTCATTAGGGATCCTCTCCTTATCCTCATTATTCATGTTTCTCCATTATCTTATATATTTTATCCCCAATGCATAATTATAGGATATGTTATACTATATCCATCATACTATCCATATTATTTATAAATAATTAGGTACCCTTTCACTATCATTAACCCCTTCTGGATAAATTTATACTACCCTTATTATGATACTAGAATTCCATTTCTAGTTTCCATGAGAAATAATTGTCTACTAAATACCCATATCTATTTACAATAAATGTTTTTCACCTTATAAATATTATACATTATATATTGGGAACATATATGTATTTATTCCACACTTCTTGTTTATGGAATAAAATGTGATGGAAAATGATTTCATGTTTTATGATATATGTGGCACACTTAAGCATGGGAATGAAATGAATGTGATGAGTGTGCCCGAATTCATATAACACTCCATTAAATTGGGTAATATTTTAGTCACATGATATGTGATGCATGGTATTAAGGAGTGAACCTAATCTATAAGGGAAATTTTTCTATCTTGATGACATGGCATTTTGCATTTACCTATGTTTTGGATGCAGTGTTTTAAATAGTTTCTACATATCAATTGTTTCCTTTATGTTTATAATTATATATCATATCTCATTAATGATGTTTATTACTATCACTCATTTTATTTCTCATTGATATACCTATTGTATAATATTTTTTAGATTCATCATATTTTCTATGTTTTTTACCTTATTGGTCTTTATATCTCACTCATTTATAATGTATGTCCCTAGGTTATCCAATGTAGTTTTATGTACACATGAATAGTATCATATTGTTAAAGAATTTTTTAATAAAGTTGATGCATTTATTATTTTTAGTCTTCATTTAATGTTCCTAATTTCAAATGAAATTATACTTCTCTATCTTCTAGGTTTTATTATGTGTAATATTTGGTAATAAATCTTGAGTTATTGTGTAATAAATAGCATGATTATCATATTATATGGTTGAGATAATGAATCCAAAAAATTTGGTAGATAATAATAAAATATTACATATTTTTGGGAGGTTTATATTGGAATTAAATTTATATCATCATTATTTAAAAGTCAAATTTTGTTAATAGTTCATTAATTGAAATAAATAGTTTTTATGTTAAGTAATATTTTATTAAATTATTTAAAATTATTAAGAATCATATAAAATTATTGTTAGGTTTATAAAATTTTGATAATTTCAATCTTTTTAAAATTATGATCTACTTGAGAACTTATATATAAAATTACAAATCATTAGTATTAGGAAAGGCATTGTGATGGTTAAGGTAAAAATGGATATCCATGGGTTAAACCAAAAAGTAATTTCATAAAGGATATCTAAACCTATTTAATGTTTATTAGTTTATTATAATAATTTAATTTCATTAATATCATTTAATCAATATAATTTTTGATAAGTTTGACATATGTTAGACTCATATTATATTATAATATTTCTTAAATATCCAAAAATGACATTAAAATAATTTTATATTAAATAATATTTTCTTAAATAAACTAATATTTAAAAAAAGATACTTCTATACTAAATGTTAAGGTAATTTGGTTTAAAATAATTACCACAATCCATTTGGGTATTAAATTTCATTTTATTGTAACTATTGTTTGACCCTAATGCTTCTAAAACATTGATAACAACATAATTCTCAAAATAGTGAATAGTGTCTCTGAACTAAGAGAGATGGGTGAAGACAAAAGTAAAGGATGTTATATTTGTATTTTTTTCAGATTATTTATGCATAACCTCATATAATATTATAATTTTATAATTTGGGAACCATATTTCATGGAATATTAATTAGTATTAATTTAATACATTATGTTATTCAATGAGTGCCTCTACCCTCACATATAAAAGGAACCAGTTATTTCTTTTCTCCAAAACATTTTAAGAAACAATGATAACCCAAACAATACTCTATTCACATCTAAAATATGAATCCAAAATTTATACATGCTTTCCTTAAAAAAAATTTACTAAATGGTCATTATGAAGGGATAAAAAATAAAATCTACAGAAGAATGGATAGTCATCCTCACAAACACTTCCATAATTATTTCTTCTTATACATCGACTATATTAGTCTCAGAAATCCTACAATACTAAAAATTAACAAATATATTGTGATTTGTTATTATTATTATGATAAACACATTTTCCTTCTCATTACCATCTTACATAAGTTAAAACATCAATCGTGTGTATGTAATGTTTATCATCTTCATATAGAGGGTAATTAATCTTTCATCACCAAATTACATGGATGTATTTTAAATTTGGAACTAATGAATATATTTGATACTTATTAAATATTTTTTCTTATATAATTATTATATAATATCTACCTTATTACCTTGTAATCCATTAGAAAATTATAATGTTTCTCACACACTCGAGTGGTCTACCAACTCAAGGGAGCGAAGAGATCCCTATTTAATTTCCAAAATAAATAAATGGCAATAGGGATAAATTTGATGAAAGTATATGAAATATATGATATAATAATAATCATGTAATTGTTAATTATTATCTATAATTCCTTATTTCCATCTGTCAAATAGTGAAAATAACATTCATGTCAACGTATTACCTACCATCTCCAAGAACATTTTCATTTTTTCTATATTAGAAATTAATGGATAAAAATATATATTAATAATATATATTATATGTATATATATAAATATATTGTAATTAATATTATAGATATTATGGAACAATAATAAACCTAAAAGGACTAGCACCACAATATTTAATTCTCATTAAAAATGAAATAGATAACACTCACACATAATGATTTTAATAAGAATTTATAATTAAATGGGAATGAAATTATTAAAGTGGATCATATATTATATTAAATTTATGAAAATGACTATAATATACAACTATAGTTAATTAGAATTTATAATACAAGATGTTAGATGAATTTCAATGTTTGTTGAACTTGAGGTAAGGGGTTTTGTGATTAAATTTCTTTCCATTGAGTTATATTACATCATTATTGACTATATTCTGAAAATATTTTGAGTGGAGTGACTTAAAAATATTTTATATTATATTTCATGTTTTGTTATATACATATTCAATTTTCTACACAACATATCTTAATTGATTAATTCTCACATCAATGATACAATATTGTTTTGGTATTCCATTAATATTTCATATTCTATTGAGTCATATTTAGTAATATGAAAAAATTTAATTTTTTGAGGAGTATATACCACCCCATTTAAAAATTTAACATGAATACATATTTATTAAAAATGATTAATTTTAAAAATTATATTTTTTCCTTCAAGGTTTCAAAATTGGAAAGTTACCAATTATATATGATTTTATTTTATATCTCAGTTTCGTACTTTTTTTATATTTTTCATTGATATAATATTATAATCTATTCATCAGTGACTACATATACATTCTTAACCGTTTAATATTTCACAATATTTCTAGTTATCTTATTATTATCCATATAATTTATACATAAATCAATAAAATAAATTATTAAATGAAAACATGGTCTTATATTTTTTTTGTAGTTATATTATTCTTACATTTCTATATTTTTGAAATTGTTTAAAAACATAAATTTTATTTTGGATAAATATTTGTTACATAAGTTTTATGCAATAATTTAATTTTTCAATATTTGAATGAATGTTTTATTATGTTTTCTGAAATGGTCATTTTTCTAATTCTTTGGAGAATTGAAGAAATAATAGTTTATTTTTAATGTATATGAAATTAATGAAAAAATTTACCACCATTACCATTTTATGATATTTATCATCTCCAGCATGTTTTGAATGATTTAAAAAAATCTTTAATAAAAAATATATACATGTTATACTTATATTTTCATTTATTCTCCAAAATAAATTATTTTAATATAAAACATATATTTATGATGAAATTATAGCCATGTTTTATCTCTTATTAATATTTGATTCATTAAAATTATCATGTAAATTTCAATTTCCTCAAACATTTTTAATTTGAAATTACATTTTTTGAAATGAAAATATTTATTCAATCATAGTTGTTCCTATTTCATAAACCATATATCATATTCAAATACAATTTTTTACTATTAATGTAATTTAATTTACTGAAAAAATCATGAGATCCCATATCAATTAATAAATATATATAATTTTTCATAAGGAAAATTGTTTGTTAGGTAAATTGATAATTAATCATGTTAATAATTAATTGGATATTTAGATAAAGATGGGGCCTAGAATTATATCTCCCCTTAATGCATCAATATGTCTCAAGAGGTAACCATGTTGGGTAGAATTATTAAATGGGGTTGTGGGGTATACCAACCAATCATTTAAACTGTCTTGCAACAATTCCTTAGCAGGAAAGATATTAAGATTTTTGAGGTCATGATGTCCAATATTAAGTGTTTCCTTTTTTGAGAATTCAGTTATTATTTTCAATGAGATTAGATGTTTTATAGTATTTTTGGGTGAATTTTATGATTAAGTAATTTATTAAGTTGAATGATTTCAGTTATTTACCATTCCATTCTAAATATAAATTATATATTTAGGATTGATTCTAAATTATATATCCCTTACTATGAAATTAAGATTAAAAATTAATTTTTCCCATTCCCCATGACATAAATAATGAACATTTAGAAGGAGTTACTTTTAAAAATAAATATTTTTAATTTATTTAAGATTAACTTCAATGTAAAACTAAACTAATGTTTGTATCTAGTTTACCATTACTAATAAAAAACTTTTTCTTTTGGGATATGACATCATAGATATGTTTCCAATGTAATTATGAAGACACCAAGTCAGTGTTATGGGATTTGGTGTTGTTTTTGTTTGTAATAGAACATTCTTATTAGAATCCTTGGGAATTTGACTTCGGAAAACACTAATTAGAGAATTTATCCCTATGACAGACATTGAGGATATTCATAATTGTATAATAATCTAATTTTTATTGTAATGAATAGATTATTTGGTTTTTAGAGAAAAAAATCCTTATATATACTCTACATGTAGATTTGGATTACATATAGTTTAATGTAGTGGTGATAAACATGAAAAGATTTCTTTTATTATATACTAATTATCATTATGGTTCAAGTTGATTATTCCCTTACTACATACCTTTTTTACACACCTGGATGAAAATATTTATATAATTCCAATCTTATATAAATAATTATGATGGATTTGTATACATTAAGATCATGGATACCTTATTATCAACCTATGGTGTCACAGATTAAAAGGAATATGTCATAATTTGGATTGATTTTTCATGATTATATGATTAATCAATTGGTTTTCACACTATGTTCTGTATTTGTGTTAGTCAATATCTTAAGTATAGTGGAAGAACATTGACAATGAATGTGATGTAAAATATAATTCTTATTCTTCAAAAAAATGAGACGGGATTGGGAAGGAAAAAACTTTAGATTATGCCTAATCTCCCATTTTCATATATGATTAAAAGCATAATCCATGATGACTTTTTTAACTTGTAAAAAATTAGAAATATGGAATTTTATGGATGGTCATGTGGTAATAAACAAATATTAAGAAATTTCAGATTTTATATGTCAATAATTTTGCAAGAATCACGAAGGAGATTATCTCAATTGGTGGGGAAGAGTTTTTCAGTGTTAAAATGAATTTTATTGAGAAAATAATTTTTAAGGAATATTGAAGTGTTCAGTGTATAGATATGAAGTTCAAAATAAGTTAACATTTATAGTTAAAATACATTTGTCTAGGGATATTGAGAATTACTTGAGTCTATACCCTAATCCAAGGATTAACTCATTTCATAAAGTAGATCGTATGACATGTTAATTATTAAAGATGAAAGATTATTGTGTTTATGTATTGGGATTCATTAACTACATTTAATGAATCTTCTAAAAATTATTTCATGATTATTAATATCATGAAACTTCTTATGCGTGTTTTGTAGTAGTATTTATATATAGATTTTAATGAATTTCTGATTATCTCTAATAAAAGATAATATTGAGTAATTGGTAATGATATTTTTCAGAGTAAATAAGATAAATTGAATGATAACGCTTAAAATATTACTAATTTTTAGTTAATAATGTTAATTTGTAATAAATAGATTATTGACCATGGAAAATTAAATAAGATGTTTCTCATAACCATACAATTATTTAGTTATTTGATGTCATTTTAATATAAATCATCTTTGAGGAATTTTATTTCATTTATATATTTATGGAATATATTCAGCAGTCTATGATTTTATTTTTGAAATAAAAAATGTGTTATTTTTTTAATCATATATAATTTCATTGAGTTTTTATCGTCATTTGTATTTTTAGTATTTTTTAGAGAATATGTTAAAATCATATTAAAATGTATGGAATGTGAAATTATGACTTAAATTCCCATTTTTAGATAAAAATTTTAAACACATAGATTTTCCATGTAAATTGTTTTAATTATATTTAATTATTATGAGTCCTTGAAAATTGACGGCGCCTGATTTTGAGGCCAAGTGTGCACGGAATGAATTTATGAATTTTTTAAGGTATGTTCAGTAAACGCGTGAGGGGTGTTTTCTGACTTTTGAAATGGTGCTCAGATTAAAAATATGAGGGCACTGTTGAATCCCTATTGCCGAGATTCACATGAGAGAATTCACTTCAACCACATTAGGTCTACAGAAAATGTTAATTTTCAAGACTTTTTAAAAGAATAAACAAAATAACTTTGTTATTTTTTTGCCTTTATTTTTCCCTCCAACGGACAAGTGGCAACATGGGACCAGCGATGTGTTAAGCCAATAAATGACTTGGCCTTTTAATCCTAAGTAAAAGCACTATTGAGGAATTAGGATGGTTCCAAATTAATGAGCCCCAATTAAATCCCACGAGCATTACACACCCTCCCCCCTCTTATTTATATGGAGCTTGGGGAGAGGTATTGACACAACATCACCATGAAAGGAAGTGCCAATAAAGTGTCATGACACCAAACCCTTGGGGATGGAGACGATTCCAACGAGAAGTGACAAGCGACATCGAAACCCCAAACCAAAGATCGACGAAAGAGCAGTGTTGTTGGATGCATGTTGCAGGAAAGACAAATGTTGACACTTCCTAGATTGAGATCATTCTATATCGTTTTTGAGGTAGGTTTTACTATTACATTTAATCTCAAGAGTTGTAGAATCCTTTTTATTCCCTTCTGTAGATTACAAGATAACGCGGAGGGCATGAGCCTAACGAACTCAACCTGAACACTCCGCTACCTTGCTACCCATGCGTTCTCCATGGAAGACTATCATCACAGTGGCACCTTCTAGATGTGATGGTGGCGGTGCACCGTTATGTGCTGCAAGAGGTGGATGCCACACTAAGCCGCGACATTCAGCGGATCGACCAGCACTGGTAAGCCATGGAGGAGGTGTGGCGTGCCCTCGCGCACCGCTGGTGAGAAGGAGGCCATGTTTGAAGCTATGGCGGATGAAGGTGGTGGCCATCACAATAGTTGGATGTGATGTAGGAGTTGGCGCACCCACACCACTGAAGGAACCAGTCATGACTCATCACTTGTGGTGGTCGGATGAGGCGGCTCGCACACTGGCCGACCGTGGAAAGGGAGGGCAGCGCGACCAATGTACCGCCTATGAAGCTGCAAGGGGGGACCCATGGGTGACTTGGAAGCTCCAAAGGCAATACTACTTCTCCTACAGAATGGGGGAACCCCCCCCCCCTAGATCTAGCAGACCGCGGGCCGCACCTCCAGTGGTTTGAGCCTCTCATAGTCAGGGATGCCTACCCAGTGAGCCGCGCACCCTTGTGTTTTGGTCCACCCTCTTGCAAGTCGGGCCACCCCCTTGCATGATCGTCCACCCCCACTTATGGGTGGATCCACCCCCTTGCGAGTCGGGCTACCCCCTTATGGGACGGGCTTCCCCTGTTGCGGGGCGGGATGCCACCTTTCGGGCCGCACATCCCCCTTGTATGTCAAGATTCCCCCTTGCGGGATGGGTTTCCCCCTTGTGGGTCAGGCCTCAGCCTAGCAGGCCGATTCCTCCACGGCCCAGCACATACCGTGTTAGGTCGAGTCACTCTGACTGGGTCGAATCGTACTCAAGCCCAACCAAACCTGAAAACACTTAAAGGGTCATACATTAAAGCCATACATCCGTTTAAGGAATTTCCGGTGGTGCTGGGATCTTTGGATTGAGATGGTCCATTTTTATACTCCACATGAGTTTTGATGGATGTTGGAGTACATTAGGGTTGGATCAATCCTGAATCCAAATGGTCCATTTGAAATAAAACACTAATATCTCAAAGAACAGGTGTCGATTGACACACCATCTATTACATTGGAACACTAATGACATGACAGTCCTTTGGATTAAATTTTTGTGGTGATTAGTGGTGGTTGAGGTATGACCGATATCCCAAGGGGATGATTATCTGGAACTTGAGGGCACCGGGTGTGAGGAACCTTGTGGTAGGCTGCAACATGAATAAAGAACATTGATCATGTGTGGGTTAGCATCTATCAATCATGTGTGGGTCATATTCTATCGGATCCTTTGTGGGTTAGTGCTCAGCAATCTAGTGTGGGTTAGCGCATACAAATCCTATGTGGGTCTAATCTTGTGTGGGTCAGCGGGGGATAGAACATATCAATCATGTGTGGGTCAGTAGCAGTACTTCATAACATAATAAGATGATCTAGACTTACGGCCAATCATTTTTACTTCTATATAGAAGTTATTTCTCTTGTGATCTAAGATTTAACCTAAGTTGTACTTCTTGTTCGTGGTGTACCTGTGTGTTACTTCTACCTTCATGTTGTTGTCTTCATGGTGTACCTGTGTGGTACTTCTACCTTCATTGTTTTCAATTTGTGGTCGTACCTGTGTGGTTATTCTACCATCATGGTTTTGTCTTCATGGTGTTACCTGAGCGGTACATCAATCTTCAGTGTTTTACCAAAGTGGTACTTCTAGCTTCATTGGGATATTTGTGTGGTACTTCTTCCTTAATGGTGTTATCTTGGTGGTATTCTTCCCTCGTGTATGAGATGAGTATATCTTGATTACTTACGTATATATTTGGGAATATACCTAAGTAGAGTTTATTCCCATCGCTTCGTGATTCGAGTTGGGGTCTTGATTTTTGGTTTTCCATTTTGAAACTCGTGGAGACCTACGAGGGTCTAGGCATCCCTTTTGAGTGTTGTTATATTCACCCATGTGCCGACTATGACCACACCTTATTGTGTCTTGTGAATATGACGAACATCATTGATCGAGGATGAGGGATCTAGGATTAGACGGTGCTCGGAGGTGGACTATTTTGCATGATGTGACGCAGGGACTACTGATCGTGAGATATTACTACACTTCAGGTAAGATCCTTAGTGGAAAATCTTGGAGCTGTTTTTCACTTTTCAGTTATCTTTTTACATTTCAGTTATACTTTTACTTTTATTTGGGGATTTTTTATGGCCCCTTTTACTTTCAGAACACCCTCTTTTACGACAACAAATTACTTTTCGTTTCAACTTTTTGCGTTCTAGTTTGTGTTTTTGTATAGGTTTAAAGTAAATGTCTTACCATTGTATGGATACACCTTTCCGGTGCTAGTCATCATTCCATGGCCTATGGATGGTGGGTTTTGGGTAGTCACGATACGAGCCTCAGGTGAAAGGTTATGACAAAGTGGTATTAGAGGATTCGGTTCTACCGAAGAACTAAGACTCCGATCTTTTTTTATGGTGATAGAGTTATGTTTTATGAGTGTGCTCACTAGTTTGGGGAAACCGATGTTGGTGTGGTAGCTGATGTATGAAAACACCAGGACCCTGACTTCTGATTTCTGACTTAGTGCACAATAACACTGATTGCGTGTGTTTTGAAAAGTTTTTCTTGTGATTTCTAGGAGTGTGCTCACCAGGTATAAATTATTGACCATGGCACAACTATCTTATTTCAGGATGCCTCCACATTGACATCCATCTAAGATTCTTGAGAGAGAGTACTCGATGATGGACCACAGAGTGATGAGGCCTCGGTGCAGGGCCCACATAAGGCGTTATCACCTTTAGGTGGTGTACCAATAGCACCACTACCCGTTGGACAACCATTGCCACCAGCCCCACCATCATGGGATGCATGCCAACTGAGTGCGTTTCATGAGTTTAGATGGTTGATGCTTCCAAGGTTCCATGGAGTGATGGCCTTAAAAGCTGCTGATTACTGGCTAGATGTTGTGGTTAGAGTTTTTCACATAGTGGGGACCACTTCTGACCCTATGGTGATCCTAGAAGCCAGTCTTTTTCAGGAAATAGTAGTGAAATGGTGGATCATGATGCACCATATACCTGACGAGGTGAACCTCTTCTGGGCAGACGTCGAGAGCCTTTTCAAGGAATATTTCATCATATAAACTCTACGCTCAGTGCATATACGATAGCTACTTCACTTAGAGAAGTGTAGCATGACTGTGGCCTAGTACTTGGAGAGGTTCACTGATCTCTCCCGCTACTCCACCGACATGGATCGAGACCCAATCTTCGGGGCATGGACCATTGAGAAGGGTATCCGATTGGATATCAGAGCATGGATGATATTTCTCTGCATTGTGACGTAGGCTGGGGTGTTAGAGTGCGCCCTTTTGGTAGAGAGCTTGCATGCTGCATAGGAACTGACAGCGAGAGACACCACTAGACATCAGGTAGCAGGGTCATTGATAGCAGGCACTCGGTAGATGATTCAGGGGATTAAGTGGGCTAGGACTTATGGTGGGTTTTTTTAGGATACAAGTTCAAGGGTACAGGGCTCACGATATAGAGGACGATAGCTGAGGAGCCGACAGTGCTACTCATGTGGCGGGCAGGGTCACATGGCTTGTGACAGCCCGACCCGCCATACAGATGACAAACAGATGGTCGAGGGACCACCAAGCTAGAGGCAAAGATTCAGTCATGGATTTACATAGACAACAGGAAGATGTGGAAGAGGAGATGGTCATAATGTAGGCAATGGGTGGCGAATCGAGGTTCTACCACCACCACATCGAAGTGGTCCACCCCGACCACAGGGAGCAGGTGGACAGGGACGAACTCAGCTCTAGGAAGATGAGGCCTACGATCAAGATTCTCTAGAGATGATTAGTGGTACGATCTATGTCTACTCCACCTTAGATGAAGTACTTATAGAAACAGGTTCAAATCCCTCTTTTATTTGCACGGCCCTCATTCGGAGCTCGGAGATTGTGATGGTGTCATTCGATAAATCCTTACCGCTATAGACTCCCATTGGAGGGGATTCAATGATTAAACTCTAGTACCTCTAGTGTGATCTTACTCTAGGAAATAGGAGCTTTAGTTGGGATATTCTAGTAGCAGCGTTGAGGCCTTACGACATCATCTTGGGTATGGACTGGTTATCCACAGTCCATTCCTTTATTGACTATATTAGCTGCAAAGTGCAGTGTGTCTACAATGATGGGACCATGTTTTCTTTCACTGGAGATAAGGGATCCTTTGTAGCACATGATGGACTTACCCAGAGGAGGGTGCATCTGATCACACACCAGTTGGCTAGCCATACCCTCGTAGTAGTATATGTTGAGATTCTAATATATCATGTAGCGGTGGACCAGTATGATGATGTCTTTCCTGGTGATGTTTCGATAATACCTCCATTCAAAGAGGTTGACTTTTACATCAACATGTACCCCTGGATGACACTAATATCTACCCCAGCAACTCGGATGGCTCCCTCGGAGCTTTGTGGTTTACGGGTATAGTTAGGGGACTTGTAAAGAAAGTGGTTCATAAGTCCCAAAATTTTGCCATGGGAAGGAACGATTTTGTATTCCAAGAAGGGAGATGAGAGTTTTAGACTCTGTGTGGACTATCGGCACCTCAACCAGGTGATCATGAAGAATAAGTATCCACTTCTAAGGATTGATAATCTTTTGGATCTGCTAAAGGGAGCTCACTGGTTTTCGAAGATAGACCTCATATCAGGATATCATCTGCTCATGGTACAAGATGGGGATGTGAAGAAGATGGGCTTTAGATGTTGGTATAGCCACAATGAGTTATTGGTTATTCCATTCGGTGTGACCAATTCCCCAGTAGTGTTCATGGGACTCATGAACACGATCTTTCAGCTATACATCGATCTCTTTGTGGTGGTCTTCATTGATGAGATCTTGATTTACTCAATGCCAGAGGAGGAGCATACCTATCATCTACATATAGTTCTAGATACACTCTAACATCACCATCTATATGTTAATCTCGAGAAGTTACAGTTATTTATATGAGAGGTCCACTTTCTGGGACACGTTATCTTGGAGGATGGATTTGTAGTGGATCCAGTGAAGATAGAGGTTGTTCTTTCTTGGGATCCATCCAGGAGTGTGACCAACGTGTCGAGTTTCCTGGGATTGGATGGATACTACTAGAGATTCATGAGTGACTTTTCTAGAGTATCGGGATCCTTATCAATATTAAAGAATAAGGGAAAACCGTTCGTATGGATGGATAGATTCCAGCAGATTTTTCAGGAGATGAGAGAGAGACTGATGAGTGCCACCATCTTGAGGCTACATGAAGATGGCGTTCCATATATAGTCTACTAAAACGCATCAGGGACCAGAAATGGATGTGTTCGGATGCAGGAGAAAGCATCGATCGTTTAGGGTTCACGAAATTTGAAACAACTTGAGTAGAGTTATGCTACCCATGACCTGGAGTTAGTAGTAGTGGTCTTCGCCTTGAAGATGTGGCGACATTACAAGATGGGTGATTTTTTTATAGTTTACTATGATCACAAGAGTCTAAGGTATATATTCTCTCAAAAGTAATTGAACCTTACATAGCGGCGATGGATAATGTTCCTCCACGACAATGACTTTGAGATAGTCTATACACCTTGGAAGGGGAAGGTGGTAGCTGATGCACTCAGCAGGAGGTCTGGTCTGCTATTGTTGAGTGAGGCGACAGAGCTACGAGACACATAGTAGATATCCTTCATGAATAGATATGGAGCAGCATAACTCCATTCTATTATAGTCACTCCCCCACTCCTTCAGCGAGTAAGGGTCGCACAGGTTGGGATCATTAACTGCGAGGCTCGACGTGCTCATATATCCTAAGGATAGGCACTTGAGGGATTTTATGAAGGTGGGGAGCATGTCATCCCCTTCATAGGATGTACCATGGTACTGGTGGTGCTATGGGAAGAGGTGTTGAGGGAGTCCCATACATCCCCTCTAGTGGTACATCCTGGTGTGGTGATGATGTACCAAGACCTCCCGCATCATTCCTGGTGGCCAAGGATGAAGAAAGTAGTGGAAGATTTTGTTTCTTGATTCCTCGCTTTTCAGCATGTGAATTCTGAGCATCAAGTTTCAACAGGATTAGCACAACCACTAGAGGTTCCTGAGAGGAAGTGTGATGGAATCTCCATGGACATTGTGACATGGCTTCCACGTACATCTAGGGGACCTGATTCTATATAGGTGATCATTGACCGACTCACCATGTTGGCCTGAATCCTACTTATCAGAGAGTAGGGATTAGTAGAGGGATTCAGAATCCTCTACGTGCAAGAGATTGTGTGACTACATTGGGTGACATCGACGATCGTCTCTAACTGTTACACGTTCTTCACATCCCGGTTGTATAAGTGATTACAGGAGGCATTTGGTACTCAGCAACTTTTGAGCACCGCCTTTCATCCTCACGTGGATGTTTAGACATAGAAGACCATACAGACACTGGAGGACATGCTTCATGCTTTTTTCCTAGATTTTGTCCACATTTGGAAGGATCACTTTCCCTTAGTGTAGTTCTCATAATAAAACAATTTGCACTCCATCATCGGCATGGCAACATTTGAGGCCCTATACAGTTGACATTGCCAATCAACTCTATGCTGGATGGAGCCAGGTGAGTCTGCACTTATGGGTCCAAAGTTGGTACGGGCTACCACTGAGAAGGTGCAGATCATCCAAGAGCGGATGAATACAGCCTATAGCAGATAGAAGTCATATACTAATAGGAGGCAGAGACCATTTGAGTTTGAGAAGGGATACCATGTCTTCCTATGTGTCACGCCTCGATGAGGTTTATAGTGATTTGGTTGAGGAAAAAATTTATCACTGAGAATTATGTGTCCATTTCTGATAATTCAGAGGATTTGAGAGGTGGAATACCACTTAGAACTTCCACCGCTGTCAGAGAGGGTGTACAACAAATTCCATGTATCCCAGCTGAGGAGATATGTGCATGACCCATCTCACATCATCGATCATGGTGAGCTGGACTTTGATAATGGGGAGACGTTTACAGAGGTTCTAGTAGGGACTGAGGATCAACAAGAGTGAGTCCTTCTTGGATGATCAATACCTCTGGAGCACATTTATTGGCAACTTGGGAACCCCCAGCAGATCACATTGGATCAGGAGGCTCCGATTTGTGCTCAGTACCCCCCATTTGTTTTCTTAGTCTATGTTGTAGCTTTCGGGGCTGAAAATCCCTCAGGTGGGGACAATTTAAAAACCCATATTGTACATGTAATTTTTTTTAATTTTATGGAATTATTATGAGTCTGTGAAAATTAAAAGAGCGTGATTCTGAGGGCCAATGTGCCCGATATGAATTTCATACCTTTTTTATGGTACGTTCAATAAATGCATGAGTGAAATTTTATAACTTTTGAACTGGTGCTCAAATTAAAAATTTGAGGGAACCGTTGAATCTATTGCGCCAGGATTCGCTTAAGGGAGGATTCAATTTGACCGTATAGGTCTAGAGAAAAAGTTAATTTTAGGGAAATTATAGAAGAATAAACAAAACAAAATTTTTATTTTGGTTCCTTTATTTTTCCCTCTAACGGACAAGCGGGAATATGGGAACAATGACATGTTAAGGAAATAAATGTCTTCACCTTTCAATCCTATGTAACAACACCATTGGGGAATTAGAATGGTTCCTAATTAATGAGCCCCCATTAAATCCCATGATCATTAGACACTATCCCCCTCTTATATTTATATGGAGCTTGGGGAGAGGTATCAGTATAGCTTCACCAATCCACGAAGTGTTGATAAAGTGTCTCGATTCCAAACCCATAGAGGATGGAGATGGTTCTGGTGAGTGGTGAGGAGTGACACCGAAACCCCAAACTGAAGATCGATGATCGAGTGGTGTCGTTGGAAGCTCAATTCTGTAATGATGAAGGCATAAACTTCCTCGATCGTAGGTTTTTTACATCATTTTTGAAGTAGGGTTTACTTTTGTTTTTAATCTCAAGAGTCGTAGAATCATTTTCTCTCCGTCGTGTTGATTACAAGCTAACGCAGAGGGAATGGGACTAACAAACCTGGACCGACCCCTCTTCTACCTTGGTACTATTATTTTATCCATGGGAGACCATCGGTACAGCAGCACTGTCTAGCTACGATAGAGGCGGAGCGATGTCGCATGCCGTAAAAGGAGGTCGCGACACTAAGTTGCAGCAGTCAGCGGATCGACTGGCACCGATCGGTCGCGAAGGAGCTTTGGTGTGCCATCATGCATCAATGGTGAGAAAGGGGACATAGCCAATACAGAAAATGATGAAGGCGGTGGCGGGCACACCAATTGGCTGTGAGGGAGGAGGTGGCTCACCCGCACTGTCAGTGGAATGGTCCACGACTCGTAAGCCACGACAGTCAGATGAGGCAGTCAGCACACCAGCCGGTCGTGGAAGCAGACGGTGGTATGACAAGCATTCCGCCACTGAAGCCATGGTATCAGGACCCACAAAGGTTCTTGTGGGTGACATGGAAGTTCCAAAGGTACTACCGCTTCAACTACTGAATGAGGGATCCCCACACCCACCTTGCCAGCTCTGGGGGATGGCAGACCACGCCTCCTACGGGTCGCGCCTCTCACGAACGGACTGCCTACATAGTGTTCCATGCGCCCTTGTGGGCCCGGCCACCCCCCTTGTAGGATGTGAGGCACCCTTGCTGGACAAGCCTCGCCCTTGCCAGTCGGGCTACCCCTTGTGGGCCGATCTATCCCCTTTCGGGCCGGGGCGCCCCCTTGCAGGTCGGGCCGCCCCCTTGTAGGTCAGGCTGCCCACTTGTGGGTCGCGTTGTCCCTTTTCGAGCCATACCTCATCCCAACAGGCCATGCTCACCCCGGTCCCGTCCAGACTGGGTCGGGCTAGGTCAGTTCGACCAGGTCAGACCGGACCCAGGCCCCACCGGACCCAGAAACACTTAAAGGGTCATATCATGAGAATCTGACGTCCGTTTGGTGAACCGTCTATGGCACTAGGATCCTAGGATCAATACGGTCCTTTTGGTACACTCAACTAGTGTTTTTGAGAATGATGGAGTATGGCCGGTTGGATCAAACCCAAATTCAATCGGGCCCGCAGAACTAAAATTCTTATAACTCATAGACCATGCATCCGATTGACAAACCTTTTGTCGTGTTCGAACCCTTACGACATGGCAGTTATTTGGGTTACATCTTTTTAGAGCTTATTGTTATTTTAGGTATTATGGATATCTCAAATGGAAGCTTCCACGAAACTCAAGAGCACTGGGTGCGAGGAATTCTAGGGCAGGCTGTAACATGAAGAAAGAACATTGATCCTATATGGGTTAGCATCTATCGATCCTATGGGGGTCATCGTCTATAAGATCCTCTTTGGGATAGAGCTATGTGACCCTATGTGGGTGCATGATTACCGATCCTATGTGGGTCATATCCTATGTGGGTCAGTGGGGGTTAGTACCTATTGATCCTGTGTGGGTCAGTAGCAGTGCTTCTTAATAGAATAAGATGATCTATCCTTTTGACTAAACATTTTTACATTTTTACTTAAGTTATTATTGGTGTGATATGACAATTTACATATGTGGTACTTCTTCTTTGTGGTGTACCTTTGTGGTACATCTACCTTCGTGGTGTTGTCTTCGTGGTGTACATGTGTGGTACTTCAACCGTCATGGAATTGTATTCATGGTGAACCTATGTGGTATTTTAGCCATCAGGGTGTTGTATTCGTTGTGTTACATTGTGGTAATTCTACCTTCGTGTTGTTGTATTCATGGTGTTAACAGACTGGTACATAAATATTTATGGTGTTACCTGTGTGGTACTTCTATCTTCGTGGTGTCCTCAGTTTGGTACGTCTACCTTGATGGTGTTTCCTTTGTTGTATTCTTCCCTCATGTATGAGATGAGTATATATTGATAACATAGGTATATGTATGGGAATATTCTGAAGAAGAGTTTATTTCCATCGCTTCATAATTTGAGTTGGGGACTTACATTGTGGTTTTTCCTTTGTGGAACTCTAGGAGATATACGGGGGTCTCAGGGTCACTTTTTTGTATTGTTACACTTGCCCCTTTATTTTCTATGCCTGCACCTTATTGTGCCTTGTATAGACAACGTACAATGTTGATCGAGGATGAGGGATCCCAGACTAGATGGTTCTCAAAGGTGGAATATTTGGTGGGGTGTGACGCAGGGACTACTGATCATGAGTTTTTCCTACCATTCAGGTAGGATCCTCCTTGGACGATCCAAGAGATTTTTTTCACTTTTCAGTTGTGTATTTACTTTTCAGTTGTACTTGTACATTTCAATTGGGCTTCTATTCTAGCCCCTTTTACATTCATCATGCTCTCTTTTACTATAAGAGTTTACTTATTGTTGAATCTAGTTGCGTTCTAGTTTGTGTGTTTGTACAATTTTAAAGGAAATCCCTTCCCCTTATGGGGATACATCATTCCGGTGCTAGTCATCAGCGCCTGGCCTATAGAAGCCGGGTTTGGGGTAGTCATGGATTGGGCCCCAGGGGACAAGTCGTGAAAAAAATATTATATATAATATTTTTGAATTTTGGGATTTGATTTTGGGTGGACATATTTTGGGGGGTCTTTTGGGAAAATATTTAGGTAATTAATTATATAGAACATTAGAGATTTATGTTGAGGTTAAAGAGAAAAATGTATTTATCCATATTGAATAAATTGTCAAAAAAATTGGATGATATTTATCTATATAAGAAAAGAATTTATATTCTTATATGGGTTTCATGATTTATTACTAGTGAACTTTAGTTATTTATGGATTAAGATTTCATGTAAAATATATATTTTTTGGAGTAACATGTGAAATAAAAAATTATCAAGCACATCCAAATGATGAAATTATTCTTATGATATAAAATTAAATCATGTCAGAAAATTGTAACTTTTTCTCTATCATTATAGTAATATAATGACTCAAAATCGTAAAATGACAATGATATAAAATTTTAACATTTTTACCTTCATTATGGAAGAATGAATAGTCTTCTTGCACTCCCCAATTTATGGTTTTTTTCATTACCTTTCTAATGACCATGTTCTTTATCACTATCTATTATTTATTGAATGTTAATATTTTATTTTATGTATATATTTTGATATCATACCAAGGGTATTCTTATTTTGGAAGATAATAACTGATATTTTAAGGTAACCCTTATGTTTCTCCCTTCCCATTTTCTAAAGAAGATTTATTATCCCTATGTATGATATTGGTTTTCAAAAAAAACGTTTATATTTTTTGTATGGGCAAAAATTTGGATGGAATAAATTATTTATTAGGGGTACAATGTCCCATTCCATTATTTTGAAAGAACAAGGGGTTTGAAATATTAATTGAAAAGCAACACCGAGCCTAAATTCAGCACAAAATATTATTAATATAATTTAATCTTTACAAAATATAAGTTAAATTGGTAGGTATGAACAGGAATAACTACATTATGAAATATATATAAAGGTCATTACATAATAAATATTTATTGAATAATTATTTGGAATGAAGTAGAAATTATTTTTTAAATTGATTTTACTCTTTAAAAACACATTTTCTTAAAAAATGGTATTTATTATTTATTATGATAGAATATTATAATTACTTTCATTAACATTGAAAAAATAAGGTTTTATAGAAATTATATTAATTTTTAAATAATCATTTTAAAAATAATCTAGATAAACTTTTTTGGAATCTTGGGAAATTAATGAATTTTTTTTGAATAGGGAAAATGATTTTTTTTAAAAAAACTTCATGATTGTTCAAAGAAATTAAAAATATTCATTTTATCATAAAATTATTATAAAATAAAAAATAGATAATTATCATTATTTATAATCTGATTAATATAATTGGAAATAATTTTTAATTTACTTTAGAATAAAATAAATTTATACTTAACAATTAATTATTTTCTAGAAAAAAAATTTCATCCTGTTTATTAGGTTGATTTTACAATTAATTTATTAAACATTTTAGTGAATGAATGATAATAAATTTATTATATATAAAGTTTCATTTGTATCAAATTTAGTAAATAGTAAAGTGTTATTTTCAGATATTTGGAATAGTAACAATGGTAAAACATATCACCTCATCAAATGGAAAATCATGGAATTAAGGAGAAAAACTAATGTTATAATCATTAAAATTCATAAAAAACATTTGATTATTTAATTAAAATATTATATTTCATCCATTATCAGAATTATTGATAATGTTTCCTTATTTCATTTAACTATGTTTTTTACCGTTATAATATTTTTGTAAAAGATAAAGTAAAATTTATCCTATTTCTTTCTTTTAATATCTAAAATATTTTGAGAGAATGAAAATATTTAGAATTTTGTATAAATTATTATTTTTATTAGGAATAAATTTTTTAATCACAATAATTTATTTTAAATATTTATTGAAGAAAATTTTACCTTAAATACTTTGGCAATTCAAACACTTTTTTATACAAGCTATAAAAAAGAAATTAAATCCTTTTAAAAAATATCTACAATTAATATTGTTTTTATAAGTAAAAGTGAACCAGAGATTTAAAATATTAATATAAAAAAATTTATGTTTATAATATGTTTACATTATATTTTCATTGATTTCATGTTATTTTCAAAGTTAAGTTATGTTAATCATTCTTGAAGTTGTATTAATAGTATTTTATGTTGATCAATTATTAATTAAATTATTTAAAAATCATGAAAATATTGATCAAGGAAAATTATGATGATAAGTGTATGAAAATATTATTCCATATCTATTTATGATAATTTTTCATCATATATGAAAAATTATAACCCTTTAATATTGTGAACATCAATGTAATGATTAAGGAAAAATTGATTAACAAAGTGGTTAATCCAAAATATAAGGTCTAAAATTATATCTAAAACTCTCTAACTATTTCATGGTAATTTTTAAATTTCCATATACTCATTTGATTAAAATTCATGTAATTTTTCAAACATTTTACAAATTCTATACACATACTATATTATAATATTACATATATATATAACATTAACATTAAAGATATTTTATAATATACAATAAATTATTAAATAAATTAATAGTCATAAAAATAGTATCATTAGCTATGTGAATGGGATATGGATACATACAATAACTATTTTACAAATTTGGGTCACTTTTCTTTTTATTGTAAATTTCATTACCACTAAAGACTAAAAAACATTGATATCATGGTAATTGTCAAAAGGGTTATCATGGGTTACATTTTAGGGATATAAGTGAAAAAATAACAAATAATATTACAAAATTTGTTGGATGATATGATTTAGACTCCTCCTAATATTATATTCAAATTTTATGAATTTATATCAATTATAAAAATAAAAATAAAATCAGATTAATTTAATTCATTAAAGAATTAAAAGAGTTCCCCACCCCTGACTTTTAAATGGAAGCATGTTCACCCGTATCATTAATCCTTGTTGGTTAACCTAACTGAACCAAAAAATGAAAAATTAGATTTGAAAAATCTATATCTATTATTTAGTTATTCTTTAATTCTTAAAATACTATTCCATGGGTCTGTAATAAGGGATGCAATATAAGTATACTGAAGAAAATGTAATCATCCTTACAAAAAAATCCATGTTTATTTTTCATTTTACATCCCCTAAATTTTTTCTAAAAACACAAAAATAAAAAATTCAGAATAATAAATATACATATATTTTATTATTAAAATTTCACAACAAATATCTATATATATATTACATTCAATTATAAGTGAAAATATCACTTATGCATGTTTTCGACTTTCCGTCTCCATGTAGTTGTGTAATTTCTCTTTGATCACAACATTACTAGGATGGTTATAATTGTATAAAAATAGTATATATGTGATATTTATAAAAAAATTATCTTTTTTAATTTTAATATCACATCAACCTGTTATCCCGCTTATCTATTGGAAAAAAATAACAGTAGACCTGCATTCATGTGGACTACCACCTCCACGAACCGATGTGATCCTTTTTTCATTTTTGATTTACCTAAATGGTAATAAATGTAATTTTAATGAATATATATGATATATTTGAAATAAAATGATCTTGACGGTGTGAATTATTATGTACCTTTCTTTCATTTAATCTGATGAAATTTGAAAATTCTATTCATGCGTATGAATAACTTACCTAGCCCACCGACGGTGTAATACATTTCTCAATATATAACAAATATGGATGGATAAATATATATACTGAATGTATATGGTATTTATATTATTATTAATATTATAAATATTATGTAACCATAATCCATTTATAAGGAGAAAACCGCTGAATTGAAATCACATGAAAAAAACAGTTAAGACCAAGAGACATCAATTTTATTAATGAATTATTAATAATTAAGTGTTGAAATTTTATAAGTGGATAATATTTGATATTATAATTATGTAAATAATAATTTACTATAATAATATAAAATAAAAAATTATTATACATGTTTCAAGATCACATTCTATGAATGTCTAACATGTAGTATAGGCTTTCATAATTCAATTTCTTTACATTGGGTTATTTAAAATTTTAACTGACGATGTCGTGACATGATTATATGAGAAACATCCTATTAAAATTTTATTTTTATTTAATGGTGTTATATGTTGATTTTTATTTGATAAATTTAATCAATTAATTAATAAATTATCATAATAATGTTACAATCATTGTAGGTCATTTCATCTCAATTTCAACTCTATTGATATATATATATTATTATGCACCTATTAAATTTTTTGTGATGTATATGTTATTCCTTTAGAGTATTTAAATAGAACATATTTTTATTCATGACTATAATAGTTTCAATTAATGAAAATCATTAAATTAGTTATAATTTAAATGATAAAAATAAAGAATGAATATATTTTACATTCTCAATTTTTTTAAATTGCTCATATTTTCATTAATGATATATTATAATCTATCATTCATAAATACAAAATAATTTCTTATCCTCTAGCTATTTGATGTGTTTTAATGTTTTCTCTCATCTTTTAATATATTTTCCATTTGAAACAACCATTGAAATGTTTAAAGTAATATATGATTCTATTTATGTTTTTATAGCATATATTTTTCTTCCTTGCCCATATGTTTAACCATTTTTACAATAGTCCTTATTTTTTTATAAAATTAGTTATTAATAATTAAATTTATTATTATTTTATTTTAAATATGTTTTAATAGAATCATTTTAATTTTTTACAAAATGTTAATTTTCAGTATTCATTAATAAAAAATGGAATGTTTTCTTTTTAGTGTATATGGAATTAAAAACATTCGATCCACGATATCGTTTTTATGATATTTGTCCTCTTGTACATGATTTCAATGGTTTTGAAAATAAAACTAAAAAATGAAAACCTATTTTAATTCTTCACATAAATTTTCTATTATTATCCAACATACAAAAATTTATTACAAAACCTATAATTATATAGAATTGATGGTCATATTTTTTCTCTTTTCAAATCTATGTTAATTCATATTTTCATGAAAACATAGATTTATTTGGATCATTTTTCATTAGACAATGCATTTATCTTAAATATCCACATTCATTGTACCAAGGATATGATTATTCTCTAAACCATATAATATTTTAAATAGTTTTTTTCTTATAAATGATATTTTATTGACTATGGAAATTATGATATCTAAAATAAATTAATCAATAATGATGTTCCATAATAAGGAAAAAAATTTATTAATTAAACTGATCAATCAATATATGAGGAATGTATGTAACATGTATTGATGGGTGCCGACTAGAATTATATACCCCGTTGATGAATCAACCAATCTCGTGAGATGTAATTGTTGGATAGAGTTATTAAATATATATTTTTCATACAAATATCGTTAAATTATACTATATTAATAAAAGGACTTGATGATACAAATATCATGATGTCTAATATCATGATCTCTAGTATTAATCACTTCATTGAGAATTTGTTTATTATTATCCAAGATATTACTATATATATTTTCTATGGATGAATTATGTACTCAAATTATCTACTAAATGACATTTCATTTATGTTATTTACATTTTCATATTAAATATTAATTATTTAATCATGATATCTTTCATTATAAATAGACCATACTGAGTATCATTGCAAAAAATTTAGATTTTATTTTCCCCATGATATGAAGATAACATATTTTAATGAGTTCAACAATGTAGAATATATATATTGACTATGTATTATATTATATTTCTAATATAAAATGAGATGAATTCATATATTTAGTTATAAAAAACTTAAAAACTATCTGATCCTTTGCGATACAATCACATGTATATAGTTACCTTGTAATAATGAAGGTATGTTATCTAGAATATTGGATTTGGGGTGGTTACACTATTGATGAATGATTTTAATGTAATGTGTTAATCATCAATTCAAGAATGTAAATTAACATTAAAATAATGATTTTTACTAGAAAATGAAGGCTAATAAAATCGTTATTATGTATAAAAATTTATTTTCACTATAAATTGTTTTTTTCACATTTTGTGAATGAATGTTTGAGTTAATTTCTACCAATTCATAGAATTAAATTTTTTCAATTGAATTATATATTTGGAATCAAATTAATTAAAATAAATAAATATTTTCATCATAAGTGTTGGGATAAAACATTAACCAAAGTTAAATTTTATTATAATAGAAGAGTGTGAAATGAGTTAAATGTGGCTTATACTATTCGATAAGGATTACAAATAAAAAACATTTTGTTATTGCATTGGAAGGTTATATTTAAAAAAACCTCATCCTGTCATTGAAAAAATGGATATTTTGTGAAATTTTAATTTGATAAGAAGATTTATTTTATTTAAATTAAATAAACATTATGAAATTTCACTGTTTATATTAAAATTTATCTAATATATTTTCATAAGAATAAATTATTTTTATGTAAGGTTTTAAATTTAAAGTTTATTATGAAAAAGATATTCTTATTTTATTTATTTATTATTATTTTTTGGTAATGATATAAATATGTAAAACTCATATGTATTAGTGATGCGACATTGTGAAATTCAATGAAAAATAAAAGTAAATGGTTATAACTTATTAAAAAAGGTTTATTTTTAAATTAAGTAATGACTTTTGTGGATCCAAATAAATTATATATACTATTTTAAGAATTCAAATTATAACTCCATTTAAATATTGATCATTTTAAAATGAAATTAGGTGAATCTCACCGAAAATGACTTTAAGGACATTTAATGTCAAAAATTATTGATTTAATTGTTTCTAAAATTTATAAATTTGTTATCATTTATAATTTTAATAATAAATGATTTAAGGTATCAACCATTATCCACATGTGATCCACTTTTACATTTAGTATTTAATTATTTATATTTGAGGACAATATATCTTCTTAATATATTTACGGTTAAAACCTTTGATAAGGGGTCAAACTAAAGATACATGGGTTGGTGTACTCTATAAACATTTATAAACCCTATTGGATGAATGAAATTTGAACCCATATAATCCAATAATTTAAATTTATCCAATTTAAACCCTCAACTTCCTGAATGTTACGAAATATAATTTTAATCATTATAATAATAACAAATGTTCAATTACACTGACTTATACCTGTGAACCTTCTCTATTATATTTTTCACATATTTTGAAGATAATTATCTAGAATAAATCCTACCTAAAAATATTCTTTTCTTACATAGAAATGTTTTATTGGTTTTGTTCAACTTGAACAGACAACCAATTGGTACTTAAGAAGATACTTAAAAGTTATTTCTCCTAAAAGACGAATAACTCTAAACCAAGTTCTATCACATTTATTTATTCTTATACATCCATAAAATATTCTATAACCATGATAAAATTACAACATATGTTTCATAAATGTACATAAACATATTTATATTAATTTCCAACCACTTCTTTATCTCTTTTACCATCGTCTTGGAAATGAAAATTTTTCTCGTGCATACTTGTGGACTACATCATCCACAAAGTGATGTGTTTATTTTTTTGACCAATATATCTAATGAATGGTTTTATAACTTACTTTAGTGTGTATATATGTTTTTTATATATAAATAAAATTCTGTAATAGTGAATTATTATTTAACTTTCTTTCATTAAATCCATTAAAAAGTGGGAACATCACTCTTTTATACAAACAATATTCTGGAAAATAAAATATTAAAAAACTATAAACATTATTTGGAATTAAAATTTTTAAAAAATAAATATTAGTAAATTCTAAGTGAATAATAACTAATATGTTAATTCATAATATGGTTATATAATGAATTCATAATGAATCAAAATTTATTATATGTGAGGTTAAGAGTATAAATGATGAATGTCAAGAATAAAAAAATGGGTTTTCGTCAAACTCTTATCTCTATAAGTCATATCCAAAATTAAATACTTGATTCATTTTAGTGGGGTATATTTTATCCAATATATATTTTAAAAGAGAACTATTATTTATTTCATTCATAACATGTATTACCAAGTGTTGAGCAATGTTTGATTTATTATAATAATATAATTATTTTATTTCATAGTTATAACATATTGGTTAAAGTGAAATATATGAATATTTGTAATTTAATTATGATGTATTTATCATATTATTACTCAATACAAATTTATTGATGAATTGTTAGTAAATAAGCACTTATTTTCCAATAAAGTAATATTATTATTCAAAAGTTCATTTTTATAAAATATATTTATTACTTTTTGTGATAAAATATTTCAAATATTTTCAACCAGTTTTATATGTTTTATTCTTTAAATTATATTTCATTTATTATTTTTTAATATCAAAATAGCTAATGGTGAAATTTTATTATTTTTCTGAAAGGATTAATTCTTTGATGATAAGTAAAAAAATCTGATTTCTGTAAATCTATCATTTATATTCATTAAAAACCCCCATTATTTTTGAATTTGATATCAAACTAAAATAATAATTATTTATATCTATAAAATTTAATTAATTATATTTCATTAATCAGTAGATAATATTTTTTATATGTTTTTTGTGATCTAATAAATTTTTTTGTAAATATATTTTATTGTGATTTTTGAGTTCTATCTTTAATTATTAACATAAATATACATAAAAAGACTAATGAAAAAATCATACTATTTTTGGAATTATGGGCTTAAAATTTGGTTAAAAGTTCACTTATATTTTTTTCATTTTGAATAGTATTTTTGAAAACTCATTATCACCTAAGAAATGTTATATTTAGTCATTAAGGATTGAAAAAATGTTTTAAGGCCTAAAATTTTTCCAAAATATTGTCACTATTTTACTAGATTTTCTTCAACCATTACCATATATATTTAAATTTTTGTTAACTTCATCAAAAATTTCATTTATAATAAACTATATATACTTATAAATAATTAATAAAAACAAAATGTCACACTCTCTGATTAAACATGTTTAAATTTTTGTAAAAGTTCTAAAAAAGATATATTTTGTTTCAATTGGTAATTTTGAATATTAATTAATTATTTAGGATATTTATTTATTTTAAATTATTAATTATGAAATCATTTTCCTAAATTTATATGCAATGTCGACATAGTGTGTGTACAATAAATTGAAAAATTCTGTAAATGTAAATAAAAAACAAAAGGAAATATTTTTTTTGGATAGTTATATTTTACCATTAATTTTACAGTTATATAATTAATATGTGATATATGATAAAATTATATACTTAAATTCTTATATAATATAGAGGATTTTAAAATGAAATTAAATAATTAAATCAAAATACGAAAGTAATTATAAGGCCCCAGCCTTAAACCTTACTTAATCTTGAGTTATTACAAGATTACACATTGAGGATCTTTTCAGGTTTAGAGTTTTAGAGAATTAGATCTTGAATCTTGCATTACATTCCAAATTAAAAAAAATTGGTTACATAAAAGGTAGTATTCATTCTTCCCATCAACGGAAACATATTTAAAATAAAACATGGATTCTTTCTTGACACATACTTGACACTATCATCACATATGTACCCTTACCTTGACCTGTGAAAAACATTTCAAAAACTTGCGATGAGCATAAAAAGCTCAGTAAGGGATATAAAAATATTGAAAGGAAACATGAGTACATGTATACATAAGAATGAAATCATACTTTACCCATAAAACATAAGCACTTTAACATACCTCATAAAATCATGAATAAATAATAGAAATCATAAGACCGAAAAGGTAACTTGAGGCATTCATAACATTCTTACGTAGGGAGTAACCCTCTTGGTTACGTTTGGAATACACACCATAGTATATTCCCTAAATCTCTTCGGAGAAACCTTAACGTTTCACTCTTTCGCATTACCCAATGCATTGGAGAGCTATATCGGGCTCACCTGCCGTTAGTTTATCACGGAACCACCCGTCTTCATAACAATGCCCAAGAACCATAACATAATCTTATCACATAAAACATGCATAAAGGAAACATAACATTTCCACCTTTAAATAACAAGATATCAATACAAAACATTGATATAAATACATTATGAAAACCATTTTCAATACCAAAATAAAAGAAAAGTAAAACATGGTATTTATTTTTCTTTTAAAAAGATGGTATGGCTTGTAGAGGAAGTCGAAACTCAAATAATGGCCACGGTGGCGGAGAAGTCGTTGTTGCCCCATACGTACGACAAAAAAAATTCCCTTTTGTCATTTAATAAACACTTCGTATAAAAAATATTCCTTTTTAATAAACAAAAAAGTCAAATGGTTTTATACACTGTATAAAAGAAGGTTGTGTATAAAACAGAATATGCCTTCATGAAAGGAGATTGAGATGAAGTCCCTTACAAAGACTATATCCTTGGTTTAAGGACAAATCAATTACATAATTGTGTGTGACAAACGAATACACCAAATATAAGTGGATATTAAGTGTAAAATAATCAAAGGTCATTCACACATATTCAAAGGATGAAATATTCAACAACTATTTGTTGAACCCAAAGAAATCGAAATTGGGTTAAGAAGTTCCCTTGACAGCCTAACGGCGTCACATCAAAAAAAGGGTTTCTCATCACTTGGACATAATATTTACATCAATAAGGATATATGAGAACATATCCCAACATAAAAATATGTAAATTAAAAGACCCAACAAAGTAAGTCTTTTAAAAAGAGGAGGGTGAAAGGTTCCCTTACCGACATGGGTATCTTTCGAAACATATGCCCCGTGAAAGAAGGACAATAGAACATTGATGTAAATACTCATAAATGAAAGAATATTACACAATGAGTAAAATAATGGTCAGTACATACACCACTCAAAGGAAATTGTGGCAAATGTAGCATAAATCTCACAGGAATAAAAGTGAGATGAAAAATCCCTTACGAAAACTCGGCAGCCTAACGGCGCCACTTAAAATTTCCAAAAATGGATTGATGAGATCAAATAGGGTATCTCATAACATTAAAATAAAATTTACAGCAAGAGGAATATAAAATAACATCCCCCATCATAAAAAATAGGAGCTTAAAAGAAGTGACATAAAGGAGTGTACTTAAAGAGAAAGAGAGTGGTTAAATCTCTTATGAAAATTCGGCAGCCTAACGGCACCACTCAAAACTTCCCAAATGGATTGATTAGAGAGAATATGGTCTCTCATCATGTGTACATAAAAATTAAAGTAAGAGTAATATAAAATAACATCCCAATCATAAGAAAGATGAGCTTAGAAGGAATGACATAAAAGAGTGTACTTAAAAAGAAAGAGAAGAGTATGATCCCTTACCTTGGGTCCGACATGACTCGATCGTTCTTTAATCTCCTGAATAATAAACTTGAGTTAATTTATAATTCCTTAAGAAACTTTTTCAAGTTCATTATTCCTTTTATATCACTTATTACCATGTCATAAACATTATTTAATCATTTAAGTTAATAATATTTGTTTTTCTGATATTTGGTTCTTAAGTCGAAAGTGGACTTCTTACAATTACATGTTGTTCGTGTGTCCAAATTTTCATTATATCCAGAATTGTATTCATGATTTAGATATCATATATATCATATATATTCAGTATATTCATGCGTTTATAATATTACATAACATTTAGAGTTAAGAAATGAAATGCACCGTTCATGGAGATGGTAAGCCGTACGTACGCATGAACGCTACATCCATTTCTATTTAATATTTAATGGAATTAAAACATAATGGTACATAATATAATTTTAATTCCAGTATGGTATCATATATAATATCATTAAATATATCCTTTATACGTACCACATATGGTATTAATGAATCAAATCACTTTGAGGGGGTGGTAGTCCGCACTTCCTTAAATGAAGATATCGTGTTTACCCATAATGGAAACCATAAAGGAATGCCATAAATGAAAAATACAGAAGCTTAAGTAAAATATAAACATATTATATATCATATATAAATATATTTTTATATTAATGGCCACCTTTGAAGGTGTTAGAATAATGTTGAACAATCATCGTTTCGGGAGGCAGAAATTCGCCATCCACAGAAACAGTATGTTCTTTAACCATTAGATATAGGTGTGTGTAAGTGTAGCTCGAATACTTATTATAACAAAATACTAGTATATTAAAGATACTTTAGTTGTTACAAAAGAAAAGAATAAAAAGATTTTAGGTGGTTGGATATGTAAAATAAAACAAAAGGACTCAAGTGAAGACATTACCTTAAAATCAGGTAACTTCCATTGATTTGAGCTCAAAGGCTTCCTTGGAAAGGATTATGACTAAATTGAGGCTTCAAGGAGTTATAGAGGGATGTGGAGAGACAAAATGGGCAGCGTTTGGCCGAGCCAAAGGCTTTGGAAGTGTGGGTAAGGAGGGAGAGGTGGGGGCCTTTTATAAGAGGAGAGGAGGGGCACTCTTGTAAAGTTACAAAATGTTACATTATTTTCAAAAGAGTTTCGAATTATAAAGGTCCCACATTTATTTATTTCAAGTATAAGGTGATAAGGGTTCGCAATCCACTCATCCAATAGGTTTTGGACATGTTTATGTCCTAGATATTACATTATCTTTCAATTTTATTTAAATCGTTAAATAATTAGGTCATCGCTGCATAATCATGATGTCATATATAATTTAATTTATCTAAAGTCTAAAAATTATAAAAAAAATACTATGTTTTAGGAAATATTTTTAGCTTTCCAATGACTATTTATAGTAAAAAATATGACTTGTATAACCCCATGTAAAAAGTGTTTTAGTAAACCATCTCATGTTTGTGTAATTTTTACTTTAACATTAAATAAAAAGATATTTATGTCATTTCCCAACCAAAGTGGCTCCATGGAGTCCCCAAGTTTACCCATGGATTTTATTGGTCGGCCATGACACATCCAATTAGGGAAGGACATGTGTCTAGGTCATTTTATATTATTAAAACGTTATTTTTACCATAAACTACACTAATTACCTCTAATCGCGATTAAAAACTTAATAAGTTACTATTCACCAAAAAAATTATTTTTATCCCATTGGACCACATTTTATTTCTTAATTAAAAGCATGTATGTCAGATTTTTGAAATTCAAAACAAAAAGATGGAAATATTTCATTTAAACGGAAAATTCAGTTTTTTATAAATACCACTTAGTGGTTTCACTATTCATCAAAAATTGCAGTTTTTCAGAAAAAAAACACAAAAATTCACCCTAAGCTATATTTGATATTATTAATTCATAAATTAAGTCTATTTTAAAAAATTCAAAACATATAATTCACATTAATTAATTTAATAATTAATTATCGCTGTAATAGCAAATAGCGTGTTTTTATGAAACAATATGTATCAAACAATTGACACTAGTTTAAGTCTGATTTCAAAGTGAAATTAATTCCAATGACCACTATTGGGTTTAATGGTAAAAATATATTCTACTTTAACTTTAAAACCATTTCAAAAGATAATCTAATCATATAAATAAATTAGATTAAAAAGAGGTTTTGAATTAAAATACAACATTTTACACTATTCATTAAAAAATGAACTTTATCGGGATGATACCAAAAATTTACACAAAGTAAATTTTGATGTCCCAATTCTTAAGAAGATTTTTATTTGGTCCAATAGAATGTATAAGATTAAACAATACTATATTTAATGACGGTTCTCCATCAAAAGGCGATAAGTGAACCTTTAGTGAAAACTAGGGGATATACGCCTAAAATTGAATTCTTTCCGTATTTTAAGCCTTTATCTTTTATTGGATAAATGTAAAAACAATTAAAAACATATATAATCATATCTTAGTTATTTATATCCATTCCCTCCAATACAACGGCTACATGTTAACTACCATTTAAAATAATATTATTTTATTATTAGAGTGCAACGTAAGATTCCCAAGAAACTCGTTGTTGCGTGTTGGGTACGCCATCGAGCATAGCGTCCCCTTTAATGTCATATTAATATTTTATTCACAAATATGGATAAATACGAAAATGTAATATTATTTATTTACCTGGGGTGTTACATCCTTCCCCCCCTTTGGGAATTGTGTCCTCGCAATTTTTAAAATTGAGCTTGGAAATATCCTTGAAAGTCCCACATCGGAACACGAGTCGGTAAAACAATCACTTTAAAATAATGGAAGATAAGTACATAGGTCACCCGAGTTAACCCATACCAGGGTTCCATGTAGAAATTCATGGACATGGAAGAAAAAGAAAAGGGTCATGTTCTTGAGGGAGAGTGATAGTAAACATGTCTAGGAGAATTTAACCATAAGAAATTCATAAACATGTGATGGGTTAAGCGGTATTTATTCCCTATTAGGAAAAGTTAATAGACAACATTTTTGTTTTAAGTTAATTTTTATTGAGGAATTTATTCATAAGGAAACATAATCACTTATCATGTTGACTTTCAACTTTTACTAGATTCCTTAATCAAACTCATATATTTTTCCAAAAGACGAGTATTTAGGGAGACTTGTTCGTATTAAGAGTACTATAATCAACTTCTAGAGAGTCACCTATTCCACAAAATATAACTATATACTTCCTGTGTCTTTAGACTTTAACCAACCCAAAACCAAAAAGGTTAGTACAAGATCAGATAATCCAGAAAAGGATAACCATTTATAAAAAGAAAATATATTCTTAATTTCCAAAATTTGTCCAACAAAACCCAAAGTTCAATGAGGACCATTCTATAATCAATTTGTCCATAAAATTCTTCAAAGTAAACCAAACTAAGATTAAAACCCAAATATTTGAAGGATTTAGTCACATAGTCTTCCAAGTTAAATCGTAACATTTATCTCCAAACAACATCAGTTGCTCTTAATGTCTCGTATTGAAAAGTAATTAACCTAATCACATATCCTCCATGATAGGTTAATAAATTTCCATAGATAATCCAAAATCAACTTACTCTTAATTCATAAAATAATCTAACTAAAAAGAATCAGTCAAACTAACCAGGGACTTCACGTAGTCTAGTGGTAGGCGATAAATACCAGTCACACTTTGGTTGTGGGTTCGATTCCCACAGCTTTGTCCGACGCGACGGGTTGTCACACGGTCTGCGTGTTGTCCTTTTTCCAAAACTATATAATTATTAAAAAATTTCCCAAAACGAGATAAAATCTTCAAAAATAATAATAACATATTTTAACCTCAAGTTTATCTCATGCCATTCATTTTCCATCATAACATATAATAACCCATAATTACCTCAAAAGTAAGGTTCATATAAACTCTAATAGTAACCTTTATAATTATTACCGGAACTTCCACATCGATTGGTCATCTCGTTCATGATGCATTATAGATCATACCAAGGTTCAAGTGGTTGATCATGGCTCTTTTCTAGTTGGTTTAGAACAACCACGAGTTTCCTCATTGAATCCCCCATTTCCTCCAGTATCTTTATCAGAGAACCACCACAGTTTCCTTCAAACCTATTGTCACTTTGGTGCCTGCTATATCCATCCATTTACTAAAACCAAAAAGGTTAGTGTGAGTATATCAACAAAACCATCATGTACTAATGAGGAAGATAAACACTAAGATATACTTACTCATTCACTTTATCTAAAAATAGGACTCTTTCTGAAATCTTAACCATTATGGTAATGTCACTTATGCTTAGAGAATACCCTAACCTCTAAAGTTATCTAAACCGACCTTTGATACCAACTATAAGGCCCCAGCCTTAAAACTTACTTAATCTTGAGTTATTTCAGGATTACACATTGAGGATCTTTTCAGGTTTAGATTTTTAGAGAATTAGATCATGAAACATGCATTACATTCCACATTAAAACAAATTGGTTACATAAAAGACAGTATTCATTCTTCCCATCAACGAAAACATGTTTAAAATAAAACATGGATTCATTCTTGACACATCCTTGACACTATCATCACATCAAGTACCCTTCCCTTGACCTGTGAAAAACATTTCAAAAACATGGGATGAGCATAAAAAGCTCAGTAAGGGATATAAAAATATGGAAAGGAAACATGAGTACATGTATGCATAAGAATGAAATCATACTTTACCCATAAAACATAATAACTTTAACATACCTCATAAAATCATGAATAAATCATAGAAATCATAATACATAAAAGGTAACTTGCGGCATTCATAACATTCTTATGTAGGGAGTAACCCTCTTGGCTACGTTTCGAATACCCACCACAGTATATTCCCAAAATCTCTTTGGAAAAACCTTCACATTTCACTCCTTCGCGTTTCCCAGTGCATTGGAGAGCTATATCGGGCTCACCCGCCCTTAGTTCATCACGGTACCACCCGTCTTCATAACAATGCCCAAGAACCATAACATAATCTTATCACATAAAACATGCATAAAGGAAACATAAAATTTCCACCTTTCAATAACAAGATATCAATACAACACATTGATATAAATACATTATGAAAACCATTTTCAATAGCAAAATAAATGAAAAGTAAAACTTGGTATTTATTTTTCTTTTAGAAAGATGGTATGGCTTGTAGAGGAAGCCGAAACTCAAATAATGGTCACGGCGACGGAGAAGTCATTGTCGCCGCATACGTACGAAAAAAACATTCCCTTTTGTCATTTAATAAACACTTCGTATAAAAAATATTCCTTTTTAATAAACGTAAAATTCAAAGGGGTTTATAAACCGTATAAAAGAAGGTTGTGTATAAAACAGAATATGCCTCAATGAAAAGAGATTGAGACGAAGTCCCTTACAAAGATGGTATCCTTGGTTTAAGGACAAATCAATTAAATAATTATGTGTGACAAAAGAATACACCAAATATAACTGGATATTAAGTGTAAAATAATCAATGGTCATTCAAACATATTCAAAGGATGGCATATTCAATAACTATATGTTGAACCCAAAGAAATCGAAATTCGGTTAAGAAGTTCCCTTGACAGCCAAACGACGTCACATCAAAAAAGGGTTTCTCATCACTTGGACATAAAATTTACATCAATAAGGATATATGAGAACATATCCCAACATAACAATATGTAAATTAAAATACCCAACAAAGGAAGTCTTTTAAAAAGAGGAAGGTGAAAGGTTCCCTTACCGACATGGGTATCTTTCAAAACATACGCCCCGTGAAAGAAGGTCAATACAACGTTGATGTAAATACTTATAAATGAAATAATATTACACAATGAGTAAAATAATGGTCATTATATACACCTCTAAAAGGAAATTGTGGCAAATGTAGCATAAATCTCACAGTAATAAAAGTGAGATGAAAAATCCCTTACGAAAACTCGGCAGCCTAACGCCGCCACTTAAAATTTCCAAAAATGCATTGATGAGATCAAATAGGGTATCTCATCACATTAAAATAAAATTTAAAGCAATAGGAATGTAAAATAACATCCCCCATTGTAAAAAAGAGGAGCTTAAAAGAAGTTACATAAAGGAGTGTACTTAAAGAGAAAGAGAGAGGTTAGATCTCTTACGAAAATTCGGCAGCCTAACGGTGCCACTCAAAACTTCCAAAATGGATTTATGAGAGAGAATAGGGTCTCTCATCATATGACCATAAAAATTACAGTAATAGTAATATAAAATAACATCCCAATCACAAGAAATATCAGCTTATAATGAATGACATAAAAGAGTGTACTTAAAAAGAAAGAGAGGATTAGGATCCCTTACATCGGGTCCGGCTTGACTTGATCGTTCTTTAATATCCTGAATAATAAACTTGAGTTAATTTCTACTTCCTTAAGAACCTTTTTCAAGTTAATTATTCCTTTTATATCAATTATTACCATGTCATAAACATTATGTAATCATTTAAGTTAATAATATTTGTTTTGCCGATATTTGGTTTTTAAGTCGAAAGTGGACTTCTTACAATTACATGTTGTTTGTGTGGCCAAATTTTCATTATATCCAGAATTTTATTCGTGATGTAGATATCATATATATCATATATATCCAGTATATTCATGATTTTATAATATTACATAACATTTAGAGTTGAGAAATGAAATGCATCGTTCATGGAGACGGTAAGCCGTACGTACGCATGAACGCTACTTCCATTTCTATTTAATATTTAATGGAATTAAAACATAATGATACATAATAGTATTTTAATTCCATTATGGTATCATATATAATATAATTAAATATATCCTTTATACGTACCACATATGGTATTAACGAATCAAATCACTTTGAGGGGGCAGTAGTCCGCACTTCCTTAAATGAAAATATCGCGTTTACCCATAATGGAAACCATAAAGGTATGTCATAAATGAAAAATACATAATATTAACTAAAATATAAAAATATTAGATATCATATAGAAATATATTTTCATCATAATTTCCACCTTTGATGTTGTTAGAAGAATGTTGAACAATAATCGTTTCGGGAGGCAGAAATTCGCCATCCACGGAAACAGTATGTTCTTTAACCATTAGATGTAGATGTGTGTAATTTTAGCTCGAATACTTCTTTTAAAAACATCCTAGTATATTGAAGATACTGTATTTGTTACAAAATAAGTGAATAAAATGATTTTAGGGGTTTGGAGAAGTAAAATAAAACAAAAGGACTCAAGTGAAGACATTACCTTAAAATCGGGTAACTTCCTTTGATTTGAGCTCAAAGGCTTCCTTGGAAAGGATTCTGCCCAAATTGAGGCTTCAAGGAGTTAGATAGGGATGTGGAGAGACACAATGGGAAGGGGTTGGTGGATCCAAAGACTTTGTAAGTGTGGGTAAGGAGGTAGAGGTGGGGGCCTTTTATAAGAGGATAGGAGGGGCACTCGTGTAATGTTAAAAAATGTTACTTTATTTTCAAAAGAGTTTCGGATTTTAAAGGTCCAAAATTGATGTATTTCGAGGATAAGGTGATAAGGGTTCGAAATACACTCATCCAATAGGTTTTTTACATGTGTAGGTCTTATATATTACATTATCTTTCCATTTTATTTAAATCGTTAAATAGTGAGGTCATCGCTGCATCATCATGCTGTCATAAATAATTTAATTTATTTAATGTCTAAAAATTATAAAAAAATACTATGATGTAAGAAATATTTTTATCTTTCCAATGACTTTTTATAGTCAAAAATATGACTTGTATAACCCCATGTAAAAGGTGTTTTAGTAAAACATCTCATGTTTGTGTCATTTTTACTTTAACATTAACTAAAAAGATATTTATGTCATTTCCCAACCAAAGTGACTCCATGGGGTCCCCAAGTTGACCCATGGATTGTATTGGTCGGCCATGACACATAAAATGAGGGTAGGACATGTTTCTAGGTCATTTTATTTTATTAAAACATTATTCTTACCATAAACTACACTAATTACCTCTAATCGCGATTAAAAACTTAATAAGTTACTATTCACCAAAAAAATTATTTTTATCCCATTGGACCACATTTTACTTCTTAATGACAACCATGTATGTCGGATTTTTGAAATTCAAAACACAAAGATGGCAAAATTTCATTTAAATGGAAAAATCAGTTTTTTATAAGTACCACTCAGTGGTTTCACTATTTATCAAAAATTGAAGTTTTTCAGAAAAAACCCAAAAATTCACCCTAAGCTATATTGATATTCCGAATTCAAAAATGAAGTCTATTTTACAAAATTAAAAAAATATTAGTCACATTAATTAATTTAATAATTAATTTCCGCTGTCATAGCAAATAGCGTGTTTTTATTAAACAATAAGTATCAAAAGATTGACACTAGTTTATGTCTGATTTCAAAGTGAAATTAATTCCAACGACCACTATTGGGTTTAATGGTAAAAATATATTCTACTTTAACCTTAAAACCAATTCAAAAGATAATATAATCATATAAATAAATTAGATTAAAAAGTGGTTTTGAATTAAAATACAACAATTTACACTATTCATTAAAAAATGAACTTTATCGGAAAGATACCAAAAATTTACACAAAGTAAATTTTGATGTCCCAATTCTTAAGAAGAGTTTTATTTGGTCCAATAGAATTTATAAGAGTGAACAAAACTATATTTAATGACGGTTCTCCATCAAAAGGCGATAAGTGAACCTTTAGTGAAAACTAGGGCATATACGCCTAAAATTGAATTGTTTCCGTGTTTTAAGCCTTTATCTTTTATTGGATAAATGTAAAAACATTTAAAAACATATATAATCATATTTTAGTTATTTCAATCCATTCCCTCCAATACAATGGCTACATGTTAACTACCATTTAAAATAATATTATTTTATTAATAGAGTGCAACGTAAGATTCCCAAGAAACTCGTTGTTGCGTGTTGGGTACGCCATCGAGAAAAGCGTCTCCTTTAAAGTCATATTAATATTTTATTCACAAATATGGATAAATATGAACATGTCATATTCTTCATTTACCTGGGGTGTTACAGTAATGATAATATATAATAATCAAGAAATTAATAAATGATTTAAAATTCATATAAAATCTATCATTGGACATGTGAATGGTATATGTTCAAAAATATAATCATTGGTACATTAATATATCAATTTACCTTTTATTGTATCCTTTATGGCCACTTCAATGTAAATGACATTGATATCTTAATAATCCTAAAAACTATAATATGTAGTTTAAACAAAGAGATAAGGGTTTTAAAAAATACAAATTGAATAGGATGAGAGGGTTTATACTAATAGACATTTTATATCTAAAATATTTCAATTTAATTTCACAATTAAAATAATATTAATGCATATTAATATAATATTTCATTGAATTCTATGATTTCCTCTCCCCTGACTTATAAAATGGTACCACCTATCATCTATTTATTAGACCATTTGGGAACTCTAGTTCAGCAATTGACTTCCCAAATACCATTATAATATCAACCATCATGTCTTGGAGAACACATTTTGGGAAGAATAAAATTTGAATATGTATTATAGTATAAAGAAAGGTTGTTTTTTTGAAGAATAGTTGTAACATTTTTATGAATGTTTCTGTTATATTTCCTCTTATAACACCTTCAAAAATATTCTAACTATAATTCCTAAGCCTTAATACATTACTTAATCATTAATTAAATCATGAATTAATAGTGAGGATCCATTCAGGTTTAGGGTTTTATAGAATTTGGCAATAACAATTAAATTACATCTCAAATATTACAATGTAGACATTTATACTCAGTATCTATTTTTTTCATAAAATAAAAACACTTAAAAAATAATAATTAAAACATGGTATTATCATAAAAAACTTATTAAGGGTAATAAAATAAATAATTAAAACATTAGTCCATCAATACATACAAAACATAATCTCTTTAACATACATCATGAAATCATAAGATTTATGAATAACACATAAAAATCATAAATCATAATGTTAACTTGGGGAATCAATAAAATACTTACATTTTTGCTTTCATAGCTACATAAGGAGTTATGTTGGAATACCCATCAAATTATATTCCCTAAATCTTTTAGGTGAAACATTAAATTCTACCTCTGTCACATTACCCAATGCATTGGAGGGTTATCTCGAGCTCACCCTCCCTAGGTATATCTCGAATCCACCTATATACATAAAACATTCCCATGAAATATAACATTATCATAAAACATGAACAAGAAAAAAAGGAAAGATAACATTTCCACATTGCAATCACAAGATATCAGTTCATGACATTGAAAAAATTAATCCATTATCAAAACGGTTTTAAAAATTTTAATGAAGTGATTTTTGAATCAAAGAGTCTTGTACAACATTGAAACATAAAAAGATATTTAAACATTGAAAAACTCATTTCAATAAAAATAAATACATAAAATTATTTATAAAACATGGCCATTAAAGAGAAGGATTTAGAAAATTAAATCATTAAAATATTTCAAATTTTGTTTTAGTTATTGAATCCCTACCACTAGAGAAGCACTTGAATTGAATTAATTAAAAAAATAACAATAAAGGAAACTATAAATATCAGGATAATATAGAAATTAATGATTTAAAATGTCAAAAGGGTTCTATATAAACCATATAATATAATAAAAGTGCACAATAAAAAGATATGCCTCAATGAAATGAGATTGGGACGTAGTCCCTTTCAAAAATTCGGCACCCTAATGACATCACATAAAATATCAGAAAATGAGTTGAAGAGAGAGAAAAGGGTCTCTCAAAACTTGGAAATTAAATTTACAGAAATAAGGATATAGAATAACTTATCTCAACATAAAAAAATTTATTGTAAAATATATGAAATAAAAGAAGTCTTTGACTAAAAGGGGACGGCGGAGGATTCCCTTAAGAATATATTATCATTACATTAAGAATAAACTTGTGAAATAATTATGTGTGAAAAATATAATTACAGCCAATATAATTAAATATTAAGTGTAAATCAATAATAAGGAATTCACACATATTCATAGAACTAAATATTCAAGAATAAGAAGATCGACCGAAAGAATGGAAATTATGTTAAAAAGTTCCCTTGCCTCAAGTCTGACTTGTCATGTATGTTCCTTGTTCTTCCTAAATAATAAACATAAGATAATTTCTACTTTCTTAAGAAGATGTTTAAAGTATTTTATTCATTTTATATACCTCATTACCTTGATACAACAATTAGTTTATTATTTGAGTTTATATCAGACATTTTGTTGATGTTCAGAACATGAGTAAAAAATGAACGTGATATAATGAAAAATTGTCCATGTGGTCAAAAGTCCATTATCTCCAGATTTTTATTAGTGATTTTAAAATCATATTTATCCAGTATATATTTATTTATATTCATTATATATGTATTTATTATATTTTATAACTTTTGGATTTATGAAACGAAATCACCGTTCATTGATACGGTAAGTCGTACGTACGCATTAACGCTACATTCATTTTTTCCATATTTAAGGAATGAAAACTAAATAATAAATAGGTAAATTTTAATTAAAGAATAATATCAGATTTTTTATATGATACATATGTTAATTAACATCATCCATTATATATTCCATGTTTGGCATGAACGAGTCATATCACTATGAGTGGGCGGTAGTCCGCACTTCCATTTTTAATAGTTATTATAAGAGTGATATATAAATTATTCCACATGTAACCTTTATATTTTTCTAGGATTCATAATTAATTATCGTAGAAATATTATTAATTCATGAGTTAATCTAATTATTTTTTTGGAAGGAATCACTAATCTTTTTTAGTTAAAATGTAAGTTTTTAATGAATTTTATTTACAGGGGTAATAATGTTTATAAGAAATTTTCATGATTGCGATTCTTCAATTAACATTTCTTATAATGTTTTTTAGGAAATAATTTGGAGTTTTGATGTTATTTTATATTTAATAAAATAATTAAAATAGATCAATGTTTATTATGTTAAAGGGAAAACTCCCTTTTGTGACCAGAGGTTTTGGAAAAAGACTAGTGGGTTACCATTGTGTTCCTATATTTCCCTAAATCAAATACATTTAATCATAAAACATTTTAATATAAATTTTTATAAGGGTTAATGTTGAGGATAAAATTTAATAACCTCATAGTTTTATTTATCGAAGATACCATGAATTCAAAATACTATTCATTATAAAGAATTTAATTTGTGGGGAAAAGAGATATTGTATTGAAATTTCAAAATTAAAAGAGATTTCCCTAATTATATAAAAAGAATCCAAAATAGATTATGGTTATGTAATTGATCCATTATTTTAGATTAATGTTATATGTTTAGTATTGGTAATATTGGATCACATTTTTTAGTATTATAGATAGAAGTGTAAAAACTTTTTTAACACCAGGTCTAGGAGTAGGTGTTTATGTTTTTTATAGTCTGTATCAGGGGCATATATTATATAGAATTGGATTCTAGGAACTTTTTCATGTGAGGTTAACATTAGAATCATGGCACCATTATAGGTATATAAGTTTAAGTTTCATTTAATGTTTAATGAAATAAAAACACATTTAAAATTATTATGTCATGATATTTTATGATGATTAAGAATATTATGTGAGATATGTATTTTAACAGAATAATTGGTATCAGTACAAATTTTATTAAAATATATATTTGAGTTGTAATTATTTTATATTTTATGTTCATAAGTTCAAAGGTACTGATTACATATAGGGTCAATATGAACTTTTTTAATAATGTAATTATTGTTAATTTAGGTAAAAATGGTTTTACAATTTGGTAACATATCATTTATTTTACAGATTACCATGGGATGGAATAAAGATCTGGTGGGTATTTGAATAATGTTATTTTTTATTATTTTACTAATTTTTTTGAACAATATATGGTTAAGGAATTTGGAAATAAAACTAGTTATTATGGATTTTTACTTGAGAAATAATGGTTTATTTATCATTTATAAGTAGATATGATTTTATTGTGAAATTATTTCAATAAATGATTTGTATTATTTTTTTATATATTGACATGAAATAGACATTTTTATATTGAGAGTGTTAGGTGTTATTTTAAGATAAATTTTACGTCTATTTGATAACAATATGTGGAAAATCAATATGATTTATTGGGTTTTATGCTTAGATTATAATTTAAAAAAACGTTAAGGTTAGTTAATTATAAAATGATTTATTTTCAACCATTAGTATTATTATTTAGTATTAGAGACTAATATATTAGTTATTTATATTAATTCTTATTCATTTTTTTATTATATTATCATGTGCAAAATATTTTTATGTTTTTAATGGCTAGATAAATATATTTTCATCAATTAATATACAACATGTTCAATTATTTTTTAATTATAAATAATTAATAATTAAATAATATTACAATCCAGTTTGATTAATATATTATATAATGGACAAAACTAATTGAAATGATCAACAAAATAATGAAATTTAATTTATATATTTAAAGAAAATCAAGTAGTTATACTTCCATATGATCGTAATCTAAATGGTATATAAATTCCCCGACTACAAGAAAAAGGATTTTCAAATAAAACTATAGTACAATTAAAATAATTTTCCTTAATTTATGAACTTTTCCTCACAACATTGGATTATTGTTTTTTAGTCAAAAAAATTCTCCAAATAATTCACATTCTTGGAAAAAATATTCTATATCACACTCTATAATGAATTGAAACATAGTTTTTCCCTAAATGTTTATTTTTTAACATCCTAATAATTTTTATTATTTTGGATCCTAATAAATTATTATTTATGGAAACCATCATATTTTCATTCTCCCCATTCCAAAAGGATGTGTTTGTAACTCTTTTACCTGATTTGGGTTTTCAAGAATGGTGTTGTAATTTGTTAAAAAATTAACAATCGATAAAATTTTCAAATTTGATGGTTGAAATTTATTACAGGGAATGTGATAAACCATTATTTTAAAATAACACTCTTATGGATTTATTTCTTAACAAATAACACAAAGCATGAAGTTAAATTTGAATTATTATAAAAATATAATTTTTTATTGTGACTATTATAACATAGATGTTAAATTGGAAGATAAAAATAGGTTTAACTAAATTATGCAATATATATATAATTAAATTAATAAATAAAAATATTTTTATTAATTTATATTAATTTGGAACACAAAGTTCAATAATATCATTTTATTATTCAAAAATATTACATCTCAAAAAAAGTTTTAATTATTTATGAAAATATTATAAATAATTGCAACCAACTTTTTAAATTTTATTCAACATAGTTGTGTTTATTATGATATTATGATTTAAAAATTAACATAGGATGATTTTTTCAATATCTCTGGAAATATGGATCGTTTAGTGAATAGTGAAAATGTTGTTTTTTTGAAACATTCATATATTTTCTTTAAAAATTCTCATTATTATTTGAAATTATTCTAAAATTTAAAAAATTATTTTTTTAGTTATATGTAATCTAATCAATTAAATTTGGGTTATATTTATACCTGTTTTTTTAGAAGTTATTTTTCAGTGGTAGAAGCATTTTTTTCTAGAAATTTTTTTTCAATTCATTTTGGGGTTTAAAGAATTTTAAATTTATTCCAATTATAGATTTTGAATATTAAAAAATTCATTTTATATTTGGAATCACTTATTTCTAATTTGGTTGGTGGGTCCTTTGCATTTTATTTCCATTATGTGTAGTAATTATGGTAAATATTTTTTGTATCGTTAAATATAAATAAGGAAACTAAGTATAATAGTAGGTTATAATGACTAAAACTATTTATAAATCATGTCTTTATTTTATGGGATATTGTTTTCAAACAGGATAATTAAATTTTCAAAATTTGGGTCTATTATTTACATTTACATTTGATTACTTCCAATATATATTTTTATATAATGAATTAAAACAAAATGTAAATCCCTTTGTTTTATTATCATTAAATGTTTATTAAAGGGATATTAGAATTTATCTTCATTTATAATTGGATTTTTAAATTAAAATTAAATTCTTTGTACATTTAATTTATTTTTAATTTATACTTATTAAATAAATATACTAAATTTGTACAGAAGGAAAAAATAGTTATTGCAAATAAATTATAAAAATAAATATATGAATTTAAAAACATGTTATGTAATTTCATGGGGTTGAAAATAGTGTCCCATAAATTTTATTTAAATATATTACATATATGAGATGGGTTAAAATATTACCTTCAAATTACATTGTTTTCTTGATGAATTTACTGTCAAAATATGTAAATTGTTCCAAAATATAATTAATAATATTGTATAATAAAAAATAATGAGAATTTAAATTTATTTTACTAAATTATTTAAAATTAAATAAAATACAACAATTATTAAAGATAATTTTAAATGATTGGAAACCTAACCCAAATTTCCTTTATGAGTGATTTTTTATTTTATTTTATTTTTCTTGACCCTAAAACAGTATCAAAACCTTACATCACTATAATCATAAAATGGTCCGCATGGTGTTAAAATTTTTTATAAGGGTGGAGAAAATACCCCAAACATGTCAAAGTATTATTTTATGAGATTATTAAACTCATCCACATCCTTTGATTGGGATATATGCTTTATGTGATTCCAAGTGATCCCCTTCCCTCACATATAAAAGGGAACATCCTCTCATCACTTACTTTAAACTATATATTACCATAGACTAAAACATATAGAAAAAAAATACCTTTATAACATCTTTATCCATGTACAAGAAATTCTAGTATTGGTACAATACCACCCTCATAGAGAATAAAGTATAAAGAAATATAGGTTCTCTAAATAAAGGATAAAACCATTAACTATAATGTGTTGCATATTATTTATTCTTCTATATCAAAAAGATTATATCCATTATGATATAATATAATAGGTTCCATCTATATACTAAAATTTCATTATATTTATGGGATAACCATTATCCTTATCCCCTTTGATAAAATGGGGAATGAATCCATCTTTAATTTGTACATCTGACTAATGCTTCAAGGGCCGATGTATTTCTTATTCCATAAAATCCACACAAAGATAGTTATAATGAATGATTACATATATATGATAATAATTATAAAATTATCATTAATTAAATATAATATATCATCTATTTAATTTCCTTTCCATCCATTGGGAAATGACAACATCATTCATGCACATGTGTGGATTACCACATCCAAGAAGCAATTTGAATATTTTTTAATCATCACATTTCATGGATTTCCTATATAAGTGTACTTAAATAAAAATAGGATATTTATTATAAAATTGTTAGTCAATAAATTTATAAATATTCCTACCTTATTTATCTAATCTTAGTTGAAAAACTGAAATATTACTCATCTTTATGTATAGAATATCATCTTTGTGTTGTAACATAATTCATTTGGCATTAATGAAATTCATAGATTGATGAAAAAATATTTTTAATGGATAAAAATGGAAAATATTTCATTATTTATATTATAGATATTATGAAATAATTATTACTTGTACCAATATGAACAAACCAATGTCATTTTGATGTTATGAACCATGCATCATCAATACACCCATCTTGGAATTAACAAATTGAGTAATTATAAAATTCATAAAATGAAATGAATTAAATGGATTAATGAAAATGTATTATACCTATTATATGATCATAATAAATTTAAATAATTCATACCATTTTTCATATAGGATATAACAAATATATTTTAAATCTCAAACTCGTGGTTTTTGACACATAACGTTAATAAATATATTTTATTATTTTAATGATTTATTTTGAATTTTTTATTCATCAATGTAGACATTAATAACATTATTATATTAATGTATTTATAGGTACATGAAATAATTATTAAGGATACATTTAAATTTCAATAAATGGAATTCAAAATGAATCTTATAATGGAATTTTTTAAAGAAAAGGAAAAAAGAATATTTTAATTTAATAATTATAGAATAAATAGTTTTTCTCAACTCCATAACTATTTTTTGTAGTTTGGATTCCATTAAAATCATTCATATTTTATTCAAAGATAATACCTCATTCCATTTTTTATTGTTAAATTAAAAAATTCTTTATAATGTAATGGATTATTTTATATATATATAAATATAAATATTTTAGTTGTGGGTGAATGAATATTTTTATGAGTATGATGATGGAAAATAATGATTTTATATATTTTAATAATGTTATAGTTATTGGAAAAATTATATGATGATGGTTGATCATGATATATCTCATTATGTTAGTTGATCACTATAAATCTCATGATGAAGTGTAAGCCTGATAAAGATATTGAATGCAATGGGAAAAGGGCCAGAGTTTACTAGTTATTTGATTCTCAAAAGTGATTATTTTAATATTCTATGTAATTTATTTGATTTGTAAGAGTGGTATGGAAATGATGTCCCATGTTACCTATATGACTTTTCCCTGATCGTTATTGATTTCTTATAGAAATATTCTGATTTAAAATGTAAGCAAATGATAGTTTCTTTTAATGGAATGAATATGACAGTTTTGGGTAGAAATTTATGTTTTTAATAAATATTTATAAATGGTTCTAATTTTTTCTAAAAATCCATAATGATTATGATTTCTTCTTTATTTATTTCGTTTAATATTTTTGTGAAAATATTTTTTTTAGGAACTGAATTATTGTGTATGTAATGAATTAATTGAGCTCAAAAATTATTATGTTAAAGAAAAAACACTCTTATATAATCTCATGGATTTGAAATAGACTAATTGGTTTCATAAATTTTTTTTCAATATCCTTTACTGATCTATTGTTTTCTATAAATTTTTAGAAAATTATTTTTTTAATTTGGTATGAAGATGAGTAGAAATTTTCATAAATTTATAGACTAAGATGTTGAAGACACCTAGAATGAAAAATGAATGTCTATATAAAGAACATCATTTATTTTAAAAAATAGATACCATAATGAAATTTCCTACATGAATTTGTTTTTTATAATTTTAATGAGCTATAAAACTAAAAGGTCATTCGGTATGTATGTGATCCAATTTTACATTTTTAGGTTTTATTATTTGTATGACAAAAATTGGTTAATTTTTATTAGTATCAAACTAAAAATTTTAAGGTTATTTTTTGGTAGAAAATATAATATTATGGGTTATAGTTTGTAATATATATGCTACACATGAATTTATTTTTTTATTCATTTAATTAATATTTTATGGATTTTAAAATCAATCAATTTTTATGTCTTTCATAAATTTTTAATTAAATTATTACTAAAATTATAATGGTTCTTCATATCAATTATTTTAAATTGATAAATATTTCATTTTTGAAGATATCTTTGATTACATGGTGTATATACAACCATGTTGATAGATTATATATTCAATCTCAACATACCCCCAGTGATTATATTTTCATTTAATGTTATTTCAATCAATGAAATTATTAATCAAATGTGATCAATGTGATAAAGTTTTACATTTTAATGTTATTTTTATTTTGATTTTTTATTTTTTATGATAACATTACATTAATTAGAATTATATAATACATATACTTTAATCAACCAATATTTTCTATTAATATTTTTATTCATGTATGTATTGTATGTTTTCATCAATTTCATATCTATGGTAAGTAAAATGATCATGGAAATATATTTAATAAAAATAAAATATAATTCCTCTCTGGTTAATCATGCTTTTCTTTCATGTGTATTTTTTCCTCAAAAAACAAATTATATATGTATTTATTTGTTCCTAAATTTTATATAATTTCATGTTCATTAATATTTTATTTCTTTATAAAATATTAAATTAATTATTTCAAATGTTTTATGTTTGACTCACTATTGAGTTTTAAAAAAGGATGAAAATAATATTGTTTTTTAATATATAAAACATGGATGTAATTTCATATATTCATGAAAATTATTTTATATGAATATTCCTTTTAATTTTTCCATTTTTATTTTAAAATAAAATATTTTTCACTACTTTTAGAATTTTTATTTTTTAATGATATGAGAATAAAATGATAGTTTTCATGTTTTTTTAAAACTGATATAATTAAAATTTAAATGTAATTTCAATCTATGTAAACATATTTTAATTAATTTTATGCTTCACTCGGTATTTGATATTATGATATAATCAAGTTTCATTTTGTACATTTCTTTTATTGATAATGTTTTTTGGATCATTAAAACTTGTTACTTTCCCATGAGTTAATTATGTAATGATATAATATTTATGATAATAGATTTTTTTATATTATTAATGATATGATTAATGTTTTTTGATATTATGAATCATTTATATATATATATATCATTATGTTATTGGTCGATACAGTATATCCATTTAATAAATTGGGTATTTTATTATATCTGTTGAGATACCTATATTATAAATAAACCTAATTTAAAGTTCAAAACACTAAGAATGGGATGTTCATATTATTTAGGGATTAAAAATTTATTCATGGAGATACCAGAATATCCAAAATTTATGTAGGGACTTTATTTCGTGTAATTATCAAGAGGAGTGGACCTCTTGGTGTCGATACATGTTCACAAAGTAATTAATTTCAATGTTAATTCATGTACCTCAATCATATGTTATAAGATCGTGATGTGGTTTCATGTCTCATGATTTATTATCAATGCTTTGTCACTCTTGTGTGTCATGTCGCTTGTTCAATAACGTTTTTATAACATAGACTAATATTTATGTATTTTTATTAGTTAGGTGTGAGTTTTTTTAGTTTTTGTCCTGATCTCACACCATTATTCTTATATCATGCTTACATTTGAAATTTTTTTATATCTCCAATGTCTACTCTTATTGGGAATAGGAGTAAAAATTTTCTTATCTTTCCATATTCCTTGTAACGTCCCATACCTAGGAGCCACTAAACCAGTTCCCTAGGATGGGTAGTTACATGACATCAAGCATGCCTCCCCATACACCAGAGGTTTTTGACTAAAAGAGAGGGTCTAATATGTCTCGTGGGGATACTATACCCTCATTTCTAGAGTAATTCACAATAGATAATAATGTAAATTTCATAACCAATAGTAAAAAGTCGACAACATGCATAAACAACCAACTCCCAAACTGGGTAAAATAATATACAATCATAAATATGTCATTCCATGCAATAATGTTAAGTGAACAAAACCCCAAAATAATGAAAATAGTAGGATCAAAAAAATGGTATCGACTCCATGTTTGGAACCTCACCCAAAAATTACCATGTCATACTCACCTCCCTAGCATAGGGATCTTTCCCTTCTACTAACCTATAAGCATAAAATCATCTCAGGTATGAAACGACAGCCGAAGAAGGGTGTGAGTATAACTCTTTTGCCAACCACCAATAGTGTCTAAAAAATATCCAGTAATGTTAGATAGTGCATTCTTATGATAAATGATAACAAGTAAGGATAAAAAAATCTTTTGGCTATTCTAGACAATGTTTATTTATTTAATACTTCCATTGAATCTGGATTCACTATTTAGGCATTTCATGATATAATCTACTCTTTCCTTGTGTTCAATGGATTACGCACACTCCATGATCTCAAGCATATGGGAATAAAATCAAGTCCTATATCACTCAGAGACACATTATATCAAACCCATAATCCTCACTTCAGAGCCTCAGTCTGGATAGATTGCAACTGTTAGGGGAATAGAACTCCATCCCCTTCCCTAACCAATTCATTTTGGGGCAGAGCTAGAACCTCGGTCCAACTCAACTCGTTGGTGTGGAACATCAAGTCGATACTCCATTCAATCAATCCATATGCATAAGCTTATTTATCATTAACAACAATCAACAATAGCCAACATCATTTACAACATCACAAAAATATGAATAAAGGGGGAAATAACATTATTTCCTCAACCCATTAACACATTCATAATTTATATTACTTAACCCTTTAGCCCCATTTCCCCTTCTCATGCCTATCTCACTAAGAATATTCAAGTAAAGCTAGTCAGTTATCATTTTCCCATTAATCCATTTAACCCCTTTTCATGCCAACCAAACTACTACTTATGTAATGTCCTTGAATTTATGTATAATTTTATTTTAATTATATGGAATAATTTCGAGACTGCGAAATCTACTGGAACGTGATTATGAGGCCCTTAGTGCTCGGAATGATCCGTCTATGTTTTGTTAAGCTTTAATTAGCGTGCGTAAATAGTTTTCCTGAAAATGGGGAATAACTCTTAAATTTTTTTCTGGATTAGAAACTTGAGGGCATCGTTGCATTCAGGATAGTGGGTTTACCCTATATGCGAATTATGTTTAGTCAGCACTGGCCTCCTGTGAGAAAACCCAAAAATAGAATAAATGTAAACAAAAACTAATAATAATTTTATTTTTCAAATTCTTATAACTCATGAACAGTAACATGGATAGAAATTCTGAGACCACCGCTGAACTCATGAGGGTATTCTTTCCTTAGGCTTATACTAACATTGGCCGGTGTGGGAAACTAGAGAAATTTAGTTTTTGGACATAAATAAAATAATTAAGTGGCATTTAGTTTATTTTAAATTCCATATCTTCAAAACGGTAACTCGGATTAAACATATGAGAGTACTGTTGAGTTCGTTGGGGTGTGTTATCCTTAGGCAGAGCCTAACCTCAACTATCGTAGGTTGAGGGTGAATGTAATTAATTTATTGAAATTTTTTTAAGGTACATTTAGTAAATGTGTCAATGGCGTTTTCTAAATTTTGAACTGGTGCCTAGATTAAAAATATGAGGGAACTGTTGAATCCTCAATGCCTGGATTCTCTTAAAGGATACTTTAAATTGACCATAGAATGTCTAGAGAAAAATTTATGTTTTTTGACTTTTTAAATGAAATAAAATAAAATCATTTTGTTATTTTATTTTCATTCATATCCTCTAACAGATAAGAGGTGTGTGGGGGCAGTGATGTCTCAAGACAATAAATGGCATGACCTGTTAACAATAATAAATGACGTCGTTGGGGAATTAAAAAGGTTCCTAATTTCTGAGCCCCCATTAAATCCCCATTTCGTTAATTACCCTCCCCCTCTCCTATATATATGGTTCTTGGGGGAGGTACCGACATAGCTTCACCATGGAACACTTTGCTGAAGGAATGTCGTGACACTGGACCCTTAGAGGACGGATCTAATCCCAGTGAGAGGTGATGGGTGACACTGAACCACAAACCAAAGGGTGACGTATGAGCGGCATCATTGGAAACCTATTGTGGGAATTAAGAACACAACCCACCTTCAATAGTGGACGTTATCTAATGGGTTTACAAGGTTGGTGGTTTATTCGTTTACATATTTTAAATGATTTATCATTCCCCATTCGTGAATAATATGATGAATGTGGACCAACTAACTAATTGGTTGATCCATGATTCATTCGTTTTTGTGGGAGGTTGTTGGAGGGTTTATTTTTTGGGTTTTGATTGTTGTTAATTCAACTGATTAGTAAACCCTTAATCCCCCTCATGTTTACAAGGTAACGTAGAGGGCGCTGACCTAACGAACCCGTACCAAAACCTCTTCTGTCTTGATATCTTTGTGCCTCCATGGAAGACTTCCAGTGTGAAGACACTAACATGCTACATTGGGAATAGTGAGTGGACGCACGCTGCAAGAGGAGGTTGCTTCACAAAGCCACAACGGTCATAGGAGCGGCCGACATAGGCCGGCTGCGGAGGAGGCGCTGCGTGCTGCCGCGCGCCGCTGGTGAGTATAGGTTCACGGCTTGTCAGTTGCGGCGGACAGAGGAGGTATTCGGTGCTTCGGATGGCCACAGAAGATGGAGAGGTGCAACTAATTTACCACTGGTGAGTAGGAGGCAGTGCGAAAAGCACGCCGTCGGTGGACAAGAGGTCGCGGTCGAAGCCATGGTGTGGAAGAACCCGTGCATACGGTGGGTTCCGATGCAACCATGTGGTGCCCATGCGATGCCACCACATTGTAAACTGAATGAAATCCGGGTCGTTTGGGATTTCAGGAGACTGGGGGGTCACACCCTCTACATTAGCTAGGCTGGACCCCCCCCCCCCCGAACCGGGTAGCCACCATAGTATGCCGCCCCTTAGAGGTCGAGCTTCCCCTTTTTGGTCCGCCCTACACGGGTCAGCCCACCCTTTGTAGGATTCCCCCTTGCTGGCTAAGCCGGACCTTGCCACAGTGGGCCGAGCCCGCCGCGGCCCAACCCAGACCGGGACGGGCTGGATCAGACCGGACCCGAGCCCAATCAGGCCCAAAATCACATAAAAGACCATATCTTGGGAACTAGGCATCTGTTTGATGAACCGTCTACGGGGATGGGCCACTTGGATCGAGATTGTCATTTTATATATACTCTAAATCTTTTTTTGAGAAATTTGGAGTAGAAATGGGTTGGATCAAACCCAAATCCAACACGGCCCCTGAAAAAAAAACGCTTAGAACTCATAGACCAGGCATCTAATTGATGTGTCATCTGTCGCGTTGGAACCCTAATGACATGGAAGTCCTTGGGGTTACTCATTTTTTGGAGATTATTATCGGTTGATGTATAATCAATATCTCAATTTTTAGACTTTACAGAACTCAAGCGCACCGGGTGTGAGGAATCCAGTGGCTGGCCGGGAGGCAGAAGTTGGATACAAATCATACAGAGGATAGTACTGAGTGATCCTGTGTGGATCAGCTTCTTGCGGTCCTGTATGGATCATCTCCTTGCGGTCCTATGTGGATCAGCACCTAGCAGGATTGTGTGGATCAGAACCTAGTGGTCCTGTGTGGATCAGTACCTCGTGACCCAACGAGGACCAGCCTTAAAGTGGCCCGTCATGGTTCAGCGATATACCCATCCTGGGTGGATTAGTTCATGTTTGGGTCATTTCGGTGGTTAGTTACCTATCGAATATGAGTGGGTCGGATCCTATGTGGAAAATTGAGCAGGTTATTACCTATCGATCTCGTGTGGGTCAGACATCGTATGGTCAGAAGCAGTGCCTCTTGACAAAATAAGATGATCTATCTTCGCGACTAACCATATGTACTTCTATACTTCATTGAAAACCTAGTTTGAGCAGAGACTCTATTTGAACTAATTCTCTTACTTGTGTGTTACTTTTACCTTTGTGGTGATTTCTTTGTGGTGATAACAGGGTGGTACTTTTTCATTCGTGATGATATCTTCTTGGTGTTACCTGTGTGGTAATTTTACCTTTGTGGTGCTATCTTTGAGTTGTTACCTATGTTGTATATTTACCTTCCTGGTGTTACCTTTGTGATATGTTTCCCACATGTATGAGATTTGTGTATTTTGATAACATAGGTATAAGTATGGGAATATACCTAAGTAGAGTTGATGTATTTCTTTGTGGTTTTTTCTTTTTTAACTTTAAGAGACGTACAGTGTCTCGGGGTCCCTTTTGAGTATCATTATACTCACCCATGCATGGGCTTCACCCGCAACTGGTTTTATCTTGTGCAGATGACATACAACATTGATAGAGGCTGAGGGAGCCAGGAATGAAAGGTTCTCAGAGGTGGACCATTTGGCACGATGTGATGTACAGAATACTGAACGTGAGTTGTACCTACCCATCAGGTAGGATCCATGGTCGGTGATCCAGGAGCAGCTTTTCACATTTCAACAATCGTATACTTTTCAGTTGTACTTGTACTTTTCTAGTTGGGCTTGTATTCCAGACCCTTAATTTCAGCACACTTTTACTACAACAGTTTACTTCGCAGTTGCTTCTTGTTATGTTCTACTTTATGTGTTTGTATAGGTATAAATGAAATGTATTCATGTTTTTAGAGATACGCATTTCTGGTGCTAGTCGCCAGCCCCTGCCCTATGGATGGAAGTCTTGGGTTAGTGATGGCATGGGCCTCGAGTGATGATTAGTGACAATGTGGGATCAGAGGGGTCATTTCTACCAAAGAACTAGGATTTGATATTTTCAATGAAGCAATAGTGTTAAGTGTTATGAGTGTGGTTTTCATTTCAGGGAGTCTAGTGTTGATGCGATGGCCGATGTATCCACACACTAGGACCCTGAATTCTGATTTCTGACTCAGTACACATAATCACTTATTGCATATATCATTGAAAAAAAATTCCTATGATTTCATTTAGTCATCTCAAAAAGTATAACTTAATGACCCTGGCACACCTGTTCCTTATATGGATGGTACTGCATAGATAGACAGTTATGATTCCCGAGAGAGTACCCGATGACCAGTCACCGAGCGATGAGGCTTCGTTGTTGGGCCCTCTTATAGTGTTATAACCTTCGGGTTGTGCACTAGTAGCACCACCACCAGATGGGAAATAGATTCCACAAGCCTTACCAGTAGATGGTGCACACCGACTGAGCGCGTTACACGAATTTCAGAAGTAGAGGCCTATGAGGATCAGTGGCAAGGCAGATCCCCAGGCAGCTGAGAACTGGCTAGAGGTTGTGGCTGGAGTTTTCCACATAGTTGAGACACCAGGATATCAGATGGTGATACTAGATACTAGACTTTATCAGTGCGTGAAAATGAGGATGGTCTGTATGGTGATGAGGCTTCGGTACATGGACCATTTCCCAAGATGGTACCATCGGATTGTGTGCCTTCTATATCATTTCACATTGGTTAGCAGTTACAACCAGCAGTACCGGTAGAGGAAACATGTAGGCATATTTCTTTACATGTGTTTCAGTATCAAACACCCCTCAGGTTCTGTGGAAAACCCGACTCAGAGGCGACCAAGTACTGGATTGAGGTGGTGGATGGGTTTCCATCTAGCTAGGGAACCTTTTGATCATATGGCAGTCCTGGAAGAGAGCTTCTACAGCTTCGACAGGATGACATGTCGATAAATAAGTATTCATCGAGGAATACGAACTATCTATGTTAATCAATGAATATAGTAGGTTTAGTGCTTCCGAGCTTGGACCTCCAAGAAAGGTGCGTTTAGGAACATACAAGCCAGCACTATTCCTCTATGAATTCCTACTTATGTTTGGGTGATAGAGATAACATTTCTGGTTTAATGTTTTATGGATGAGCAGATGCAGCCAATGAATGTTAAGAGATGAAAAGTAGGAAACTGACACCAGTCTCAAAGACTTGGGTGTGTAAAATGTTTCTGGAAGAGGAAGTGATAGGGACAGATTAATCTTCAGGGCATCAGACATGGAAGTGGAGCTAGGAGAGAAGCATTAGGTGGTTTACATTTCAAAATATTACAACCAACGCCTCAATGTGGTCCACACCAGGCTAAGGAAGCTAGCGAGAAGGGGAAGGAAGTAGCTGCACGCAGTCAAGGAGTGTGACCCAAGGGCTCCAAAAATGATTCGAGGTATGGTATGTGTCTACTACTATCTAACCTATTAATATAAATAGGTACCAATCATTCCTTCTTACCAGGACTTTTGTTCAAGACCTAGAGTTTCCAGATAAAATGAATATTATACCCTTATGTCTAGAGATACATTTAGAAGGAGACATGATAATCACCCTTATGTTGATGGTCTGATCTGACCTTTGAGGTGAGAGTTTCGGTTGGAACCTCTTTGTGGTAGTGTCAACACCTTAAGAAATTATATTGGGTATGGACTAGGTACCCACAGCTTATACTCGGATTGACTGTATTTGGAAAAAAGGTTTTGGTTTATCTACAACGTTGGAATGGGGTTATCCTTGGTCTGTGAAGAATGAAACCGAGGCAGCACAGGATAATCTCATGCATAAGAGGGTGCAACTGATCACTCTTGATTCAACCATCCTTACCCTCGTGGAAGCATGAGTTTTTGAATTTTCAGTTCCCAAAATGATTGGTAGAGTCTGGGGACATTTTTTCAAAAGATGTTTCCAGGATTACCTCTTTGAAGGGAGAGTGAATTCTACTTTGGCTAGGTACTGCCAGAGACTTTTACATAACTTCTTCATGGTAGCAACACCATTTCTAGATTTTACGAAGAAGGGGGAGCCATTCTTGTGGATGTAGAAAATTCATCACAGCTTTCAGGAGCTGAGATAGAGACTGATGAGTATAACTACACTACCCATGACCTGGAGTTAGCAGCACTGGTCTTTGTGTTGAAGATTTGGAAGCACTACTTGATGAGTGAATGGTTTACTATTTACTATAATCACAAGAGTCTCATCTATAACTTCCCATGGAAGGACAGGAACTTGGGATGGAGACGACGGCTAGGGTTCCTCAAGAACTATGACTTTGAGATAGTCTATAATCCTGGGTAGTGGAACGTGGTGGAAGACACACTCAGTAGGACGTTATGTCTACAACTGCTGAGTGAGGAGTCGGAGAAGCTAGTCGCACTATGGATACCCTTCATGGATAAAGATGAGGCATCTTACCACCAGTCTATAACTTTCACTCCCCCAATTCTTTTGCACGTTCGAGAGTCACAACTTTGGGATGTTGGCTGTGAGGCTCGATGTGCTTAGATATCCTCAGGAAGGCCTCTTAATAATTTTCTGAAGGTGGGGAGCACGTCTTCCTCTTTATAGGATGCACCATGGTACCAGTGATGCTTTGGGAGGTTTTTTTGAGAGAGTTACATACATCCCCATTAACGGTACATCCATGAGTGTCGAAGATGTACCAGAACCTCCAGCATCAGTACTGATGGCCAGGGATGAAGGAAGCAGTGGTAGAGTTTGTATCACGATGCCTCATTTGTCACCAAGTGAAGACTACACATATTCAATTGAAGTCTTATCCAAGTGAATAGTGGACGAATACCCTTGGAGTTTGAGGAGGGATACCATGTCTTCTAATGGGTCTCACCCCGATGAGGATTACAAAGGTTTGGCCTGGGAGGTTAACTTTCTTTGAGGTTCATCGGACCTTTCTAGATTCTTAGCAGAGTAAGAGAGGTGGCATATTGTCTATCTCTTTTCCCACAGATTCACTGGGTGCATTATTTTTTCCATGTTTCGTAGCTGAGGATATGGGTCCATGATCCATTTCACATTATAGACTAGGGTGAGTTGAACTTGGATGATGGGGTGATATTTACAGAGTTCTTGGTGGAGATAGAGGATCGGTAGGAGCGAGTCCTTCATGGAGGGTCGATCCCTCTAGTGAGAGTCTGGTGGAAACCCTAAGACCTCTAGGAGAGAACATAAGAGGTAAAGGCTCATATTCATTCTCAGTACCCTCATTTGTTTTTTTGCCTTTGTTTTGGCTTTAGGGGACATAAATCCATAATGTGGAGAGGATGTAATGTCCAAAAAATTTTGTACAATTGTTTTTAATTGTATATAATTATTTCGAGATCGTGAAATCTGATGGCACATGATTTTGAGGCCCGGAGTTCCTGAAATGATCCTTTGATGTTTTGTTAAGCTTTAATCAGTGAGTGTAAACAGTTTTCCTAAAAATGTTGAATAATTGTAAAATGGTTTCCTGGATTAGAAAACTGGGGGCACTATTTTGTTCAGGATGGTGGGTTTACCCTAGGTGTGACTTAAGTTTAGTCGGTGCAGGCCTCCTCCGAGAAAACCTAAAAATGGAATAACCATAAATAAAATAATTAAATAAAAATATTTTATTTTTCATATGCTTATAACTCACTAATAGTAATTCGGATTGAATATCTGAGACCACTACTGAACTTGTGAGGGTATGATTTCCTTAGGTTGATACTGACATTGGCTAGTGCGGGCCACCAATGAATTTGAGTTTTTCGCTGTAAATAAAATAATTCAATGAGAATTATTTTATTGTAAAATACAAAACTTCTAAAAGGTAATTCAGATTGAAAATCTGTGGGCACCTTTGTGTCAGTTGTGGCGTGTTCTCCTTTGGAAGAGCTTAAACTCAACCAGTGCAGATCGAGGATAAACATAAATAATTTATTGAACATTTTTAAGGTACATTCAGTAAACGCATGAGTGGTGTTTTATAACTTTTGAACTAGTTCACAGATAAAAAATTTGAGGGCGTCGTTGAATCCATAGTACCGAGATTCACTTAAGAGAGACTTTACTTTTCCATAGTTGTTCGGGAAAAAGGATAAGTTTTCTGACTTTTTAAAATATATGGAATAAAATAATTATATAATTTTATTTTCATTCATATCCTCCAATGGACAAGAGGTGTGGGGGCCAGTGATGTGTCAAGACAATAAATGGCATGACCTTCCAACCCTATGTAACGACGTCAAAGGAGAATTAGGAAGGTTCAAATTTAAGAGTCCTCATAAATTTCCAACTTCATTACATAACCTCCCCATCTCTTATATATATGGAGTTTTGGGGGATTTACCGTCACATCTTCACCAAGCATCGAAGTGCCGATGGAGCCCCGTGATGCCAGACCCTTAGAGGATGAAGCTGATCCCAGTGGGAGGTGATAGGTGACAACGAACCATGAACCGAAAGGTGGTGTATGAGAAGCATCATTGTGAACCTATTGTGGAAATGGAGAACACGACCCACCTTCAAGTGCGAACATTCTCCCATAGGTTTACAAGGTTGGTGGTTTATTCGTTTAGGAATTTTAAATGATTTATTCTACCCAATTCTTGAAAAATACAACGAACACGGACCAACCGACTAACGGGTTGATTTGCGATTCATTTGTTTTGGTGGGAGGTTGATGTGGGGTATCTATGTAGGGTTTTTATTATTGTTAATTAAATTTATTATTAAACACTTAATCCCTTTCATGTTTATAAGGTAACGCGGAGGGTGCGGGCCTAACGAACCCGACCCAAACCCTCCACTATCTTGGTATACTTGCGCCTCCATGGAAGACCACCAGTGTGGAGACATGGACCAAATAAGTTGGGAATATCATGTCGATGCATGCTATAAGAGGAGGTCATGGCACAAAGTCAAAGAGGACATCATAGCGGTCGGCACACGCTGGCCACAGAGGAGGCGGAACACGATGTCGCATGCTGCAATTCAGTAGAGGGTTGTGTCTCGTCAGCTGTAGTGGATGGAAGATCCAAAAGACACTAAGGTTGACCGCATAAGGATGGGTGGCATGGAAAACTCGTTCCCTATGATTAGGAGGTGGCGTGACCAGCACATCGCCGGTGGACAAGAAGCTAGAGCCGATGCTGGGTGGAGGCCGAACCCGCACCTCCGGCGGGTTCCGCTGTGACCGTCGCATACCGGACAGCCTTTGAGCCATTCGGGAGTTCGAGAGATTGGGGGGGGTCACACACCCCTTGTCACCTAAGCCGTACCATATCCCACCTCCAGCCCGTCCACACTCCACTATGGTTCTACCACCACTCTACTGGGTCGGCGCCCTAGTAGGCTTCCTCTTGTGGGTTGCCGCACTAGCGGGCCGCCCCTTGCGGGCCACCCAATATAGGTTAGGCTGCCCGTTGCAGGCCACCCCCTTGAAAACCGGGCCGAACCTTGTCCTAGTGGGCCAGGCCCGCCGCGGCCAATCCCAGACCAGGTCGGGTAGGGTTGGTCTGACCGGGTTGAACTGGACCCGGTCCCAAAATCACAAAAACAGCCATATCGTGGGAATCGGGGATCTGTTTGACAAACCGTCAGCGACACTAGGACTCTTATATTGAGACTGCCCTTTTTTCTATACTCCACTTAAGTTTTTGATATAGTTTAAGTATGGCCTGTTTGGATCGAACCAAAATCCAACCGGGCCCCGAAACTTAAATGCTTATGACTGATAGACCAGGCGTCTGATTGACGCAAGGTCTATCACATTTTAACCCTTACGACATGGAGGACATTGGGATACTCCTTTCTAGATCTTATTAGCACTCATGGTATGACCGATATCTCATGTGGTCGACTCTATGGAACATGAGCACACCAGGTGTGAGGAATCTAGTGGGTGGTAGTGAGACATAGGTTGGAGACAGATCATACGGAGGATAGTACCAATCGATTCTGTGTGGATCAGCACCTAGAGGTCTTATGTGTATTAGAACCTAGTGGTCCTATGTGGATCATCACCTAGGGGTCATGTGTGGATCAGCACCTCATGACCCTATGAGGACCAACCTTAGAGCAGCCTATCATGGTTCATTGACATACCGATCCTAGGGGAATCAGATCATGTGTGGGTCATTGCAGAGGATAGTTACCTATCGTCTATGGGTGGGTCGGATCTTGTTTGGATCATTGAAAGAGTTTGTACCAATTTATCCTATGTGGATCAGACTCTGTATGGTCAGACGTAGTTCCTCTTGAAGGAATAAGATGATCTAGCTTCATGACTAATCATTTGTACTTCTATACTTCACCAAAAACCTGGTTGGAGCTAAGACTCTATTTAAACTGAGTATTTTACATGTTCTGTACATTTACCTTCATGGTGATATATTCGTGGTGATTCACATGTGGTTATTTTCCCATTGTGGTGATATCTTCACGGTGTTAACTGTGTGGTACTTTTCCTTCGGGGTGTTATCTTCAAGGTGTTACCTGTGTGGTGCTTTTATTATTGTGGTGTTACCTTTTTTGTGTTACCTTAGTGATATTTTTCCCTCATGTATGATATGGGTATATCTTGATTACATAGTTATATGTATGGGAATATAAATATGTATAGTTGATGTATTTCTTTATGATTTTTCCTTCGTAGAAATTTTGGAGACTTACGGGGCCTCGAGGTCCCTACTGAGTATCGTTATACACACACCTGCATGGGCTTCGTCCACACCTAGTTGTGTCTTGTCTAGATGACATATAGCATTGATCGAGGGTGAGAAAGCTAGGACTGGATGGTGCTCAGAGGAGGAATATTTGGCATGACGCGGCGTATGGGCTACTTATCGTGAGCTATACCTACCCTTCAAGTAGGATCCGCGGTGGGCGATCCTAGAGCTGCTTTTCACTCTTCAGTTGTTTTGTACTTTTCAGTGGTACTTGTTCTTTTATAGTTGGGCTTGTATTCTAGCCCCTTACATTTTTCACACTTTTACAACATAAGTTTACTACACAGTTTCTTCTTGTTCCATTCTACTCTATGTGTATATACAAGATTAAAGAAAATTCTTTCTTGTTTTTAGGGATATGCCTTTCCGGTTCTAGTCACCAGCCCTTGGCCTATGGAAGGCGGGATTGGGGTAGTCATGGAATGGGCCCTGAGGGATGGTTCATGAAATCTTCGGCCATTACCAAACCTATGTGTATTACTAAACCCCAATTACACATCCCTCAATCATATTAACAAATTCATCAGCAGATTTATGTTCTTGCACAGTGGACTAATACTTACTTAGCTAAAATCTAGGTATGGGAAATTGGCACACCCCACAGGTTTCCAAAATTTGGTCGCGTCGTCCCCCTTTCATCCCATGGGGATCAAGAGGGGTTCAATTAACCATTTATAAAACCACTAAATCGCACCATGTCAAAGGCACCAAGAACTCATCAAATAGGGCATGAATAAAAACCCTACATGCACAAATTTACACAAAAACCAGGAGATAATACTTCTAGAACACCTACCTTGAATCCATTAGTGAACGACCTCTTAATAGAATCCTTTTATATCTATTCAAAAAACCCTTGAAGCTTCAGCATAATCCTCACTAAAAATTAAGGATTGGAGAGCTTCAGATGGAGATGTGGAATAAATAGAAACCCTAAACCAAAAAAGAAAATCAAGAGGGAGATTAGCCTTACCCGAATCTTCAATACTCAACCAACAACACTAAAAATGGACCTCTGATAATGTATATTGATCCTTGGAGGCTCTTGCATATTTTGGAGCATTAAAAAGGATAGAGGAGGAAGAAAGGAGGAAAATACTGAGTGGTTTAAGAAAGCTTGTAATGGTATTTTTGTAGTATTTCTAGAAGTTTCAAGGATGAACCGTTTACCCACACAGTTTTGAAAACTGTGTGCAAACCGTGCGGAGTCTACTGCCTGCACACACTTCCTCCCACACGGTTTTCCGAACTATGTTCATACCCTGTAGATTTCTATTCCTGCACGGTCGCCCCTCACACGGTTTTCCATACCATGCACAAACCATGAAGACAGCCCAGAACGCCCCCTTTTCCCCCTTTTTTCACGTCTTGAACCCCCAGAACGCCCCAAGCCATTTTAAATACTTGGTAAAACATTTAATTAACCACAAAAAGGGACTAATGCTGATACATAAACATGAATATACCTTACGGAGAAATCTGAGATCTTACAACCTCCCCACCTTATAATGGCTCGTCCTCGATCTTCTCATTCCAAGCATCATTGGGTATCCAAAAGAAAATGGTCAGGACACTATGACCAAAATTTATACTCCCTCTCCTTAGTTCTTCCTAAATTTTTCCATGTTTCTATAGAAAATAACCAAGGGCACAAGCTTTCCCAGCAATACATTCTCACTATGATCCACAACACGAATTGGGTGCTCCTCCAAGGACGCGTCATCCTTGAGATCGATATCCTTGGCATTAATCACGTGAGATGGATCATGATGATACTATTGGAGTTGGGAAACATGGAAAAAATCATCCATCCCGCTATATCATGGTATAAGAGCCAATCAGTATGCCACCGCCTTGATTCTTTTCCCAATCCATAATTGCCCTACATATCCTGGCACCAACTTTCCCTACTTCAAAATTCGATGGTGACCTAACCATGGAAACACTTTAAGAAACATAATTTCACCCACCATGAACCCAAGCAGTCAACAAAACTGATATGAATATATGTTCTTCCTAATTTTAGTTGTTTCCATATACTTTTGAATCAAGTGAACCTTCTCCAATGTATCTTATACAAGACTCGGTCCAAACAGATCAGACTCTCTAGACTCTAACCAATAAAATGGAGATCTAAATAGTCTCCCCTAAAGTGCCAAAAAAGGTTCCATATGAACTATAGCCTAGAAACTATTTTTCTATGAAAAATCAACAAGTGACAAGTGATTTTCCAAAGAACCACCAAAATTCAGGACACATTCCCTCAACTTGTCATCTAATACCAAAATTGTATGATTTGACTACCCTTCAGTCAGTTGGTGGTAATTCATACTAAAAAAACCTAGGTTCCATGTGCCTTATGTAGTTCCCTATTGAATCGCAAGGTGGATCAGGTATCACAATCTAAAAATATGGTCCTCAACAGACCATGTAGCCACTCTATTTCCCAAACATACAACTCCCCTGACTGGTCTACTACATAGGTCTCCTAAATCCGCATGAAATGGGCCACATTGGTCATCAAATCTTCCACCACCCAAGTTGAATCATACATCAGAGGATCCCGTAAAAGGTCCACCATGAATTCCACTGTGACGTCATTCCACTTCTACTCTAGAATAGGAAATGACTGAAAAAACCCACCTAGAAGTTGATGTTCAACCTTCACCTACTGACTGGTAAGGCATCCTACTAGAAAGACTTAAAGTTCATTCATCATTTCTAGCAACAAAAACCGCCTTTGAATATCATGGTACCTCTTTGAAAATCTCGGATGCACTACCAACTTTTATGCGTGGAACACTCTCATCAACTCCTCTCATTCACATGTCGGCACCACAACATGACTATGAATATATGAAACTCCATCCTCCCCAAAATTCCAACCAGATGGTGACTCCCCACCTTTAAGACTTTCTCTCATACCCAAACACTCAGGATCCACTTACTGACTCTCTTTAACTCAGCTCAAAAGCACAAAATCAACTATTATAGATACAAGGGTCATCTGCCTGTTCCCATCATGTGACTCCAAATGCATCTCCAAAAAATTGTTATCATAACCTAATCTAAATTGGATTTCATAAACTACCTGATTCTCTGTCATCCGGCTTAGAGCATCAGCAACATTATTCCTTTTCCATGGTGTGTACACCAACTCAAAATCAATATACTACATATACTCGACCCACTTTCACTGATGAAGATTTGAATCCCACTGATAAAATATGTATTTGACATTTTTATTGTTTGTGAACACCATGAAAGGTTCTCCCAACAAGTAGTGACTCCAAAAATTCGATGCATGAACCATAGTATCTAGCTTAAGGTCATGATTTGGATAATTACTATTATGTGGTCTCAACCACCTCAACTCATAAGATAGGACCCGGTCATCATGCACTAACATTGCCCCAATTACAAAACCAGATGCATCATAGAACAATGTGTACTTCTATCCTAGTTCGGGTAAGATCAAAATTAATGTGGTATTCAACCTCTTTTTCAGCTCCTAGAAAGCATTTTCGCAAGCGTCCAACCAATCAAACCTAACCCACTTTCATGGTTAGGCCTATGAGCGGCCCTTCCAAATGATATAAATCTCTAATAAACAGTCAAAAATAACCATCCAACCCAAGAAAACTCTAAATATCAGATTCATTCATGGTATTCTACCAAAACACCACAGACTACAAATTTTTCAGATCCACTGACACACCCGACTCACATATAATTGTCCCAAAAAGTGCACCTCATCAATGAAAAACTGATATTTTGATAGCTTGGTGTAAATCCTATATTATATTAGCGTACTCAAGAAGATATCATGATGTTTGGCATGATCGTCGAGAATTTTGGATTACAACAAGATGTCTTCAATGAAGAAAACTACAAACTGATCCAGATATGGGTGGAATATCTAGTTCATTTAGGCCAGGAACCCAGTTGCTGCATTGGCCAAACCAAAAGGCATCACCAGAAATTCATACAACCCATACCTGCTTTAGGAAGCTATCAGGGGCATGTCGGAAGATATCACCCTCAACTAAAGGTATCCCGAACTCAAATCAATCATAGAAAACATTGTGTCACCTATGAACTGATCAAACATGTCATCAATTCTAGGAAAAGGGTATTGGTTCTTAATTGGAATCTGGTACAATGTCCTATAATCGACACATTTCCTTAGTTATACATCATTATTATTTCCAAAGAACACCAGAGATACCCAAGGTGGTGTACTAGGAAGTAAAAAACCCTTACGCTCCAAATCCTCTAACGGAAAATTCAGTTCGTGGTTCTCTACTGGCATTATCTGGTAAGGTGGGATGGAAACTATATCCTCTCCAAGAACCAATTCGATCGTGAACTCAACATCTCTTTCAGGTGGTAACCCCAATAAGACCTCAAGAATCACATCTAATTAATGTTCCACACCATAAGGGAATACTAGTTGTCCTTTATATTGATCATCTTATATAAGGCATTCCACATGGAATGTGAGTTCCCCCGACTACCAGTGTAGTGGGCCTACGTGACCCGCTCAAGTATCCCACTCACCATGAAGGACATAAGTTCTCCCAACGATGGATGTGAACATTACCCATCATCGGTAACTGTCGATGTGGTCTTGATACAACAACAACCAATCTATCCCCATGATTAGGTCAAAACCTGACATCTCTTGCAGAAACAGATCCCACGAAAAACAATACCCACCAAACTCCATAGAACAACCCTTACACTACCTAATTTCCTCAACTCATACTCCTAGCGGAGTATCAAGAAACATTACCCCACAATAACTCTTTACGGTTAAGCACCATACAACTATGAACTGAGAAAAAATAGAGGAATATGTAGCACATCTATCAAATAAAGCACAAGCAAGCATGGATGCTACAAGAATCGAAACTCAAACAGTAGATGGTTTTATCTCCCCACCCTCAGGTGTAGCCTGAACTTCCGGGGGATGACCATACCCTTTACCAGAGGCTCCAGCCAGAGTACCCTACACTACACTTCTCTTTTGGTAAGGGTGATCTCATCCGGGAGTTCCACAACTGCGTACCCAACTAGTACAGACAATGGAGCTCCAACCTCCTGCTTGATATGGGGTAAATGACCCCCTAACTACCCATGGTACCAACCTATGAGCTCCATCATTCCCTAACTATCACAGGTTGCTCTAGAACCTCAACACATGTCCTATCTTACTGCATGTTTAGCACTCAACTGGTGGGAGAGTACATTGGTCACCCTTCTGCCCTTGCCTTCCACATAGATAACCAAAGACATGTTCACCACCATGAGAAGTTGTCCCCCTCTTTTATCTACCTTTTGCGCTTCCACCCTGCTGAAAGGATCCAATGTGGCGCTTCCTACAATCTGAATCCACACCACTTGCTCACCCAGCAGGCGCCACAAGTTCACTACCTGAAGATCCCACCAGGTTACCCTCTGAGATAAGGTCTTGATCCACCACATTAGAAAACGTTTTGAGAAAAAAGATATACACCTGAGATCATATCATGTGTCTCAACCTATCCTGGAAGTATTTATCTATGGTTGGCTCGTCTCCTATCAACGTCAGAACGAAGAATCTCAAATTGGTGAAACGACTAACATAGTCCATCATCAGCATTTTCCATTGAGTCTTCCTCATGAAATATACATCCTTCTACTATCTCAAAGTTTTTTGATAGAAGTGCTTAGGAAACATCTCCTGAAAATCCTTCCACATAATTCCCTCAAATTAGTCTATTCGGACTATGATGTCTCATATACACTTTTCTTGACCTCTCAGTATATAGGCCTCCCACTTGAATCGCTTCTCAATAAGTGTCTCCAGATGATCATGAATAAATTTAATGGAATCTATCTATAACTCTACAGCTTATGGACCACCCTCTCTAGTAAAGGTCGAAGGGTGCTAGAGCTGAAACTCCCTGGTCAGCTCAAACATGCTCGGCGCAACCCGCTCGGGGTCTCATTCTAGTATCTGCAAAAAAATGATCAAATTTCTCTTGGAAGTAATCTTACCTATATCCTTGGATTACCCCGTTCTCTTGATCCACTGCTGGAGGAGAATCCTCGACATTGTCTTCATGTCCCCCAACAGACACACATTTTCGATGTGGAATTTCTCTACAATTCAAAACATGATCTTTATAATGCAATTATAGAACTATTAAAAAGGAAAAAAAGACACATAGGTAGACACATCTCTTTTCATAACCAATCCAGTTCGTAGACACTACCCAAAAAAGCCCACTCACAACCAGATCCATAACCTTGTTCATCTCTCCTAATATTGTGGCTAACACGAGTTTCTAATTCACATGGTTACGAGCATTTTCTCTTACTCCCATTCGAAACCATTTTAATATCCCAATTTACACTTTCAACAGATTAATCCACTTTTACTTATTTATCATACCCCATTTTATAATTTCTATATGACATTTTCACTTCCCATTAAACCCACTCATAACATATTATTAGGCATAATTTCATTTCTTTTGAGGAACATATGCAATGTAACCATTATATCCCGCACACCCATCTTGTGTGTGTTCCTATCATGATGCATGTCACATTCCTACATAATTGCTGAGAATGATGCATAAATGCACAACCTTGTACCTTTCTAGCTATGAGAGAAATATCACAAAATCGTCAAATAACACAACAAGGGCATCTCCCAATGGTGAAATATCCTCAAATATAACAACACATAATAAGAACAACAATCCCCTCCCATGGGGACATGGGATTTCCCCCATATATAGGTTAGATACTTCTAAGAATGAGCTCATTACCAAGGCCATTCTCTTTCCTAACCACAATTTTACCATCCCCAAATAGTAATAATGATAAAATAACTCCTCTAATACCACTTTGTAATGTCCCCCACCCGAGAGTCACTAAACTGGTGCCCCGAGTAGGGTAGTTACATGACCTCAAGTGCACCTCCCTATAGGCCAATGGTTACTAACTTGATGTGAGGGTCTAATAGGTCTCGTGGGGAGACTATACCCACATTACCAGATTAAGGAACATCATATAATAATTTAAATAGTAGAATCTATAGGAAAAAAATTGACCACATACTTAAAGAAAACAAATTCCCAAACTGGGTATAACCAAATACAATAGTAAATATTTCATTCAATGCTATAGGGTTATTCGAACAAAACCACAAAATAATGAAAATAGTAGGATCCCCAAAATGGTCTATAATAAAATCCATGAACCTCACCTAACATGTCCCATGTCCAACTCAACTCCCTAGTAAAGGTCTCTTAGTCTTGTCCAGACCTGCAAGCATGAAATCTACACGGGTACCCAACGACAGCCCAAGAAGGGTGTGAGTAAAACTCAGTAGGCCACCACCAATGGTGTCTACAAAATATCCAGAAAAGATAGATAGTGCATGTAACACCCTGAGCTTCCAAGATACGCTTCTCATTCAATAATGCAATAGCTTGCATTGTACGCAACTTCGAGTTCTAAAACACCGCGACTAATCAAAGTAGCTGTTATGAATAGTAATAACCACTTTTTAAAATTATAGAAATTTTATATTTCAAAATGGACCTCATTTTTGGATTCGGAATATCAATTATAGCTTAGGGTGAAATTTTGGCATTGTTCTGAAAAACTTCAATTTTTGATGAATAGTGAAAACACTAAGTGGTAGTTAAATATCTGATTTTTCGTTTAAATCAAATATTAACACTTCTGTGTTTTGATTTTCAAAAATCCGACATACATGGTTGTCATTAAGAAGTAAAATGTGGTTCAATGAGATTAAAATAATTTTTGGTGAATAGTAACTTTTAAGTTCTTAATCGCGATTAGAGGTAATTAGTGTAGTTTAAGGTAAAAATAATGTTTTAATAATATGAGATGAGCTTGACACATGTCCTACCCTCATTTTATGTGCCATGGACGACCAAGACAATCCATTGGTCAACGTGGGGACCCCATGGAGCCACTTTAGTTGGAAAATGATATAAATACCTTTTATTTAATGTTAAAGTAAAAAATGACACAAACATGAAATGTTTTACTAAAACAATTTTTACATGGAGTTATACAAGTCATATTTTTTACTATAAATAGTAATTGGAAAGATAAAAAGATTTCCTACATCATTGTATTTTTTTATAATTTTTAGACATTAAATACATTAAATTATTTATGACATCATTATGATGCAGTGATGACCTCATTATTTAACGATTTAAATAAAATAAAAAGATAATGAAAAATCCAAGGCTTAAACTTGTCAAAAACCTATTGGATGAGTAGATTTCGAACCCTTATCACCTTATACTCTAATTATATAAGTGTGGGACCTCTAAAATCCGAAACTCATTTTATAATAAAGTGACTTTTCTTTACTTTCCAAGAGTGCCCCTCCTCTCCACTTATAAAAGGCCCCAACCTCTACCACCTCATTCACACTTTCAAGCCATTTGGATCGGCCAACCTCTGCCCAAATACTCTCCCAACATCCCTCCCTTACTCCTAGAAGCCTCACTTTGGGCAGAACTCTTCCCAAGGAAGCCTTTGGCTCAAATCAAAAAGAGTTACCCGATTTTGAGGTAATGTCTTCTCTAATGTTGTTTTGATTTATTTTTCTTCTCCAACCCCCTAAACTATTTTTATTCATTTCTTTTGTAACAACACCAGTATCCTCAATATACTAGGATGTTTTTATAATAAGTATTCGAGCTACACTTATACACACCTACATCTAATGGTTAAAGAACATATGGTTTCTCTGGATGGCGAATTTCTGCCTCACGAAACGATGATTGTTCAACACTTATATAACACCTTCAAAGGTGGCCATTAAGATGTTACTATATTTATATATGATATATAATATTTTTATGTTCTACTTATTCTTCTATATTTCTCATTTATGGCATACTTTATGATTTCCATTATGGGTAAACGCGATAATTTCACTTTAGGAAGTGCGGACTACCGCCCCCTCAAAGCGATGTGAATCGTTAATGCCACATGTGGGATGTATAAAGGATGGAGTAAATGATATTATATATGATAATATACTTGAATTATATTATAAATTTATATCATTATTATTTCATTCCATTAAATACGAAATAGAAATGAAAGTAGCGTTCATGCGTACGTACGGCTTACCGTCTCCATGAACGATGCATTTCATTTATTATCTCTAAATGTTATGTAATATTATAAATACATGTATATACTGGATATATATGATATATATGATATCTAAATAATGAACATAATTCTGGATATAATGGATATATCAACACATGAACAACTTGTAATTATAAGAATTTTATTTTTGACTCAAGTACCTAAGATCGACAAAATGACCGTTATAAACTTATATAATTACATAATGTTCATAACATAGTAATAAGGGATATAAAAGGAATAATGAACATGAAAATGGTTCTTAAGTAAATAGAAATTAAATCTGGTTTATTATTCAGGAGGATAAAGAACGGTCGAGTCAGGACAGGACGCAAGGTAAGGGAACTTCTTAACCCAATTTCTATTCTTTGGGTTAATCTCCTACTTTCAAATTATGTCATGATATTATAATGTCCTATCTTTTATTTTTACATTATTTATGTGTACTTATAGTGAATACACATAATAGACCTACTTTATAAAAAAATATCTTTTAAAGGACTTCGTCTCAATCCCCTTTCATTGAGGCATATTTGGTTTTTTACACAACTTTCTTTTATACGGTGTATAAACCCCTTTGACTTTTACGTTTATTCAAAAGGAATATTTTTTATACGAAGAGTTTTGCTAAACAACAAAAGGGAATGTTTTTCTTTCCGTACTTATGCGGTGACAACGACTTCTCCACCGCCGTCACCATTATTTGAGTTTCGGCTTCCTCTGCATGCCATCATTTTTTTTAATGAAAAATAAATACAAAGTTTTAAGTTTCTTTTATTTTGGTATTGAAAATGGTTTTGAAAGCATTTTTATTATATCAATGTGTTGTATTGATATATTGTGATTGAAATGTGGAAATGTTATGTTTCCTTTATGCATGTTTTATGTGATATGATTATGTTATGGTTTATTATATGTTTAAACCTATTCATATGACGAATGTATTGGACTTAATAAGTGACTGGTGGAGCCCGCTATAGCTCCTCGATGCATCGGTGGGTCTCATGAGACAACTAGACGTGGAATTGGCTGAGGCCCTTTCCCAATTTTATTTGTGATTTTGGCCGAGGCCTTAATCATTTTAGATGTCTTGGCCGAGGCCTTGACAAAATGTTTCAGAATGTCTGGCATTATGCATTCCATCATTATGAAAGTGGTTATTGATATTGCATGTGATTATTTGACCAGTAGAATATCCATGTGAATAAGTAAATGGCATTATCTCATTTTACTTTTGCTATATTATGTTCAAGTTCATGTATAAAAGGATTTTGTTTTAGTTATACATTGCCTTAAATGTTGATGTTTATTTATGAAAGCTTTCGCAATATTGTTATCCTTACTGAGCATCTGAGCTCACCCCTTTAAATGTTTTAATATTTTCCAGGATGTGAAGAAGTATTTTATGAATGACCTGCAGGGATAGTCAGAATAGGATATGAGTGTGGACTATGAAGACTCTGTTATTAGTTTTTCACTTTATGATGTAATGTAAAATTTATGAATGTATCTAGTGTTTACAAGGCTACTAAACTAATCGGTCTTTCGAGACATGATCTTTTGTGATCATGCCAATGTTACGAAGTAATGCACCGACTCTGGGTAGCTGGGGTCGGGGCGTTACAGTTGGTATCAGAGTCAGTTTAGTACTAACCTTGGAAGCTAGATTTAGATAAACTCTGATTAGAGAACATAGCCCGAAGATAGACTTTGAGGATTAGTATAGAAAAACTTCCTAGAATTTTGGTATTATAGAGATTTTGTGAGTTTTCCGAGCAATACATACATGTCTGGATATGAGTAGGTAGAGGCGGCTCTGGCATAGATGTACCTAGGGGTAAAACCCGAAAACACCGCTTTGAGCTAGACTCGAACGGGAAATGGTGCACGACAACGGGCCTTGCTGCACTCTTGGTTACGACACTCCCGGGGGATATTCTTAGGATAATTCTCGTTTTCATTACAAACCACTATGAAGGGTTATGAGTATATACTTTCTCAAAGTAAACATTTTTATGATTATGGATTATATCCATAAATAGTTCAATTTATGTTATGTATTTTATAAGTATGGAATTATGTATTTTTATTCATAAACTAATATAGTTTATGCCATTGTATAGAAATGGAGCCTAGTGTAAGGAATGGAAACCGTATCAATGCACGCAGTCCATGTAGGGATTTCCCTCCTGCTCAAGAAAATTATTGTGGATCTGGAGATAGAACTGGTGCTGATCAACTTATTACCATGCTGGGACAACTCACTCAAGTTATGAATAATAACCTTACTCATATGGATCACCCTAATCCACAACGTGGAGGATCAATGTTAGACCGCTTCATGAGGAAACTACCGCCAACATTTAATGGGGGTACAAATTCATTTGTAGCTGAGCAATGGATAAACTCCTTAGAGAAAATATTCCATGCCTTGGGGGGTAGCGAAAGGGAGAAGGTTGTCATGGCAGTTTACCGCCTCACTGGAGATGCCAATCAGTGGTGGTTGCTGATTCAAAACACAAAGGAAGATGATGATGTTTTGAATATTTTAATGGAGGGAGTTCAAAGATCTTTTCTTAGAAAAATACTTTCCTCATGACCACAGAGCAGATATGGAAAGGCAATTTCTGAGTCTGAAACAAAAGGAGGATGAGAATGTCGCAAAGTATGAGGCCAACTTTACAAGGTTAGCGAGGCATGCTGCATATTATATACGTAACCAAATAAGTAAGATTGATCGTTTATTTGATGGGTTAAAACCATTTCTCCATCGAGCTTTAGTATCACAATCCTTCTCATCGTATGAAGATATTTTCTCGTGTTCTATCAAGACAGAAAAGGAATTCTCTAAGTCTTATGACAACAATGTAAAGCAAGAGAAGAAGATAATGGTGGAACAATAGATAGATAAAGGGAAAAAGGGAAAGAAGGATTTTCCATTATGTGATAATTGTTGGAATAATCACTCTGGTACTTGCCTAAAAGGAATGGGAGTTTGTTATAAATGTGGAGAAAAGGGTCACCAGGCTCGTGATTGCAAGGGAAAGAATGAGGCTATAAAAGTTGAATGCTACAATTGTAGAGAAATGGGTCATTATGTAAATGAATTTCCTAAGCGTCAGGGAAACTTACCTCAAAAAAGGCCAAGGGATCAAGGACAATCTTATGTTGTTACTACAGTTGAAGCAGAATAACTAATGTATTGGTGCTTTTAGACTCATGGATTATATTCTGGTTATTAGAATAATGTGATATATATATAAGGATTGTACTACAGTACTTGTTTATTTCAGTAAGGTTTTAATATGATTAAGGTAATTATATTTTTAGTATGTGAAAATAAGAGAAACTTTACTTTGTTTGGGAAATCTGATAAATTGATTTTGGAATTAAGAGACCTTTTAGAGAAAGTCTGGACTGAGGTATTCTAGATAACTATAAAGGTTGGAATGGATTAAGTTGATCTTTGGATAGTGTTTTTTAAGGTTAAAACATTTCTGAAGATTATTTTTGGAATATTATAATACTATAGTTTTAGGAAAAGGACAACCTGCAGGGTGGGGCATAACCCGTCGCGTCAGACAAAGCTGCTGGAATCGAACCCACAACCATAGTGTGACAAGCCTTTATTACCTACCACTAGCCTACAGTAAGTCCCTGGTTATTACAAAATAGTTTTACTAATCTAAATGGTATGTGTTAATATTTGGAACCTTATACAATTAGGATAAATTGAATATTTTTGAGTTCTATTATCTTTTTGAGTGAAAGATGAGTTTGTGGTGGAAATTAGTTGAAGGTTGAAACTCTACTTGTCAAGCATAAATATATATACCTATCTCTTATTCTATGAATAAATTAATTTTTAAACAATAATAAAGGGATATTAAAACAAAAAATGTGTTATCGTAATACCTTATGTCTTGTTGAACTGTTAATATTTTAAATCAACATAGATTGAAGGCTTTGAGGCCCTTAATTTTACACTTGTTTGTGATTGATGACCTCAGTCACTCCCTAAAAATATTTATGTTTTTCCTCCAATTATATGTCTCTAATTTCCACCAATGTTCTCCTTATCGAGATCATAGTTTGATGGCGACTTTTTCATTTCCCTTTCCCTCTTATTAAGGCTAAATTTTATTAATCTTATTTCAGAAGTGGGTTTTCCACAAAGGTATTTTCTTTTTTCAACCTATTATTTTCAAAGAAAAATTTTCAAATTGCGAGGACGCAATTTATTGAAGGAGGGGAGAATGTAACACCCCGAGCTTCCACGATACAGTTCTCATTCAATAATGCAATAGCTTGCATTGTACGCAACTTCGAGTTCTAAAACACCGTGACTAATCAAAGTAGCCGTTATGAATAGTAATACCCACTTTTTAAAATTATAGAAATTTTATATTTCAAAATGGACCTCATTTTTGGATTCGGAATATCAATTATAGCTTAGGGTGAAATTTTGGCATTGTTCTGAAAGACATCAATTTTTGATGAATAGTGAAACCACTAAGTGGTAGTTAAATAACTGATTTTTCGTTTAAATGAAATATTACCACTTCTGTTTTTTGATTTTCAAAAATCTGACATACATGGTTGTCATTAATAAGTAAAATTTGGTTCAATGAGATTAAAATAATTTTTGGTGTATAGTAACTTTTAAGTTCTTAATCGCGATTAGAGGTAATTAGTGTAGTTTAAGGTAAAAATAATGTTTTAATAATATGAGATGAGCTTGACACATGTCCTACCCTCATTTGATGTGCCATGGCCGACCAAGACAATCCATGGGTCAACTTGGGGACCCCATGGAGCCACTTTAGTTGGAAAATGACATAAATACCTTTTATTTAATGTTAAATTAAAAAATGACACAAACATGAAATGTTTTACTAAAAAAAATTTTACATGGGGATATACAAGTCATATTTTTGAATATAAATAGTAATTGGAATGATAAAAATATTTCATACATCATAGTATTTTTTTTATAATTTTTAGACATTAAATACATTAAATTATTTATGACATCATTATGATGCAGTGATGACCTCATTATTTAACGATTTAAATAAAATAAAATGATAATGAAAACTCCAAAGATTACACTTGTCAAAAACCTATTGGATGAGTATATTTAGAACCCTTATCACATTAGACGCTAATTATATAAGTGTGGGACCTCTAAAATCCGAAACTCATTTTATAATAAAGTGACTTTTCTTTACATTCCAAGAGTGCCCCTCATCTCCACTTATAAAAGGCCCCCACCTCTACCACCCCATTCACACTTTCAAGCCATTTGGATCGGCCAAAATCTTCCCAAATACTCTCCCAACTTCCCTCCCTTACTCCTAGAAGCCTCACTTTGGGCAGAACTCTTCCCAAGGAATCCTTTGGCACAAATCAAAAAGAGTTACCCGAATTTGAGGTAATGTCTTCTCTAATGTTGTTTTGTTTTATTTTTCTTCTCCAACCCCCTAAAATCTTTTTTATTCATTTATTTTGTAACAAAACCAGTATTCTTAATATACTATTATGTTTTTATAAGAAGTATTTGAGCTACACTTACACACACCTACATATAATGGTTAAATAACATACGGTTTCTGTGGATGGCGAATTTCTGCCTCACGAAACGATGATTGTTCAACACTTATATAACACCTTAAAAGGTGGTCATTAAGATGTAACTATATTTATATATGATATATAATATGTTTATGTTTTACTTATGCTTCTGTATTTCTCATTTATGGCATACTTTATGATTTCCATTGTGGGTAAACGCGATAATTTCATTTTAGGAAGTGCGGACTACCACCCTCTCAAAGTGATGTGAATCGTTAATGCCACATGTGGGATGTATAAAGGATGGAGTAAATGATATTATATATGATATTATACTGGAATTATATTATACATTTATATCATTATGATTTCATTCCATTAAATACGAAATAGAAATGAAAGTAGCGTTCATGCGTACGTACGGCTTACCGTCTCCATGAACGGTGCATTTCATTTCTTACCTCTAAATGTTATGTAATATTATAAATACATGTATATACTGGATATATATGATATATATGATATCTAAATCATGAACATAATTCTGGATATAATGGATATATCACCACATGAACAACTTGTAATTATAAGAATTTTATTTTTGACTCAAGTACCTAAGATCGACAAAATGACCATTATAAACTTAAATAATTACATAATGTTCATAACATAGTAATAAGGGATATAAAAGGAATAATGAACATTAAAAAATTTCTTAATTAAATAGAAATTAACTCTAGTTTATTATTCAGGAGGTTAAAGAATGGTCGAGTCAGGACATGACGCAAGGTAAGGGAACTTCTTAACCCAATTTCTATTCTTTGGGTTAATCTCCTACATTCAAATTATGTCATGATATTATTATGCCCTATCTTGTATTTTTACATTATTTATGTGTACTTATCGTGAATACACATAATAGACCTACTTTATAAAAAAAATGATCTTTTTAAGGACTTCATCTCAATCCCCTTTCATTGAGGCATATTTGGTTTTATACACAACTTTCTTTTATACGGTGTATAAACCCCTTTGACTTTTACGTTTATTCAAAAGGAATCTTTTTTATACGAAGCGTTTTGCTAAACGACAAAAGGGAATGTTTTTCTTTCCGTACTTATGAGGCGACAACGACTTCTCCGCCGCCGTGACCATTATTTGAGTTTCGGCTTCCTCTACAAGCCATCATTTTTTAAATGAAAAATAAATACAAAGTTTTATCTTTCTTTTATTTTGGTATAGAAAATGGTTTTGAAAGCGTTTTTATTATATCAATTTGTTGTATTGATATCTTGTGATTGAAATGTGGAAATTTTATGTTTCATTTATGCATGTTTTATGTGATACGATTATGTTATGGTTTATGATATGTTTAAACCTATTCATATGAGGAATGTATTGGACTTAATAAGTGACGGGTGGATCCCACTATAGCTCCTCGATGCATCGGTAGGTCTCATGAGACAACTAGACGTGGAATTGGCCGAGGCCCTTTCCCAATTTGATTTGTGATTTTGGCCGAGGCCTTAATCATTTTAGACATCTTGGCCGAGGCCTTGACAAAATGTTTCAGAATGTCTGGAATTATGCATTCCATCATTATGAAAGTGGTTATTGATATTGCATGTGATTATTTGACCAGTAGAATATCCATGTGAATAATTAAATGGCATTATCTCATTTTACTTTTTCCATATTATGTTGAAGTTCATGTTTAAAAGGCTTTTTTTTCGTTATACATTGCCTTAAATGTTGATGTTTTCTTATGAAAGCTTCCGCAATATTGTTATCCTTACTGAGCATCTGAGCTCACCACTTTCAATGTTTTAATATTTTCCAGGATGTGAAGAAGTATTTTATGAATGACCTGCAGGTATAGTCAGAAGAGGATATGAGTGTGGACTATGAAGACTTTGTTATTAGTTTTCACTTTATGATGTAATGTAGCATTTATGAATGTATCTAGTGTTTCCAAGGCTACTAAACTAATCGGTCGTTCGAGACTTGATCTTTTGCGATCATGCCAATGTTATGAAGTAATGCACTGACTCTGGGAAGCTGGGGTTGGGGCGTTACAGTGCATTCATGTGATAAATGATCACAAGTACTGATAAATAGTTCATTAGGCTATTCTAGACATTGTTCATTTAATTTATACTACCATTGAATCTGGGCTCACTTGAAAGAAATTTCATGATGTAATCTATGCCTTTCATGTGATCAATGGACTATTAAAATTATATGTTCTCATGAATATGGAAATAAAATTGAGTCTTATCTCACCAGGCATCATATTATATCAAACCCATATTCCTCACTTCAAAGACTTAGTTAGGTGGAATGAAACTGTTAGGGGAATAGAACTCCATCCCCTACCCAAACATGTGAATTTAGGGGAGGATCTAGAACCTCGGTATATCTCCACCCTTGGGAATAGAACCTCAATTTGATACCCCACTCATCCAATCCATGTTCACATGCTTATTTTTCATTAACCATAATCAAATATGGCCAACATCATTTACAACATCACAAAAATATCAATAATAGTTAAATTAATAGTATTGCCTCAATCCATTAACATATTCATAATTTATATTACTTAACCTTTTATCCTCATTTCCCATTGACATGTCTATCTCACCAAGCATCTTCAAGTATAAGATAGTCACATAACAGTTTCCCATTAATCCATTTAACCGTTTTTCATGCAATCCAAACATCTTCTTAAGACATTACCAAGCCTATGTGTGTTGCAAAACACCAATTACACATCCTTCAAGCATATTAACAAATTCATCATGGACTTTATGTTCTCACACAACGGCAAGACACATTACTAAACTCTATGTCCAGGAATGTCGGCACAACCCACGGGTGGCCCTAATTTGGTCATGTAATCCTCTTTGCATCCCATGGGGATCATGAGGGTATAAATTAATCATTTAGACATCCACTACATCACATCATGTCAATGTCACCAAGAACTCATCAAGTAGGGAAAGAATAAAAACCATACATGCACAAATCTACATAAAAACCAAGGGATAATACATATAGATTACTTACCTTGAATCGATTGGTGAACTCCCTCTCAATCGAAGCCAAGATATCAATTCAACCAATCATTGAAGCTTTACCCTAAAACCCATCAATAATAAGGGTTTGATATCTTCATATGAATATGGAAAAGAAATAGAAATCCCAAACCAAAAAGAAATGAAAGATGGAGATCAGCCAAAACTGGATCTTGAATCATCAAAAAACATGAATTCAAATGGCCCTAAGATAAGTTAGATTGATCCTTATATGTTCATGGATCTTTTGGGGCGTCACTAGGGTTGGAGGAGGAAGAAAGGTGAAAACTCCCGAGTGCTATATGAAATCCTGTAATGTATTTTTTGATATTTTATAGAGGTTTCCAGGTCACACAGTTTACCTGCACGGTATTCCAAACCATGAGAAAACCGTACAAGGGATACTTCCAGCATTCCCTTCTTCTCAAATGGTTTTCCAGACCATGAACAAATTATAAGTATTGTCACATCTCGTGTAGTCTCCCCTCGCATTGTTTTCCAAACCCTGCGCAAATTGTGAAGACTACCCAGAACACCCCCTTTTTGTGTCCCAAACCCCCGGAACACCCCCCGAGCATTCTTAATGACTTGGAAAAACATTTAATTGACCAAAAAATAGGGACCAAAACTGAAACATAAAAAATAACATAACTTATAGTGAAATCCATGATCTTACATTCCTTGATTACAAAGCAGAATAATATTTAAAATATTAATTTATTGTATTATATATTTAAGTATATTTTGTAGTATTTTTTTCTTATAGAATAGGAAAATCTATGTGTAATGAAAAAATAACCATTTTATGGGAAATAAATTTCTTTTTTTATGTAAATGTTTATTCCAAAAAATTAAAAAATATAATCTTAATTTCTATTTTGTATTAATGCGACTCAATATTGGATATTGATGTTGTAATTATGGTTGTTTAATATTGGTCTACTTTAGTTTCTATCAAATATAGTATGTTATGATTACGTTTTCAAAATGCGGTCTAGGTGTATCTATTTTGAGCTACCTCAGCTAGTATTGGAACATTTTTTAGATAACATTATAAATTATAATGTTATAGGATGATAATAATTTATAATTTAAGGGTAACATATAAGGTTTATATTTTTAATTATGAAACAATGTGTAGCTCCCCAACCCTAGTAACTTGGAGTTGGAATCTACATTGTAACATTGGAATAAGATACAAGGAATCACATCTCGAAGGGAATAATAGTTTAGTAGTCTTGGTGAATTATATACACACATCAAATTCATATTATGATTGAAAACATAAAATAAAAAAAAATTCTAGGATAATTCCATTACTTCCCTTAGTGTATCCCTAAATATCAATAAAAAACTTATCATTGTTTCCTGGTGAAAATAAATCATATGAAAGCGGCGAGCTCAGATTCATAGTAAGGGTAAGAATTTTGTAAAATCTATGAACCAAAAAGGCATAGCATATATTAGAAAATAAATAAGTGAAACAATGTCTATTTAATAAATTAAATGAGTATAATATGGTAGGAATAAATTATTATCAAATAATTCAATATAAATAATCATATGATCAAGATACTAAACCATTGATTTTTTGACAAATCGAATAATCGCGTTGAATATCAACAACTGAAGACATAATGATGAAATTTATAATCCCAAAAATCTAAAAGATATCATTGATTCGTTATTCCACATCATCTAATATAAACTATTCCATATGTCAAGAAATATAATACCATCAAGGCCTTGTACAAAGTCATTTATAAAAAAGGGTATAACCTCATCCAATTCACAGTCTTATTTCTCTCATGATCCAAATTGATGCATGAAGGGGATATATAATTCCAGGTTCCACCCCTTACTTCATGTTAAAAGAATTCCTCTTATAAAGAATAATCTACTTAATTCATGGACAATATGCTTTGTCATAAAATATCTATATTTAGTTATGAATACATAAATTTCAATAATTTCCGATTTAAATAAATAACATTATAATTCAATATTGTATGTAAAAATAGTATAAATTTTCCTTAAAATCATATATATCATGATAAATGGATTTTCATGATAAATTTAATTTCTAATGAAAATGATTTTATAAATTTGGTTGTTTCATGAGAATGTTTTCAGTCACAAAAAAGATATATTTTACAATATCTATTTTCACTTGAGAAATTTCAAGTAAAATCCTCATGGATTAAATGATACAGTATGAAACATATAATACCATGATTTATGAGTGAATCATTATATTACATGTCAAAAAGATTTTATATTCACCACATAAAACTGAATTTTTTCATAAAAACTACTAATTCTCAATGTAATTTAAATCAATATGAATACCTTATAAATAACATATAATTGAATTGAAGATTAATAAATTAATTGATTATGTGTATCGAATGTAAATCCACATAAAAAAGATTAAATAAATAAGAATAAAAATCATTAAATTAAAATTTCCATTATTTCATAATAAATGAAATTGATATTTAACCCGATGAATAAAATTGAATTAAGAAATCCATTACCTCACACTTCATTTTGGTTAAATGTTCATTAACTTACTCTATAATGGTTTCAATCAAGTAATTATTTCATAACAAATCCATGTTCATAATAATAATATAATATATGACCCTCTTATAAAATATAATCCCATGTTTATTATTAATCATTAATTATTTTCATAATATTAGGTGTAATTGTCTTTTTTCTCATACGTTTTGTTTCCTGAATGTTCTTTTTCTCATGAATATTATATATTTATATGATCTATATAATAATAATAATATTGAAAAAATTATTATATTTATTATTCATTTATACCATTAATAGTAATATTGAAATACGAGTTTCAAAGGTGAAGTACATTTTGATCAGGGAGACGATAGGTCAAACATACGAATAAGAAACATTTCAATATTTCAATTATCATTACTAAATGATGGTATATTAAACACAATATCCCCATTATTATAATAATATCATAATTTCCAAATATTTATTTTAATATACTTATTTATTTCTCGTCCATGAGATTTGGTGATTAAAAGAGAGTGAAAATGCTTCAAGAAGGGGGTAGTCCACACATACATGAACGATGTTATCATCATTATGTGAGGGAAATTTTAATTAAGAAAAAGATTCATTATCTGACCAAATTTATTAATCATGTTATTAATAGCATAATTATATCTTTTAAATATCATATATTAATATATATCCTTATTACATTCTATGTAAATAATTAGTGAAAAATAAGTTCAATTTCATTGTGAGATGGTAGTTCACCGTACATATGAGCGACGATATTAGATCTCAAATGAAATGGTATGTGAAAAGTTATAAATGATTTACAAACTAGATAGGTATAATTACTTCAAAATAATTACATACATTCATTATATCCATCATCATAACCAATCGTTTGTCGTGGTAAAGGAACAAATGAATCTCATTGGTTTGTCGGGTGGTAGTGCTTTGTACACATAAATAGTGATTTTGTAAGCCATTTGATGAAATCAGGGATTATTTTAGGTCATGAAATTACCAAAATAAAATATCATTTAATTTTATCATCATGGATTAATACCAAATGTGTGAGGTTTATGATGAAATAAAATTATATAAATGTTGAATAACATTACCTCTTCTTCAGGTAAACTCATTATGTTTGCACCAAACCATACATGCATTTAGTTATACCAAAAATATGTATTCTAGGATAAGAGGAGAGATTCTGTTAAGTGTTATTTTATGTTGTGTTCTGACCCAAAAGGGTTTGAATTTGTGAATTTGAGGGGATTTTTGGTGGGGTTTTATAAGTGAGGTGAGTAACAATATTATAATTTTGGAAAATTAAAATTTATACCCACATATTCAAAATAAAAAAAGGGTAAAAGAAAATTAATATTTGTAGAGTATTATACATTATAGGGTCTAAAAATGTCTATAAAAATTATGTTAGAGAATGTTTTAGTTCATTTTCTCCCTTATAATTTTAATTTAACCCTCGATAAATCAATTTTTATCAAAACCACAGTAATTTTTTTTACCTTTTTAATTAATAATTTTGGTCAAAAATTAATTTGATGTTACTAGATAATATAAATTATGATTATTAAAAATATTCAATTCATATTGAAAAAATTATTGATATTAATAGCACAATGAAATTTATAATTAATCTCAAAGACATGATGAGAAACTGTGTTTTCAAAAAGAAATAGTTCAAATGTTTACAAGGTTTTTATATCGAATGAAAATATAAAAATATTTAAATTAAATAAATTGGATTAATTGACAAATAATTGAACTAATTTATCTTCAAAAATGTATTATACAATTAAAATTGAAAAATAATTTAAAAAAATATGATTTTTTAACTAATATTCAGTTTTGTTCATTATTCAACAAAAATGATACTATTATGAAAAAATAAAAAAAAATCACCTTATGGTAAATTTTATATATTTTTTTTAAATTAAATATAATTTTATGAAATAAATTGTCAACAACGATTAAAAATAAATTTTAAATTATGTGTACAAAGTGAGACTAAATCATCATTTAGAAAAATATGATTTTTTAAAACATTTATTTTAATTTTAAATTTTTATTATTTTATTTAAAATCAAAATATTATTATAATCATTTTTGAAAATTATAAATATTTATCCCTTCCAATTTAACTATTATTTTATATTGGTATTTTGTAACATGGTTCATTTTGACTTTGGGTTACATGTTTCACAAGTCACATAAGTGATTAAATTGAACTAAATATGTTTCATTGGTGTTTTAAAAATGGAGTTTCATTAAACATAATCTGTAAAATATATTGTTATTATTTTATAAATTTGAGATGTTTAATTCAACCAAGTGTAAATAAAATTCTCAGTCATAATTTAAACTTGATATTGTAAATAAATGGTCTGGTATTTGGAATAATCATTGTAGAAAATCCCTCGTCAGGAAATAGTTAATAAAATATCCTTTTAATAAGACAGAAAGTGATATACAATGGTTATATAGAAGAACACATTAAAAGGTTTTTAATTATGAGTATAATTATGGAATGTGATAATATAAACATTCTTTAAAATCATAAATAATTATATATATTGATTGAGGTCATTTATCACACAAAGGTGAATGATCAATGTAACATTAAGGTCCCCACAACCATAGATATGTGATTATTTAAAATTATATATGAATCATACAATATGAATATATTATGATAATGTTTTCAAGATCTATTTCCTAATGTTGAGGAATTATTTTACTCTCAAATAAAATAAGTAAATTTAATTACTTGAAATGTTTCAATTTAGTATTAACCTTTCATCCAATGGTTTTGATTTTATCAATTTTCAATTCATCAACTAATCAAATAAATGAATACCTAAAAGTGAATTTTCTTTCTTGAATAACTAAAAATAAATTTAAAGGATCATAAGATCAATAAATTAGTGACACTTTATTATGTTTTCCTCTAACTATTTTCTAAATCCAATATGGTTATCAAAATTTACCCAATTCATCAATATATAAACCTCAAATATTACACCAATAGTTTATCATTAAAATTAAATAACCAAAAAATTTTGAAATTATATATTTAATGGATCTCACATAGGCTAGTGGTAAGCACAAATACCATGTAAATCATTATTAATGGGTTGAATCCTGATAATATTTCTATATGTGATAGGTTTTCAACAAACATATTGTTTTTCCCTTATTTATAAACTATATTAATATATTTTCCATACCATTATCAAAACATTATGATAGAAATCCTTCAAATAAAATAAATCCTTAAATAAAATTATTATTAAGGATTTCAATTCAACCCTTTTTTAGAAATTTCTAACAGTAATATTTCAATATTATTATAATTTCATTACTAACCATGTTAATCCTAAATGTTATTATCACATTATAACTAATGTCTATAAAATTCTAAGGATATTTTCTCCAAATAATATAACACCCCAAAGTCCTATAATATTTTCAATTTAGAATAAAATTAATTTTTTCCCTAGATTTTTTGAAGATAAACTCTCTGATAAGTGTATGTTACACAAAATATAATGTTTATATATCTAAAAACATAACATTGAGGATATATTTCATCACTAATAACATTTAATTTCCTTGATGACATGTGTAACATGCAGGATCATGTTTTATTGAACAAAAATATATTATTAAAAATTTTATTATTTCATAAAAAAATATACATCATTCAAAATTAATTAAAGGATATGAATAGTATTAACTACCTTATGAAAATATCTGGTTGTATTGGTTTGTTACAAATTAATTATAAATGAATATAAAAACATATTTAATATAAATGGAATTTTTTTATTTTTTCTTCACATTAATTTTATCGTAATTAATTAAATTAGTTACAATTAGAGAGGAATATTAATATATTATATATGTTAAATATTAAATGAAATACTTTTTATATTAATCTAATATTTTTGATAAGAATATGATAAGAACAAACACCATATTATTCAGAAAACCAATATTCTTATAAAGGACATTTTACCACCTTTTAATGGAGAAATTATTTTCAACATAAATTTGGTAAATTTAATAAATTTTATATATCAAAATAATATTAATTTTCTAATTTGTAACATAAAAAGTAAGTTACGGTGAATTTTTTCTATTTTTATATGATGTTTAATTTTTTGATTAACAGTGAGAATTTCAAGATTATATTTAAAACTTCTTTTTCATCTAATTTATTATTAATGTTAAAATATGTTTTAAATTTAATTTTAAGTTTAAATAGATAATTTTTTTAATTATTTAATCTTATTTACCCTATTATAATCAATTTCATATTTAAATTGTATATAAAAACATTGAAATCATTTGAACGTTTTTACATTAAAATGGACATTATTGTCCCATCTATGGGATAATGTTTAAACTTAATTTCTGTCACTTATGTGTTTATAGATTAGAAAAATGGATTATATATTTGGATTAAGAATAATTTGTAATTTTTAATATGTTCAACATATTTTTGAAAATAAAATGTTTGTGAATGTATTTAATATTAAATACAATGATTAAGATGAAATGTTTCTTTTTCAATGACTAAAACACAAACTTAAGGGTTCAAATATCATAGAATCTTATCCAAAAGAAATTTTATAGCCATATATAGACCCTATCCTCAATTTATTGAATTTAGACCCTTTTTGGATCCAATTTTCATGGGGAGAACATTGTTGTAATTTTATTTCAAAAAAATATACTAGAGTGACACTCCTCAACTATAAAAAGGCACCCAACTCTCCCACTTACTTACACATATAAAGCCTCTTTGGAAAACCGATGATTTTCCAAAGTATATCATAAAAAATACTCCCCTCATATGAAATTACTCACCTTTGGTAGAAATAAAACTAAGGAATCCCATTGGTGAAGAGAAAAAAGACTTACTTGATAAAAGAGAAAACATTATTCCCCAAGATCTTTGTTATATTTTAATTATCTACCCCCTCACAAACTATTATAACATTATTATATAATAACATCAGTATCAACAATATACTATGAATATTTTATTATTGGTGTTATACCTACACTTAGAAACACTTCCATCTAATGGGTAAAGAACATATCGTTCGTGTATAACAAATTACCACCTCATGAAAAATATGTTTCTTCATATTTTCTTTACCACCATTAATGGTTGGAAATTTTGATGAAATTTTTTTAAATATATGAAATATATGATATTTATAATTGCTTTATGATTATTTAATTACTATATAAACACATACCTTTATGATTTTAAATTTTTTAATGTACTATAACATTGTTTGTGGAAGTGTGCATTACCGCCTCCTCAAAGCGTTGTGATTTGGTCACACATTACATGAAATGTATTAAATATAGTTTTAATTAAAAATATTTGAAATAAATAATATATTTGTGATATTAATGAAATAATTATCTTTTTTGGAAATATTATATATCCTTTTTTATATTAACCTCTTTAAACACTAAAAAGGTGATAACATCGTTTGATGATGTGTGGTCTACAACCACCTCGACGCGATGTGATTCCGTTTACATGAAAAGAATTATATATAAAAGTATATATGAATAAATAAAATGTTATATATAATATAATGATAATTTTTAATTATATAATTTATTATACCTTCATTATATAGTGATCATGGAAAAGTGGGAATGTTACTCAAGCATAGGTATGGCCTAGCGACTCGATGATTGTAACGTTTGTTTGTTTTTTTATAACCATATTTGATGATCAGTCTTAAATGTAAAATTTATTTATAAATAATATAATAATATAATGATTATTATTATACATATATTTATTTAATCACCCCTTTGACCATATTTGACATACCAAATTCATTTTTAACACATAAACTAAATTTTGTCAAAACACCAAACAGAAAATTATTTTTTACGTTGTTAAATACCACATTTTAATTAGTGAAGGAAAATAAATAAAAAATATGAAAAATGATCTCATGTATGTAAATAATTAACATATGTTTGTTATTCATAAATATAAAGGTATCTAAGACAATTCAGACTCAAGGTAAGGGACTTCATCTAAGTTTACATTACACTGAGAATTATTTTTTTTCTAATACACGAATTAACTTTTATATGGTGTACATACTTCCCATTTAGATTTTATTTTAGGAATATCCTTACACATGTGATATTCTATGTTTAATTTAATTTTTTTACTTTATTTGGATTATTATTCAAATGTTTCAAAGTGGCATGAGACATATTGGAATTTATAAAGATTATATTCCTAAAGAATATCTTCAATTATATTTAAATGGAATTTCCATTCATCAACATGAAAAAATCTTTACATTAATTACCTTCCAATAAGATAATATAGATAAATATTTATCTTATGTTCATTACCACTATTTCATAAACCATAATTTTTATTTAGATTATTCGATATGATGAATTTTTAAGACAGACAATGACTGGTGGGTTTTGATCTTTAAATATTGACTCAATGCATCGATTGGTTCTAATGAGACAAATAACTTTTCCTGATTAAATGGTTTTCTATTTATTGTTTCAAACCATATTTAAAAGGCATTAATGGTATAGGTTTTCATGTTCCTTTCACATTATGTCTAAATATTAAATCTTTCCTCCAAAGATATTTTAGTTATCATTGTTATTATACATTATGTTTTAAAATGATAAAATAAATGTATGAATTTCATTATCATTTTATTGATTAAATTGAATTTTATTGTAGTTTCTTACCTATCTATATTGATTATTCATTAATTAGTTATTTTAAAGGCATGCGTTCTATGTTATTTAACATCTCATATTGATTTATTATCATTAACTCATTATTACATTCACTTTACATTCCCATAATGAGAATTTGGTCACACCCTTATTTGGCTTACTTTCTCCTGTATTTGAAGAGGAATCCAATGAATGTGTTTAAATGGTGCAGAGTTTTTAGTTATATTATGCATTATTTTATTGTAGAAATTTATTATGGGTATAATTATTATAATATAGTTTTCCAAAACTGTTAAACAATTCAATACCTTTGGATGTGATTTTGTATTTATGAAAATATAATAAATTGATGCACCAGTTCTATGTTTCTGGGGTCGGGGTATACAGTTTTTATTAGAGTAGTTTTAGCATCAATCATGGAAATTTGATTTATAAAACATGGATTATAGAACATAACCCTAATATACACATTGTCGATAAGTATATAATAACATCCTATAATGTTGTTAAGATATAGTTTATGTGGGGGTTCCTATTAATACATCAATGTCTGGAAACTACAAGGGGACATAGTTCTGGAATTGATGTACGATGGGGTAACAACTCTAACAAAGTGTCTCAGGCCAGACCCCACATAACCTGGTACATGAAAATGGGCCTTAATGAAAGATTGGATTTATACTCCTATAAGATACAAATAGGATAATACACATTTTCAATGAAAAAAATTATTAAGGATTTGACAATAAATATATTCCCAAAGAAACCATGTATATGTGATTAATTATAGAAAAAATTCAATTTATGATTATTGTTTCAATATTATTAGCATTATATATCATGTAACATAAGGTTATAATCTAAAATAGTATAAGAAATTATTTAGAAATGGATCTTGGCTGGATGAAATTAATTATTACTCATAAAACATGTAAAGATTACCCTACTAATGAACCAACACTGCTGGTATTCTAATTGAGAATGTTACTGATGAATTATGACATCATAATTAGTTCATGAATCATAACGTTTCTTGGACTAAGAATCCTTTTACAAAATAAGACTCTTTGATTTTTATCATTTTATTCTACAAATGACACTATCATTTATTGGGAATTCGGCCACAATTAAGGCAGGGAAATGGATTAAATCTTTGGAGAAGATATTCATTGTATTGGGATGTGGAGAAAGGGAACAGGTTAAACATGTGATGTCCTGTTCAAATAGTGATGTTGATCAATGTTGGTCATTGATAAAAATACTAGGGAGGAAGATGAATGTTAACTAAAGGAATATAGAACATTTGAGGATACATTCTTCGATAAATACTTCCCTCTCCAAAAAAATGAGATTAAAAATAAAGAATTTTATTTTAAAGAAAAAAATAAGAATAGGTTATTGTAGAGTATGATGCTAACTTTAATATGTTATAATATTATGATATATATTTAATATGAAACATGGAATGAAAAATTGATTATTTATTTGATGTACATAAACCATGTCTTCAAAGGGTGTTTGTAGAGGCCCGAAGCCTGACGTACATGGACATTACATTACTTTTGCGAAATACATAGTACATAACAAAAATAGACACACAAGGACTGTAATATTTTTGTGTCTTTGGAAACTCAGAATATAATCTTCTAATCGTGGTGAAAGATCTACAACATCTCCCATAAAGATCTTCTCTTTTTTTCTTACCTAAAACCTTTATTTATATCCTAGGGAAAATGAAACATAAAAAGGGTGAGCTCAAATTCTCAGAAAGGGAAAACATAGAGAACATAAAACAGTCTATAAACATTTGAAAACGAAAACTTGAACATGAAATTTAAACATCAAAATCTTGAGAAAAGACATAAATAATTGAAGTACATAAATCATAGATCATAAAGGAACATTTATCATGATAAACTAGCATGGTACTAAGACATGTAATTGTGGCAACCATTCATAACTTGTTATGATTCCCATAGTAACCAAGTCATTGCTGCCAAGACCATCTTAGTGGACAAAGTCCCTTTCTGAATCGAGTTCACTCCTCGTTTCAGTCCTGTAACACTGAACCGGATTAACTTAACATTCCAATCATATTTATCTCATGAGATATAAATCATTACCCAATGCATTGGAGGGAGATATAGGTCCCACCCATCTCATAATTAAATCATTCTTACTTGTGGCACAAAATAAACATACATCATTCATCATAACACAAAGAATAAAAATGGGTTTCATAAAAATCATCCCATCATCACCTAATCCATATAAAAGTAATGGGTATAATTTAATAATAATAAAAGTGAAACCATGTAAATCATAGAGACATTATACTTGAAACATACACAATTGAAATTATTTCATCTTAGATGGAAAAATGGTTTTGATAAAACATTTAAAATTAATTCATGAGGAAAATATCCTTTCTTCTTCAAAATCATTTTCTTTTCACAAAATACCATGAAATTTTAAAAGAAAAGTATTTTTTTGAAAATAATCATCAAATCATGTAGATTAATCTTCTTGAAAATAAGGCATTATGAAACCATAAAAATCTGTTCGTGCCGTATAAGTTAAAAAACATTCTTCTCGTACTTTTTCCGGAAAAGTCAAAAAGTACCTAGTAAAAGAAAGATTACATTCATATAGTGTAGTAAAAGTAAAAAATGGGTAAAAAGGACTTTAAAAATACATGAAACCATTTTTAGGAAACATGGACATGGATGAGAACAATAACCCCATAAAATACTTATGAATAAACAATCTCGGAAAAGTACGAGATTGGAAAAGTTATCCCTTGCCTTAGGTCTGATATGCTTCGTATGGATCCAAAAATCCTGTATAATGATTTAAATAATGTCATTGACTTATTAAATAATCATATTCATTGTTATGATATCATATATGTTTCACTTCTGACTTTATATTACTCATTCTTTTGTAAATTCTAGGTAAGAGCAACATTTTGGGTAAAATCATTTCATTTATCTTATGTGTTTTGACTTGTCGTTCATGATATTACTACTTATAACCTGATTTAAATAAGTACAGAATGTAAAACATGATTTATATATAATATATATTCATCATATACATATATATTATAGATCGATAAAAGGAATGAAATACACCGTTCATGGAGACGGTAGGTCGTACGTACGAATGAACGTTGTTTTCTTTTCCTTATTGAATTGAATGAAATTAAGTATATGATATACATATATATATACATAAATCCAATAGCATTATTATATCATAAAATTCATTATTACTTATTATATATACTTTATAATCATTTTAGAATTGTTAACATGGAAAATGAATCTCATCGCATCGTGGAGATGGTAATCCGTACGTACGCACGAGCGATGATATTGTTCCCATGGAATTGAATTGGAGTGTATGTATACTATTTCAGAATCAATATAACTTTACAATAAATCATATATAGTCATTATTTACACCATTATACCCATCCATGTAAGGTGGTGGTGGAAAATAGATTACACCACGGCGTGGAGACGGTATTCCGTACGTATGCACGCGTGATGATTTCGTTTTCCATAGGATGGATAGATGGTGAAATAGGGTTGTTTCATACATATAATGACATATCCGTATATGAGTGATACTTATTTTATTTCTTCATAATGAAACAACTAAATAAGAAGATGTAGAAGAAGAAATAAAGTTGAAAGAATCGGTAACTGACATAACCTCTTCTTTGAAGCGCCTCTTTGAGACCTCCTCTTAGGGCACTAAAATTGGTCTTTCAAGAAGACCAGAACCACTAGGATGTTTCTAGGGAAGTGGATAAGAGAATTTTTCAGGTTTTGGCGGAGCTTTAAGGCTCAATGTGGTGTGAGGAAGAGAGGGAGGATGTGCCCTTTTATAAGGTAGGAGAGGGGCACCTTTGGAAAAACTAAAAATATTATTTTATTATAAAGTATTATTCGGTTTTTAATAGCTCTAAGTTGAATTATTTAGATGATAAGGTGTGGAGGGGTCGAAATAATCTCATCCAATAGAATTTAGAAATGTTTAGGTATCTATTTTAACCTTATCATTTCGAATTAACTTTAATTTAGATAATTTAAATTTTATTGTGTCTTCTTGTTTTCTTACACTATATGGTTAATAAACATACCATAACAAGCCAAACGAACCCCAAGTTGTTTATTATTAATATATATAACCTTATATAAGTCATTTGGACGAACCTTATATTTTTAGGAATAAAATAACAATTAATAATATAATATTTGTTTTAGAAACTATTTTATGTCAATTTTGACACTATTTGTAATTGATTTTTGTGAAAATCATAACTGAAATACAAGTTATAAAAAAGTTAATTAAATCAATAATAACATGTCATATTAACATATAAAATTATTTTAATTCATTAAAAGCCTCAAATTACATTTATTTGGGTATTTATAACATCAATTATGTCAATATTTCATTAATAAGAAAATTACAACATCATCATTGTGTCATAAATAAATGAAATTATTTAAAATATAAAAATTAAAAATAAAATACCATTACGTAGGAAATCTTTTTAGATTTATAATTAATATTTTTAGTAGAATTTATCTTATGTATAACCCCATATTAAAAACTATTTACTTATTAAACATCGATTTAAAATATTTCAACCCTTCTTTAAATAAATTAATATTAAATGTCCTAATCTAATCCAAGTGGGCCTAAATGGTCATATTTTATATCTAAGGTTGTTTTTGGTCGAATTACACTCATCAAATAGAATTAGGACATGTGTTATGGTAATAATAATATCATTTTTACCCTTAATTACCCTATTTACTTTTAACCGTGGTAAAAAAAAGTAAAGAGTTACTATTCACCAAAAATTATTTTCATCTCATTGAACCACATATTACTTAATGACATCAACCGTGTCTCTCAAATTTTTTAAATTCCACTCACAGAAGCATTAAAATTATGTTTTATGTGAATTTGGAAATTCTCCTAGAATGTGGGTAAAATACGGTCAAAAGTTCAATAAAATTTATATATATCTAAAATTATTATAAAAAGATTATAATGAAGTTAATTGAACTTATATAGGTATTATGTATCAGTTTTTACCTAAAATAAATTTTAAAAAATAAATAATTATTTAAATAAAAATTCAGTTTTTAAATAGTAACCTAGTGTTTTCACTATTCATTAAAAATTGAATGTTTTCAGAAAAATACCAAAATTTCACCCTAGGCTAATTTCGATATCCCAAATCCAAAAGTGAAGTCAATTTTGAAAGATTAAATTTAAAAAATTTCAAAAAGTGTTTATTACTATTCATAACGGCTAGTTTTTAATAATATTTTAATAGCATATCGTTGTTTAGTGAAACTTGGTATTGCGTACAACACACGCTATCGAGGAAGGTCGCGATTGCGTGTAAAGCAAGTCATGTTAGGGTTGCGTGTTGTGAAATATTCCTTTGTTGTTTCGTTATAACAGAATCCAACCATTTTTCATTTTTACATTGAATATATATATATATACTCAATGTTGCGTAGAATGACTTTTATCAAACGAACTTGAAATTGTGTGTAACACAATATAAGAATAGTGTTGCGTATACTTCAAGCTAATACGGTGTTGCGTATAGCAAACAATAATCTTGTTGTAGCATACAACACATGACATGAAATAAATTAAAAAGAATACTTATCATAAAATATTGGGTTGTTACATTTTACCCCCCTTAAAATGAATTTATCCCTCGAAATTCGTCGGGGTTATAAATTTTTTACTATTCATAGAAACCCACATCATAAAAAGGAATACTAAAACTTAATTTTAAAAACTAATGTTTGAAACATAACGATTACCCAAAGTAACTCATCACTATGTTTCCATAGAGGAGAACATAGGTGAAAATATGGATATAGAAGAAAAATCTAACCATCAAGTTCTGATGGAGAGTGGTAGATGACATGGCTATGAAAAATCCAAAAAACACAAAGCCATAAATTTGTGATGATCTAGGGTACCATCTGATTCATCGGATATAAGGGCACTAGGACAACATTTTTGGTTTTCAAGATCATTTCCCTAAAGTTTAAGAATTTGAAATTAGAAGAAATACTTTCTTGATTTTGGTATAGTCTCACTGTTGGTCATTCCTTGGACAATTTCCACATCATCTCTTAAAGAAATGAAGTTGAATTTGTCATTCATGAAGTGTTAGCATATCATGTGATAGAATGATGGGTTATTCCATCTTTCTCAAACAAAAAGTTTGAAAATAATTAGCAAATATACATAAGTTCATGTATGGTAAGGTTAATCATATACGATTCCAAAAATGAACTTATACTTCATATATCATACCGCTTTATAAAATAAAACTAGTTTCTACTAACCAGGGACTTCTTGTAGGCCAGTGGGAGGCGATAAAGGCCAGTCGCACTTCGGTTGTGGGTTCAATTCCCACAACCGTGTCCGACACGATGGGTTTTCGCCCGTCCTTCTGGTTGTCCTTTTTTCTAAAACTACATTACTATAACATATCATCAATAATATCGAAAAAACTTCTATCCTTAAACAATACTAACTTATGTCCAACATAATCCATTCCAATCTTTATGCTTATCCATAATACTACAGTCCACTCTCATAATATAGTGAAAACGATTACCAGAGATTTCATATAACAAGCATGTTAATACCATCGTTGATCCCCATATATCACAATATATGTCTTGTTGGTCACATTCCAAATATTCGAAGGAATTAATCATGTATTCTCTTGAAAAATGAATACCGATTGAATCTTAGTGAAAACATGAGTGCTGTCAAAAGTTAACTCTTTCCATATATCAAAAACCCACAATTCTATATACTCAAACCATGATATAACTATTTCCTTATATCATTCATGAGATCATGAATACTGTCAAACATTTCATTTTCTTTTTATACCTTCATTATACATATACCATCTTCTTTCTAAAAATATCTCAATCACTTTCCATGGATACCGGTACCATAAAATTATTGAAAACCACAATAGAACAATACATAAATATTCCAATATTTCACGATACTATATACAACATTATTTTGGAATCCCATTACATAAACACGTAATCAATCCACCACATCATTGTCATATTCAAAATCTCCAATAGTGATCGCATGTGACTTCCCTTTGTCCTTTTCCTTAAGTGGTTTCTTATATCGATCATCATTAACCCTTGGATTAGGGCATTGATTAGCATAATGCCCCATTTCATTTCACATGAAGCATTGAAGTGTTGGTGGTGCATTCTCTGTAGTCTTTTCTTTATTCACACCATTATAAACCCTTTTTCCATTACTTCGACAGTCAGCTGCTCGATGACCTTCTTTTCCACACTTAAAAAATTTTCTAGTCCCTTTAAGAAAATCCCCACCATGCTTATTTCCACACTTTGAGCGTAAGGAAACATTCATCTTCTTTTCACCATTATTATGAGATTTCTCCTCGAACTCCATCTTTCCTTTATTTTCAAAACCATGAGATGGATATGTAACACCAACTTTCATTTCTACCTTAATATCACAATGCACAATTTCTTCATAGCTACTGATGTCTCTTATAGCTAATGCCCTTCGAAGATTTGGTTTTAAGCCACTGAAGAATCGATCAAATTTACTTTCAGGTTGGATGATAAAGCCAGATGCATACCTTGCAAGCCTTGTAAAATTCGCTTCATATATACCAACATATTCATCATCCTTTTGCTTTAGTTCAAGAAACTCCTTCTCCATCTTTGTTCAAAGAATACGAGGGAAACACTTATTGAAAAATAAGTTCTTGAACTTGTCCCATTCCATGGACTCGATTTCATCTCTTTGCCTCGAATTCTTGATAAGATTCCACCATTGATCAGCTTCACCTTCCAAATGATATACTGCTAAGATGACTTTATAATGTTCAGAACATTGAAGAACTGAAAATATCTTTTCAGTTGTACTAATCCATTGTTCAGCAACAAGTTGATCAGAAGACCCACTGAATGAAGGTGGACGTTTCCTCATGAAGGACTCAATAGAATATTGTTCCTTTATCTGCTCATTTGAATCTCTAGAATGATTCATAGCTTGTGTAAGTATACCAATAAAATTTTTCACTCCATCTCCCATAGAATTTGTTTGTTTAGGAGTACAGTCATTGCATTGTCCATTATATTGATCAACACGGTTCCTTCGGGTTACAACCATCGTTTAAAACCCAAAAAGAATAGTGTGAGAGGCAAAAATCACTCTAGGGAAAACAACATAATAAAGGGGGAGTACCATCAATATCTAACATCTTTGGTTACCATAATTCTAGTACTATAACCTATTCTTATACTTAACCTTAGGGACATCCCTAGACATACCTTAGAAGTATCTCTAGGGATATCACAAAATATCTCGCATCCTAGTTTCCAAAGGTTAACTATACCTGTCCTATGATACCAACTGTAGAGGCCGGAAGCCTGATGTACATAGACATTACTTTACTTTTTTGGAATACTTAATACATAACAAAAATAGACACACAAGGACTTTAATAGTTTAGTGTCTTTGGAAACTCAGAATATAATCTTCTAATCGTGATGAATGTATTCAACATCTCCCATAAAGATCTTCCCTTTTTTTCTTACCTAAAACATTTCTTTATATCCTGGGGAAAAGAAAACATAAAACGGTTGAGCTCAAATTCTCAGTAAGGGAAAACATAGAGAACATAAAACAATCCATAAACATTTGAAAATGAAAACATGAACATGAAATTTAAACATCAAAATCTTGAGAAAAGACATAAATCATGGATGTACATAAAGAATTGATCATAAAGGAACATTAATCATGATAAACTAGCTTGGGAATAAAACATGTAATTGTGGAAACCATTCATCACTTGTTATGATTTCCATAGTACCCAAGGCATTGCTGCCAAGACCATCTAAGTGGACAAAGTCCCTTTCGGAATCGAGTTCACTCCTCGTTTTAGTCCTGTAACACTGAACCAGATTAACTTACCATTCCAGCCATGTCTATCTGATGAGATATAAATCTTTACCCAATGCATTGGAGGTATATATAGGTCTCACCCATCTCATAATGAAATCATTATTACTTGTGCCATAAAATAAACATACATCATTCATCGTAACCCAAAGAATAAAAATGGGTTTCATAATAATCATCCCATCATCACCTAATCCATATAAAAGTAATTGATATCATTTCATAATAATAAAAGTGAAACCATGTAAATCATAGAGACATTATACTTGAAACATACACATATGAAATAATGTCATCTTAGATGGAAAAATGGTTTTGATAAAACATTTGAAATCAATTCTTGAGGAAAATATCCTTTCTTCTTAAAAATCATTTTCCTTTCACAAAATGCAATGAAATTTTAAATGAAAAGGATTTTGTTGAAAATAATCATGAAATCATGTTGAGTAAGCTTCTTGAATATAAGGAGTTATGAAACCGTAATAATCCGTTAGTGTCGTATAAGTTAAAAAACATTCTTCTCGTACTTTTAATGGAAAAGTCAAAAAGTACCTCATAAAAGAAATATTCCATATATACTATGTATTAAACTTCAAAAATGGGTAAAAAGGACTTTAAACATACATGAAACCATTTTTAAGAAACATGGACATGGATGAGAACAATAACCCCAGTAAATACTTACGAATAAACAATCTCGGATAAGAACGAGATTGGAAAAGTTATCCCTTACCTTAGGTCTGAAATGCTTCGTATGGATCCGAACCTCCGGTATAATTATTTAAATAATGACATTTACTTATTAAATAATCATATTCATTGTTATGATGTCATATATGTTTCACTTATGACTTTATATTACCCGTTCTTTTGCAAATTCTATGTAAGAGCAGCGTTTTGGGTAAAATCATTTCATTTATCATATGTGTTTTGACTTGTCATTCTTGATATTACTACTTATAACCTGATTTACATAATTATAGAATGTAAAACATTATTTATATATAATATATATTCATCATATACATATATATTATAGATCGATATAAGGAATGAAATACACCGTTCATGGAGACGGTAGGTCGTACGTACGCATGAACGGTGTTTTCAATTCCTTATTGAATTGAATGGAATTAATTATATGACATACATATATATATACATATATCAAGTAAAATTATTATATCATATAATTCATTATTACTTATTATATATACTTTATAATCATTCTTGAATTGTTAACATGGAAAATGATTCTCATCGCGTCGTAGAGACGGTAATCCGTACGTACGCACGAGCGATGATATCGTTTCCATGGAATTGCATTGGAGTGTATGTATAATATTTCAGAATCAATATCACTTTAAAATAAATCATATATATTCATTATTTACACCATTATACCCATCCAAGTAAGGTGGTGGTGGAAAATAGATTACACCACGATGTGGAGACGGTATTTCGTACGTACACACATGCGGTGATTTCGTTTTCCATAGGATGGATAGATGGTGAAATAGGGTTTTTTTAATACTTATAATAACATATCAGTATATGAGTGATACAGATTTGATTACTTCATAATGAAACAACTAAATAATATGAAGTAGAAGAAGAAAAAAGTTGAATGAATCGGTAACCGACATTACCTTTTCTTTGAAGTGCCTCTTTGAGGCCTCCTCTTAGGGAACTAAAATTGGTCTTTTAAGAAGACGAGGACCTCTAGGATGTTTCTAGGAAAGTGGAGAAGATAATTATTCAGGGCTTGGCCGAGCATGAAGGCTCAAAGTGGTGTGAGGAAGAGAGGGAGGAGGTGCCCTTTTATAAGGGAGGAGAGGGGCACCTTTGGAAAAACTAAAAATATTATTTTATTATAAAGACATATTCTATTTTTAATAGCTACATATTGATTTATATCTAATATAAGGCGGTTATGGGTCGAATTAATCTCATCCAATAGAATTTAGACAAGTTTAGGTATCTATTTTAACCTTATCATTTAGATTTAACTTTAAGTTAGATAATTTAACTTTTACCGTGTCTGCTTGTTTTCTTACAAAATAAGGTTAATAAACTTACCATTACATGCCAAACAAGCCCAAAGTTATTTATTATTAATATATATAACCTTATCTAAGTTATTCGTCTGAACCATATATTTTTAGGAATAAAATAACAATTAATAATATAATATTTGTTTTAAAAACTATTTTATGTCATTTTTGACACTATTTGGTAATTGATTTTTGTGAAAATCATAACAGATATATTAGTCCGAAAAAAGTTAATTAAATCAATAATAGCATGTCATATTAACATAGAAAATTATTGGAATTCATAAAAAGTCTCAAATTACATTTATTTGGGTATTTATAACAACAATTATGTCAATGTTTCATTAATAAGATAATTACAACATCATCATTGTGTCATAAATAAATTAAATTATTTAAAATCTAAAAATTAAAAATAAAATACCATTATGTAGGAAATCTTTTTAGATTTATAATGAATATTTATAGTATAATTTATCTTATGTATAACCCTATATTAAAAATTAGTTACTTATTAATCTTTGATTTTTACTATTTTAACCCTTCTTTAAATAAATTAATATTAAATGTCCTAATGTAATCCAAGTGGGCCTAAATGGTCATATATTATTACTAAGGATGTTTTTGGTTGAATTACACTCATCCTATATAATCAGGACATGTGTTAGGGTAATAATAATATCATTTTTACCCTTAATTACCCTATTTACTTTTAACCGTGGTAAAAAAAGTAAAAAGTTACTATTCACCAAAAAATATTTTCATCTCATTTAACCACATTTTACATACTAACATCAAGCATGTCTCTCGGATTTTTTAAATTCCACTCACAGAAGCGGTAAAATTATGTTTTATGTGAATTTGGAAATTCTCCTAAGAGGTGGGTAAAAGACGGTCAAAAGTTCAATAAAATTTTTATATATCTAAAATTATTATAAAACAACTCTAATGAATTGAATTAAAATTATATAGGTATTGTGTAACAATTTTGACCTAAAATAATTTTAAATAAAATAAATAATTATTTAAACAAAAATTCGGTTTTTAAATAGTAACCCAGTGTTTTCACTATTCATTACAAATTGAATGTTTTCAGAAAAATACCAAAATTTCACCCTATGCTAATTTAGATATTCCAAATCCAAAAATGAAGTCAATTTTGAAAGATGAAATTTAAAAAATTTCAAAAAGTGGTTATTACTATTCATAACGACTAGTTTTAATAATATTTTAATAGCATATCGTTGTTTAGTGAAACTCGGTATTGCGTACAACACACGCTATCGAGGAAGGTCGTGATTGCATGTAATGCAAGCCATGTTAGGATTGTGTGTTGTGCAAGACTCATTTGTTGTTTCGTTATAACAGAATCCAACCATTTTTCATTTATACATTGAATATATATATATATACTCAATGTTGCCTAAAATGACTATTATCAAACAAACTTGAAATTGTGTGTAACACAATATAAGAATAGTGTTGTGTATACCGCAAGATAATATGGTGTTGCGTATAGTACACGATAATCTTGTTGTAGCATAAAACACATAACATCAAATAAATTAAAAAGAATACTTATCATAAAATATCGGGTTGTTACATTCTACCCCACTTAAAATGAATTTCTCCATCGAAATTCGTTGGGGTTATAAATCATTTACTATTCATAGAAACCCACATCCTAAAAAGGAATACTAAAACTTAATTTTAAAAACTAAAGTATGAAACATAACGATTACCCAAAGTAACTCATCATTAGGTTTCCATATAGGAGAACATAGGTGAAAATATGGATATGGAAGAAAAATATAACCATCAAGTTCTGATGGAGAGTGGTAGATGACATGGCTATGAAAAAGCGAAAAATCACAAAGCCATAAATTTTTGATGATCTAAGGTACCATCTGATTCATCGGATATAAGGGAACTAGGACAACATTTTTGGTTTTCATGATCATTTCCCTAAAGTTGAAGAATTTAAAATTAGAAGAAATACATTATTGATTTTGGTATAGTCTCATCGTTGGTCGTTCCATAGACAATTTCCACTTCATATCATAAATAAATGAAGTTGAATTTGTCATTCGTAAAGTGTTATCATATCATGTGATAGAATGATGGGTCATTCCATCTGGCTCAAACAAAAAGTTAGAAAAAATTTAGAAAATATACATAAGTTCATCTATGGTAAGGTTAATCATATATGATTCCAAAAATGAACTTATACTTCATATATCATATCGCTTAATAAAATAAAACTAGTTTCTACTAACCAGGTACTTCCTGTAGGCCAGTAGTAGGCGATAAAGGCCAGTCGCACTTCAGTTGTGGGTTCAATTCCCACAGCCTTGTCCGACACGATGGGATATCACCCGTCCTGCTGGTTGTCCTTTTTTCTAAAACTACATTACTATAACATCCAATAAAAAATATCGAAAAAACATCTATCGTTAAACAATACTAACTTATGTCAAACATATTACATTCCGATCTTTAGGCTTATCCATAATACTGCAGTCCACTCTCATGATATAGTGAAAACGATTAAAAGAGATTTCATATAACAAGCATGTTAATACCATCGTTGATCCCCATATATCATAAGATATGTCTTGTTGGTCACATTCCAAATAATCGAAGGCCTTAATAATGTGTTCTCTTAAAAAATGAATACCCATTGAATCTTAGTGAAAACATGAGTGCTGTCAATAGTTAACTCTTTCCATATATCAAAAATCCAAAATTCTATATACTCAAACCATTATATAACTATTTCCTTATATCAGTCATGAGCTCAGGAATACTTTCAAACATTTCATTTTCTTCTTATCCCTTCATTATGCACATATCATCTTCCATCCAAAAATATCTCAATCACTTTCCATGGTTACCGGTACTATAAAATTATTGAAAACCACAATATAACAACACATAAATATTCCAATATTTCACGATACTATATAGAACATTATTTTGGAATCCCATTACAGAAACACTTAATCATTCCACTACATCCTAGTCATATTCAACATCACCAATAGTGATCGCATGTGACTTCACTTTGTCATTTTCCTTACGTCGTTGCTCATGTCGATCATCGTTAACCCTTGGATTAGGGCATTGATTAGAATAATGCCCCATTTCATTGCACTTGAAGCATTGAAGTGTTGGTGGTGCGTTCTCTGCAGTCTTTTATTTATTCAAACCATTAGAAACCCTTTTTCCATTAATTCGATAGTCAGCTACTCGATGACCTTCGTTTCCACACATAAAACATTTTCTACTCCCCTTAAGACAATCTTCACCATGCTACTTTCCACACTTTTAGCATAAGGAAACATTCATCTTCATTTCACCATTATTATGAGATTTCTCCTTGAACTCCATCTTTTGTTTCTTTTCAAACCCATGAGATGGATATGTAACACCAACTTCCATTTCTAACTTAATAGCACAACACACAACTTCTTCATAGCTACTGATGTCTCTTATAACTAATTCCCTTCGAAGATTTGGTTTTAATCCACTGAAGAATCGATCAACATTACTTTCAGGTTGGATGATAAAGCTAGATGCATACCTTGAAATCCTTGTAAAATTCGCTTCGTATATACCAACAGATTCATCATCCTTTTTCTTTAGTTCATGAAAATCCTTCTCCATCTTTGTTCAAATAATACGAGGGATGTACTTATTGAAAAATAAGTTCTTGACTCGTCCCATTCCATGGACTCGATTTCATCTCTTAGCCTCATATTCTTGATAAGATTCCACCATTGATCAGCTTCACCTTCAATACGATATACTACTAATATAACTTTATCATGTTCAGAAAATTGATGAACTGAAAATATCTTTTCAGTGGTACTGATCCATTTTTCAGCAACAAGTGGATTAGAATACCCACTGAAAGAAGGTGGACGTTGCCTCCTAAAGGACTCAATAGAATAATGTTCCCTTCTCTGCTCATTTGGAAGTCCAGAATCATTCAAAGCTTGTGTAAGTATAAAAATAAGATTTTTCACTCCATCTCCCATAATATTTGTTTGTTCAGGAGTAAAATCATTGCATTGTACATTAAATTGATCAACACGGTTCCTTCGAGTTCCAGCCATCGTCTAAAACCCAAAAAATATAGTGTGAGAGGCAAAAAACACTCTAGGGAAAACAACATAATAAAGGGGGAGTATCTTCAATATCTAACATCTTAGGTTACCATAATTCTACTATAATAACCTATTCTTATACTTAAACTTAGGGACATCCCTAGACATACCTTAAAAATATCTCTAGGGATCTCACTAAAGTTATCGCATCCTAGTTTCCAAATGTTAACTAAACCTTTCCTATAATACCAACTATAGAGGCCTGAAGCCTGATGTACATGGACATTACATTACTTTTGTGGAATACTTAGTACATAACAAAAATAGACACATAATGACCGTAATAGTTTAGTGTCTTTAGAAACTAGGAATATAATCTTCTAATCGTGGTGAAAGATCTTCAACATCTCCCATAAAGATCTTCTATTTTATTCTTACCTAAAACCTTTCTTTATATCCTGGGGAAAAGAAAACATAAAAAGTGTGAGCTCAAATGCTCAGTAAGGGAAAACATATAGAACATAAAACAATCCATAAACATTTGAAAATGAAAACTTGAACATGAAATTTAAACATCAAAATCTTGAGAAAAGACATAAATCGTGGAAGTAAAAAAAGCATAGATCATAAAGGAACATTAATCATGATAAACTAGCATGTGAATAAAACATGTAATTTTGGCAACCATTAATCACTTGTCATGATTTCCATAGTATCCAAGGAATTTCCACCAAGACCATCTTAGTGGACAAAGTCCCTTTCTGAATCGAGTTCACTCCTCGTTTCAGTCCTGTAAGACTGAACCAGATTAACATACCATTCTAGCCATGTCTATCTCATGAGATATAAATCTTTACCCAATGCATTAGAAGGAGATATAGGTCCCACCCATCTCATAATGAAATCATTATTACTTGTTCCATAAAATAAACATACATCATTCATCGTAACCCAAAGAATAAAAATGGGTTTCATAAAAATCATCCCATCATCACCTGATCCATAAAAAAGTAATGGATATCATTTCATAATAATAATAGTGAAACCATGTAAATCATAGATAAATTATACTTTAAACATACACATATGAAATAATGTCATCTTAGATGGAAAAATGGTTTTGATAAAACATTTGAAATGAATTCTTGAGGGAAATATCCTTTCTTCTTCAAAATCATTTTCTTTTCACAAAATACCAGGAAATTTTAAAAGAAAAGGATTTTTTTGAAAATAATCATGAAATCATGTAGAGTAAGATTCTTGAAAATAAGCCATTATGAAACCGTAAAAATCTGTTCGTGCCGTATAAGTAAAAAAACATTCTTCTTGTACTTTTGCTGGAAAAGTCAAAAAGTGCCTCGTAAAAGAAAGATTACATACATACTATGTAGTAAATGTCAAAATGGGATAAAAGGACTTTAAACATACATGAAACCATTTTTAGGAAACATGGACATGGATGAGAACAATAACCCTAGTAAATACTTACGAATAAACAATCTCAGATTAGAACGAGATTGGAAATGTTAACCCTTACCTTAGGTCTGATATGCTTCGTATGGATCCGAACCTCTTGTATAATGATTTAAATAATGTCATTAACTTATTAAATAATCATATTCATTGTTATGATATCATATATGTTTCACTTATGACTTTATATTACCCTTTCTTTTGTAAATTCTATGTAAGAGCAGTGTTTTGGGTAAAATCATTTCACTTATCATATGTGTTTTGACTCCCCATTCTTGATATTAATACTTATAAACTGATTTAAATAATTACAGAATGTAAAACATGATTTATATATAATATATATGCATCATATACATATATATTATAGATCGATAAAAGGAATGAAATACATCATTCATGGAGACGGTAAACCGTACGTAGGCATGAACGCTATTTTCATTTCCTTATTGAATTGAATGGAATTAAGTATATGACATACATATATATATACATAAATACATTAGAATTTTTATATCATATAATTCATTATTACTTATTATATATACTTTATAATCATTCTTGAATTGTTAACATGGAAAATGAATCTCATCGCGTCGTGGAGACGGTAATCCGTACGTAAGCACGAGCGATGATATCGTTCCCATGGAATTGCATTGGAGTGTATGTATACTATTTAATAATCAATATCACTTTACAATAAATCATATATAGTCATTATTTAAACCATTATACACATCCAAGTAAGGTGGTGGTGGAAAATAGAATACACCATGGCGTGGAGACGGTATTCTGTACGTACGCACGCGCGGTGATTTCATTTTCCGTAGGATGGATAGATGGTGAAATATGGTTGTTTCATACTTATAATAAAATATCAGTATATAAGTGATACTGATTTTATTACTTCATAATAAAAAAAAACTAAAGAAGATGAAGTAGAAGAAGAAATAAAGTTGAAAGAATCGGTAACTGACATTACCTCTTCTTTGAAGTTCCTCTTTGAGACCTCCTCTTAGGGCACTAAAATTGGTATTTTAAGAAGACCAGGACATCTATAATGTTTCTAGGAAGGTGGAGAAGATAATTTGGCAGGGTTTGGATGATCGTGAAGTCTCAATGTGGTGTGAGGAAGAGAGGGAGGAGGTGCCCTTTTATAAGGGAGGAGAGGGGCACCTTTGGAAAAACTAAAAATATTATTTCATTATAAAGACATATTCGGTTTTTAATAGCTCAAAATTTATTTATTTCGAAGATAATGTGGGTATGGGTAGAAATAATCTCATCCAATAGAATTTAGAAGAGATCAGGTATCTTTTTTAACCTTATCATTTAGATTTAACTTTAAGTTAGATAGTTTAACTTTTACAGTGTCTTCTTGTTTTCTTACACTATAAGGTTAATAAACGTACCATACCAAGCCAAACGAACCCCAAGTTGTTTATTATTAATATATATAACCTTATCTAAGTCATTTGGCCGAACCTTAGATTTTTAGGAATAACATAACAATTAATAATATAATATTTTTTTACAAACTATTTTATGTCAATTTTGACACTATTTGGTAATTGATTTTTGTGAAAATCATAACAGAAATATTAGTTCGAAAAAAGTTAATTAAATCAATAATAACATGTCATATTAACATATAAAATTATTGTAATTCATAAAAAGTCTCAAATTACATTTATTTGGGTATTTATAACATCAATTATGTCAATATTTCATTAATAACATAATTAGAACATCATCATTGTGTCATAATTAAATTAAATTATTTAAAGTCTAAAAATTACAAATAAAATACCATTATTTAGGAAATCTTTTTAGATTTATAATGAATATTTATAGTAGAATTTATCTTACGTATAACTCCATATTAAAAATTATTTACTTATTAAACATTGATTTTAACTATTTTAACCCTTCTTTAAATAAATTAATATTAAATGTCCTAATCAAATCCAAGTGGGCCTAAATGGTCATATTTTATTCCAAAGGTTGTTTTTGGTCTAATTTCACTCATTCAATAGAATTATGACATGTTTTAGTGTAATAATAATATAATTTTTACCCTTAATTACCCTATTTACTTTTAACCGTGGTAAAAAAACGTAAAAAGTTATTATTCACCAAAAATTATTTTCATCTCATTGAACCACATTTTACATACTGACATCAACCATGTCTCTCAGATTTTTTAAATTCCACTCACAGAAGTGGTAAAATTATGTTTTATGTGAATTTGGAAATTCTCCTAGGAGGTGGGTAAAAGACGGTCAAAAGTTCAATAAAATTTTTATATATCTAAAATTATTATAAAACAACTCTAATGAATTGCATTGAAAATATATAGGTATTATGTATCAATTTTGACCAAAAATAAATTTAAATAAAATAAATAATTATTTAAATAAAAAGTCAGTTTTTAAATAGTAACCTAGTGTTTTCACTATTCATTAAAAATTGAATGTTTTCAGAAAAATACCAAAATTTCACCCTAGTCAAATTTCGATATTTCGAATCCAAAAATGAAGTCAATTTTGAAAGATGAAATTTACAAAATTTCAAAAAGTGGTTATTACTATTCATAGCGGCTAGTTTTAATAATATTTTAATAGGATATTGTTGTTTAGTGAAACTCGGTATTGCGTACAACACATGTTATCGAGGAAGGTCGTGATTGCGTGTAATGCAAGACATGTTAGGGTTGCGTGTTGTGCAAGACTCTTTTGTTGTTTCGTTATAATAGAATCCAACCATTTTTCGGTTATACATTGAATATATATATATATACTCAATTTTACGTAGAATGAATATTATCAAACGAACTTGAAATTGTGTGTAACACAATATAATAATAGTATTGAGTATACTGCAAGATAATACGGTGTTGGGTTTAGCACACGATAATATTGTTGTAGCAAAAAACACATGACATCAAATAAATTACAAATAATACTTATCATAAATTATCAGGTTTTCACAGTGTTGGTGTCTCAATAATTTTATTCATATGATGAAATCATTTTATATGCTATCATGATAGAGAAATAATTCTCCAAGTAGTATTGATTCACATGGAAGAAAGGGAAATAAGGAAAGGAAGAAAAAAATAGAAAATGGGAAGAATGGAATGACGGATTTCCCACATGTGATAATTGTGGAAAGAATTCCCCTGGTAAATTATTGAAAGGATTTGGAGTTTGTTATATGTTAATAAAAAAGTGTCAAGAGGATAAATAATACAAACGAAATGAGGAAAATATTACTATTTAGTGTTATAATTAAAAGGATATGGGTCACTATGCAAATAAATGTCCCATAGATCAATAGAATATACCTTAAATAAAACTAAGGGATCATTTTCAATAGTATGCTATCGATGTGACTAAAGTATAATGATTAATGTAAATATATAATTGGATATGATAAATAAGATATAAATATTTGTCATTGATGATGTAATAATTATTTGAGTTAATAAATATATAAGGATTGTATTGACGTACTTTTTTATTAATAATTTTTGATGATATGTTATATGGTACCAAGAAAACATGCTTAATTTTTGTTGAAATACATGGTTGTGGGAGAGATAAACCTTAATATGTTCAGAACATTAAGAAAATATTATTTTTATAATGAAATTACTGATTTAGATATTTGTGGAATACCATGGAACTGATTAATTATTTTTCATAAATTCCTTTTTCCAATAATTTTGTGAGTTTATAATAATTTTTGACTTATGGAATATATCAAATAACATGGGTTTTACTTAAGTAATATGGAATAATGCATATTCCCAATAAATTATTATGGTAATTCAACTTATTACAATATTTAGAGAGAATAATTGAAGAGGGTGTTCACATATTTGGTGTGTAATGATTAAACAGATACTTCATATTGATTGAAGGATAATGATATGCTCATTTTATAAATTTGGTGACCTTATTTCAAAATTGTTGGATAATAATATTTTTGAAAAGTTAACCATTCATAAAATGGTTGAAGTTGATCATTGGATGTGGTTTTAAAGATTGATATATTACTTCACCAAGTGATTCATCCTATACTAATAAATTACATAGAAATAGTTAAATGTACAATCAAAGGATAGTATTTTTTAAAATATAATAATATATTTAATTATATTATTATAGAGTGAAACAATTCATCAATTATAGTAAAAATTATATTGAAACAAAAATGTTATCAAATTATCGTCATTTTTTGAGGATATAAATGACCTTTTCTGTAATAGTTGTTTTGGAATTTGTGATCATCAACTATTAACTGAACATGTTGTATATCACACTCCATCCAAATATGATTGTTATAGTTTACTCAATATCCATGGTATCTATTTCCCATTAATGTTCTCCAAATATTGAATCTAGTTATGTGGCCATTGTACATCTCTTTCACCCTTATTCTAAATACGCATTATTAACCCTTTTTACAATGTTGTTTTTTAAATAATTTTTTATATTCAAATAACAATCCATATTTTTTCAAGATCAATTATGAATTTTAAGGATGAAATTTATTTATGGGGGTGAGAATATAACACCCTATGAAATTAATATATTTTCCTTCCAGATTAATTAAATATTTTGGCCTAGGATTTTTTTAAGAGAAACCCAAATATATTAATATGTTGCACACAATAGAAATTTTTTATTTTTCTACACATTACTCTAAATTTATATTTTTTTTACACATAAGACTGACTTTCCTCGATGATATACATAACACGCAAGGGAATGTTTTATAAAAAATCATATATTATTAGAAATATTATTATATAATATAATAAAATAAAAAATATACATTTTATTTATGGTTATGAATATGATAAAATAACTTATGAAAATATATGGGTTAATTACTTAGATAACATGAATTAGAAATGAATATAAGAACAAATTAAATATAAATATTATTTTTTATTTTCTGAAACAAAGTCATTTTAACCTAATAAATTAAATTAACTACAATTTTTCAGTTATATTAATTTATTATATAAGTTCTATATTCAATAAGTTTTTTGAAAACCATGATATATAATTTATAAGAATAATATAATAACAAACCCAATATTACGCATCAAATCCTTTATTTTATAAAGGCAATTTTATCGCAGTTTAATTGAGAACATATTTAAAATATAAATTTTAACACATTTATAAATTTAATATGTTAAAATATACGTAATTTTTTAATATAATCCTAAAAATTACGTTAGGATGAATTTTGGGTACTTTTATGTAAGGATTCTTTTGTTAATGAATAATAAAAAAGAATGAATTTTCCTTCAAAAATGATTTTTCATCTAATTTTTTAATACGGTGGAATTATATTTAAAATTTCTTTTATATGTTTAATTGTATCAATATTTTGTTATTTAATCAAATTTATTTCATTTTAATCAAATTCACATTGAAATTGGATATAAAAACATTGAAAACATTTGAACGTTTTTACTAAAAAACGTACTTTTCCTCCCGTCGATGGGATTAAATTTTCAATTCATTTATGTCACTTCTGTGTTTGAAATTTGAAAAAATGTATTACATATTTTTAATCATAATAATTTATAATTTATAATATTGTAAACATGGTTTTTTTTACAAAAACCTTTATGAAATTAAATAAAATTAATTACATAGATTAAGATGAAAATTAGATTAATAAGGACTAAACCTTATACATAAGGGGAAAATGACATAGAAAATTTTCCAAAAAACAATTTTACAGACATATTTCAACATTATAATACCATTTCTAGATATTTTAACATTATTGGTTTCACTTATCAATGGAAAATCATTGGTGGATTTCCAATTCTAGAAATTTACAACACTGACACACCTACTCCACTACAAGATGGAACTCAACCCTCCCTCTTCCTCACACATCTCAAGTCGCTTTTTCTTGAACATGATCAGCCAAAATATCTCCTCTAAATACCTTCCTTAATTATATAAGCCTCACAATGGGATGAATTAATACCAATGTATTACATTGGTGTAATCCAAAAGGGCATACCTGAAAAAGATATAACATCTTTCCTCAACCTCTATTTTTATTTTCATTAACTAAAAATAACATCTTCTTATTCCATGATTATTTAAAAATATAAGTATCATAAATAATATTAGGTGTATTTATTATAGGTTTCTTACCTACACTTACACAGAAATCTTTTTTAGGGGTAATGAAATATCGTTCGTGTATAATGATCAATCGCATCATGAAATTATGATTGTTCATTTTTTCCTTTACCACCATTCATGGTTGGGATTTATGATGGAATTTCTATTTATATATGATATATAAGATATTTCAAATTTATTTATTCATATTTAATTTTTATATAAACACATACATTTATATTTTCCATTTTTTGTAGAAATGATAACATCGTTTGTGAAAATGTGGTCTACCGCCTCCACAAAGCGATGTGATTCATTTAGACATTACATGAAATGTATTAAGGATAATTTAAATTAATAATATGTGACATAAATTAAATATATTTTATATTAATGACTTAATTAACTTTTTATATATATAATATGTCTTTTTATTTATTACCCTTTTAAAACACTAAAATGGAGATAACATCCTTTATAGACATGTGAACTACCTCCTCCTCAACAGGATGTGATTTATATTACATCACAATAATTATATTTATAAATATATATTATTAAATAAAAAGTTATTGATGATATTATGATAATTATTTTATGATTTAATTCTACATACCTCTATTTGTTAACAATCATTGATAATTGGGATCATCACTTATGCATATGTATGACCCGTCGTCTACTAGATTATAACATTATCTCGTTTTTCGTAAATAACATTAATGATTCGTTTTAAATGTATAATTTATTTATAAATATGATTTTTATTTAATTATTATTATTATAAATATGTTTATATAGTTACCCATTTGACCATAGGTGACCTACCATGTTATGTTTTTACAAATAAACCATATTTGGTCAAAAAACCTGATGTAATCTTAGTTATTTATGTAGTTCTAAAAAAATTGAAATAAGTTATATAAAAGTAATAATAAATCTAAAAAAGGGTTTTCATTTAATTAAATAATTAAAATAATTTTATCATACATGATGATAAAGGAACGTTTGACAAGTTAGACTCAAGGTATGAGATTTAGTCTGAATTTACATTCCATTGAGACTTGTTTTTTTTATAATACAATTGAATTTTATATGCTGTATTTAATTCCATATGACATGTTTTATCCTGATTTTATTTATTATTATTATATTCCTTTTTCATTAAATGTTATTAATTTTTACAGATTATGATTTAAATGTTTCAAAGTATTATGGGACACCTTGGAATGTTTAACGATTATTTTCCCCAATAATAACTTTAATGATAATTAAATGTTATTTACATTCATCAAAATCATCAACCATTTAATTTAATTATCCTCCACTAGTTAATTATTGATAAATATAAATATTCTATCAATATAGATATTTTATAGGAAATTATTTTTTATTTAGACTATTCGATATGAAGAATGATTTTAATTTGAAAACACGAGTGGCACCCTGACTTTATATATAACCATGATGCATTGTTAGGATCTCTTTACAAAAATAAGTTCGGAAAATCAAATAGATGTCAATATATAGTGTTAAAACATCTTTTGAATGATCATGATGGTATAGTTTTTCATGTGCCTTCGACATAACATCCAATAATTGATTATTTCATTTACATACATTACAATTATATTAGTTATTATCCATGAGGTTTTCCAATAACAAAATAAATGGATTTATATCATTCTCAGTTTACGGATAAAATGGAATTTGTTCTTATTTTCTTATATTTCCATATTTATTATTCAGAAAAATAGTTATTTTAAAGGCATGTGTTTTTTGTAAATTACCTTTACATGTTGATTTATTCCCATAAATTAATTATTTATTCTGTTTTAATTTCCCTTATTGAGCTTTTTATCTCACCCCTATTATGTTTTTTCCATTTATTTTTAATCAGAATCCTTTAAAGGAGTTTTAAGGATTCCATTATTTTAATTATGTTATGGTTTGTTTTCTTTTCTAATTATATAATGGGGTTTATCTATGTAATATGGTTTTCCAAAACTACTAAACTATTCGATCCCTTGGGATTTGAATCTTATATATATCCAAATGTAATAAGTCAAGCCACAGGATCTGTGTTTCAAGGTTTGGGGTGTTACAAATTAAATTTTCATTAAACATATACCATCGATTAATATCCACCACAATATTCATAATCATGGTATTCTCCACTCACATAAAAGTAAAAAATAGTTGTTTAAGACTTTGAACAAATGATCATTGTTAATCTAATAAACCCATGATGGTATACATAACTCTTATGATAATAAATACACTCATTATACTGAAATCAAACATAAACCTTCTATGTTTCATTATTTTTGTAACCAAAATACCATTTACAAAAATAATTCTACAATATAGTTATTGAATCACAATTCATTATTAATTAATATATTTTATTTCCATGTATGTTCTTTCATGGTATATTGTTATCCTTTACAAGAAATATCTGACTTGAATAATTAACATGTTCACCACATTTAATAAAATTATTTATAAATACATCATTGTGATGAGATTTTATCATTCCAATGTGATCTTCATTTATCATAATAAATTATATACATTATGACTTTCTATAACAAACAAAAAACATTTTACCATTCCTTTGGGAAAACTTTTTTTTCAATCCAAATCATTTATACTGGGTTTTAAATAAAATTTTAATGACTAAAATTATATCACCCAGCTATGTCTGGATAAGGTTATAGTAAGGCCCATTTTCGTACACCATTTCATTTTCAGAGAAATAGAAATATTTGAAGTTAAAATTTATTACCATTAAGATCCTCTAAACAAGAACCATATCCAATTATAATATCAATATAAGGATTCATTCCTAGGGAATCCCACAAATATATTTTATTGCCAAACCGTCAAATATTATTTTATACATATAATCAATGTCTATCCTTGGGTTATGTTACCTAATCTATGTTTTCCTAATTCTACTTCTCGGGCTTCTACTAAACAAAATTTGATACAAACTATAGTGACCCCAACCCCTATCTCCTGAATTGGGTTTCTACATTGATAAATTTTTATAATATACATGAAATGACACCAAAATGAATGAAATAATTTAGTAGCCTTGGAAAACTAGATATATACACTAAATTATCGTTACAATTGAAAACCTAAAATACAAAAATAATAGTATTTCATAATTCCATTATTACCCTTGTTGTATCACTACATATCAATCACAAAAAACATCATCATTTTCTAGGGAAAGTAAAATATAATAAATGTGTGAGTTTAGATTCTCAATAAGGGTAAATGTATATTTGAATCTATAAATAAAAACACATAATCGATATGGAAATGTTTATAAATGAGTCACATAACACTTAATAAATAAATTGGATATAATATGGATTGAATATTAGATGATCAAACAATTATATAGTAATAAGCATGTGATCTGAAACATTAACCATTGATATCATGACTAATTTAGTAATCCCATGGAATATCATTTACTGAATCCAAAAGAATAGATTTGACAGTACCAAAAATCAAAAATAGGCCATGAATTACTTGTTCCATGAAATCTAACATTGTTTATTCTTTTTTCAAATATATCCAAAACCATTTAAGCATTGTGCCAAGACATATATTAAAATGTTTAAGGTATAACCCCAAACCCAATATAGTTTTTATCATTAGACCTACTCATTCATTAATGGGCTATATAATTTTAGGTCGTACCCATCACTAATTTCAGAATCACTCCTCAAATGAAATTAACAATTTAATTCATTAACTATGTGCAATATCATTAATATGTGTATTTTGTAAAGAGTAATTCTTTCTTACATATTTCCCATGTTAATAGAATAAATGTCAAACTAAAAACCTTAAGTAAAAATGAAAAATAGTTAAGGAAATTATAATACCTATCAATAGATATTGTGGATATTTATGAAAAAATAAATTTCCAATAAGAAATGATTATGAGAAAGTTATTTTTTCAATATATTGTTTATAATCACACAAGAAAGTGATATTATATAATAGCTTTTACCACCAATAAAATTTCAATTCAAATTTCCTAGGATAAAATAATTCAATTTGTAACATAAAATTATATCTATTATTAGTGAATTATGATATTTTATGTAAATTTGTTAGTATATAAACCACATAAATGTTAATTGGGGAATAATATCTAATTTGTCTCTAGGGAATGTAAATTGAGATGAAATACATTACAAAGATCGTATCATTGTAGTGGGGAGTAATAAATGAATTTATTTTGTGTATAAAATTTAAATCCTCATAATACAATAAGAGATAAAATATAAAAAAATATAATTTTATTAGACACAATATATTAGTATGAAATAATAAATGAAGTTTATTTTTAACCCAATGAATACAAATTGAGGTAAGAAATCCCTTATCTCATACTTCATTTTTGTTGAACATTCATCAACCACATTTGTTTCTATTTTTTGTGTATAATTATATTATAATAAAACTATATTCTAAAATTTAATATCATATATGATCCTATTATAAAAACTTATCTTCTATTTTTAAATTTTAAATTTTATAAATATTTATTATTTTAATAACATTATTTTATCAAGCATGTTTTATTATGAATGTTTTGGTTTATAGGAATATTATATAGTCATATCATCTCAAAAATAATAATCTTGAAATTAATTTTAAATTTACACATTAATTATACTTCTAAGATTAATCTTGAAAAATTGTTTGAAAAATTATATGTGTTACTATCTTGGAGACGATAGTTCGTATATACACATCAGTATGATTCCATTTTTCGATAACTGGTATGGAGAAGAGGTAATAATTGTTTAATATTTAAAGAATTACCATTATATCATAATTCCCACATTATTTCAATGTATATAGTTATATATAACATTCATGTTGTGTGATTATGAAAAGGGAGTCACATCATTTCGTGATGGTAGTATCCCATAAGTAAATGAGTGATGTTTTCATCATTATGTGTGTGAAATGGTAATAAAAAAATGATTAATTACATTTTAATAATTATAAAAATTACATAGATATAATAATTATGTCACATTTCACAGATATTCATTATTTTTATCCTTATTTCCATCCATATAATTAGTTAGTGAAGAATGAGTCATATCGCATCGTATTGAAGTAGTCCTCCAAACACACGAGTGATTTTATTATATCCCCTACAGAATTGAAAGTAAAAAATATTATATATGATATAATGAACTTATAGTTATAATTATGTTATAAATATCATATATATATATAGTTTATATACATCATATACCCAGTCGTTGGAGGTGGTAATTGAAAGATAAATGACATCGGTTCGTGAGGTACTAGTCTGCCATACACACATTGGATGATTTCATAACCCATTTTATGGATTCGGGGATTGTTATAGGTCCTTACTATAACAAAAAAATATATTTTTATATTAAATATAAGTACTATATTTTATCACCATTGTTTCATAACAATTAAGAGCATTGGGGTAAGAAATAAAATTAAAATACTTATTAAGTAACTTTACCTCTTCTCCAAGTAACATCAATTGGATTCCACCAAGTCCCTCAAACAATTGATGTCCTTTCAAAACAAGGATTCATGGATTTTTTAAGGTATTATTAAAATTTATTTGTAATTTAATAACCCAATAAAATTATTTTGATAGTTTTATGAGGATATGTGAGGGGTGTTCTTTTATTAGTGGGGTGAGTGGAACACTTTTATTTTCCTAAAAGAAATAGTTTTACAAACATTTTTAATATTTCAAAAGGTTCCAAAATGTATTATCATCAAAAATCATTCATTGTAAGGTTTAAATAATTCCATATAATAAATTTTAGACATGTTTTTAGGTCATTTTGAAAATTATATTTTAATTTTAATCACCAAGTGAAACATTTTTACCTTCACCACCATAATTTTTTTTTACCTTTTTACTATTATATTTAGTAAAAATTAATTATCAATATATTAGAAAATTTCTGTTATTATGATTAATAATATGGAATATATTATTCACAATTAAATTAATAAATATGGAAATGTTTTATTTATAAATTATCCTTAAAACATGAAGACAAATCGTGTTTTCAATGAGAGGATTATTAAATGTATATAAGGTAATTAAAAAATTTAAAAATGAATCCAATGAAACAATTATATTAAATGATATATAATTCAAGTAATTGTACATTAAAAATAATTTTAAATATTATTTTTATATATAAATATATTAAAAGAAAATGTATTTTTCAATTAAAATATATCATATTTCACTATTCATCAAAAAGTGAAATATTTCTGAAAAATCCAAAACAAATCACCTTAATATAATTTTTATATTATTATTTTGAAAATTAAGTTAATTTGATAAAATAAATTATAAAAAACGTGAAACAATTAATTTTAAATTATTTGTGAAAGGAGAGACTAAACCATATTTTAGAAATATACTTTTTCTCAAAAATATTTCTTTATTTTTTATATAATTTTTATTTAATTTCACTTTTATAGATAACAATTGTTTTCAAAATTTATTTAAACAAATATATACATGAAAATTTAATTTCTGGTTTATAACACTATTCTCTATTAATGTCCATTTATACTAAGAGATTCATGTTATTCAAGCTATTAAAGATATTAAATATAAAGAAATAAATTTTTTAGTGTTTTTATCTTAAATGTTGTGTGAATCATACTCTAGAAAATAGAGTTTTCCTAATTTTTAATTAAAAGGTGTTAAAAATAGTTTAAAGGATAATATACCATTCTTTGGTTTTCTTTCGTGATATTTTACAATAGCATATGTGATTTTTTGAAATTTTTATTTTGTTTTAATATATCATTGAGGTATATATACTCGACATGTTTAATATGTAATATAAAGTGTATTTATTTGGGAATTATTTTATTTGGGACTTTATTTCAATGATATAAAAAATTAATGTTAATGAATTAAATTATTGTATGATAATTAATGTTTCTTATAGTAAATTGGTAGATCATAATTTGGATTATAAGTTTATATAACATTGATAATTAAAACATATTCACTGACTAGGTTATTAAACTAATTTTCTGAGTAACGACATAATATTTTTTTCATTATATGATTATGGAATATAGAAAGATATATTCTATGATTTAATTTTATTTTATTAATAATGTTTTATATTACTTATGTAAGAATATTTTTTCTTGTTGTTTCTTCTTATTGATTTATTATAATTTGGTAAATGGTTTCTATGTTTTAAAGAATATATGATGTGGTTATGAAGGATTTTTTATATGAAATTATATGTGATTAATTTTATTTAGGAGAAATCTTATGAGGGTATTTGGGAAAAATGAGTTCAAATATTTATTATCATCCATTTCAAATTTTTTTCAAATGTATTTTATAAGTGTTTTAATTTTAGGTATATATCTAATGGTTTATATTGAAATTTCCGAGTCATTATTGTAGTTTTTGAGAATTATGTATACTATTTTAATCATAGAAAATATTATATTAAAATATTATAACCACTTATATATTATTTAAATGGTAGACACATAAAGAAAATATTTTCATACCTTTATGGAGATTGTGACATGATAAACTATTTATTGTGTCTGGAATAAAAAATTCATGATGAATATTTATCATATGATATGAAGTAGAGGTGGAAAACTGTTTAAGAGAAAAACACAGGTTGAAAATGTTTGAATCAATAATTTATTTATATTCTCATACATTCTCACTCTTTATGGTAAATTAATGCCTCAAACTCTAGAAAAAAGAAGTGAAATGCCTGCATTCCTATATAGAATAGAATTTTCAGCAATGACAAAACACCACATGAATCTCATTCAAATGTAAAAGTCTCCCAATGGTAAAATTATGGTTTGTGAAATTTTTTTCAAATGATAAATTTCATAGTCCGAACATAGTCATTAAATCATATTTCAAGAGGAAATGTAATAAATAAGTATTAAAATGTAATACATACCAATTACGTACAATTAGAATCTACCTTTAGAATTCATTCTGAAAAGGATTGAATTTCTTTATAAAGTACATGACATAAAATTAAATGATAAAAATTTATTTCAGGGGTTGAGTTTAATAAAATGATATTTTATAATGTATTTAATTTTAAATAATTAAAATTCTTGATAGTGTGTAATAACATACCATGAATCATAAAAGAATAGAAATTAATTATAGAACTATTATTGTTTACATATAAAGGTTATCACATATACATTATCTTAATGGTTATAGATAACATCAACTTTCATATGAAAAATATGTAAAAAATTTCCCTATAAGTAAATTATATTGATTAATGACATTAAAAGAAGTCAACAAATTTTAAATGCTAAAAATTATATCATGGTAGGATAAAAGTTAAAATTCTAAATGTAGTGAACTTATAACTATTATGTACATATATCATAAATAAAATGTATTTTAATAAATATATTTTCATTTAATTTAAACAAATAAATAATTTTTCATATATTGAAAATCAACAGCTTAAAAAAATAAAAAAAATCACTACAAAAAGTGTTTTTTAATGAAAACTGTATTTATGAGGAATCTATATTTGTATTTTAGTGGATTATAATTAATAAGTATTATTTTATGATTTTAATGTAATTATTAAATAATATATTAGTTCAAATTTATTAATATCCATCTAATTATTGATGCAAGTCGTGTATTGAGAATAAAATCATTTTTATAAATAAAAATAAATTTGCTATAAATATGGTCTTTACATGTTTTTTGTGTGTATATTACAATAAACTACAACCAAATAATGGAATATAAATTATTAAAGTGGTTACAAAATAAAATAAAAAAATTATAATAATTTAATATGTTGAACTTAATTTTTGATCATAGAGAATAGTAACCATGAAAAAATTTAATCACCATTGTAAAGGAGAAAATGGGTTAAATGAGGTTCAAACAAGGATATCATCACCATCATACTATAAATTTATTCAAACAAATAACGTTCAAAACACAAGGGGGGGGGGGGGTTGGCCCAAAGATCAAAAGAAGGAACGAGCCTAAGGGGGGAAAATAGTGGAGGTCGAGGGCATCCCCTCGACCCAAGTTGACGCCCTCTGCCTTCATGGTGGTAGCAGTGTGAAAACAGAAACGGGCCGAACCAGGGATGTCAATGGAGGCAAGGTAGTCCTCAACCTTATTCCCCTCGCGCCAAGTTTGGACAATGCTCGTATTGCAACTAATCATGTCCCTGCATTTCATAATGAAAATTGTTTTATTTAGTGTATAGAATATATAAAATGTGTCACTATCATTCCTCTAATATCTCTAATATGTTTTCATAAGAGTAAAAAGATTTTATGAATAATTTTAATTTTTATATTTAATACTAATATATTATTTGTAATATAATAAATTCTTTTTTTGTTTTGTAATTGTTTAATTTCCTAAAATTCTTTCACGTTGTTAAATCGATGATTTTTCAAATGGGTGAAAAATTATAGTAAATATTTTATGAAAAATTATAATTATTTTGTTTGGTATACCTTAATGACATGCTAGATTTATGTGGATCAAAATGAATTGTAATTCACTATTCAAATATTGAAATTTTTACACCATTTTATACTTTATATCATTAATTTCAAATTATATGAAAATTCATGAAAATAAATTTAAACATATTTTATATAGAAAATATTTAATTAATTGTATTAAAAATCAATAAAATCAAAAAACATTAATGAATAATGGTTTATAATATTAGACACTTACACTTTATAATGAACATTCACATTTATAATAAAATTATTGACCCTTAAATAATATTTTACTTGTTACAAAAGTAAGGTATAAAATTGTTTACCTTGGGTAAAACTAAAGAGATAATGGATAAAATAATCTAAAAACTCATATAAATATTATTAGTTGATGTAATTTTTACCATATCTCAACCAAATTTAAAATTGGCTCAATTTTTATTCACTCTTCCATGAATGTTACTATATATTAATTAAATATTTAGAATAATTACAAGAACACCAGTACCCTCATGTAACAAAGGGAACATCCTCTATACTCTTCATCACAACTTCTAGAGCAATATAAATAAACCAAAACCAACCATATTCTCTTTTTAATTCCCTATAAAAGCTCTAAATATTCTAAAATTCTTAAAATACTAACCCAGAGGCCATTTATAAATAATCCAAAGGAGGTTTCTAAAAAAAGATATATAACTCTTAGTCAAGGGTTATCAGGTTTATTTATTCTCCCAAGACCATCAGATCAAATTTAAATAGATGGATATAATATCATAATTATCATAAATAAATAAAAGTTCATTTTTCATTTGGAAACCCTTTTTCATACCCTTTTCCATCTAATGTGAAACAAAAACATTGTTATTTTATATGCTTGGAATACTTGCACTCTGGAGACATGTTGTTTTTCATCAAAAAAATTTCTGTATAGTTTTATAGTTGAATTTTTTAGATATAGTATGTTTTTATAAAATAATATTTTTTTCTTTAATGGTGAATTACATTTACCTTCCCTTATTTTCATGAATTGAAGAGTGGAAACAATACTCATTCATATATATGTAATCCACATGGTGAAGAAATTCAATTTTCATCCAAAAATAAACAAAATTGTTATAAAAATATATATAATTAAGAAATATTATATTAATTAAATAATTATGATTCATTATATGTTATAATCATGATTAAGGAACATGTACTGGAACATAAAAAGAAAACATTTATTAAAAATGGAACAGTAAATTCCCAAAATGATTATTTCAAGGAGGAATAATTAACAATAGTTTAGTTGAAAATTATAAATTATTCATATCTAATAATATTTTTTGAATATTTTTTTATATAAATTTATAATAAATATAAATTTTATATAAAATAGGATAAGATTATAAAGGAAGAATTTTATGATCAGAATCATGGGTATCACATCTCACGTTTATTTCTATGAAAATTATTATGTAGTCACAACAAATTTATTTTTTTGGGGGATATACTTCCTATGAATTAATTTTAGAATTAATTCAACTAATATTATGGGGATTCAAAATTTATTCTAAATTTATATATTTTATATTATTTTATTCATATATGACTAAAAGTATATAGGGTTTATTTTATTATTATTATTTCATTGAAACATGTTATATGTTATACACATGTTTTTGTTTATATGGTTCATATACTTCCCCTATGATATATTTTATTACAATATATTAAAATTAAGTTTATTTAATCTTGAATTTTAAGTTATTTCTTTGGAGGTGTTTATTTTTCAATGATTACATAAGTAGTAAGGGTTTCTTTATAATCACATTTATTTTCACTATTATCATTATAAAATTTCAATTGTGGAAAATTAAGTTTTTTTTATCCATTAAAACAAATATATTTTTGATACTACATTTTTATTCCTATATTTTTGAAATATTAAGACCATTTTACTATAATTGGTGACTAAAATAATTAAGAAATTCATTTTAATAAAATCTAACCACATTTCTAATTTGGTTGAGTACTTTTTCATCCATGTCAATGTTCTATAGAATTTACAATGGATTTTTTAATATTTAGATTAATTTTTTGCATAATGGTTATTTTTAATAAATTTTAATCTATTTATAAATTTTTAAAAAGAATATTTTAAAATGTATTATGTATGAATCACTTTAGACATTATAGAAAAGTGTGAACACTTTGTCTCATTAAAATTATACAGTAGGAAAATATCTTCAAATCATTATGATTTTTCCATATATTTAAGAATCATTTACAATTTTCCATGTTTATTTAAAATTACATAAATTTTATTTATAATAGGATAATTTTTAATTTTTAATGATCTACCTGAAAAGTGTCATTTCCTTATTTTCAAATAAATGATAAAAATTTATTTTAAAGGAATTTTTCATCTATATAAATATACTTTTTGAATTTTTATCCTTCACTAGGGATATGATATTACAACACCATCCAAAATCATTTTTTATTTGTCTAATTATGATGATGTTTTGTGAATTAATGTTGAAAAACCATTAATTTCATAGGAGTGAATTAATTAATGATTAAAATTTAATAAAACCCTTTTTCCATGGGTTATTCTTTAAAGAATTTTTAATGATTTTATGCCAAAATTATGTATGATTTTTTTATAATATTGGGGTTGTGGTATATCACTCTAATGAATTGGGTAATTTAATACATCTCATTATATTTCTATGTTATGAATTAACCATATTTCATGTTCATAGTATTAAATGTTCACATGATCATATTATTTCATTTTCAATTATTTATGAATGTCCTTGTGTTTATATCTATAATTTGACACATGTTCCTTATATCATGTCTATAAATGATGATTGGACCGATTTTTTTGACACATGTTCACAATGTTATATTTTAATATGTTTTTACTTGTTCCATGTTTTAATGTTATTGTCTTATGATATGATCACATGTCTCAGGAATGATTGTTGATGATTCAACACTCTTATGAATCATGTACCCTATTATGAAAATGTTTAATCACATAACTTAATATCCATTACATATATCTAATAGCAGGTGAATTTGTTATATTATGATAACGATCTCATACCCTAATTCATATATTTTTCTTATTTATGATAATAATTTCATATCTTCCATTTTACCCTTAAAAAATATATTTGTGTATCATTTAATATTTTCCTATTTCCTCATCTTATAAGGAATCATACTTTTTATGACATGTTGAAAAGGAAAAAATAGGTGATTAATTTTATTAGAGATGTTGAATTTTTCTTTTAGAATAATAAAATCTAGGTATAATTGAAAAAATAACCATTTTATGATAAATAAATTAGTTTACTTATGTAATTTATTTTTCAAACCTCTTTAAATATCTAAATATTAATGGTTTTGGGTGTACATGTGACACAATAATGGCGACATATATTTTAATTATTTATTTTTAAATCTTGGTCACTTTACTTGGTATCCTTAATAGTATATAAATATTGTGTTTTCAGCATTTCATCTGGGTATACATGTTGTTGAGTGTCTTAGATGTGGTGTTGGAATCCAAAATGTCAGCATGAAGATAGGGAGATAATTCTTTTTGAATGAATTTATTAGAAGTAATGGTAAAAAGGTAATGTTATTCTAACATCATATAAGAAAAACATTTTGCATGGCCTATATTTTTTAATATAATATGAGGAATGATCATTTGATTAGGGTAGAATAATTGTTTTAGTAAAATATCCCAATGGAAATGAGTGATTTTTTTTCAATGAAATAAAAATATTTGTTCCTAATTTATCATACCATGTAATATTTTGGAGCTTTTAGGATCTACTACCCACTGCGTATTTTTAACTCAGATTTTTCTCAACTCCAACTTGTGTACTATGTTTCGTTGTTAAGAAAATATAAACCAAATAAGATTAATGGTTTGATACCTAATGAGATTTAGTTAAAATAAACTATCTCTTATGAGAAGATACCAGTTCAGAATCATGATTGTAATGAAATTATTTTTATAATAATTTAGCTAGACATGATATTATTCAATTAAATACCATTTTATTGAATTATCAACATGGGAATATGACAAACCTATGGGGGAATATCCTCAAATTTCTATTAGTGTGTAAAATTTCAATGAAATATTATTTTAAGTGGTAGGAATTATTGAACTCGTGTATTGTTAATTTAATATCCATCTCAACTCTTACTAAAAAATTATTTTATAGATTCATATTGAATATGATATTTACTTAAATAAATTTATCTGAAAAATAAATAGTTTATAACTACTTAAATTTATTTCAATTTATTTTATTGTTTTGATTAAAAGATAAATTTATAATTAATATAATTTTAAATATTTCTAATTGATTTTATATTAGAATTCATCATATCAAAATTATTATAGAATTAATTTTTGGGGTTTTTCAAAAAAATCATTTTCATTGAATATTGGAAAAATATGATGCTTATAAATATTACCATTTCATTTATAACATTATTATATAATAATGAGAATAAAATTTTTTAAAAACATTTTTTAGACCGAATATTTATTATGAAACAAATTAAATCATTTCAAAATTAATTTTTAATTCATAAATCAGTTTTAAAAGCTATAGTCTTGTGTAATTTTTTGTTTTAATAAATGAATTATTTTTACACTTTTCATAAATTACATGCTTAAAATGTAAAATTATTTTTTTATTGTCCTATATTTTGAAAAAGTATTCTTATTTTATTCATAAACCGAAAAATGTATTGGGAATCAATTTAGTACCTAATTTTGACACATATTCATTTCTGGGAATAAAAAATCATTCTTCCAAATATTATTCATTGTTTTTTCATATTTATAATAAAATTCCCTATTCCAACTCTTGATGTTGAATCTTTTAAATGGTATTTTTCTCTATAATTATAATTTTGACATTATTTATTAAGTTAAATTTCATTTCTATTCATAAAATTAAGATAGAATGATGTAATTAATCATCATGGTTAGTGTAAAAAGAATTACAAATGACATTAAACTAATCAGAAAGCCTTGAAAAATCGTTAAAACATATCTAAATTTTATGTGAGAATTTTATTTTGATCCTCCAATTTCCATTATTTGAAACTTTTCCCACTTAATACCACATAACCATAATATATATGTATATAATATTATATAGTTAATAATGTTTTCAAGAATACCACTCCTCTCATCAATAAAATGACCTATCATGTCCTCATTTATCCATGCAAATTGATCACCCTATCTGAATAAATACCTACCCAAATTCCTCTAAAAACCTCAGAAACGTCTTATATATTTTAGTCTTCCTAGAATACCAATATAATAATAAATTATCCATTATTAAAATCATATTGTTTAAATATGATGTATATATACAAACAATAATCAATTATTTTTATTTAGTAACACTTTTATAATTTTTGAAACATATATTTTTTAAACGAATTTAAACTTTTTGATATTATGTTTTACATGCAACATTGAGAGAAACAATAATTATATGAAACAATGAATTTTTCATAAATTTTACATAAACCTGGGTATAAAATTAGTTACATATGGAACTATCTCTAGAAAGTGTTACACACAACACAATGTTTATCCTGCATTACACAGAAGACCAGATTCAAACAAAACCTGGCATATGGTTAAAAAATATTACATAATATGATTGTTATTACCCATAAATTGGAATAGAAGGTATTGATATAGTTATATGAATAATGAACATATATGGTTTACAAATTTGTATGAAATTAATTTTTGGTGACCAATTAATTAAAAATTAAAATCCAAAGTATTTGAAAATAATGGAAAACTTTTTATGGAAAAATATTATAATGAAAACAAACACATTCTACCATAATAAATAAATAATTTTTTGGGAAGGATTTTGTTTGAATATGTATTCTATATATTCAATTAAATATTTAATATTAGTCCTATTTAATTTATTCACTTGATATATAAAAATATCAAATTTAATTCTTAAAAAATATTTTTCTACAATGGATTTTTCTCACATTTTTGGAATAATTATTTTACGAATAATTTTAGATACAATTTGAAAATTAATTTTAAAAAAATATTGTTCATTTATGAAACTGAATATCAAAAATATCATGTTGTTAATTCATTAAAATTATCAAGAATGAATAATAATTTGTTGAATATTGAAAAATTATGAATTTTTATTGAAAAAATAATTTTCATTATAATTTTTATAAATATAAATTATATTGAAACTATATTTTAATGTAAAATTAGTTCGACTATAAATCTATTAATATAATTCAGGTCACTGGAATCATTTTAAAATTTATTTTTAATATAAAATATTCGAAAAGATTAAAATTTTCTCTCTAAATACATGATTTCTTATTGTGTTGGTGGGATTTATTTTAAATTAAATTCTTTATATTATATTAATTGAATTCAAAAATATGTTTTAATGATTTGTAATGAGAATAATATATATTATGAAATAAAGTTAACATAATTTTTGATGAAAAATAATAATTAATATTTTAAATAAAATTAATTACAATGGTGAAGGAAAAATTGTTTTTATCGAAGGGTTGAAGTAAGAATATTAGGGTTAAATGCCTATAAAACTTGTAAAATTCCTAATGTGTGGACATATTTCAGAATAATGATTTCCAAAATAGAATCTAGGGTAAATTTATTCTTTTTTTATATGAATAACTCTTTTATTTTGAATTCTATGTGGAAAATTCAATGCATATTCAATGTTCATTCCTTTCCCTCACTTATAAAAGGAAACCACCACCATCCACTTCATCACCCCTCTTATGAGATATTTTTCTGAAAACCCATGCCAAACTCCAACTACAACATCCCTATCAATGTTTTATAGAATTTGGTCCACTCAAATGACCAACAATATGATCCTTAAATAGATATCAAAAAGAGGATCTTCTATGAAAATTAGGTTCAAACATGTATGAAGGAAGTTCAAACTGAAGTGGTATGGGATATTGAGTCTCTCTTTTATTTCTGTTAAACATATGAAAATCAACATTCATTTATTTTTTGGAGTATATAAAATGAATTTTACATTTTATATCATGAATAAACAAATTTTATTGATATTTTATGTTTCACTTGAAGATATTATATATTGGGTTTTTCACATAAAAAGGTTACTAAAATGGGAAGGGATTTTTATCTCGCATTTTATTTCTATGAAACACATTCTATATTAACCACATATTCAATTAATAATTTTTTATTCCATTAATGATTTTATTTTTTTATCCTTATTTTGAATATCATTGTGATTTACTTATCTAGTCTAGGATCTATATTTCGTGGAATTTACAGTTCTAAAGTTACCAAATCAAAATAGTAATTTTGTCTCAATTTTTCTTTCCAAAGGAATATGTTATTTCATGAATCTATATTAATTTAAGAGTTCTATAAATAGAATAATTGACATTGAATATCATGAATCTATTTATTATTACTATATTTTAATGTCTAATTTAATGTTATTCTTCTCTGGGGTATGAAAATAAATGTTACCAAAGCCGTAGAGATTTTATGATACATTATCATCATTTTTCATGGTTGTTTATGACTATGATTCAAATAATAAAATAATATTATCTATATATCGACAAACTATTTAATTTTATTCCCTTTTAGTTTTAATTAAAATACATGATTCCCCTCTATTTTTCTCTCTTGATGTTCTCAAGTGTTCAGAAGATTATTTTTAAGATTATTCATATTTATTTCTTTCATTGGTCGAAAACCAATTTTCATAAAAATTATTGTTTTATAAATAAATAATTTTTTTTAAAATACATCATCACCTTATTTCTTATATTCATTTTCACCAATAATTGTTTTTTTAAAAAAATTAAAAGGAATCTTCATGGTTTTTTCAAAACAGTGCATGTTTGGATTCTCCAAAAATTGATTAAAGGAATCATATTTTAATGTCGAATGTATTAATTGAAAGTTCTACAATCATTAATATTATTTGAATTGAAGTTTCATTTATTTATTTTTATGTTACTTTCAAATAATATTATTTTGATAATTTTGTTATTAATTTTTAGTTTTAAAAAGTGATTTTCAAAGCAAAGGAATTCCATGGAAATCAACCATGTGATATTTAAAAATTATTCATCATATAAGTTGACACCCTTTGATATATCATATTTTTTTCTATGAATATTAACCATTAATAACTTTCTAATTATTTATTTTAAAGCTATATTATGAAATTATATTTATATAACTAGTTTCACTTCCACAGATTATACCTTGATAAATTTTTTAGGGAACATTATTTTTTTCCATAGGTTGTTCTATTAAGAAATAATGAAATGATTATAGAAACTTCATATCTTCCAAAGGTTATGATATTATAAAATATTATTAAACCCATTTTATTTCATGTATAATGATATAATAAATTGGTTATGATTTTGGGAGCACGTACATTTGATTTTATTTATGTGATGGGTGAGATCCATATCTCCCTCCAATGTATTGGGTGAATATGGATAACTCATGAGTAAATATTGTATACACTAACCTAATTTTATGTTCACAATGTTAATCATAAACTCTTTTAATGTATTATCAGTTTTTGGAAATGGATTATTTGTTTAAAATGTTAGGTAATGGATTTTGATTCAAGTATATTATGATATGTTGGGACATAGTTTCATTTCTATATGTTTCAATCAGGGAATGATTTTATCTACGTAACATAATAAGTGAACTTTCCTCCATTCATAAAAGTCTATAATGTTATAGGTCGATGTCTATGTCACAAATCCATGTCTTATTCTAATTTTTTATTCTCATAAATCATGATTATTGATTAAATTATGATTCATTTCCTATGTAATGTAATTCATTATGATATGACTCAAGATTATAACATTTGATATACAGGGTATGGTTTTCAAATGTTATTCTCATTTTATCATATGTTTATATTTATTTTATTCTTATGTATCTCCCTTTTACCCTTACTAAGAATTTTATCTCCCCCATTATGATGTTTCCTTTCCCCAAGTAATAATGAATGTAATTAAGTATGGTATTATTGTGATGAGTACTAAAGTGGATGATCTTTTTTGTAGATATTGATTAAAATCCATCAATGTATATGACATTATTCCGATTATCCAATGGAAATAAACTATTATGGTACTCAGAGGTGTTTTTTTGTAATTTATTGGATATTCATCTAAAAAAATTTAATATCCATAATGAGTAGACTGGGAGTTCATAGATGGTATTAAAGAAAATGTTTAGTTATTTTTAAAAAATAGTATGATAAAACAGTAGTGAGATCCCTATAGATTATTATATGTATATTTCTATGGAATAATTTAATGATAATTATAAGGATGAGTAATAGTATCCGATAATGGAGAAGAATTTTGGTAATGTATTGATCAAGTCACATTTATGAAATTATATCCCTATTTATATAAAAATAGTGAATGTAGATTTGGAAAATAGGTACCATGGGATAATAAATATGAAAATATCACGTTGATCTAGAATCAATCGTAAAATGGTACTTTAAAGTACTCCTTCTTTCACTTAGACTGACACTCTAGTGGGACATGATTTGGGAATTCATGAACTCTTTACGAACAATCATGAAAGATTTAAATAGATTACTATCATGATGACTTAGGATAAACCTATGCTGTTATGAATTAGAAAAATGGTTCCATGATTTAGACCACCTAAATGTTATTTTAGACTATGTTCTTTTATAATATGAATATAGTTTCCCACACTATTCACTTTTTTAGTCAATGGAAAAAACCATATGGAAATGGGTCAAAATTAAATGGGGTATAAATTTTCTGATGGTCAAGAAAATGGGCTGATGAATGGAATAATAGATATTATGAATATTTATATTCATTTTTCATGATATATTATCTAAAATTTGAAACTAAAAGAACACTCGGACTCGACAAATAAAATAATGATAGAGTCCACTAAGAGTTCAAGTAATAGAGACCATATAGGAAATAAGATTTAAATTTTTATATGTCAAGAATTTTGGATGAAGCACTCTAGGGAATGTCTCCAAGGAATAAGAAAATTTTATAGGTTTATAGAATAAAGACACAATGTAAATTATTTTTGAGTAAAAATTATATGTTTTATAAATGAAATGTATAAGAATATTTGTATTTCAATGGTATTATAAATGGATGAATGTTTTAACTATGGAAAGTATGGGAACTATGAAAATAAATTTCATTGAGGGAATGTTCATGAAGAAAATAATCATGGTGGTATTAGAAGTGGAAATACTATTGATGATGATAATACTACAAATGAAATATGAAATGAAAGAGGTATTTATGAAAAATATTATGACCCTTGTTAATTGATTGAGAAAGAAGTGGGAAAATTGAATGTCTTGTATTAGAATTAATGATTTATAAAATATTTAAGTATTTTTAATTATAATTTATCTGTTAAGTATTTGATAGAATATGTTGAATAATTTTTATGACCTATAAAATTGATTTAACAATAAAGGGATATTTAAGGAAATTGCTGATTAATGAAAATACAACCCATTATATGTTCATGATAAGGATGTGGTGATAAGAATATGAATGATGTGAATAAATAAATTTGGATTTTATGACCATGGAACTTTTTTAAGATTTTTATTATGTTTTATTTTATAATTGTTAATGTTTATAAAATTATTCTATTTTTAAAATATATTCAATTATATTTTCTTTTATTCTTGTAATGATGATTTATTTATGTTTTCATTACATTTTTATGATAATTTGGTTTATTAAAATGATTTGATAATGTATAATAATAAGGAAATCACATTTTTGGTATGTGATAATAAGGATCTATATAATGTTATTTGGTCCAGTAAGGGTAATTTTATTTTGATAAATTCAGTGACCTTTTTTATAATATTTGTATTTTGGAAGTGTTATACGGTTAACCATTTATAGAATGGTATAGGTTGAGCTTTGTATGAGATTTTAGAGATTAATTTATTAAATTACCATAAAAAGATTTTTTTTATATTGGATAACATGTGATATCAATATGGTTGAATTCATAACTAATGATAAATTGAATGAGATATCATTCTACTTATAGATCTTCTTATCTGTAAGTGCTTGAATCATAAAAAAATAACCCTAAATTTCTTGAAGTAAGAGATAAAGTAGAAAATGATCACAATACAAAAAATGGGTGAGATTGTGATTATTAAGTATAATTAAATAAAATAAATATATATTCTTATGAAAATTATTTAACATTTTGGAAAAAACACTGTTGATATAAATTTTTTCTAATGTTATAATATTTTTTTAGACAACAATGAACATTTTTAGGAATCATGGTTGGTGGTTTTTTAGTCATTAATCTTCGATGTATAACAAAATTTCTTCTAGTCAATGATCCATATAAATCAGTCTAATTATTTATTCCTTTCATCCAAGCCCATATCCTCACTTCCCACATATGATATCCAAATTGGAAACCAAGAATATGTTATTTATGATTGCATTTTCATGACCTTTTATATGTTCAAAATGATGTTTTATTACCCCATTTTATGATGTGGGTTTTTTTTTAAGGAATCATTAAAGGTTAAAACATTTGTTACCAAAATTAATTTTGAGTTAGAAATTCATTTTACAGTAGAATAAAGTAACACCATGAGATTTTGTGATTTTTTATATTTTGTTAATCATTTTTATATATTATATAACAATAACTCTAAATTTTGGTTATGATACATGAGACACTAATTTTTTATTACATTACATGTAACACTAGGTTTATCTTACATTACACGAAATTATGAGCTTAGAATTAGTTGCAAAAAACAATGAGTTTAGATATTATTACACATAACACTATATTAAAAAGTAATGTGACATATTATAAAAATAATATTATTAAATATTTTAGTTATCACATAGTAGTTGAAATTATATGTATGGACTTTATAAACTAAATTTTAAAAATATATTGTTTACACATGTATATTAATGAATTCTTTTGTGGCCTATTAATTAAATAATCATATTAAGAATTTGAAAATAATGCAAATCATTTTTTAAAAATCGATATTTACCCAAAAAAATTTAATCTACCATAATAATTTGACAAAATATAAGGTGTATTATTTTAATAAATTATATATACTATATTTTCAAAAAAAAAATTTATATTCTTATTATGTTTTTTCTATATATAAAAATAATAAAAACACCCATTTTACTCTTAAAATATGTATTTTAAAAAAAATAGTTGATCACTTTTTTTCACAATTATCTCGAAAATAAATTTTAAACTGTTGTGAAATTTAATTTAAATGTTAAAATTATTTTGTTAAATTAATATATCCCAATTTTCATAGGGTTAATTTTTGATAATTTTTATAAAATTTATATTATTTTATGTATCCTAGAAAACTATATTTTAATTGAAAAAAATCATTTTGTTAGAATTATTTTTAAAGCTAAATTATTTATTAATATTTTTTAAGTAAAATTAGATAAATTATATATATATATATTAATAAAATTTAGGTAATATTATTCATTTTTCATATTTATATTTTATATAAAACATTGTAAACTTTTGAACGTCCTCCCTTTGGAAACCCTGTTTCTCATTAAGTCTTTGGGATTATTTTTAAATTAATATTTTCTTATTTTTTAATTTAATTTGAAAAAATGGACTCCTTATTTAGAATCATTATAATTTATATTATCTAAATTATTGAAATTAACTCTTTACTAAATTGAATAGTGAAAATTGTAAAAAATTAATTACAAAGTTATAGTACAGCTAGTTTTACCCTGGGTTAAATTAATATAATAAGGCATGAAATGCCAATAAAAAATTACTAATAGAATGGTTCTCTATATTTATATATTATAATTTACGTGTTTGAATATATGATCCTTTTAATTCTTTTTCTTTGTAATGAACTTTTTATTTTGAATTCTATTTGGTAATTTCCATGTAATTTTCATGTTGGTTCCTTTCCTCCACTTATGAATGGACCCCACCACCCTCTATTCCTTCACAACTCTCAAGCCATATAGTTTATCAATCCCTTAAAAAAAATTCCACAATATCGTTATCCATTTTTTGATCTTCTGGACCTCCCTAAATACCAACACTAGGGTCCTTAATAAAACATTCAAAGGAGCTGCTTCTAAGAGATGGAAGTCAAGACTCATGGAGTAAGGGATTGTAGTCTCTGTTTTATTTTCGAGATACCTATATGAATTCATTACTCATTTAACTTTATTTCTGTATATACTAATATGATAAAATTATATATTATTAATATCATTATTTCCATGATATTTAACCTTTCATTTTATGTTATTCCTTTTTTGGGGATTATGAATCAAAATATTATAAAAGCGGTAAGCTATTTTCCTCTGAATTTTTAATTCATTGGGACACATTCAACATTCCGAAAATATTTACTTTATTTACTGTATATAATATCCATGAATTTATTTTATGATGATTCTAATGAATAATATTTGGGTTTATATTTCCATTTTTTTCATTTCTCTTTCATGGGGTTTGCAGCTCAAACATTATCAAATCTATAAGCTATTTTTGCATCAATTTTCCTCCCTTGAGACATATGTTATGATATATATATATATTCATTTTATATATTTATAAAAATATCATTTTAAATTCAATATCATGAAGTTATATATTCTAAATTTATTTTTATGTTTCATTTAGTGTTATTCCTTAAAGGGACTTCAATGTAACGTGAGTGGTAATGATTTTGTGTTAAAATATCATCATTTATCATGATTTTTTATGATTAATATTCCAATGGTGATATATTATGATCTATATGTAAAAAATATAAATATTTGTTTTATTCTCTAGTTATTTCATGAAAAAATCATATATTCCCTATATTTTCGTTTCTTATTCTACTAAATAATTCAAAAGATTGTTTTAAAAAAATTCATCTTTATTTATATCATTGGTCTAAAAACCTTTTTATTTCAAAATAATAAATTTAAAAATGTTTTCAATATTTTAGAAAATCATTAATTAGTTTACTATAGTCATTTTTACCCATTATTTACATTTTACTATAAAAATATAATGGAGTCTTCATGTCATTTTCCAACAAAGATTTTTTGGAATTTACACAATATTTGAAACAAATATTATTTTAACAGGTATGAAATGAATGTAATTATATTATCTGATGGTAATTTTTTCTTTGAAGAATAATTTATATGTTATCTTGGTTATTTTCAATGAAAATTATTATCATTATTTTTATGGATTGTCATTAATAAATATTGATTATCGAGAAAAATTTCTATTCCTTAAGAAATGTTCCATGAAAATTTCAAAATAATTCTATATAAATAATTAAATCTTTTGATGAGACTTATGAATATTTTAGGATATGAACCAATGATACCATTCTTACTATTTTTTAAAATGGTTTATCATTATTGGTTTTTATGAAACACATTTTTCTTCCATAGGTTATGCCATGATTAAATTCTTAAAAAAGCTACTCATTTTCAATGGGTTATTCTGTGATGAAATGATGAAATTAATATGAATCCATTTTAATTTAAAGAAGTTTTGATATGATGAAATTTTTATGAAATCCATTTTATTTCATGAGTTATTATATGAAGAATTTTTATGATCATGTGGAACACATATATATGATTTTCATTACATGAAATTTGGGACTTATATCTCTTCCTAATGAAATGGGTAAATATTGATTACCAATGATTAATTATGTTATGCGAATACCTAATTACATTTTAACAGTGTTATACATGAACCTGATTACATGTTCATAATGTTTTGTGTGAACATGATTACATGTTCATAATGTTATGTGTGGATATTTCATTCATGTCTATAATGTTATGGGCGGACCTTATTACATGTTTTTATGATTATGTGTGGGATTGATTTCATGTCCATAATATATTGAGTGAACATGTCTCTATTTATACATGTTCACAATGTTATAATTGGATATTCATGAAAAATATATATGACATATGTAAATTATATTTTCTCATGTAACTGGTTCTTGGGTAGAGATATGATTCATAGCTTTCCAACTACCAATACTTATTCCATGACTACATATAGTGATCTTTTATATACCGAATATGGTTCTCAAATATTATTCCCAGAATCTCATACACTAATGTTAATTTCATTCTTATATATCTCCTTTTTTACCATTACTATTCATATGAGCTATCCCTTCTTATGTTTCCTTACCCTAGGTTAGGATGAATATTAAAAATAGGTTATGATTTTTATGATTATTGAAGTGGAATATTGTTAGGGGATATGTTAATGATATTTCCCAAAATTATAAGATTATATATCTGGTCTCTAATAGAACATGACTATTATGGTCCTCTTGAATGAGATTTTTTAATGAATAGAATACTCATCAAAAAATAAGTAAAATATATTTATGAGAATCTGGGGACACAATTATAAGTCCCCTACCAATAATGTTACATAATATTGTACTTTAGTAATGAATTTACATTCATTAACTTTGAATATTCATTAAGGATTATAAATTCATATAACTAGGACATAAGTCACACATATAAAGGAAATAATAAATTGTGGAAACTTATAATTTGTATCCATCTTCATATAAAATAAAACATTTAAAGAAAAATTTACTTCATATATAGAAAATGATCATGAATTTCAAAATGAATTATTCCATTCTATTTACAATCCAAAAATCATGTGATGAAAATTATGAAATATGGGATTACCAATATAATATCAATATGGTATAAAAATAAGGAAAAAGTTATTCAAGTGAAAAACAATAAAACCCAAGAAAAAATATATTGAAAAAAAAATCAATTTACTGAAAAAAGGGAAATATCATTCGTTTATAATAATATTTTTTTAAAATTTTGAAAATAGAAAATTTACTTTAAAAATAATTTGAAATCATAGAAAATTAATGATGGTATCTTGGGACATCATTTCATAGAACTCTTATAGAACCTTTCTGTGACTCTTAAAAATACGAATACCAATACAAAAAATCCTATTTAATTATTTGAAAATAATAATAATAACCCAATGAATTGGAGTGATATCTGGTCACACCTATTGGATAAACTATAGCGTGCTCACTTGGCTCAATCAGGGAATACACATCATATATAATTTCTATAAACAATAATATGAATGAAAAATTGCATTATTTGAAACACTAGTTTAAAAACATATTTAAATCACATTCAGATGTCAAAATACTAGTTTATTACTAAAATACAATTTTCCAAAATATTTTATCTAAAAATACCGTTTTTAAATTAAAAACAGCCAAAAAATGGAACATGATTTTTCAATTAAGAAAACAAGTAATCTTATAGTCGAATCTTGAAATGAAATAACAGTTAGGGAAACTAGAAATTTTAGTGGAATTTTTTTTGAAAAAAATAAAATTATTTCTTTTGATAACCTTTGAAATAAAATAAAAAATTACAAAGATAAACATTATATATATTCTAAATTTATATGTTTCACTTAGAATATAATTTTGTGATATGGACAAGTAATATAAATATTTTTTAATGATAATCATTAAAAGATGATTTATTTTTAAGAAATTACCCTTATAACTTTGGAAATATTTAAATCACAAGACCATGAAATAATAACATTAAAAAATAAATATAAATGGTATAGATAAATTAATGATATAACTTGTTAGAGGGAATTTATATAACCCATATAAAATAATAAATTTGAATATCATAAAGAAATCCTTGAATGAATGTAAATTGAGAATAAATCCCTTACCAAGTATCTGATTAGTCACATGTGCATTTATCGTCCATGATAATAAACATATGTTAATTATTAGTTTTCAAGATAAAATTTTTAATGTTTTTTTGTACATTTAATTATCTTAATAAAATGTTTTATGGAATTATATAATTATATATACAAATATATATATATATATTATTATTATGTGGTGTTGAAAAAAATAAATAATCGCATCTCTTCAAGTTGGTTGTAATACACATGTCCATGAATGATATTATCGCCATTTCATTGTGTGAAAAAGTATGAAAATCCCTATATTATATTTTGTGAAATATAATTATTTAATGAATTTAATTTTTTTTCATTTATATCATATATATTCATTGTTCTTACCATCATTGGGTTTGACGTGACATATTACTAAGAAACACTTCACATCTCTTGGTAGGGTAGTAACCTACCATACACGCAAGTTATGTAATCATATCCACTACTATATGATATTCTAAAGGATGTATAATATACAATGGATCAAGAAGTTTAATTATGTTATAAATATCACAAATATCATATATAAATAGTATTTCCCTTATTTTTTCCACCCTTGAGATATGGTAACAGAATAAAAAATGACATCATTTTGTGAGGTGGTAATCTGTTGTACACAAGAATTATGATTTTGTAAGCCATTTTATGGAATTTTTTATGGTTTTAGATATTTTCCATAACAAAAAAACGTCCCAATATATGTTCTATATTGTGGTTATTATATAATCATGTTATAATAATAATTAAAGGGGTAGAGAATGAAATAAAAAAATGTGTGTTGATGAATGTTAGCACTTCTTCTAGTAACCCCTTTTGTGTTGAAAAAAAAAGAAAATCCTTAGTTTGATATATTTCCAATTTATGGAATCTAGGATTAGAGGTGGTAAGTGGATATGTTATTTAGGCTGGTATCAGGTGATTCAAAGGGCTTTAGTTGTGTTGAGATAAGAGAATATGTGGAGTCCTTTTATAAGGGAGATTAGTGGAATGTTTTAAATATTTTAAAGACCGAATTACACCCACATTTTTTTCTTTTAATGTGGGTCAAATATTGTAACTAAATAGAACCTATAAGTTATAAGGTTGATATATTTCCATAAAATGGGTTCACAACATGTTTCTTATTCATTTGATAACTTACGATTGAAAACTTAGTAAAATCATATTTAACATAATTATTGTGATTAATTTTAACAGTTATCAAAAATCAGTTTGGTTAAAATTCATGATTACCTTTTTAGAGATTATAAGTTATTATGAACCCATATAATGAATAAAAGGACATGAAGCTGTACTTATGGATTAAAAACTAAAATATATTGTTAATATTTATTTGTATAATAGATAACTGAAAAATACACAGTACATTATACAAATAAGGACCCTTTCCAGTCTAGGTTCTAGAAAATTAGAAAACAACTTACATATAATAAATCAGAGTTTAAAAAAATAATTACAATATAACTAATTGGATTCATCTATTGTAACACCTTCACTGTCCTTTGAAAATTTATTTAATCTAGTGAAAGACATTTTAAAAACATGGTATGAGAAAAAATAAGCTTAAAGATGTACAAAAATGATGAAAACTCGTTATTCTAGTGGAAACATGAAAACCCTTTAAACTCATTTTCTTGATAACTTAGAATCATCCATAGAAACATCATGTAGTTTCCTTGGGAAATATTTACCATATCACTCTTATAATCACCCTTACACATGGAATAACCATTCGTTCAACTTCAATTTTTGGATTACTCAATGCATTTGAGAGCTATAATGGGGCTCAAACGTCATATCTTAAGATATAATAGGCTCAACCCAACATATAATGGGCTATAATGGGCTCAAACCAACAAATATCGAGCTATAATTGGATCAACCCAACATATCTTTAGATATAATGGGATCAATAAATAAAAACTATGTCCTAGTATAATTTCATGAATAAAACACTTGATAACTCATTTGAACCCTTGAGCAACACATATTAATATTTTCAAAATTCCCTTTTTCCTAAAACAAATCAGATTTAAAATATAAAAAACATGCACATAAAAATGAAATCATATTCATAATAAAACTTCCATGTAAACATATAATGGAAGAATCATAGTAATAAATAATCATGAAATTTGTATAACTACTCATTTCATATAAACAATCATTTTAAACTTCATTAAAGAGACATTAAAAATATTCTAAAAGAAAACTACCTTGAAAATATAATTATAGAGAGAATGACTAGAATGGAATGGATATGTGTATAAACTATAAATAAACACAATATAACATATTATAAATAAAAAATAATCACACAAATTATCTCTATCCACATAATGAATAATGGGGAAGGTTAACCCAAAGAGTGGAAATTGGGTTAACAATTCCCTTACCTCAGGTTTTCCTTACATAAAACTTATTTCAAACTATTGTATAAGGGATAAAACAGTGTTATTAATAACTTATAGAAAAATATTCTTGTTTATAACACCTTATATGATCATTTAATAACCAAACATCACCCTTTAGTTATTAGTATTTTGTTTCTTCTATTGTTTTGGGTGCTTTCATTACATAACTTCTATGGCCGGTTTGTATTTTATCTTCTTATCGTATGGAAATTAAATTCCAGAAGTTGAATGAAATATTATTTTCATGTTTTATTACCTTTAAATTATTCCATTTATCATTTTTAATTTTTATATTATGATGATTCATTTGTTATAACATTAATGGTGTTCGTTTAGATCATTTTGCTAGTTTTTTTGTAACAACTAACTCATTTTGTTTGTAAATTATTATCATATATAAAAATTATTATTAAAAACCCATTAATAAGATATAATAAATATATTATATTATGTTTCAACCATAAAAATGGTTTCATGACTAGTCTTGAAGGAAGTAAAAAAAAATTAATCACATCTTCCATAGTGTCGGTAAATCAACACATCACAAATGGTGTTTTAATTTCTAGAATAAGTGGGATGGGGGAAGAAGAATAATGGTTAATATTACATAAACATGACTATATATAGAATATGAAAGATATAATATCATTAATTCATCTTGTATAAATGGAGGTGAGGAAATAATATGAAACAAAAAGAAAGAAAACAAAAGAGGATGTTTACCTCTTGACCTCTTCTCCTTAAGATCCTTCTTAAGACCCTTGGATTTGGCCTTTTCGTGAGACAATCAGGTCTTTGATGTGGGGAAGGTGATTGAGGGGATTTTTTTCTGAAAATAATAATGTTTAAATGCTTGAGAGATTTGGGAAAAATATGGATAAATAGGTGGTATTTAAAGTGGTGGAGAGGAGTATTTTTCCCTTATTTTAATCATTATTTTATTATTCTTCTATGACACAAAAAATAGATATAATACCATGACCAAAGATAGTAATAAGTAAAATTGAATTTGAGATAAGTGTTATTAAATCAGAAAAACGTCTTCCATGAATCCATAAATCTTTTATTTAGCTTATTTTTTAATTTATCATTTTTCATTATTCCAAAAAAATTCATGTATTTCAGAAAATTAGAAAAAATTCACCCCAACCATTTTTCAACATGTAGAATTAAAAAATTACCAGTTTTTTGGACATAATTTTTGTCACATAAATAACTTATTTTAATGTTATTTTTAATTTAAATTCCATTCTTTCTTTTTTTTTGGTCTTTCATATGCATCTTGCTGGAAGTGGTGCATTTTCAAAAATTGGCCCAAACCGTAAGCCCATTTCCATATTTAAAAATAAATATTTTTTCTTTTATAACTACTTTATTATTAACCATTTTTCATAAATTCCAATTAATAAATGGAATCCCCTGACCTATTAAAAACACTCTTTAAATTTTTACCCTTTAGGAATCCATAATAATGGTGGATATGAGTTTTTTTAAGGAACTGGGCCAGCGAGGAAGCCCATTTCTAATATTTATTAAAAATTGTTTATTTAATATCATATTCAATTTTTATTATTTTTCAGTGATTCCATGTGTCACCAAAGACCACTGAACCCGTCCATGCATACATTATCTTTCCACCTTTTGGAGCTCGCATGCATCTTGAATTAGGGAAGAACTTCATAGGGTTTCTCAAATCATCCATATTTGAAGTGGTAACTTATTTCCTTCATTACCCTTTCAATTATTACTCTTTTTCTCATCATTAAATGAAGTTCATTCTCATTTTGATGAAGTATATAATGTACATAGTGTAGGGTTTCAAACCTAGGGTTTATCATTGGGTTTTCTTGGTCATTTATTGTGGTTTTAGGTTTGATCTAGGTCCCTCTTGGTGCGACGATGGTGCGATTTGATTTTTGCACAAAGATTCAAGGGTTATCCTTAATTTGGTTGGGGATTACATGTTTATGAAATTTTTCTGAATTTTATTATTTTGTTTATGATTTTTTTCATGTTCATTTCATTTGATTTTTTCTGAAAAAATTAGTTTTATTGGTGTTTCTAAGGTAAATGAATTGTTTTTGCAACTTTAATTGAAATTGGGTGTTTTTTCATGGAAGTCTCTTGTTTGATCATTTAGGAAGCCCTATCACTAATTATTTTATTTTATTGGGATTTATTAGGGATACAAATACTGTTTTTAATGGGTATCGCCTTTCATTGTTTCAGTGAAAGTTGTTTTTAATGGTGTTGTGGAACTTGTGAACTTTATGTTCCATGATTTTTTAAAAATGGATGTTTTAAGAAGATAACATTTCTTAGTTCACATGGGGTTACCCTAAAATTTATTTTTTCGTTTCATGGAAATTTATTGGGATGCCTTTTCTATTTTTATAACTTACAAGTGTGCACATAGTGTGGAAAGTGGGGTTTTTAGGTAGTTTTGGGTGAAAAACAATGGGGGTTTTTGATAAATTGTTTTATGGAAAATAAAATTATTTGTTTGTGTGTTTTAAATAGTATAATGTTTTTATAGATACTATATGGTTTTTAAGTGATCATTATTGGTGTTTTTGTATAAAAATAGATCTATGTGGAATTCTAAATTTGTTTGAGAAAAAGGGGGAAGCCCGGGTACCTAGGTGGGGCAGATATGTACTAGTACGGCTAGTGATCCAGATGGGTTTTGTCCCTGTTTCAAATATCATTTGGATAAAGAAAACTCTAAATAAACTATATAGATTATTATTGGGTACCACTTGGTTATGGGTATGTTCCCTACTAGTGGCTCGTTCATGAGATTGGATTTTTACTATGGTTACATTACACAGAGGTATGAGGTACTTGGGGATCAGGACTATCTAGTGCCTAGGGGTGTTCCTAGTTTTGATGATCATTGGATTTTTAGTATTTTCCCCTTTATTAGGGTTTATTTTAAATTATATTATTATAGATAACATGAAATTTTAAACTTGTTAACATTCTGAAAGTTTTTTCTTGAAAACTATTTTCAATTGACAGTTGCATTTCATGGAATTTGTCACTGCTTTTCGTTAAATATTAAATCTGCTTGCTTTTTAACCTTGTATTGCTTGGAAGTTGGAATCATTGGGTGGAATACTATTAGGATTAGGCTCACACCCTACATACACCCCTTGGGTGTAAGTATACATTATTATGATTGACTTAGGTAAAGGAAAGTCTTTGGGAGATGGTGGTTCTGGGTGTTAGTTCCCATCCTTGGTGCGGAGATGTGGAGATAGCTTGTGGGTGATGAAGCCTTTCCATGTGGAGTCCTTGGGGAAGTTTTTATGATGTTTCATATTGTCTTTGGACCTCTTGTATTGTGTTTGAACTTATGTATTCAGTTCTAAATTTTTTTTATAAACTTTGTTTGGTATGAATATTTCAGATTCATTTTATCAAATGTTTTTGATGTTTTAGGTATACATATTCAGGTAAAATGTTCCCAAACCATGATAAATTATACATGGGCACTTGTTCCGGCCCATGGGGATATGGAATGCCATTTGGTTATTTCCATGGGCCGGGTTTGTTGTCAGTATTGGTGACAATAAGATTCAGCTCATGACAAAATGGAATTAGAGGTGGTTAATGTTTTTGAGTTATATTACTACTTTGGGATGAGTCGGGAAAGATAAGAGCTAGGATTGTTGGGGGTCGGGATTTTTGTTGCGATTAGGGTGCTTGGCCGACACCTCTCATGGGAGACCTTGAGTCACCAGGGGACGTTGGAATTGTCTGATTGACTTCACTTCCAGGTGAGACGTGTGGGCAATAGACCACACGTGCACATCGGGTGGGAGGAGTAGTTATTTAATTTATTTTTGTAATTTTTTTAGATTATTTATATTTGATGTATTTGATTAAATCTTTCCTGGTTTTTTTATTGATTTTGGTTTTGTGAATGATTCATTTTGTAGCAACATGACTCCCCAAGAAATCTCCCACCCTCCCACGGGAGGAAACCAAAGACAGTTCTCCCACACTGATTGATTAGAGGATAGTTGAGGATGTGGTCTAGGTTGTCCCAGATCTAGGACAGGGATCATATCATGTTCTTATTTCTGTTATAGTAGAATTTATGGGTCCTAGAAAAGATAATGCACAATAGTTTCTAAAAAACAAGCCCCCTACCTTATGAGGTAGCTTAGAACCTTAGGAAGCGGAGGAATGGATCGAGAAGTTCGAGCTCATGTGTGATTTACTGGAAACACCCAAGGAGGTCAGGGTGATGTGTGCTCTTTTCTATTGTAGTATCCCAACCACAAGTGGAGGGATTCAATGCTTCATACTGGGAAGAATGATTAGATGCACTGGGGATATTTCATGGTCGTCTTTAATGAAAAACACTACCCAGATGTCTTGTTATATTCTAGGTGACGAGAGTTCATGGACCATTTATAGGGGAACATTTCTACAATAGAGTACGCCAACCTTTTCACTGAGTTGGTTCGTTATGACCCTGAAATTTCCTTGAATGAACAATTGAAGGCCTAGATGTTTGATAAAGTCGTGCGACCAAAGATATACTCTCAGGTCTTCTTGTTAAATCTAAGGACCTATGCTGAGATCGTTGATCAGGTGTGTATGGTGTAAATTGATTTTAAAGGAAGGGATATTTTTTCTGGAACTGTGTCAGTAGTGGTTAGTGGAAGCTCTTCAGAGAAGAAGAGGAAGCGGGAGGATCTAGTGAGGAAGGGAGGTGGTAGTTCAGGCCACTCCTCCATGCAGTTTTCATCCGGGGCTTTTGAGGTGAGATCGGTCATGTTCCACCAGTGTGGGAAACTAAGGCACATCAAAATAGCATGCCCACTTCTTCTGAAGACTTTTTACCAGGGTGGAGGTATGCGTCATCTACAGTGCTTTTGTGGGGTAGCATGTCCACTTCTGAGTGGGGAAGGTTCAGTTTCTTCAAGAGGAGTGCCAACACTGTCAGAGCTGTCTTGGAAGGGAGGATCACATTTTTATGGACATGGTGGTATGTCTAGGACATATTTTTGGATGAAATATTTCAAGGAACAACCATAGTTTAGTGGTCATCCCAAGGTAGAGACCGAATATCTCCATGTAGTGGAACATGCACCAGTAGGATCATAGGTGGGACAGTCAACAGTTCGAGTTACCTTTTTGATCACATCTTCGATATTCACTGCTCTTTTTGATACGAGTACATCTATTTCATTAAATTATGCCCATTTCATGGAAATTTTGAATTTTCCAACAGAGTTTTTTTCTTTTGTCGATGGAGTTGGTGACACCGCTGGGAAAGAAGGTGTTGGGTCTCAGGTGCCCCTCATGTGCGTTTTCCATGTGTGGGGTTGAGAAGGAGTGGGGCCTCTTGGTCCAAGATAAGGAACTATTTGACATAATACTCGGCATGGATTATCTAGTACACTTACAGGAACACATATATTGATACAAGTAGCATGTGAGATTCCCGAAACCACATGGGAGTCGTTAGGTTTTTCATGGAGAATGGGATCCTTGGTCAGGTTGCACAAGACCTCCACTCCTAGGGTTGAAAAGTATTATCTTCTAGTTTTTTATGCTCATGCTAGAGGATGATTTTATTTTTCCTGAGAGCTCACTACCTCTTTTAGTGAATGATTTTTCGATGGTATTACCAGATGATTTTTCTAGTCTTCCCCCAGAGCAGAATGTGGGGTTTTCGATTGATCTGACACCGGGAACACAGTCAATATCTCTTCCCACTTATCTCATGGCCCCCACTAAGCTGAGGAAATTATATATAGAGATAGAATACTTATAATCCAAAGGATTCATTCACCTAATTGTCTCTCCATGGGCCGCTCATGTGATAAAAAAAAGTCTGATGGATCCCTCTGATTGTGCATTGACTATCGGATGTTGAATAAGATAAAAATAAAAAACAAAATCCGTTTGCCTAGAAAATAATATTTTTTTATCAGTTAAAGGGGAAAAATGGTTCTCAATGATAGAATTGAATTCAGGATACCATCAACTTAGGGTGAACGAGTCAGATATCCCAAAAACAGCCTTCCGATATAGGTGCACCCACTTTGTTTACTTGTTCTTGCCCTTCTGATTAGCCAATGCCCTAGCAATCTTTATGGAAATCATTAATAGGGGTTCCACCAGTATCATTATTCCTTCATTATGGTGTTAATGGATGACATTTTGGTATACTCTATCTCTGAGGAGGAATAAGAACATCACTTAAGGATTGTTTTAGGAACTTTTTGGGATCACCATCTCTATGAAAAATTGTAAAAGTGAACTTTCTGGAATAGGGAGGTGAAATTTCTAGGGCATGTGATATTAGAGTAGGGGGTTTCAATGGACCCCAAGAAGATCAGTGAGGTCATTTCATGGGAGAAACTGAAGAATGTAATTGAGATCAACAGTTTCCTGGGACTCGCCAGTTATTACAAGTAATTCATTTAGAATTTCTCTAGGCATGATTCACCGATGAACAAACTCACCCGGAAAGGGGTGAAGTATTTATGGGCCCCAGAATATTAGGAATCCTTTGAGGAGTTTTATCAATGGTTGACTACAACCCCTGTGTTGATTTTTCTTAATGCTGGGAAGGGTTATGTTGTCTATTATGATGCATCAAGTATGGTTCTTAGGTGCGTGCTTGTGTAGGAAGATCTTGTGGTGGTGTATGTATCCCTCGGACTCCGACCACAAAAAAAGAATTACCCAACCCATGACATGGAGTTGGTAGTGGTGATTCATGCATTGAAGACCTAGCATCAAATCCTCTTTGACAAGAAGTTTGTGGTCTACTCTGATCACAAAATCATGGCCTCTATAATATCGAAAAAGGACCTCAACTTGAGGCAGTCTCACTAGATCGAGTACAGGAAGGGGATTGACTTTGGAATTGTCTATAACCTAGGAAAAGTAAATGTGGTGGATGAATCCTTGAGTAGAAGAGTTCTAGTGTAGGATTTGATGAAGTCCAGTAATGAGTGGGATTTTATGGGACTCTTTATTTAGATACATGTGGATATGAAAGAGAAAATGGGTGTGTTTTTTCGAGGGAATTCAGTTGACTCCTCTGTTGGAGTTGATTGAGTTAGAACTGCCCAGTGTTGAGCTTTGTTAGTTGTCGAATCATTTTCTTCATCATGTGGAGCCATCTTCTAATGGGTTGTCATCCCCCATGGGCATCTTGTGCTTCAAGGGTCATTCTGTAGTGTTGTCATCTTTGTGGAAGGTGGTGATGTAGGAAAACCGCCAGTATCAGTGGGTTGTCCATTCGGGTTCCACGTAGATTTTTAATGACGTCCTTCAGTAGTTCTGGTGGCCAGTTATGAAATGAGACATAGTAAAAAATTTGTAAACATTTGTAGCATGTGAGTAGGTGACTGAAGATCATCAAAGGCCCTCCTGTTTGATCCATCGATTACCCATTCCTATCTGGAAGTGGGATGAGGTTTCAATGGAATTAATTTTTGTCTTTCCTCACACACATCTGGGTAAGAATTCCATTTGGGTAGTAATTGGTCTTCTAAACAAATTATCCCACTTCATTCCAATAAAACATACAGCTAAATTGGGTGAGTTGTACTATTTTTATCTTCAGGAGGTGGTGAGACTCTATGGCATTCCATCAGCTGTTTTCTCGTATAATGACCCCCACTTCACTTCATGATTTTGTAAAGTCCTTCCGAAAGCCTTGGGGTCTCAGATTATGATGAGAATTGAAAACCACCCTCAGACAGATGGTCAAATAGATTGGGGAAATCAGATTTGAGAGGACATACTTTGTGCATGTTTCCTAGACATTAGAGGTTCCTAGAACAACCATTAGGGATTGGTTGAGTTTTCTTATAATAATAGTTACCAATATTTTATTTTAATGGATCTTTTTGAGGTGCTCTATGGTTTTCCTTGTCGGTCCCCCCCCCCTATGTTGGGCTGAGGTATGTGAGACCTCAATGATGGGGCCGAGTCTGGTGCAAGAGACATCTAAGACGGTGAAGTTGATCATTACGTGTTTATTGATAGCTCAGAGTCACCATAAATCTTATGTTCCCCAGAGGTGTTGAGACCTAGAGTTTTTTGTGGGGGACAGAGTATTCTTGAAAGTGGCCCCTTTTCTAGGCCATCGTCGATTAGGAAACCAAGGGAAGCTGATTTTGTGATATGTAGGACCTTTTTAGATCACCGAGCATATTGGAAAGGTGGAATATAGGTTGTCCATGCCTTATCAGTTGACATCCATTCATGACGTCTTCCATGTCTCCCAGTTGATGAATTGCAACCTGGATCCATCCCACATTCTGAATTGGGAGGAGTTGGATATAGAGCCTGAATTATTTGTTGTTGAGAAACCAGTATGAATAGTGGACTTCCAAGAAAATTTTCTTTAAGAAAATTCTACTCCATTGATATGGGTTCTTTGGCAGCATGGGAATGATAAACATGAGACATGGGAGCGGAACTCATGGGTTGAGGAAATGTACTCGTTCTGGTTTTCCTACCAAGATTTAGGTTGACTTTGAATGAAAAAAAAATTTCATGGTGGAGATAATTTTCACATAAATAATTTATTTTATGTTATTTTTCATTTAATTTCCATTCTTTCTTTTTTTAGTGGTTTCCCATTCATTTTGGTTGAAGTGGTGCATTTTCGAAATTTGGGCCAAACCGTTATCCCATTTCCAGATTTAAAAATAAATTTAGTTTCCTTCATAACTCCTTCATTTTTAATTCATTCTAATTCATAAATGAAATCCCCTAACCTATTAACAAAAAACAATCAATTCTGACCCTTTATGAATCCAAAATAATGGTGGATTTTGGTTTTTATTTAAGGAATTGGGCTAGATGGGAATCACATTCATAGTTTAAAAAAATTGATTATTTAGTAACATATTCAATTTTTATTATTTTTTGGTGATTCTAAGTTTCACCCAAGCCTATTGAACACAACTTCATTCCCATTATATTTACCCCCTCTTTGGATATTTTATGCATCCCTAATTAGGGTAGAACTTCATATGGTTTCTCAAATCATTCATATTTGAAGAGGTAACTACTTTCCTTCATATAACATTAAATTATTACTCTTTTCTCCCCTTTCCATAAATTTTATTCTCATTTTATAGAAGTAAAAAATTTCCTTTTGGAGGGTTTCTATCATAGTGTTTATCATTGGGTTTTATTGGTCAATTATTGTGGTTTTAGGTTTGATCTCGGTCCCTCATGGTGCGGTGGTGGTGCAATTTGATTTTTGCACAAAGATTCATTGGTTCTTATTAATTTGGTAGGTGATTCCATGTGTATCAATTTTTTGTGAATTTTATTGCTGTCTATATGATATTTTCATGTTCATTTCATTTGATTTTTTCTGCAGAAATATGTTTAAGTTGTTTTGGAACTGCAAATGAATTTTTATTTCCAATTTTAGGTGAAATTGGGGGTTTTTTGGGATGTCTCTTATTGGTTCATTTGGGGATGCCCTATCACATATTATTTGATTTTATTGGGATATATTAGGGATTAAAATATTGTTTTTAATGGTTATGTTCTTTGTTTTTTCTATGGATGTTTCTTTTAATCGTGATTGTGGAACCTGTGAACTTTAAGTGGCATGTTTGTTTAAAAATAGATGTTTTACAAAGATAACATTTCCTGGTTCACATAAGGCTAACCTAAAATTGATTTTTTGGTTTCATTGAAATTTATTGGTCTGACTTTTCTGTTTTGGTAACTTACAGGTGTGCACATAGTGTAAAAAGTGGGGTTTTCTGTTAGTTTTGGGTGAAAAATAATGTGGGTTTTTTAGAAATTGTTTTTTTGTAAAATCAAAGTGTTTTATTGTGTGTTTTAAATGGTAAAAAGTGTTTGTAGATACTGTATTATTTCTAAGTGTACATTATTGTTGTTTTTATATAAAAATGGATTTATATGGAATTCTTAATTTGTTTGTGCACAAAGGGGGAATCCCAGGTACCTATGTGGGGGCGGATATGTACTAGCACGTCTAGTGAAATGGATGGGTTTTGTCCCTATTTCACTTTTAATTTGGATAATGAAAACACTAAATAAAATATATGGGTGATTATTGTGGACCACTAGGTTATGGGTATGATATATACTGGTGGCTCGTGAATGAGAATAGATTTTTACTATGGTTACATTACACCGAGGTACGAGGTACCTGGGGCCCGAGATTATCTTATGCCTAGGGGTGTTCTCAGTTTTGTTTCTCATTGTATTTTTTGTACTTTCCTTTTTATTAGGGGGCGTTTTCAATTATATTATAGTATCTAAAATGAATATTTAAAGGTGATACCATTTTGAAATTTTTACCATGAAAACCGTTTTCAGTTGAATGTTCCATTTCTTGGAATTTGTCAATGCTTTTCTTTTTCATATTAAAACAACTTGATTTTTCACCTTGAGTTGCATGAACATTGGAATAATTGGGTGGTATCCTATTGGGATTAACATCACACCATACTTACACCCCTTGGGTCTAATTATACTTTATTATGCTTGACTTAGGTAAATGAAAGGCTTTGGGGGATGGCGGTTCAGGGTGTTAGTTCTCATCCTTGGTTCGGAGTTGTAGAGACGGCTTATGGGCGACGAACCCTTATCATGTGGTGTCCTTGGGGACATTTTATTGATGTTTATTTGTGTGTTGGGACCTCCTATATTTTGTTTTAACTTATTTATTCAGTTTTGGATTTTTGTATAAACCTTATTTGGTATGATTTTTTCATAATCAGTTTACCGAATGTTTTTTTTATGTTTTATGTATAAATATTTGGGCAAATCGTTCCCAAACCATGAAAAATGATAACAGGGTACTTTTTCCATCCCATGGGGATAGATAACACCATTTCTGCCTTTCCATGGGTTGGGTTTACTGCTAGTATTGGTAGAGAATAGATTCGATTCGTGATAATTTTCTATGCATGATTTATTTTATTTTCAAATAAATCATAATTTACCTGAAGATATTAAAATTGAAATAGATTGTTCTATCGAATTTAAAAATTAAATAAGGTATCGTAAAAATATGTTATATTCATAATTCATAAAGATACTTATTTATGAATAAAATTATTAAAATGAATTTTCATTTAAATTAATAAATTAATCATAAATTTGTAATTAAATGTATATGACTTACAAAAAATACAAACACTTAATCAATAATTTTTAAAATATTTATTTACTTATATTATGAAGTAATTATATCCTATTGACACTTATAAGATGGATAAATTATATTTATAATTTAATTGGTGAATTTATTATTCATAAGGATACATTACTATTCCTACGTTTTATGTTTCTATTCATAAGGTTCCATTACTATTAATAAGATTCATGTTACTATTCATAAGGGTTAATTACTATTATAAAAGTTTAAGGTCCTATTAATAGGGGTACATGTAATGTCCCGACTCGGAAGCGACCAAACTGATCCTCTGAGCAAGTTCTCCACAAGGCCTCAAGCACAGCTCCTCATACTCCAGAGGTTTCCGTCCAGCAGCGAGGGCCTAAGGTGTGATAGTGGGGAGACTATACCCACATACTAGAGTAAGAAAATAGAGGAAATAAGTAAGTATCCTACACAGTGGAAGGTAAATAGAGTGGAGAAGAAATAAATAACAGAAATAAAACATGTTGAAATAGTAAAATGTTTTGAAATCCCAAACAGATATGCAATACTATACAACCCTAGTCACCCAATGGGCCGACCATACAAATTCAACTATAAAATAAACTGAAAGTAAAAGTATAGGGTTCGACTACTAACTCTAAGCTAAAACAAGAACCTGATCTAAAGACATTGTTGAACTACACCATCTTTATAAGTATAACCACCCGATCATCTCCGCTCGATCATGAAACACTTGGTATCACGCCGATTCACCATGAAACTCATTTTTAACCTGAGAATCATACATAAGGTCTACACGTACATTAGTTTCAGGTGTAGGGGTGAGAAATAATCTTAGTAGGGAACCCCAACAAGAAACCTATAACTCTGTTGCTAAAATTTTATGCAAAAGCAACGTACTCAGCCTAGTTGGAACACAACAAAAAGAAGTAAACCAAACGTGCAATCACAGTCGAACCCAGGGTCTGTAATCCCCATCAACTGGGTAAGTGCCACCATGGATGTCCATATCTATAAATGTATACATGTACACTCCCATACCTATGCACATATAAATAAATAGGAATATTCATGAGTATGTGAATCAAATAACAAGAAACCACATTAGCAGTCGATCCTTAGGTTCATAATCCTAATCGCCTAGACATCCTTTGCAAGTGTATTTATTTTAATGTCATGCCACTCAAACCGTGTGTCATTAAGTTGATATTTGGGTCCCTCATTCCATTGACATATACATGTTTTGACCAATTCCAGAATTATATCTCTGAGAAAGCTACGTCACCATAGGGGTATGTTAGTCCTACACTTTGGTTCACTCATAATCTCCTCCAATCACTGAACAAGGATACCACCTACTAATGGTAAATCCAATGAATAAAGAATCAAGGAAAAACATTCAGACATCTAGTGAGACGCCATGCTACACCCTTGGTGTCCAATATCTGATCTGGAAGAATGTAATCATTCTGATCATATTACATCAAGCCTATGAGACCATCCAAGGAATTCCTACATGGGAATCCAAATATAACTCATGGTGTAGGAGTCATCAACCCATAGATCCCATATATGGCATCCCACAACTGAGTCCAAGTATCACTCAGGGTACATAAGTCTATCACCCATTGAGATCATTCATGGAATCCCTCAACTAGATCCATGTATCACTCAAGGTAAATAAGTCTATCACCCATTGAGCCCATTCATGGAATCCCTCACTTGGATAAACGTATCACTCAAGGTATAATCATATCAAACCAACGAGTTTGTTCATGGCATCCCTCAACTAGATCCATTACTCACTCAGGGTTTAATTATATTTACCATCCCATTGAGCTCGCCAAGGAATTCTTACAATGGGAATCCATGTATCACTCAGGGAACATAAGTAAACAACCCAATGAGTAATTCCAAGACATTCCTACAATATAAATACATTTATCTCTTATGGAACATAAATAAACAGCCCAATGATTCCATCATTGGAATTCCACTAACAGAAATACATGTATCGTTATGGGTATACAAGTCAACACATAAGGCTTAACAGTCGAGTTCCAAGTAGTAACTTCAGTACCTGTAAAATATCATAAATAACATGGCTTAGAAGCTGGATCCCTGGAGAGAACATCTAGGCATCCCAACCAAAAGGAAAGGCACCTTGTGTTAGGCTCAACATCCACCACCCAGGAACCACCTCTTGTGAACATCCATGCATCAGTAATAAACATGTGAAACATAACAAAGAGTTGGGGTGGCCCCAACACCCAACCCAACACTACATCCACAGCCCCAAAATCTTACTAGTTCACCATGAGTTCAAGATCACACCCAAAAACCATCTATACGCATACATGATGTGAATTATTAGGGTTAGTCAAACCACGTGAATCAATTAGGTCCCTCAAGTCAAACACCAAGGAGTCATCCAACTCAAGATCCTCTGTGTAAACATGAGTGAAGTCGCCCTACATGGGATCCTTTGATAAGAGTAAGGGAGGAAAACTATAATGAGATCATGAAATGAAGAAAAATAGAGGCATCATATAACAAGGATCCTCTCAAGGGAAAATGGGAGAGATATCCTATAAGGGATTCCCTAGGTTAGCCCAAAAGCAAAGTCATCCCGCAGGGGTTCTTGGAAGCATCTAGTCTCATGACATCATAGGAAAGAAAGGGAACCCTCATAAGGGAAACATCCTAAAAACATAGGTCACAGTAGATAGCTCATGGCACATCTCTGATCAAAAGTCTCAACTAGGTTGGTCCGAACACCCAACCTATCATCCATGCCAAGTCTTACTCCCAAGTGACAACTGTACTGAAAAACTAGAGGAATAACCTATCCATTTATATATAAACCCCCAAAAACACATTTATATAACTTATAAATTTCAATATGATTCTACCATAATGATCTATGTGGAATAAATGTAACTTCCCCAACCTAGAAGCCACTAAACCAGTGCTCCGAACCGGGTGGATACATGACCTTAAGCACGCCTCCCCATTTTCCAAAGGCTTCCGACTAGTAGCAGGGGTCTATGTAGTCAAGTGGGGATACCATACCCCGTTTTTATCAGAGTAAGACACAAGAGAATCAACCAATAGAGGAAACCATAATCAATAAACAATAAACTTGAGCAACAACCAATTCCAACATTAAGTATTCCATGTCATACTATAAGTGAAAAAGTGAACAAAAACCCAAAATAAGGATAACGGCCAAAATCCCCAAAATGGTCCCGACTCCAAATCTGGATCCTCCACCAAGTTCTACCCATGAAACTCACTATCTATCAAGGACCCTTGACCTTCTCATGGCCTGCAAACATGAAGTCTACTCAGGTACCTAATAGAGGCCCGAGCAAGGTATTAGTACAACTCAGTAGGCCACCACCAACGGTGTCTACAAAATGTCCAGTACAAATAGGTAGTGCATGAAAAAAGGAAATTGAATGATAATTTACAATTAATTAATTAAGGTTCCATTAACCATTTTAGATCCAAAACCATTTCCATTCATTTATTACCATTGACCATCACTAACCATTTCATCACATTTCCATGGGATAATCAAATGTATTATGATACATGGGTCTAAGGTGAAAATTCACATGAAAGATAGTAAACTCCTTGTTATCCAATCTCACTAGGAATAACTCCCTCATAGCAACCATAACCACACCTTGAAGCCTCAGTCCGGGTGGATGTAACCATTATGAGAAAGTAGACTCAGTCCCCATTCCTAACCCATGCATTTAGGGTGGAGTTTGGAGCATCAGTCTTCGCTCGACCTGTGGGAAGAGATCCTCAAGTCATACCCCACACTACCAAGACATGTTCATGTGATTATATATATATGTAACCATCAACCATCCATACCATTGACCCTTGGACAAAGCATTCACAACACATGGGAAATTCACATCATGCCTTAACCCATTAACACATTACCATTTCACATCATTTAACCATTCACCCAATTCTCATGTGTTATGCCTATCTCACTAAGCATTCAACACTAGACCCATAATTTATCCCATTATGTTCTTTAATCAGTTTACACATTAACCCATTTAACCTGTTCATTGTTCCCATGAACCAACCAATCAACCCATTCCAATTAACCCTTAGATTATTTCCAAGTCTAAGTGCATCACCAAGCTTCTATTCCATGTTCAACCAATCATTCCAATATATTCATCATGGGCCCTACCATTTATTACAACATTGTTACTTATTTAATAACAAACCCTATTCCTGGGGAAAGCCGTCACATCCCATGGATGGCCCCAATTAGGTCAAGTCCATCCCAAAAAATCCCACGGGGATTGAGAGGGTTCCCATTTACCATTAAAAAAATAATTATTACCAACATGACCTGGTTATTATAAACATAACCAAGGGGAAACGATAACACAACTTAAACATACAGAAATACCCAAATAACCATGGGAGATAACTTGTAGACCACCTACCTCGAAACCACGGTTGTACGCACCCTCAATCGAGTCCTTAGAATTCAATCCATCCAACCGTTGATGCTTTAACCTAAAACTCTCCCAAAAGATAGGGTTTTAGAGCATCAGAACAAGAGAGGGAGAATATACAAACCCTAAACCAAAAAGAGAAGCAAGGATGAGGTTAGCCTTACCCGGAGCTTCGATATGCAACCAACGGCACCAAAAACACCTTATAAATGAGGGAGATCAATCTCTTGGAGCTCTTTGGATATTTGGTTCATCCCTAGGGTGAAGAGGGTGGAATGGGAGGAAAATCATGAGTGGGGTTTAAAAGCTTGGAGTGGCAATTTTGTAAATTTTCCCAACATTAATTGGCTATAGGGTTTGTATGCACAGTTTGTAAAATTGTGCGCAAACCGTGTTGGCGCTTCTATCCAGAGGAGGGAGGGTCGCACGGTTTCTCCTGGGCAGGCCGCACAGTTTGGCTGACCATGCGCAGGTCGAGTGCCATGGTTCGCTTTGTGTAGACTTCCCTTCATCCATGCCCCGAGCCCCCGGAACACCCCCAAGGCCTCTCACACTTTCAGTAAACCTTTTAAAGTCCCAAAATCAAGGGTTTAACATAGAACTCAACAAAAACATACCTTTCCAAAAACCGGGAACTTACAACCTCCCCACCTTATAACGGCTCTTCCTTGAGCCGAATTCCCAAGCCTCATTGCTCCACTAAAGAGAAGATTTTGGGCCACTGATCCCACACGTCTGATTCCCGCTCCCAAGTTCTTCCTCAACTTTCCCATAATTCCATAGTACTCACACTAATGGCACAACCATGCCTCGCAAGACCTTTTCACTATGATCCACCACACGAACCAGATGCTCCTCAAAGGACACATCTCGCTCAAGCTCCACGTCCTCAAAATCAACCATGTGATATGGGTCAGGGTGATACCGTCGAAGCTGCAACACATTAAACACATCATTCATCTCAAAATACTACTGTGGAATAGCCAATCGGTAAGCCACTGGTCTTATCCTATCCACAATCTCAAATGGCCCTACATACCTCGGTGCCAACTTACCCTGCTTTCGAATATGATGGTGACCCAACCATTACGACACCTGAAGGAACACTTTACCACCCACCCCAATCTCAAGAGGTCTCCGCAACCGATCTGCATACGAATTCTTCCTACTCCGAGCCGTGGCCATTTTCTTCCTGATCAACTGAACTCTCTCAGAAGTCTCCTGCAAGAGACTCGGCCCCAACAACTCAAATTCACTGGCCTCTAGCCAACAAAACGGAGATCTACATGGTCTCCCATAAAAGTGCCTCAAACCGTTCTATTTGAATTGTAGCCTGAAAAATGTTGTTGTAGGAAAACTCAACTAATGATAGATGCCTCTCCCAAGAACGACCAATGTCTAAGACACAATCTCTTAACATTTCTTCCAACACATGGATCGTACGCTCTGACTGCCTATCCATCTGTGTGTGGAAATCCGTACTCAAAAACACTTGCGTACCCAGAACATTCTGTTACCCTTTCTAGAAACACAATGTGAAACGCAGATCTTGGTACAAAAATATGGTCCACGACACCCCTTTCAACCGCTCTATCTCCCGAACGTACAGCTCACCCAACTGGCCGACTGTGAAGGTCTCTTGAATTGGTAAGAAATGTGCCACTTTTGTTAACCTATCCCTAAACACCCAGAATGAATCATTATTTCGTGGATCACTTGGAAGACCCATGACAAAATCCATTGTTATATCATCCCACTTCCATTCCAGAATGGGCAATGGATTCAACAACCCACCTGGGTGTTGATGCTCGGCCTTCACCTGCTGACAGGTAAGGCACCGTGCCACAATGCCCGCAACTTCCTTTTTCATTCCAGGCCACCAAAACTAACGTTGGAGATCACGGTACATCTTGGACAAACCAGGATGAACTTCCCACCTTGATGCATGGAACTCTGACATCAACTCTTCCCGCACACGCTTTGGCACAACCCCATGATCATGAACACGAACAACATTGTCCACGCTGATACCCTAACCAAAAGGTAGCTCCCCACCTTTAAGATTTTCCCTCATGGACAAGCACTCGGGATGATCAAGCTGGCCTTCCTTAATTCGACTCAAAAGTGTCAACTCCATCTTTAAGGAAGAAAGAGTGACCTGATCATTCTATTTTTTCACCTCTAGGACTATCTCTGCAAACAAAACCATCACCTTCCACTCGGTGTTGGACTCTTAAACCGCCTGCTTCTGAACTTCCCTTCTTAGAGCATCAGTAACACTATTTCCTTTTCCTGGCATCTACACCAACTCAAAGTCAAAATACTGGAGATATTAAACCCATCTCCACTGCCGAAGATTCAGATATCGCTGGGAGAAGATGTACTTTAAACTCTTATGGTCGGTAAACATAGTAAACTGTTCTCCCAACAAATAGTTCCTCCAACACTTCAGGGCATACACTACTTCAGCCAACTCAATATCATGAGTGGGGTAGTTCCACTCATGGGGTATCAACTGCTTTGACCCATAATCCACAACCCACTCATCTTGCATCAACACAACCCCATGTCCGATTCTGGATGCATCACAAAACATGATGTACTTCTTACCCGGCTGATGTTAGATCAAGATAGGTGTGGTCGTCAAATGATTATTCAAATCATGAAAAGAATTCTCACAAGCCCCAGACCACTTGATCCTGATTCCCTTCTTGGTTAAGCCTAAGAGTGGTGCTTCCAAATGATAGAAATCCTGAATGAACCTTCGGTAATACCTCGCCAAACCCTGAAAACTCTGAACATCAGAAACACTCTTAGGCTGCTCCCAAGATATAACGGCAAGCACATTATTTGGATCAACTGACACACCTACCTCCGAGATGATGTGACCTAGAAAATGCACCTCACCTATCCAGAATTGACACTTTGACAGCTTGGCGTATAGCCGATGCTCTCTTAGCGTACCCAGGACGATGTCAAGATGTTGTGAATGATCGCCCTGAGTTTTCAAGTACACTAAGATATCTTGAATGAAGACAACCACAAACTGATCTAGATAGGGATAAAATATCTAGTTCATCAAATCCATAAACACCGTCGGGGAAATGGTCAAGCCGAAAAGAATTACCACGAACTCAAACAACCCGTACCAACTCTGGAAAGCTGTTCGCGGTACGTCAGAAGACCTCACTCTTAACTGGTGATAACCTGACCTTAGATAAATCTTAGAAAACACTGATGCACCCCTCAACTAATCAAATAGGTCATCAATTCTAGAAAGAGGGTACTGATTTTCACCTTCATCTGATTCAACTTCTAATAGTCAACACACAGCCTCAACAACCCATCAGCCTTCTTTGAAAAAATCACAGGAGATCCCCAAAGAGACGTACTATGATGGATAAACCACTTATTCACCAACTCCTAAAGCTGAAACTTCAATTCCTAGAGTTCTTCCGGTGCTATTAGGTATTGCGGAATAGAAATTGGCTCTTCTCCTAGTAGCAACTTGATCGTGAACTCAACATCCCTCTCGGGTGGTAGCCCCGAAAATTCATTTGGAAACGCATCCTAAAACCGATTCACCACAAGAGGAAAACTAGTCTGTCCACCTCCCTCATCATAATCAAGAATGATACATTCCACATGAGTCATGAGTCCAAACATATGTTGAAAAAATGGCCCTGCACGCCATGCTCAAACATCAGATTCGCCACGATGGACATAAGAGTCACCCTCAAGTGACCTGAACGATACTCTGTGACGATAACAATCTATGTGTTCCCGATACATCACCAACCAATCCATTCCCAAGATTAGGTCAAACCCTGACATCTCAAGAATTAACAAGTCCCACAAAAAATGATACCCACAAATATCCAAGGCACATTCCCTGAACTGCTTGATACCCTCAACTCGCGCTCCCAATGGGGTATCAATTGACATCACTCCACACACTCTCTCTACATGTAAACACAACACTACCACAAGTTGAGTAGAGATAAAAGATTGTGTGTCACCTATGTCAAAAAACGCACTAGAAAACATAGAAGCTACAAGGATTGTACCTCAAACAGTTGACAGTTTGGCTTCGCCATCACCAGATGCAAACTGAACTGCCTGAAGCTGACTTGCCCCTCTACCCTGGGCTCCAGCCTGAGTACTCTGTGCTACACTACACTACTGGCATGAATGATCTTGCCCTAGAGTTCCACATCCACCGCCCCTACAAGTACAGTCAGTGGAGCTCCAACTTCTTGCCTGATACGGGGCAACTGATCCTCTTCTCATATCCGGTATCTACTTTCCACCATCATGCTCCCCTGCCTGCCGAGGATTCATGAAGAACCTCAGCACGTGTCCCATCCTTCCACATGAATGACAATCAACTAGAGGTTGAGGAAACTGACCATGCATATGCCCTGACCTACTGCACTGATAGCAGAGCACCTGATTCCCACTCTGAGAGGCTGACCCTCTCTTCTGATCACCTTCATGGAAACATTCCAAATGGTGCTTCCGACCTTTGGAAGATGCACCACTTGTCTGCCCAGCTGGCACGACAAGACCACAACACAATGCTCCCTTCAGGTTCCCTTAAGAGATGAGTACCTGATACATCACCTCTATAAACCTAATCAATAAAAATATATTTACATGAGACCTGATCTCATGTCTCATCCCATCCTAGAAACTCCTTGCTTCGACTACCACATCCCCGGCTCACACTGGGAAAAAGCATCGTAGATCAGTTAAGCGACTAGTATAGTCCGTCATCGATAGCGATCCTTGAGTAAGGCTCATAAACTCTGCATCCTGCTCCTGCCTCAACGTCTCTGGGTTGAAATTCTCTAGAAACTTCTCCTAAAAAACCTTCCATGACATCCCCTCAGCCTGATCAGTTTGAGCCTGAATGTCCCACCAACACCTATCCTAGCCCCGCAACTTTTAAATGGTTGTCTTTACTCACATTTCGAAAGGGGTGTCCAGATGATCCAATATCGTATGGACAGACTCTAACAAGAACTCCTCTGCCTCTAGCCCACCCTCTCCAGTGAAAGTCGAAGGGTGTTGCAGCTGGAATTCCCTGGTCAGCTCAAACATACTCGGTGCAACCTGCCCTGGGTCCCGATGCATCATCTGCATAAGGCGATTCAAGTTCTCCCAGAACTATTCTTCTCTACCTTCATTGATCACCACAATTTCTTTCTCATCTACTGGAGGAGTGTTCTCAGCAACATCCTCCCATTGCACAGCTGGTACCCGACGTTGTGGTGGCATTTTTCTACAATGCCAAGCACACGATTTAGAATGCGCACCATAAAACATTCACGAATTCATCACAAAGGACTCCCTACAAGCCACAACAACCCACATTCATATACTAATTCAAAAACATTAACTCCTCAAATCCACTGCCCCGACCATCCCTACCGCAGGTCATGGTCCACATGGGGTAAGAAACCATGCACTATCACCGAACTCAGACGACACTTTACAAAAACATTTTCCACTTCTTTTTAAACCCTTATTTTTCATTAAACATCATTTACCCACTTTTTTTAATTCATTATTCTCATTATTTCTTGGTTTCATGAAATACAAGATGCACCCTACTTTCTTGCCTCACACACCCACCTCGTGCGTGTTCCTAACACAATGCATGTCACATGTCTCCCTAGGTTCCTACAATGATGCATGAATGCAAATCTTCATGCCTTTAAGACCGTGAGACAAATATCATAAATCCATCACATCAAACCACATGTGCATCACCAAATGGTGAAATATCATCAACTATAACAATATACATCGAAGAACAACATTTCCCACCCATAGTGACTTGGGTTTTCCCTCGTAAATGGGACAGCTACTCCCAAGCACGTGCTCATTACCAAGGCCTGACACGTCTTAACCCTTGGCTACCATTCTAAAATAACAAGACCTCAGAGAAGGAGAAGAAAGACCTCCTATGATACCACTTTGAAACATCCCCAGCCTTGATGCCACTAAACCGGTGCTCCGAGCCAGGTGGTTACATGACCTTAAACGTGCATCCTCGTATGCCAAAGGCTTCCGACTAGTAGCAGGGGTCTATGTAATCAAGTGGGGAGACTATACCCTCTTTTTATCAGAGTAAGCCACAATAGAAACAACCAATAGAGGAAACAATAATCAATAAACAAGAAACTTGAGCAACAACCAATTCCAAGATTAAGTGTAACGAACCCAGTGGGCCTAAAGCCCAACCAAACGTGGCCACGCCAAAGCCCAGCCCTCTGGTAGATAGAAGACCCCCACCCCACGGGCAGATAACAGGCCCCCACCTCAGACCGGGCCAGATAACATGTGGCAGGAACTGTCCCCTGCTTGGCGAGGATTTAATACACCTCCCCCGCAACTCGAACCTGTGACCACATGCTTAAAGGCCAACCGGGAAGCGTTACGAGTACCACTAAACCATTGTCCAAGTAGTACTCATAACGCCTCCCGGTTGTCCTTTAAGCATGTGGTCACGGGTTCGAGTTGCGGGGGAGGCGTATTAAATCCTTGCCAGGCAGGGGACAATTCCTGCCATGTGTTATCTGGGCCGGTCTGAGGTGGGGGCCTGTTATCTACCCATGGGGTGGGGGTCTGCTATCTGCCAAAGGGCTGGGCTAGGGCGTGGCCAAGTTTGGTTGGGCTTTAGGCCTGCCGGGTTCATTACATTAAGTATTCCATGTCATACTACAAGTGCAAAAGTGAAAAAGCCCAAAATAAGGACAATGGACTAAATCCCCAAAATGGTTCCGACTCCAAGTCTGGATCCTCCACCAAGTGCTACTCATTCCACTCACTATCTAGTAAGGACCCTTTCCCTTCTCCTGGCCTGCAAACATGAAGTCTGCTCGGGTACCCAACGGCGGCCCGAGTAGGGTGTGAGTACAACTTAGTAGGCCACAACCAATGGTGTATACAAAATGTTCAGCACAAATAAGTAGTGCATGCAAAAAAGGAAAATAAATGATAATTGCCAAGTAATTACATAAGGTTCCATTAACCAGTTTAGAGCCAAAACCATTGCCATTCATTTATTACCATTGACCATCACTTACCATTTAATCACATTTCCATGGGCTAATCACATGCATTATGATACATGAGTTTAAGGCCAACATTCTCATGCAAGAGGGTAAACACCTTGTTATCCCATCTCACTATGACTATCTCCCTCATAGAAACCATAACCTCACCTAGAAGCCTCAGTCCGAGTGGATTCCCCCATTAGGAGAAAGGATCCTTAGTCCCCATTCCTAAACCGTGCATTTAGGGTGGAGTTCAGAGCATCAGTCTTCACTCGAACCATGGGAATTGATCCTCAAGTCATAACCCACACTACCAAGACATGTGCACATTCTTATATATATAAGTAACCGTCAACCATTCATACCATTTCCCCTTGTACAAAGCATTCACAACACAAGGGATATTCACATCATGCCTTAACCCATTAACACATTACCATTTCACATCATTTAACCATTCAACCAATTCCCATGTGTTATGCCTATCTCGATAAGAATTCAACAATAGACCCATAATTTATCCCATTATGGTGTTTAATCAGTTTACACATTAACCCATTTAACTCGTTCATCATTCCCATGAACCAACTAGTCAACCCATTCTAATTACCCCTTAGGTTATTGCCAAGTCTAGGTGAATCACCTAGATTCTATTCCATGTTCATCCAACCATGCCAACATATTCGTCATTTGACCTACCATTTATTACAACAAGATCACTTGTGTAATAACAAACCCTAAGACTGGGGAAAGCCGGCACATCCCATGGATGGCCCCAATTAGATCAAGTCCATCCTAACACATCCCACGAGGATCATGAGGGTTCCCATTTACCATTTGAAACATCATTATTTCCAACATGCCAAGGTTATTCAAAACATAACCAAGGGGAAACAAGAAAACAACGTAAACATACACAAATACCCAAATAACCATGGGAGATAACTTGTAGAACCCCTACCTCGAAACTGTGGTTGAATGCACCCTCAATCAAGTCCTTAGACCTCGATCTGACCAACCTTTTAAGCTTCAACATAAAACTCTCCCAAAAGATAGGTTTTTAGAGCTTCGGAACAAGAGAGGGAGAAGATACAAACCCTAAACCAAAAATTGAAACAAGGATGAGGTTAGCCTTACCCGGAGATTTGGTCTGCAACCAACAGCACCAAAGACTCCTTAGAAATGTGGGAGGTCGATATCTTGGAGATATTTGGTGATTTTGTTCATCCCTTGGGTGAAGAGGGTGGAATGGGAGGAAAATTATGAGTGGGGTTTAAAAGCCCGGAGTGGAAATTTTTTAAATCTTCCCAACTTTAAGTGGCCACACGGTTTGGAAAAGTGTGCGCAAACTATGCGCATACCACTGCCCGGAGGAGGAGGAGTCACGCGGTTTACCCACAAAGTTTGGAAAACTGTGTGCAAACCATGCACTCACTTCTATCCAGAGGAGGGAGGGTCGCATGGTTTTGCTTGGGCAGGCCGCAAGGTTTGGCTGACTGTGCGCAGGTCGTGCGCCTTTGTCTGCTTTTCCCAGACTACCCTTCTTCCGAGCCCCGAGCCCCCCGAACACCCCCATGGCCTCTCACACTTACAATAAACCTTTTAATGTCCCAAAATAAAGGTTTTAACCTAGAACACAACAAAAACATACCTTTCTAAAAACTGATATCTTACAATAATGCTCCGAATGGACTACTCACTTTCCCAAAATAGTCAACCAGTCAAAAAGGTACTATTCACTATAATGATCCCAAGTGTAGCCCACACATGATTTCGGTTTTAGAACCTGAATTTAGACTCTAAATTTACACTTTTAATTAGGGGTCACAACTCCACTAATAGTGCATCAAACAGGAATCAGACGCATAAGAAACGTCTAATTCAATAATCACCAAATATTAATTAAAATATTATTATTATTATTATTGACATTTCATACCACCGAGAATCATGCACAACAATAAAATTTCATTAAATTACCTAAAAATTTCCTTCTCAATTCAAGGGTCATGTGGTCGTAGACGGCACATGAAACGTACCCTTGGATTCCAACTTATAGGGGTTTAAATAACCCCCGAACAAAAATAGGCTGGAAAAAGTACTTGGCATGTACTCTATAGTACATGGGGTCTTCCCATGTAAAAGTACATGTCATATAAGATATTGTAAACATAATTTCAGGTTCAAAACATTTCATGTCTTTTTTCACCCAGGCACATGCCCATGTGCCACTACACAGCGTGTACTCCCAGTACACGGCAGTGTACTATTCAAAAACAACTATTCTGTGTTCTTTTTCACACGGCCAGACACATAGCCAACCACAACACGGATTTTACATAGATTACATGGTGAGTAATTAAGAAAAATTCTCCTTCCCAGAACCATAAGATCACACAGCGTGTTCCCCTATAACACATGTCTTGTATCCTCGGTTTCTGACAAGAAAACCCTCAAAACACTTGAAACCCCCGTTTTTTCCCCTGAAACAACAGATTCGGCCTGTCGAGGCCACAAGAAAGAATTAATAATATTTAAAAACCAAAAAAGGTGTTTATAGGGGATCTATGGTGAAAATGTAAATGGCCCTACCTTCGGGAGTAAACCACCGAAGCTTCGGTTGATTTCTCTATCCCCGGATGTCGCACGATGACTCAGCGCATCGAGAGCTTAGAAACAGTACCCCTATTTCCATCCACATATCTCTATTTCTAAAACTCTGAATTCACCCATAGGTCACGATGAATTAGTATCCAGAAATTAGGCATGCACATGGAGGATGAGGATGAAAAAATAATAAATAATGGAAAAGAAGAAAATAAAAATAACGAAAATGGGGTTCAGGCCAACCCCGATGCTCGACTCAAGTTTATGCCTCTTCTAGGATAAACTACCCATTTCTGACTGAACAGCACAGAAAAAATCTCAATACGATGCTCTGATAAAAATTTATCGTCAAATGAACCTTCCTGAATAATAAAATATTTAATTTATTAATATTAAATATTAAATATTCTGTTATAATTTTAATAGCTTAGATTTTCACCAAAATCTTGTCCTAGGGTAAACATCATATTTTGAGACTAGAGGAGTGGTCAAAAAAATGTGAGGTCAACTGGTAGTAGAAAAATACCATTTTACCACTCATGAGCATCCAACAACAAAAATTCAAATTTAAGATCAAAACTGCGGTAAAAAAACACAGGTCCTTCCAAACTCCCCAACATAAACCTTCACATGCCCAAGAATACTGGTGAAAGGACTATCAGCCATGCTCCCAACCCAATCATCTACATAACCAATATATTTTTATTGACTAGTGATTATCCTCAAATAATTAACAACTTTCTTCTACACATATGACATTAAACTACTACTGATCTAGTACTCCACACCATAGGAATTCCTTATCATATTCTCCAAAAGGAACTTCTGAGACCAAGGGCTCATAACGACACTGATGTTCAAAAACAATGTGGAAAACCACCCTCAAACCACCAATGGTGCACTCCCCACCATATGGATTACCTTACACTACTCCTAGAGTGCAACCACGACAGGTTCCCTCCTAAACTGGTAGGAACATTAAGAAGAAAAAAGGAGCTCGGTGTAGTTCTGAAGCTCTCTCAGCATACTCAAGATGAATCAAGATGTTGCCTGATTTTCTATGAAAGGAATACATTGAGATTATGCAAAAAGGGGTGTTCATCTCCCTCTGAGTCACGCTCACCATCCTATCAAAACATAACATGGATTATATCAAGGTTCTCTAGGTCATCCTATTATCCCTTTAAAAAAAGACTCACTACTAGTTCACAAGGTCTAACCACCAAGAACAAAAGATACAAACCTATGAAAAATAGGTAATATTTCAATGACCAATGCGGGTCAAAACTGAAACACACGTCCTACGAGGGACTGGATCCTCTCTGAGCATCCTCATAAAGAACTACTCCCTAGGGGTCACAACCCAAGCAGAAGAGAAAAGATGAACTGACACTCATCCAGTATCTATATATGAAAATACCATAAGGTGGTCTAGTTCACAAGAAATGCATTTTTATCTATCGACATCATACTCACCAACCTGACCAGATAACCACAGACCCGTAAACCAACACCCATAATGTGTTAAATAAAAAGGCATCATGTGCCATATTGACACACTAGGGTCACTACACCACCTATGTATGAGGATTGAGTCATCAAATTCACAACATAAAAAATATTGAATGTAGATACATCTAACCTTCCATCAGAGTAAAATTATGTGTTGTAGACCCAAAGAAATTAGTCATCAATAAAAACACACAGTAGCATGCCTATATTCTATGAATACAATGTGCCTAGTATTATTAATGAGACCCTCTTCCCTTTGCTAACCAAGAGTAAAAAACTGTCACTGGCTTCTTACCAATGGATAATATCCAGATATCCATAATAAATAAAAACACCATCACAAAACATGTGTGTCTCCCAAGGTAAAAATCATATACAACTATAACATCGCAAAATCAGGACAATAATCTCATACCCTGGAAACTAGGACTTTTTACCAGAACAATTGTTCTCAACGCACCAGTCTGATATCCGTCACAGGTTCCAACACCTTAATAACACTCCTCTATACCATATCCCAAATATTAAATACCAGGAAATGAAACTTCTCGGATACCACTTTGTAACATCTCGACCCGAAATCCACTAAACCGGTACTCTGAGCCATTTTTCCACAAGGCCCCAAGTGCACCTCCTCGTATGCCAGACACTTCCGTATAGCAGTGAGGGCCTAAGTTGTGTTATTGGGGAGACTATTCCCTTATACCATAGAAAGAAAACACTAGAAATAACTATTTAACATACACTGGAGAAATTAAACAGAGTGTGGAAGAAATAAAAATTGAAATAGAATAAGTTGTAATAGTAAAATTTTTGTAAAAGCCCGAATAACTACGCTATACAATACAACATTGGTCACCCACTGGGATGACCAAGTAGATATAAGTAAAATAGAAACTAAATGTATAATTATAGGGATCTACTACTAAATATGATAAAAACCAGGCACCTGATATCCAAACACTATCGAACTACACCCACCTAATTAGTAGAACCACTCGTGTGGATCCGCTCAATCTGTAAACACTAGGTCTAAGACCTATCCACCTTGCAACTTGTGCTCAACCTGAAATGTATAAATAAGGTCTTCACATATAGAGAGTTTCACATATAGGGGTGAGAAATAATCTCAGTAGGGCATCCCCAACAATAAACCAATAAATGTGCTGTTAAAAGTGTATGCAACAGCAACCTGCTTAGCCTAGTTGGAACACAATAAAAAAATTAAACCAAACATGAAACAACATTCGAACCAAGGGTCTGTAATCCCTGTCAACTAGGTAAGAGCCACCATGGATGTCCACATCTATATAGGTATGCATGTAGAGTGCCATACCTATAAACATATCTATAAATATGAATATTGATTAGTTTTTGAATCAAATAAAAAGAAACCACGTTTGAAGTCGATCCATGGGTCCATAAGCCCGATTTCCTAGACATCCTGTGCAAGGGAATTAAGATGTACTTCTTGCCACTCAAGTCGTATATCATTAAGTTGATCTTTGGGTCTTTGATCCCATCGACATATACCTAATTCAGCCAAATCCAAAATTATAAATATGAGCAAGCTATGTCACCACAGGGGTATGTTCGTCATACACATGGGTTCACCAGTTCTCACTTCCAATCACTGAACAAGGATTCCATATATTGATTTTCAATCCTATAAAGATATATTCTAGGAAAAACATTCAGACAGATCATGAGAAGTCATGTTACAACCCTAGTTTCCCATATCTGATCTGGAAGAAAGTAATCATTCTGATCATATAACATCCAACCTATGAGCATGCACAAATAATTCCAACATGGGAATCCAAATATCACTCAATGAATATGAGTCATCAACCCACTGAGCCCATACAATTTTTCCCTCAACTGGATCTAAGTATCACTTAGGCTACACAATTCTATAACCCATTGAGCCCATTCATGGAATCCCTCAACTGGATCAATGTATTAATCACGGAATAGAAGTCTATCACCCATTGATCTCGTTCAGGGAATCCCTCAACTGTATCCATGTATCACTTAGATAAGAACAATATCCAACCAATGATCATGTTCATGGAATCCATCAACTGGATCCATGACTCACTCAAGGTTTAATTATATTCAACATCTCACTGAGCACATCCAAGGCATTCCAACAACGAGAATCCATGTATCACTCAGGGAACATAACTAAAATACCCCATGAGTTTTTCGAAGGAATTCCATCAATTTGAACGCATTTATCACTCATGGTACATAAATAAATAGCCCAATGAGTCTATCCAAGGCATTACTACAAGGGAAATCCATGTATCACTCAGGGCATAAAATTAAACACATAATTATTAATAGTCGAGTTCCAGGTAATACCTCTTGTACCTGTAAAATATCAGAAATAACATGGCTCAGAAACTGGATCCTAGGAGAGCACGTCTGGGTATCACAACCAACAAGAAAGATGCCTTGCATTTGGCTCAACATCCACCACCCATGAATCACCTCTTTTGAACATCACTGCGTTAGTAATAAAAATGTGAAACATAATAAAGTGTGAGGGTGTCTCGAACACCCAAACCAACACTAAAACCATAGCCCCATGGGATTACTAGTTCATCATGGGTTATAGGTTACACCTCAACACCATCTCTAACCAAAACCAATGTGATAGCTCAGGGTCAGTCAAACCACAGGAACCTGTAGGGTCCCTCAAGTCAAACATTGAGGAGTCATCGTATTTGGGATCCCCTAGTTAAAAACGAGCAAGAGAATCCTACATGGGATTCCAAGAGAAGAGTAAGGGAGGAATCCTACACTGGGATCTTCTAATGAAGAATAATAAACTCATCCTATAACATGAATCCTCTCTAAGAAAAACAAGAGAGGGAGATCCTACAACTGATTCCCTAGGTCAGCACATAAGCAAACACATCCCTTAGGGGATCCTTGGAAGCATCGTGTCTCAAAAAATCATAGGAAATAAAGGCACATCTCACAAGGGAAACTTCCTTAAAAAAATAGGTCATGAGAGATAGCTCCTATCACATATCAGATCAAAAGTCTCAACAAGGTTAGTCCAAACACCAACTCTATCATCCACCCAAAGTCTCACTCTTAGGTGACAACTGAACTCAACAACCAAAGTAAGAACCTCTTCATTTATATAAAACCTATTAAAACCATTTTTTTACCACTAAATTTCAAGAGGATTTCATCATCACAATCTACGTGAAAAAACTCTCAGAATATACTACTCACTCGCCCAAAATAGTCAACTGGTTGAAAAGGTACTATTCATTGTAACAATCCTCTATGGATCCCACAATTGATTTAGGTTTTCACACCGAAAATATATTTATAAAAATGATTCATTCATTTAGGGTCACAACACCACTGAAATTGCATCAAACGGACCTCAAATGTAGAAGATACACCCGATTCAATAATCACCAAATAATAATAATTAAAATATTATTATTCTTATTTTGGATGTTGCATACCACCAAGCATCGTTACCAACAAAATGTGGTTCTCCAGATGGAATAAAAACGTATTCCTCAAATCAAGGGTCATGTGGCCCCAGATGGCATGCGAAACGGACCCCTAGATTGCAAGTTACAGGGGTTTAAAGAACCCTCAGACAAAAATAGGCTGGACAAAGAACATGGCATTTACTTTGTAGTACATGGCATGTACTTTGGAGTACATGGGTTCTACCCATGTAAAATTAAAAAGCATTTTAGTTACTTTAAATATATTTTAATATTCCCAAAACAACATCTCGTGGGTGTTTTCACTCGGACACACACCCTTGTGCTGCTACATAGTGTGTACTCCCGGTACACGGCGTGTACTGTTCAAAAACGACTATTCTGTGTTATTTTTCACATGGCTGAAAACATGGCCAACTAAAACATGACATGTACTTAATAAAAAGTCTTATTCCTTGAATGGGAAGATCCTGTGGCATGTTCCCTAAGAACACACGCCGTGTAGCCTTGGTTTCCAACGACAAAAACCCTCAAAACACACGAAACCCTCGTTTTCACCCCCTAAATAATAGATCTGGCCTTAAGAGGTCGGTAGAATGAATTAAATGGCTTTAAAAACATGAAACAAAATTTTTAAATGGTATCTATGGAAAAAACATAAATTTCCCTACATTCGTGCAGAAATTACAAAGCTTCGGTTAATTTCTCCATCCATGAATGCAGCACACCAACTCATCATGTCGAGAGGTTTGAAATGGTACCCATCTTGACTTCCATATCGTTCTCATTATAAAACTCCAAATTCTCCCATAGGTCACTATGAATTGGGATCCACATAGGACTCATTCACAAGTAGGTTGAGGAGGAAAGAAGAAGAAATAATGGAAAAGAAGAAAAGGAAAATAAGAAAAGGGGGATCGGGCCATCCTTAGTGCCCAACTCAAGTTTATGCCTCTTATAAGATAAACTCTCCATTATAGACTCAAAAATGAAGATTTAATATCAATCCAATGGTCCATTTAAAATATATCATTAAACAAACCAGTGTTAACAATTTAAAATTTAATTTAATAATATTAAATATAAAATATTCTGAAAAATCTCGAACAACTCATATTTATACCAAACTCTTGTGCTAGGGTAAACACCTTATTCTGGGACCAAAGTAGTGGTCATAAAAATCATATGAGGTCAACTGGTAAGAGAAAAGATCATTTTACACCTCATGAGGATCCAATTACAAAAAGTCAAATTTCTGCTCAAAACTACTGTCCAAAAAAAATGCACATCCTTATAGTACATTACAATAATTAAGCATCAAGTTACAATACATAAGGGTTAATTAATATTCATAAAAGTTACATTACTATTCATAAATTATGTTATTATTCATAAGGGTAGGTTACTATTCTCTAAAAAAATAGTTTTGTTCTATAAGACTCCAAAAAATGTTATTGATCGTAACCTTGAATGTTCATTTTCCAAAATTCATAACACAGAAGTGGGAAAATTATGTTTAATTGTTAGTTTATAAATGACACAAAGTATTTAGTAATTTATTTGTGCACATAGTGATTCCTTTTAAAATCTCAAGATGTTACATTATCCCCCCCTGAAATAAATTTCACCCATGCAATTCTTTCATTATACTTATACTTTTGATTTTACATATTGTTATTTATGAAAAACTATTTTCTTATCTATATGTAATTAAAAAGAAGTTCAAAAGTAAATAATATGGCTAAATTTTTTCAAAAAATTGATAATTTCTAATCTACAAGGTTATATAGACCATTCCTCTTATACAAACTATAAAGACTTGAACCTGCACTTCTGGATTCAGTATTAAAAGATGTTGTGCATCTTTTTGTATAATATATAACTGAAAAATACATAGTATGTCACGAACCAACCCAGGTCGACCAAGAATCAGTCACCCTAGTTGGTCCATGACATGTCCCGAAGGGCGTTACCAATCCCCATGGGTTGGAAACTAGTGTCAGATATCAAAATAAACTAGTTGGGAATTCTTTTTTCCAAAACAAAGAGAGATAAATAATCATATACTGAACAACCAGATAATCAAGTTAAAATAAATCAAACAAACTCACAGCAGAAAAAAATAGACGAAACAATAAGACATACCGCAAGTGACCTCATTGGTCACCACAAGACAGAATCTACCCTCGCTCCAAGAGAGATCCAAAACTAGAGGAACCAAGAACTGAAAATTAAAGTCGGCATGAGAACTAAGATGCTTAGTAGGAATGCCAAGATACAACAACGCCCTATTCCCTTGCCTTTTATATGAAATCCAAAACATTATAGTTTGAAAATATGATATAATAAAATAATTTTTTTCATTCTTTTCAAATCCAAGTAACATGTTTTCATTTTCATGTAATGCATTTCTCTCCCACTACATTTTCAAAATAGGTTTGAAGCATTCCTTAACGTTTCAAAATGAAAAGAAACAAATTTACATTAAAATATGGGTTTCAAGAATAAGACAAAAAGTGTGAAAAAAACTAATATTTAAATTAAATCACAAGAACCATGTCACAAATGAGCACTATGTGTAATCCCAAAAGGTTTCTATCACATGTGGGACCATAAACACCTCGTACTTCGGTGAAATGTGGCTTAGAAACCATGACCCTCAGAAAACGTGTCTTAGAAACCATGGCCCTCAACAACCATGGATATGAAACCACGACCCTCTTTCTTTCATATGTTTAGTTAGTTTTGTTGTATTAATCCATCTAGATGATACCAGGAATAGCCCTTATCGTGTTATCTATTTTACTAGTCCTGGTCCACCCACATAGAAACCCAAGTTTCCCATTGTTCTCTATTTAATGTGGTTGTGACTTTTCTTTATCAAGAAAACATATATGTACATGACACTTTCTTTATCCAAAACCCATACAACCTCTGACCATCGTTCTCCCTCCATAAGCGAATTCCCCCTATTTCACATCACACAATTCTTAAGAATCAACATTAGGCACATAATTACACATTAAACATACAAGTCATTTTTTAAAACCAAGGGGGAGTGCCTCAATATAGGTTTTTTTCATAATACATTCATAAGGTTCCAAATGAGCTTAATTACGTAAAGGGAACCCCTTTTAAAACTAATCGTCCAAAAGGCCAAACACCATTGGAAATACTCATTACCAATTTCAACCCACATAGAAAATAAATTTTGAAGAAATTTCACTTAAGAACAATAGAGTTAGAAATACATTCCAATATCCAAAACAAAGGCATAATCATTTCTAGAAACCATAACCATATTTCATAGCAAGTGTATATAGCATAAATGTAATACATATTTTAAAAAAATCAAGCTATTATGAAATTCAAATAAAAGGAATATGCATAGGGGATGTACCTAAAAAATGTCGTTATTTTTCAACAAACACTCGAACCAACCCTTGGCATATACACGCACATGAATTTGTACATATATATATATACACCCCGACTTTCATTTCACATACTCCCCATACCATGAGGGAATATTCACTAATATGTAATATATATTTTCCTTACCATATGCATGTATATGTAGGAAACCTCAGTACCCGTAGCCCAAAACCTTCATAGAGAGGTCCAACACACAACACATATAATTTAATAAAACAAACAAATACTTAAACAATCTATAAAACATTTCCAAATAACACATCAAGATTTTTCAACGAAATACACTCACTTCCAAGTAGGAAAAGACACTTTAAAACCAATCATACAACCAAACGACATTAAAACATACTATCCATATTTTAAAATAATTTTCAATACAAATTGAGAAATGAACAGTAAGGCTAACAAGATAAATGTGGTTATTTTCACATCAAAAATCCTTTTTCAATACACATTCACCTCATGTACCCACAAAATTACATTTTTAACTACTCAAACAATCAATTCAACACATCCACTGATTCTCACAACAAGGCACACACACACAAATACCCCCATTGTCATACTCAAACACAATTTTGAAAACATACACACAACAAAACTACATCCAAACATTCTTCACACACTTTATAATATTTAAAAAATCTCATAAAATTTTATGAAACAAGTATAAGAAGTATCAGAAGACATTGAACACAATAGAACACCCATAAATAACTTATATGGCCAAACACACACCAATAACATGTAAAACAGAATTTTCAACCCTTGCACAACATAAGAAAACACTAATAAAAGACTAAACATGGGTTTTCATCACAAACACACTCCACCCCATATGAACAAGCCCTTTGACAAATCCAACACATGATAAAAAACAAGAAAACCATATTTTCACACACACAAAATTTAAAGAACATTGTAAATTTATTAAAAAATAAAATTAATTTAGTAAATAATGTTTAAAATAATAACCACCCAAATTGGTGTAGAAAACAATCGCAACCTTTTGGGCACAAACTCCACTGCACGACAACTGCACCACAAAAAACTCAGCTAGAATTCTAAAAACAAGACATCAAACAAAATTTAGAACAATTGGACATTAAACACCTAACACCCTAATCAATAATTCTACTAGAGTCAGAAAAAAACCAATCAAAGTGTAATACGCCTATGGTGAAGGTGTGAGAGGGTAACTAAGAAAAAGAAAGGGTTGTTGGAGGTGTGTCCCATTGGAAAATCCTAAAAAGAAGGTTAGGCAGCTTGCGACAATGAGGTGTCACGTGAGGGAGGCACGATGTAGGTAGTAGGGTGGCACACAGCAGGTCACTTGATGGGAGGAGGTTTTCCAGTCAAGCGTATCACTTGATGGAATAAAGGGACGATGGCGTTGGTTGGTTGGGTTGTGAAATAAGGAGTTCTCTAGTCAAGGGGTGCACGTGAGTATGGATGGGAGGCTGCCGATCGCGGTCGACGTCAACGGGAAGAGGGGATGGCAATGGTAGTAGGGAGGCGGCATGACCCATAGGGTTTCAGGGGGAAAAGTGCAGGTAGATGGGGGATGTGGGGTCGTGACGGGCTGGAAGAGTAGATAACAAAACCAATAACAAAAAATAAATAAAAATTATTAAATTAATAAGAATATTATTAATATTATTTATAATAATCATAATAAATATTATAATAAACAAATTTTGATATTAATAAAATTAATAAACATAACAAATTTAATATAATTTTAATAATAATAACTTAGTAATAATCACACTATATTAATAAACATGGTAAACATAATAATAATAATAATAATAATAAAAATAATAATAATTACCATTATTATTTTTATTATTAAAATAACTCATTAATACTCATTTAATGTATTTCTCTTGAACATGGGGTAGGTTATAGGGTGACCTGGACAAAGCCACACGACTTTGAATACACCATGCCTGTGCACCGAACGCTGTCAAAGGAAAAGCATTCATTTAACACCAAAATGAAAAGAATTCAATCAGGATTGGCTCGCACCATGATAGAATGTTTCAAAGTCTGATAAAATAAAAATATATTATTTCAAAATTTTGGGTGTGACAATTCTCTCCACCATAAAAACTTCCTATCTCAATAAAGTCACCCAGTAAAATGATGAATCAAAATCAAGCTTGAAACTGAACAAGAACTACAAAATCCTGAACATAGTGTGAATTTTCACTCCATGATTCACAGCCATCCAGTTCTATGGGAAAATGCACTGAGAAGAGCCATCAGGAAATGAGGAGCATTCTCCCCACCAAAAGAACCCAACTGGGAAAATCAACATTGAGACTCTCATCATGGGCCAACTCTGGAACTGCTATCTTGATCCAAAGAGGAAACCCCCAAGAAGGACCAAAACTCCTACACAGAACAACTCTAGAAGAATGAACGAAAAGATTCACGGTGGTTGTCTCCGCTATCTATGAACGGACCAGCTTAAGACAATTATCATGGACCGATATAGGCTCAACACAAACCGAACCCTGAACTCTTCGCACAAACCAGACCCCCACCACATGGGGTCCCCAAAAATGGACCCCAAACCAAATGGCAGAAAAAACCCATATTCATTATTTCCCAAGAGACATGTGTCTCCTAAAGGAGCATGTCCTAAAACAAGAGCGGGTCACCAAAGGAGCTATCCCCACAGGAGGGACATTCATCATGAGACTCACAACCATAAAGAGACAATCTTCAATGCTCACATATGGGGAGGTAGAACTGCTGGAATTACTAGAAAAAAAGTTCACTAGAGATTCTTATAACTAATGTGGGGTATTCAAATAATGAACACCACAATCAAGAAATGATACCTCAATTCCTATTACAGAAAAACATAACCTTCAAAGATGAGGAAGCTTAAAAAAATAAATTTAAAATGTACCAATTTAAAAACTGGAGACAAAAGATAGACCAAGGTTCCCCACACCCAATGATTCATAACTTTGTGAAAGGATTCACTCTGAGACCTATGGTTGGATCTCTGATGTCTTGAAGCACTTGTTTCCCCGTAGTCTGAAGTTGATATCCTCATATTGAGACTCCTTTTGGATATGCTGCTAGCAGAACATCTCCAACTGTCCCAAATGGCCACACCGAAGACAAGCCTTCGGGGGATGACGATAAGGAATCATAAAGTACCCAAACCGGCCACACCAGAAGAAAACAATAGAGTGGCCCAACTAATAGAATCTGGAATTGACAAGAAGACTTGTCTGAGACAATTTCCTCTGATTTTATCTTGTCAAAAGATGGGGAACCTTAATAAACACTAAAAATAATTGGTCTTAGAACCCTGGGTGAAGACCCCAAACAAGTGAAAATATAACTGATCTCATGAAACTACCTCAGGAGAAAAATTAAATCAACCCCTTGAAATTACCAACGTAATACAATAATATTTTTGTCCTTGTTGGACACTCATGAGCTCTACCACTTTCCTCACCTTTATTTCCTCGTATATAAACCATCAGACAACAGTGTTCTTAAACACCTTCTAAGACAACCCATCATGAAACGACACTGGGATCATCTTCTCCCAAAAATCCAAAGTTGTACATTAAAATGAATCTAAACTAGCATGGACCCTCATAGATTTTATAGTTTCCAATAACCTGAAAACACCAAAAATATTACCAAGCCAGTTTTCTACCTTCAATCGATCATGATCACCATGGAAGAGGGACAACAACAAAACGTAATTCAATTCCACCACTCTATTAAGGGTCTTGGGTGAAACCAACAACAAGAAAAGACTCACTAGAAACCTCTAGGACTTTTCTGGGTATAATACTAAAAAATAATACGCACATATTTGAATCAAAACTCAACATAAATAAAAATTCCACACATCAGTCACAATCTAAGGCTCAAACTCAAACCACTATTCCAAAAAAAATTCAGTATGTCAAAACTCAGAACCGACGAAAAATAAGATACCAAACATGAAAAGAGAACGCTAAACAATTGCTCACTCAATTTCAAAACATTTAGGTCACCTTTTTGAAAACCATTTTTCAGAAAACATACAACTTAAATATCCCCCATTGGTATCCCATGATGTCTCACATATACATATAACCTTGTTCAATCTCATTCTCTCATCCACACATACCACCAATTATTCTTATGCAACATGTGTACCTCTATATATGTGATCCCTCATAGGAATACCAAGGGATAATTCAAAACACATCTAATATTGAAAACAAACCATTCAACATAAAGTAGAAATTCTCAACCAATTTGAAAATGTCACTTATCATTAATGAAATACATTTCCAAAATCCCAAAAAATATTCAAATTGACATTCCAAAAAGTGTTACCAATATCCCAAAACAACTTCCAAAACACCTCCCATTATTCCCTTTCAAATCACACATTCAATTAAAAGAAAAAATTCCCATTTAAAACCCTATTTTACACTCTAAAACCACATTCACTTTTAAAGAAACTTTTTTATATGAACAATTTTCTTTTTTTTAAAATCCACTACAGTCTGTAAAAACTAATCTCAAACATAATTCACATAAAAAATCCAAAAATCACGAACTAGTGGCTATGCCAACTTGATAACATGGCTTAGAAAGACATGATCCAAGCAAGCATCAACCATAAAATGCATCTAAAACATGCACTTAGGATGTGCATGGTTCACTAATCCATGAAACTCATCGTGTAATAGTTTCTTGCTTCTTTAGTCATCCCTCATCCACAAAGACTTTTCCAAAGAAAAAAAATTCAAATCCCACACTACCCTAGGAAACTCAAGTCTTAGGATGGGAAAGGGTTCATGACGTCATTCCCATCCCTACCACCCAAGTCCCGACACACCTAATCACAAAGATACTTGACAACCCAAATAACAAAACCTCCTTTGATACCATTTCTTAATAAACCAACCAAGGTCAACCCTGAACAGGTCACCCTAGTCGATCTGCGACATGTCTTGAACGGTTTTCCAAATCCACACAGGTTGGAAAATAGTGTCGGGTATCAAAATAAACCTTTTGGAAGCAGTTGGACCCATAAAAAAGATAGATAAATCATCATAAACTAAACAAACAGATAAAAAAAAGAAAATAAATCAAACAAACTGGCCACAGAAAAAATATTGATGAAGCAACATGACATACCAAAAGTGACCCCATGGGTCACCACAAGACATAAACTACACTCACTCCAACAGCAATCCCAAACTATAGAATCATGAAAATGAAAAGTAAGGAAGGATTGAGCACCGAGATGCTCAGTATGAATACCAAGATTTAACAACACCCTATCCCTTTCCTTTTATATGAAATCTAAAAAAGGAAGGTTTGAAAAAAGGACATAATAAAATAATGATTTTCAGTATTTTCGAATATAATAACATATTTTCATATTCATGTAAAGCATTTATATCCCACTACCTTTTACAAATAGGTACCAATCATGCATTAAAATTTCAAAATGAAAGGAAACCAATTTACATTAAAATACAGTTTTCAAAAATAAGACATCAAGAATGAAAAAAATGAAATGAAAATTAAATTGTAGGAATAATTTCATAAATTAGAACCATGGAAAATACCTCTAAGTAGCTAGCACATGTGGGAACCTAGAGACCTCTTACTTCGGTGGAATGTGTCTTATAAACCATGACCATCAGAAAATGTGGCTTAGAAATGACAAACCTCAGTAATTAATGCTTAGAAACCCCGACCATTAGCCATTCATATGTTTAGTTAGTGTTGTTGCATGAATACTTCTTGACAAAACTGGGAAAAACCCCTGCTATGTCATCTAGTTTACTAGTCCTAGTCCTCCCACCAAGATACCCCAGTTTCCCATTATTCCCTATTTGAAGTGGTAGTGAGTTTTCATTATCAAGAAAACATATATGTACATAACACTTTCTTTATCCAAAACCCATACAACCTCTCACCACTATCCTCCCTCCTTAAACGCATTACCCCTCTTTCACACCACACAATTCATAAGAATAAACATTAGTCACGTAATAACACATTAAACATAAAAATGATTTTCGAAAACCAAGGGGGATTGCCACAAGAGTGGTTTTTATTTTTCACAAAAATTATCAAGGTGCCAAAAGAGCTTAATTACACAGAGGGAAAGCTTTTTATAGCTAATAATCCAAAACTCCAAACACATTTCTAAATACTCATTATAAATTTCAATCCACTTAGTAAATCAATTTTCAAGAAAATTCACTTAGGACCAATTGCGTTAAAAATACATTCTAATTTACAAAACAAAGGGATAGTCATTTCTAAAAACCTTAACCAGATTTCATAGTATGTTTATATAGCATAAATTTCAAACATTTTTTTAAAAGAGTAAAGCAATTATGAAATTAAAATTAAATGTATAGGCATAGGGGACCTACCTCAAACATTTATCTCTTTTTCAAGGAACACACGAACCAACCCTTGGCATGTATACATGCACATGCATTTATATATATATATATATATACGCCCCTAGTTGCATTGTATATACTACTCGTACCATGAGGTAATATTCACAACCACAACACAACAAACTCATATTGAATGCTAAAAACAAGACATCAAACCAAATTCATCACAATTGGACCACAAACACATAAAACCACAATATGAAATTCTAATAGAGGAAGAAAACAAAAAATCGATTTAGAACGCACATGTGGAAAGGGTCTGGGAGGGTAACGAATTATAAGATAGGTCTTTTAGAGGTGTGTCATGTTGTAAAATCTTTCCGAGAAGGTGAGTTGGTGAGAGGCAGTGAGGTGTGATACGAGGGAAGAACGATATAGGTAGTAGGGTGGTGCAGGGATACTCACTGGATGAGAGGAGGTTTTCATGTCAGTTGTATCACATGAGGAAAGCAAGGGAGTACATCTTCAGTTGGTTGAGTCATGAAACAAGTATGTCACCGGTTGAGGGGTCCACACGAGGAGGGAGGGGAGGCCATCGGTCGAGGGGTGAGCATGAGCAGGGAGGGGAGGCTATTGGTTGGGGTCGACGTCATTGGAAAGAGGGGATGTCCATGGGGGTTGGGAGGTGGCATGACCTATAGGGTTTTTGGGAGAGAAAAAACACAGGTAGATGGGGGATGGGGGTTCTGACAGGCTGGAGGAAGAGATGAAAAAACCAAAAACAAAAAATAAAATAAAAATAATTGTAAGTAAATTAATAAAGAAAATATTAATATTATTATTAATAATCATAATAAAAATTATAATAAACGTAATATGATATTATTAATCATAACAAAATTAATAAAATTCTAATAATAATAACTTAATAATAATCACCCAATTTTAATAAACTTTGTGAAAATAAAAATATTAATAATTATTATTTTTATTATTACAATTATTATTATTATTAAAATAACTCATTAAAACTCATTTTATTTATTTTTCTTGAGCATGGGGTAGGATGCACGGTCACCTGGGAAAAGTCGCGGAGCTTTGAATATTCCCTTCCCATGTGTCAGATTCTGTCAAGGGAAAAGCATTCATTTATCACCAAAATGAAAAAACAAATTAGGTTTGGATCGAACCTCGATAGAAAGTTTCAAAGCCTGATAAAATAATAAAATAAGTTTATTTCAAACGTTCAGGTGTTACATAGTACAATATAAAAATTAATACCTTTTATGATCTTGGATCTGGAGAATTAGACAACAACTTACATACATTGTATTAGAGAATACAAAAATAATTACAATATAACTAATGGGATTTATATGCACTAGCACCCTAAATGTTCTTTTAATATCTATATAATCATGTGAAAAATATTTTAAAATGATGGGATGATCACAAAATAGCTCATAAAGGTAAATTAATAATTAAAAACCTTTTGTCCAGTGGAAAAAGAAAAACCCTTTAAACCCCCATTTCTTGGAAACTCATAGGCATGCATAGAAACATCATGTTGTTTCCATGGGACATATTTACCCTATCACTCTTACAGAAATGCATACACATAGAATAACCATTTGGTCAAATTCGGTCTCTGGAGTACCCAATGCATTGGAGACCTATAATGGGGCTCACCTGTCATAACCTGAGATATAATGGGCTCAACGCAACCTATCAAGAGCTATAATGGGCTCAACCAAACATATAGTGAGCTATAATGGGATCAACCCAACTTATATTAAGTTTTAATGGGATGAAACCTACATAAATATTTCCAAAGATTATATAATGACTAAAACACTTGATACCTTATTATATCCCTTGAGAAACACACATTTATTTTTTCAAAATTACATTTTTCGTAAAACAAATCACTTTTAAAATATATAAATCATGCACATAATAATGAGATAATATTAATAATAAAATACCATAGAAATATATAATTGAAACATCATAGTAATAAATCATCATGAAATTAGTAGAACTACTCATGCCCTATAAACAATCTTTTTGAATTTCATTAAACATACTTTTAAAAGTATTTTAAAATGAATTTCCCTTAAAAATATAAATGGTGTGATAATTAATATAATGGAATGGATATTTGTATACAATATAAATACACATAATAAAAAATGATATCAACTAAAATTCATCACACAAATAACCTCAATACCACATAATTAATAAAGGATAAGGTTAACCCAAATAAAGGTAACTTGGTTAATAATTCCTTTATCTCGGATTCAACTTACTTAAAACTTGTTTGAACCTATTTTATTACAGATAAAAGAGTATTATTAATATATTATAGAAACATATTATTATTTATCGCACCATATTTGATAATTTTAAAAAACACATCATTATATAGTTATTAGTGTTTTGTTCCTTCCATTGTTCTAGGAGCATTCTTTACATGATTTCCATGACTAGTTTGTATTTGATTTTTTTCATATAGAAATAAAATTCCAGAAATGGAATGAAATAGTATTTTAATTTTTAATTAAATTTAAATTATACCATTTATCATTTTTAATTATAATATGAGTAAGATTCATTAGTTAAAACATTAATGATGTTCATTTATATCATTTTGGTGGTTCTTAGATAATAATGTAATCATTTTGTTTGTAAATTATTATCATGCATAAAAAATGATTACTGAACCATATATAAGATATAAAACATAAATTATAATTTGGTCCAACCATAAAATTTTTTTAATGACCATTCTTGAAGGAATTAAATGAAATTTAAATCACAACATCTATGATGTCGGTAAATCACCTCATCACGGACGACGATTTAATAACTGGAATAAGTGGGAGAGGAGAAAAGGTATAATGGTTAATCTTCCATAAACATGATGAAATCTGGAATATGTAAGATACTAGATCCTTAATTCCTCCTGGATAAGGGGATGTGAGTAAATAAGAAGAATATGAATGAGAATTAAAATAAAATAATGAAAACAAAAGGGTATCTGTACCTTTGGATCTCTTCTCCTGGAGATCCTTATTAAGGACCTTGGTTTTGGCCTTTTTGTCAGACTATTAGTGCTAGGATGTGGGGACGGATCTTGGGAGTAGTATTTGGTAGAACATAGGAAATACTAAAGGCTTGAGAGGTGCTGGAGGAAGATTAGTAAATGGGTGGTATTTATAGTGGTGGAGTGGAGGAGTTTTCCCTTTTTTTATTAATTATTTTATTATTTTTTCACAAGGGAAGAATTAGTTATGATTCCAAGACCAAAACTAGTAATAAGTTCTTGTGAGTTTGAGATAAGTGTTATTACATCATAAAATTATCATCCATGACTCCCTAAATAAATTATTTAGCTTAATTTCAAAATTATTTTATTTCACTATTCATAAAACATTCGCGTATTTCAGAAAATTAGAAAAAAAACACCCTATCCATTTTTCAATGTATAGAATTCAAAAATGACCTTCATTTTCTGAAAAAAAAAATTCTTTACCTGATTAACTTGATTTTTAAATAAAACTTGCTATGTATTTTTTGTATAAATTATAAATGAAAAATAAATAGTACATTATACAAATGAAGACCTTTTCCAATCTACGTTTGGGAGAATAAGACACTAACTTACATATATTACATCAGAGTATACAAAAATTAATAGCTAATACAAATAACTAGATTCATCTTCATTATCACCTTAACTGTCCTTCAAAATTCTACGGATTCTAGAGAACTATTTTTAAAAAACTATGGGACGAAAGAAATAGCTCTATAAGGTATTTGAAAATAAGGAAAGGAACTTTTAGTCCATAAATACTTTTATTCATTTTAAAACAATTTCATGAGACATACTTCTTATCCATAATGTATCATATACATACTTTGTGAAAACATAGAGAACATAAATAAGTCATTCAGGTAACTTGGAACATTAATTACATAAAATTTCATCCATCATGGCTACCATATCATTTGTAACCCTCACTACTACCATAAAATATAACCCTCATGGCTACCATATGTTGTAACCATCGTAGTTACACATGGTTTAACCATACGGCTGAACTCCAACATAATCATACCCAATGTATTAAAGGTAAATTTAGGTCCCACCCTTTATCATAAATAATTCCCAAGAACAAGAACACCATTGATACATCATTTTTAATTTTATAAAAGCATTGCTTTTGAATTTTTTACAATAGAATTTTAAAATGATTTTAAAAGAAAATCCCCTTATAAATATCTAATAATAGAATTATAACTTAATAGAGTGGATGGAATAAGTATATAAACTGTTAATACACATAATTCAACATAATATAAACAAAATTCATCACACAAAATTTTTTCATACAACATAAATAAGGAAGTATAAGGTTAACCCAATGAACGGGAGTTGGGTTACGATTTCCCTTACCTCAGGTTTTCCTTAATTAAAAACAATTAAAACCTCATTTATAATGGTTTGAATAATGTTATTAGATAATTAAATAACTAAACTCATGTTTATAATACCTTACATAATCTTTTTATAACATTTTCCACATATTTATTCACAATATTTTGTTATTTAAATTGTTTCGAGTGCGTTGTTTTCATGATTTGAAAATTCTGTTTATAATGGTATTCTTTGTCAAAATAAAATAATAAGAAAAAAGTTATTAAATATATATGTAGGTCATTTTTAACAATTACATGTGAATTTAAGCTTTCCATGATTTTGGTAAAAGGGAATCAACAAATCATCATCCACGAAGGTGGTGAATTAACCCACCACGGACGTCAATTTTGTTATTTAAGAAAAAATGAGAAGATGTGATACTTTATGATAAATATTCCAAAAACACAACAACACTACAGTATATAAGTAACAATGGAGTTTCCATGAAGCTTTGGAAAATATTTTAAAAATATATATAAATGAAAAATAAATTAAAGGAGAATAAAAAGAAACCTTAATTCCTGAAAGTTCCTCCTTGATAACCTCTACAAGGATCCTAGAAGTGGTCTTTTTTTGATACATAGAGCTCTAGAATATGTAAATTGATGAGGAGGAGGGAATTTGGATGATTTTAGCTGAACTATATGGCTTGAGGTTATGAAAATATGTGAATGAGGGATCCTCCATTTATAATTGATGTGATGGGAAACATCAGAATTACTCAATTTAATTAAATATAATAATTTTTTATAGTGTTTTAGAATTAAATAAAATAAAAAGAAAGGTTAATACATTTTTGGATGGAATATCATAATTTTATGACTTTTTCAATAATAGTTTGATTTTTAAATAATTTAATAAAATATTTTTTTCATGGAAAAACAATTTTTTCAAAATAAAAACTATTTACAATTAAGATTTTAATCAAATTAAAACAAAGTTCCCAATTAGAAATAAATTATTTATTATATATTATAAATTTTACATTTACCTATAGAGATTTTTAAATAACTTAAAAATATCAAATTATGTTTATTTTACTATTTTTAACTAATTAATTTGATTTCTTCTTTTATTAAATATTTGCTGCATCGATATTGTTTAAGAAATTAAAGACATTATTTGTTACTTAAAATTAAAAATATATTTCAATGAGAAAGATAAATCTTTTATTTTTTAAAATAGTACTTATGTACAAAATACTATTCTGGAAAACCAGTCCTTAAAATGTTAAACATATTAAAAGTTATAGTGTGAAGAAGTTGTCATTATTTTTAATAAAATAGTATAAAGGGACTAATGTGATCTATTTGGATCCAAAATTTCCCAAATCCAAATACAAACAAGATAAGGGTCAAAATTTTATTATATAAAATGTATTAGACATAATTTATATTGTTTAATAATTATAATAATTTTAATAAAAGCATTCTATTTATTTTTCTTATGCTTTCACAAGCACTGCATTAGCATTGCACAAGCACTAATGTTAATTATTTTATATATAAAATTAAAAAATAAATTAATACCCTAAAAATAAATAACTAAGGTTCAAAATAATGTTCTATATTATATCATTATTTATATTCACTAATATATATGTCAAAATAAAATCTAAAATTTTTTGTTTTTTATTTTTTTCCCCTCTCCAAGCATTGCGGATACATTTGGACATGATAATTTCCATATAACTATTAAATTATAAATTAATATCCAAAAAATATAAATAATACATAATCATTCATAAATGAGTCTTTAAAATAATTTTTACATCTCAATTACTATTTATAAATAACCAAAATTGACATTGTCAATGTTGTGCAGCCACTACGTTAGCAATGATAATAATTTTTTTTCATATCTTGAAAAAAATTATAAAAAAATGTTTTCAATAATTTCTTTAAAAAATTATTCTTATAAAATCATAATTAAGTTATTCAATTAATTTAATATATATTAAATCATAATTATGACATTGAGATTTCACAAAAAGTTAACATATTTTATAACAACTGTATTTTTACCTATTCACCAACTATTATAGTATTCTAGAAAATTCCCAAAAAAAATTCAACCTAACTATTGTTAGACAAGTATAATTCTAAAACGAACTCTATTTTATCAAAATAATTTTCAAAAATTGGGAAACAAAATTTTTAAATAAAATGATAATTTATTTGAAAAATAAAAATTCAAAAATTATAACTCATTTTATAACACCTTGAAATTGTAATCAAGGTCTAATAAAATTATAATAAAATCATAAGTCATTAATATAATTATTTATGAATACATTTTATGAAAATAAATTTTCATTTAAGTTGCAAAATTAATCATAAATTTGTAACATATGTGACTTACAAAATACCAACACCGAATCAATAATTTTTAAAATAATTATTTACATATATTAAGACATCATTATATCATATTGACACTTATAAGTTGGATAAATTTTATTTATAATTTTATTAGTCAATTTAATATTCATAAGGGTTTATTAAAAATCATAAGGTGTATGTTACTATTCATAAGAGTGCATTATTATTCATTAGGGTCATGTTACTATTCATAAGGGTACATTACTATTCATAATAGTACATTACTATTCACCAAAAAAATAAGATTGTTCTCTTAGACTCTAGAAAAGTTACTGATTGAAACCGTGTATGTCCGTTTTTTTAAAACTAAAAACACAAAACCGGCAACATTATCTTTAAAGAAATATTATAAATATGTGCTTAAAACAATTTTTCATGCATTTCTAGTTAATTAAGTACATATTCAAAAATAGTTTTTCATAATTATCGATTTGTATATTCGGAAATTTATGTACAATGAACAAATTACGTGGGTGAAATTCATTTAATATGGCCATAATATTACATCCTGATATTTTAAAAGGAAACACAATGTACTAAAATGGAATACTAAATACTATGTGTACTCTATAAACTAACCATTAAACAAAATTTAGTCGCTTCTATGATTTAAATTTAAAAAAAAGACATACACGATTGGGATATGTATGCTTTTTAGAGTCTAATAGAACAAAATTTATTTGTGGTTAATTGTAAGGTACCTATATTAATATTAACATACACTTATGAATAGTAATGTACCATTGTGAATAGTAACATGACCATAATGAATAGTAATGTACCCTTATGAATAGTGACTTGAACCTTGGGAATAGTAATGTACCCTTATGAATAGTAAATTGACCAATTAAATTATAAATAAAATTTATCCAAATTATAAGTGTCAATATGATATAATTATGTCATTATATAAGTAAATACATATTTTAAAAATTATTGATTAAGTGTTGGTATTTTTGTAAGTCATATATGTTACAAATTTATGATTAATTTATTAATTTGAATGAAAATTTATTTTCAAAAAAATTATTAAGAAATAATTATTTTATTATTTATTATTATAAGATAATTTTATGATACCTTGACTCAAATTTCATTGTATTATAAAATGAGTTGTAGTTTTAAAATTTTTTTTTTGTTAATTAGTTATTAATTTATTTAGAAATTAAATTTCTCATTTTTAGAATTTTTTTGGATAAAATGGTGTTATTTTTTAAATTCTAAATTCATAAAAATTATTAGAGAGAATTTTTGGGATTTTTCTAGAATTCATAAATATTTGGTGAATAATAAAAATATGGGTTTTTAAAAAATATGGAATTTTTTATGAAATCTCGAAGGCATAATTGTGATATAAAATCTATTAAATTTATAGAATAAAATATAATTTTTTCATAAGAGTAATTCTTTATAAATATTATTTTGAACATTTTTGTTATTATTTTTTTTTCTAGATAGGTATAAAAATTATTAACAATGCTGAAGCAGTGCTTGCACAGCATGGGAAATGTCAATTTTGGTTATTTATAAGTACTAATTGAGTTATAAAAATTATTTTAAAGACTTATTTATTAATTATTATGTATTATTTATGTTTTTTGGATATTAATTTCTAGTTTTTTGGTTATATAACAATTAACTTTTCCAAAGGCATATGCAATGCTTACAGAGGGAAACAATGTATATGATACTTTATAGGTAAGAATTATGTCTTGTGAAAATGATTTCATATGCTTAAAATTATTTATGGAATAGTGGTTCCTTTACTTATTTTTTATCCCTTACTACTCTATTTTTCTTATCCCAAATTTTTACAATGTTTTCATAGTAATCATTAGAAGATAAAAAGATAGTTAAGGTGCTAATGATGATGAATCTAGTTATTTTTATTGGATATTAATTTTTGTAAACTATGATTCAATATACATAATTTTTTGCCTAATTCTTCATAGCCTAGACTGGAAAAGGTCCTCATTTAGAACCGTTTAGTTTGTGACAATAAAGGCTTCGTTGAAATAGGCAATAAATGGTGGTCGCATCCATGCAGGAGAACAACTTGAGGTACCACAATGGAACATGATGATAGTGGAATATTTTATGAGGAAACACCCTCCTGCTTTCAATAGATCTTCTCACCCAATAAAAGCTGAATGATTGATTAATTCCCATAAAAGCCTATCCAATATTATGGTCTATTCAGATAATCAAAATATCAGTATTGTAATTTATCATTTTGAACATGAAGCTGATAAGTGGTGATCAATGGTAAAAAATATCAGGGATAGAGAGGATATTGATGCCATAGAGTGGGATGAATTTTAATGTATTTTCCTTGAAAAATATTTTCTAAGGTCGTACGACTTAGGATAGAGAAGAAATTCATTGAATTGAAGAAAAAGACATAAGATTAATTGGTTGTGTATGAATGAAACTTCACCCGACTAGTGAGGCATGCTTCGAATCTTATTCTTGATCCCGATAGTAAAATCCACTTCTTTTACTTAGGATTAAGGACAAGGTATCGACTTGTATTGGCCTCCTATAAATGAAAAATAAATGAGAAACTTTTCTGATGTCCTTAGAGGGTAGAGATGGAGTTTTATTATTATCATTTGAACTTTTACAATAAGAAAAATAAGGGGTTCAGATGGAAAGTGATGTGTAATAGTCAACAAAAGAAATCTGACACTAAGAAATTCCATTATCTAGTTTGTGAAAAGTGTGGAAGAAAGCACCCGGGGGAATGAATTACCAAAACTATGATGAGTTTTTGATGTGGTAAGTTTGGATATTTTCCATGATTTTTTAATGAATGTTATCCTAAGACTAATCCTCATAAGGAAACTATAAAGTGTTTTAAATGTGGAGAGATGGCTCATTATGAAAATGCATTCCCAACGAGAGATACAAATAATGCGAAGAAGCCATAATATAAGTATAAAGGTGTTGTGATATACTTTGAGACTATGTTTGCAGGTGTCGTGCCATCCATCAGGTACCTTGTTTGTTTACTCAAAATTTTCTAATGTTATGTTTTATATCGGGTCTAGACATTCCTTTATTTCTGAGGAATTTTCTGGAAAATTGGAAATGTCACCTCAACAAATCATACTAGAAATTATTTCTAAAACACCAGGGGAAAATATTATAGAAAACATGGATTATAAGAATCATTATTCTATGGTCTATGGAAGTACTTTAACTGAAAACCTTGTTGTTTTTCCCTTTTTAGCGTTTGATGTCATTCATGGAATGGATTTTCTTTCTGTTTATCCTGATAAGATTGAATGTAGAGTGAAAGAAGTTATTTTTTAGAAAATGCTTCAGTTTCGATACCATAAAAAACACGTACAATTGATAACATATTAGTATTCTAAGAAACTATTTAAATATATAAATTAAAGTTATCTTTCTCGTATTGTTGAAAATAAGGGATTTGTTAAGATTCATGTTATGCCAGTGGTAAATGAATACCTTGATGTTTTTTCTAATGAGTTATCTAGTTTCATACATGATCGGGAAGTATTATTCACAATTTCCTTAGTTCATGATGCTAAGCCATTTTCAAAACTCCCATATCTAATGGCTCATATAAAAATTATTGAATTGAAAAATTAGTGGCATAATTTTCTTGATAGATTCTTCTTTCGTTCTTTCACTTCACCATGAAGGGGCTCCTGTGTTGTTCATTAAAAATAAATATAGTTCCTTGAGACTTTTAATAGATTATAGATTTTTAAATAACTTCACTATTAAAAAAATTATCATTTTCCTCATTTCGATGACTTTTTTAATCTTCTCATGGGAGCTCAATATTTTTCCATGATTTACATGAGATTGGGATATCGTCAGCTGAATTTGAACGGGGATTAAATCCCAAAAACAAATTATACTAGATATGGGCATCATGAGATTGTTTTTATGATTTTTTGGTTAACTAATACACCTATTGTATTCATATATCTTATGAATATATTATTTCATGAGTTCTTGGATAAGTTTTTAGTTGGGTTTATAGATGACATTATAGTATTTTCTATGCATAAAGAGGGGAAATAAAAACATTTAAGGGTTGTTTTCAATCCTTGAAGGAAAAATAATTGTATATAAAATTCATAAAGTGTTATTTTTGGTTACAATAGATTTATTTTCATGGAAACACTATAAATAATGATGGAATAATAGTTGATCCTAAAAAAAATTGGTTGATGAATGGAAAAAACCTACAAATGTTACAGAGATTCGTAGGTTTTTTTTTGTTGGCTGTTTATTACATATGGTTTTTGAAAACATTGGACAGTTATCTAGCCTGCTAAATAAGATAATTACAAAATGGGTAAAATTTATTTAGATATAAGAATGTGATGTTTTTTAGGAACTGAAGAAGATATTGGTGAATGCTCATGTTTTGGCCTTGCCTCCCCAGAGTAGTTAGTTATTCATCTACATTGACTCTTTATTGAAGGGGCATAGTTGTGTTCTGATGAAAAATGAACATGTAATTTCTTATGATTAAATATTACTAAAACCACATTAGTTAAATTATCCCACAGAAGATTTGGAATTGACATCTATGGTTTTTTATTTGAAAATTTTGAGGTATCATTTATACGGAGCCAAATTTCAAATATATACTGACTATAAAATTCTAAAGTATATATATTCACTCAGATGGAATTAAACATGAGGTAGAGAAGATGGCTTAAAGTGATAAAGGATTATGGTTGCACGATCAATTACCATCTGAAAAATTAAAATAATGTGGTGGATTCCCTGATTCATAAACACCATACATCATTTACCATGTTATATATGGAACATCATCCCTTGATTAATGATTTAATGAATTTTGGATTAGAATTTTTTGGTACAAGAAATACCTCTTTTTGTTTCATATTTCAGTGTAGTCATCGTTATTAGAATATATCCTCGATGATTAATTTTTTTAAGATTTGGTAAAAGGTTATATGTGCCTTGTGATTCCCAGTTGATGAAATATTTGTTGTGTGAAGATCTTATTTCTCCATCTTCAATTAATCCTGGATGTACTAATATGTACAGATGCCTTCAGGAGTATTATTGGTGCGATGGAATAAAAAGAGATATTACATGTTTATCATGAATTGATTGACATGTCAATAGGAGAAAACAGAGTGGCAATTACTGAAGGGGATGATTCATCATTTTCTGGTTCCATAGTGAAAATGGGAGAATTCATCCATGGAATTTGTTTTGGGAATAAAAAATACTTCTCGAGGTTTCAATAATATTTCGGTTGTTGTTGATCAGCTAAAAAATATGCACATTTTTTTTCTATTGGAGATACAATGTATTTGGATTAGTTTTCTCCAATGTATCTCAAAGATATTGTTAGGTTACATGTAGTTCCTCATTCGATTCATACTATAAAGGATCTCAGGATCACTTCAAACATGTGGTAGGGCCATCAAAAGTCATTGGGAAAAAAATTAAATTCTAGTACAACTTTCCATCCTCAATTAGATGGCCATTTAGAAACAATGATTCAGACAATGGATGATATTCATTGTTCTTGTTTAATGGACTACTAGGGAAGTTGGGATCATCATCTTTCATTAGGTGAGTTTTCTTATAATTACAGTTTTCTATCCAGTATACAGATCGCACCTTTTGACGCATTGCATGGGAAGCAGTGTCCAACTCCATATTTTTTGGATGAAGTCAAGGAAAAAAAGATGATGGGACCAGAATTAGTAGTTTTAGTGGATGAGGAAGTGAAGATGATCCAGCAACACATGAGGATAACTTAGAGTATATAGAAATGTTATGCAGACAATATGAGGAAAGAATTTTCTTTCAAGGTAGGTGGTCAGGTTTTTCTTATAATCTCACCATAGAAGATTATTCTGCATTTTGGTATGAAATGAAATATAATTCCATGGTTCATTGGACCTTATGAAATACTGGATAAGGTTGGACCGGTTGCATACCGAGTAGCTCTGCCTCCATGTTTATCTTAGGTATAGAATTTTTTTCATGTTTCGATGTTGAGAAATTATGTTCCAGATCCATCACATGTTTTGAGCCCAGAAGTAGTTCAGCTGGAAGAGAACCATTCTTATAAAGAGACATTAGTTTAGATCCTTGATAAAATAGAACAAGTATTTCAGAATAATTTAATCCACCTTGTAATTATTTTTGTGGAGAAACCATATGATTGAAGAATAAACATGGGAATCTAAAAATGCTATGAGGGAAAGGTACCCTCACTTGTTTAATAGGTAAAGAAAATTATGATGGCGCAATTTCTAGAATGTGGGGATAATGCAATACCCTAAGGTTTTTAAAATAAATTGAGAGGCATGATACTTTGTTTTAAGTATATATTTATAATTATCCATTAAACATATTTTTTTCTTCTATGTTTTGAATTTCCAAAAATGTTCATCTACAATTATGATCATTAAGTTATTTGTAATCTAATGGATCCAACATGATTTTTGGTGAATAGTAACATACTCTTTTTAATAGTAATATGAAAAAAGAATATTAAATTGTATTATTATTTTATTTTCTTCACTCTTTAAGATATTGACAACTTCATTAATTTTTCAAGGTGTTAAAAAATGAGATATTGATTTAAAATTGTTATTCTTGAATAAATTATGATTTTATTTAAAAATTAAATAAGTAATATTTGGGAAATAATTTTCAAAAAACTGAGTTCATTTTTGAAGTATAAACATCAAAAAGTGGTTAGTGTGAATTTTTGGTATTTTTCTGAAATTCATGAATTTTTTATGAATAGTAAAATATGATAAATTATGATAAATGAAAAATAATTGTTTTACTGCATCATAGGTTATGTAAGGATTATGTAATCCCACTTATTTAAAACTCACATAAAATATTTACTATTTTGGGTCACATAAATCAAGTCTATTCAAAGTCATGACCAAAAATATTAAAATAATGATTAAAATAATGTAAAATCCCTCCACTCCTCCACTATAAATACAACTCTCATTCCCATATTCCTCTCACACATATCAAGACATGATAATTGTCTATGTTCTACCAAATCCCCTCCCCAAGGCTCTTCCCCATGTCTTATAGCTACTGGTCTTACCAAAAGGCTAAAACCAAAGGCCTTAAAGAGGATATATAGGAGAATAGATCAAGAGGTAAAAATCATCTTCCTTTTTCATGTGTTTTCATTCTCATTCTTTTATTTTCATATAATTCATTTCCCTCTACTTATCCAGGAGGTTTTAAATCTCCAAAATCTTATATATACTATATGTTACAATTTTCATGTGAAATATTCATCATCTTCCATCCTCTCCTCTTCCTCTTGTTCTAAAATAAAAACATCATCCACAATTTCCCGATTTACCAAAATCGTGGATGATGTCTTTTCAATATCCATTACATCCTTCAATGATGATCATAAAACCCTTTGAATGGATGAAATGGAATTTAATGTGTATTTTTAACATATTTTTTGTTTTGTAATGATCTTCTATGCATGAAATTAAATTATATATTGAAACAAATTCGTGATTATCGAGGAACCACAAAACATGATCAGAACAAACAAAAGTATTGTTTAATCTAATAATCCATCATAATGTATGAAAAAAATGATTTAATTAATAATAATATATTTTGAGACATATGAATACCATTTCATTCCACTTCTGGAATTTCATTTCCATATTACAAGAAAATCAAATACAAATCAGCAATGGAAATCATGTAAAAAAATGCTCCCAAAACAATGGAAGGAACAAAATACTAATAATTAAAGGGTTAAATGATAATATTAAATGATCATATAAGGTGTTATAAACATTAATTTATTTCTTTAATATATTAATAACACTCTTTTAACCATTATACAGGAGGTTTAAACTATTTTGAAGTAAAAACACCAAGGTAAAAGAATTCATAACCCAACTTCCATTCATTGGGTTAACATTAAAATTCATTAATTATAAGGTATTATAATATTTTTTGTGATTCATTTTGTTAGTTTCCTATTTAATTATGATTATTTACAGTTTATATACATATTCCATCCACACTATGAAGTAACACTTCAATTATATGATATTTTTTAGGGGATTTTCTTTTAAAATCCTCTTTTAAAATTTTTGTTGAAAAAAATTCCAAAGAAATGTTTTTATGCAATTCTTCATGTTGTAAGATATGTTTTGGTTCTTTGTAATTTTTTAAGAATAATGGTGGTACCTATATCTCCATACAATTCATTGGGTACATGTATGTTGGACGTCAGCCATATGGTTACACCCAATGTACCTATGATGGTTACACAAATTGTAAGGTAGCAATGAGGGTTACAAATTATATCATAGGTGAGAGGGTTATAAGATTATGTAATTAATTCCCACAAGAATATTTTATTGTTCTAATTATATACATTGTGTTTTTGGGGATCATATGGTTCACAATGTAATTATATATGGGTGAAAAGTTTGTTTTTTAATACGACTTTATGCATTTACAAGTATTCATAGACTAATGTTTTCTTTTCTTCTTTTTATATCCCTTTCGGAGATTTTTGTTCTCATCCCATGTTATTGAATGATTTTCACAGGTTATAATGTTTTGTAAAACAAATAAGGAATCCATATTAAATGATATGATGATTTTTCAAGGAAATCATGTTTTATTTGAAATGTATTATATTTTCGAATAAATGGATATTGTTTATGGGGTATCTTATCTATATGAATGTGGAATGTTATGTATGTGTTATATCACAATTATCTGAAACTCTAAAACTTAAAGGATCCTCAATATGAAATTAATTGAATTCATGACTAAAATTTAATATTATGTAATGTAATAAGGTCAGGTCTTTATAGTTGGTATCAAAGGATGGATTAAATAACTTTAGTGTTGAAGATGATGTTAATAGTATACCATAATATATTTTAAACTTATGGTTAATTTGAAATGATGTAGCATTTAAAGATTATCATGTTTCTTCGACTGAGATATGTTTTTTTGGAATGGTTTTCTATACAAGAAACATGGAAACGGAAGAGGAGAGTCACCGACAGAATGATATCCATTTGAATCTACTACTCGGAATGATAGGGATTAAAACGGAGTAGTTTGTGATTGTAATTTCTTAGCTAATGCCAGAAATAAAGGGAGGTGGAATCCATTCTAGAGAATAACCAGAGGTACCCCAACGAAACATGATGATAGTGGGACATTTTATGAGACAACACAATGCTACTATCAATGGATCTTCATACCCAATATCAGATGAAGTATGGATTAAGGCCCTTGAAAAAATATTTGATATTACGGGTTATTTGTATTTCCTTGAAACCTGTGTTCTAGATTTAAGAATCACTATTTCTAGGAAGTTTCCATTGGATTTATTTATGGAATCAAAAAAATCCAACAGTTCTTTATCTAAAGAGGACCTGCATTCCAAGGGCAGGTGTTTGTTATGTTTTGAACTTGATGATACTTAAGAATGTGCATTGGTCGAGAGGATGGGAGGTCAGACTCATCACACTCTTTGGGGGGGATTTATTTTCTACTCTAGGTCTCTCTTTATAAAATTAAAATATTTTAACGAATCATTATTAATTCACTAGGTATATCATATGTATCCCGTGGAATATACAATCACTTTTTAGCATGTGTAAAATTTAGAATCATCAGTATGCATTCAAGGTTCTTCATCAATGGAAACATATGTATCTAATTGAGGTTTTTCATCAATGGTATCATCTAATATACCGATTATAGGTTCTTTTATTCATCGTTATGATGATACTGGTTTTTAAGACACTCAGTGGGACACTCTGGAATTTATTGTCATCCAGTGAGACAATTTTTTTTTAATCTCGGGATCCTGCTCATAAAATGAGCTACCTACGTATCCTTGTGAAAGGAATTAGAACCATCATAGATTGTTGTCGCATAGTAGGACATATCATACCTTTTATGGTCATGTGATAAGGACCCCCAAGATGAAGGTGCTTAATAGAAACATATTGTGGGACTTATGGTGAAGCAGCCCGAGGAACATGGAAAGGATATGAGTTTCCAAGTAGGATCAGTTCCTATTGGGAATATGGCCCAAATAGAACAGGGTAGTTTTGAAGTGTTGGGTTTGAACCTCAAGGAGTCTTCTTATGTATCCCATATTAATGGGAATCAAATCCTACATAGCTCAATAAATCTCATATGAGACTATATTCCTCACAGAGAGATGATTTTATGCTTAATTCTTGAAAAAGGATTCCTTTATGATTTGTTGATTCAATTTGGGGATTATTTACAAAGGAGGATTCCCAAATTGGGGGAATTGGGGTTGGATTCATGACGAGGATATCTAATGATCTTGGGCCCCAAATGATCTTCCTACGTATCCTGGTTTTAACAGGAATTAGAGTTCTCATAGTTTATTTGGAGAGTGACTGTGCATATGTTGCCACCATCACATATCTATAATACCACTTGGGTCATGATTGGTGTGAGAAACAAGAGGATATGAAAGATTCAACAATGACACTTCACACTTCCCAATTTTTCCTCCATGCTGATGGAAGAGGGCGCATCGACTGTGGAAGAGGGCAAGGTGAAGAACCTTTCCTCTGTTCTATTTGTATTGAACAAGGGTCCAATATAAAGAATAAGGGGTAAAGGTGAGGGGCTTATACCAGGATGGCTACCCTAAAATTGGTTTTGGTTGGGGATGGAGACTTCTCCTATACTTGTGTGGCATAGAAAGTATTAAGTGTACCCTCCCTACTAGAGACCTGAGGTTTTGGGTCACCTCTTTGAGAAGGGTGAGGCCGGTAACCAACCATCCTCCAAACCAGGAACTTACCAACACTATTTCTAGGAGAAAATTCTATGTGACTCTGGATATACAAATCCAAAAACATCTCATGAATCCTAACCCCATTGTGAAACAAATTTAGGAAACCTCTGATTGTGGAAATATATAGCCAAATTGGAGACACACTAATGTGCCTTACCCAATGGTTTGATATGTCAGGAGGTTTTCGTGGAGGCTTTAACTTATCCCCTTTCAGATAAGGGTACCAAGGAAGAAGATACCATGTCGTAGATGAATTTAAAGAATGGTATTTGAGCTGTTCTCATAGGTACCTCACACAAGTATGCCGCATAGGTACCCTGTGTTGCTGTAACATTCAGGTAAGGTGCACAAGAGAACTGCACATGTATACTATATAGGTGAATTGCATAGGTATACCGTGTCGGTATAGATGATGAATAAAGAATATTAAAAACTTCAGAACTTTCCTATCCCATATTAATTATCTCTTCTCTCAGGGTTTCATAGAGATACCTGCAACAATTGAGGGATCTAGGTGAAAGAGCTACGTAATGGGAGATTCAGAGAGTCTTTCACTTTTTTTAGTCCTGAAATGGGGAGCCCAAGAGCTCTATTTATAATCACGGATGGGCCTGGTCGAAGAGATGTTGCCCATGCAGGTACTTCGCAAAGATCTGCCATGTAGGTGCTCTGCCTAAGGACATAAAACATCTTCTGCCGTGGAGGTGTGTCGCGTAGCTCAGCCGCATAGCTCGGCCACGTAGCTCGTCCGTGTAGCACATTGATAGTATTATAGATTTTACTTTGTTCTCATTGAATAATTCTTTGGGACATGAAGTATCCAAAGGTTGCCTATCTTTTTTATTACATTTTCAATTAATGTCAATAAAATCCCCCCATAGGATTGGATCTGATATATACAAAGAGGGTCAAGTCTGGGGGTGAAAGTTTGGTAAAAATATCAGGATAGATTAATGAATAGAATAGTTTGGTAGCGCAAGTATTTCACGCAGGTAAGACATGAATTTACGACACACCGGTATGTCGTGCAGGTACGACACACAGTCATGATGCATAGGTATTCTATTGACTATAAATAGGTCTAAAACTTTCGCAATTTTTTTCTTCAACTGTGATTTCTCTCAAATTTAGAGATCTTGTTGCGTAGTTATTTCTCCCAGCTGCATCGCATTGTGCTCTCACGTAATTCTCTTGAAATTTCATTCAAGGTAAAAAAATTACAAGATGGAGCTCTGAAAAATGGACTTTAATGATAGAGTTGTGCTAGTATCCTTGTTAAAAGGCCTATGCAACTAACCTAGTTGAAGGGATTTTTCAAAGGACTATGTCTAAGGACCTACGCAAATAGTGTCCTTTTCCAAAAGTTTTCACATTCTTCTTTTAAATCTGACTTGAAAGTTTTTTAGTTCTTTTTGTAGGAAATAATTACTCATTTTATAACCCATACCGAAGAAGATAAGGTTCGTCAAAATGAAATGATGATGATCGTTGGGCCAGAATATTATGACATTGTTGAGAGTACTCTTCCTGAGTTATAGAAGGGTCTAATTCCGTATTAGCGTGGCTATCCAAAAAGTCCTTACATACCCCTGTACATGCATGGGATTTTGCAAGACACCCATGTTCCACCTATTAAGATGTACTTTCCAAGAATTGGTTTCTTCAGTATTCCAACTGTAACAACATGAATATTAGGTGAAGGGGGTTCTGATACAAGAAGGCACGGTCCTTATTAGTTGCATCCTTCATCATAGTGGCTGCACTTATAATATAAAATATTTTCTTGTTGAGCCATGACTAAATTTTTATGATTCCACTTTTAGGAATTCTCAAAGAGATCAATCTAATGGTTGAAAAGGATATTAGGACATTCGTTCGGGAGGGGGTGTAAAACCCACGTTGATGTGTGAATTCTGAGTACATCAGACTTGTGCAGAATTCAAAAAAGAGTTATCAGACGTTCATATTTATAAAGATATCTGGATGGGGAAAACTTATTTTAAAAAAAATTAATTCATTACTAAAATACTAAGTCGAGGGAGTCCACAAATGAATTCCTTTCATTTGTCACATGGTGAAGTAGGTATTAGTCACTGGTACATTTACCAAATAGCTGGTTTTCCCATTCTTGGGTAAATGTATGATGAATTCATCCTGCTTTCTAAAACATTGGTTGATGTTACTAGAACATCACCACTGTCCCGTGAATTACTTAAGACAAAAAAGAATTTACCCAAGGATAAGAACGATATACATGCTAGAGTGTAGATGGAATCCTTTTTATAACCAACCACAGAGAAAGGTCCAACCTATGGACGTCCTACTGTTTGTCCTTCTATAGATAACTCAGGAAGTTCAGGAACATGTTCACCTACACTGGAAAGAGGTTATTACAACCACTATGGCTATAATGTCAAACCCAATATAGATGAAAAAGAACGCTTAGCTTCATTCTTTTCTATGTGGATAAGTGTTTGTTTTCTTCCAGTCCATGAATTCAGAGGTGGTGTAAGATCAGGGACCTTTGTCATTGCAACTAAATTGGTAGAGGGGAAGTATATTAGGCTAGAAATCCCTGTATTAGCACAAATTTAACATCTCATGCTAAATTTATACAATTAGAAGGATCCATTTAGGATTTTAGGGTCATTACAAGTGTTGTGAGGCTGGATTGCAGCACAATTTTCTTCATACTCTGTACTGAATTCAGTTAGAGTTCCCAATGGTCAATTCACTAAATTTCTACAAATAGTTTCTAGTATTCAACCTCTAGGCTTAAGACATGATGTGGTGCGGAAGGGATTGAATGTCTCAGGGGAATTAAGCTTCTTTCCTTTTAGTGACCCACCAACTGGAACAATTCATGATGATGGTAATGAAAAAAATTATGAGCTGAGATTCTATATGATGACATTCCAGGATGGCGTATTGTCAACAAGGATTGATGATGAAATTATATGTGAGGCTTATGTCCCCTATAGGTTTTCTCGTCAATTCATATGTCTCCAACAATCAATCACCTTTCCACCCACATATGTCAGACATGAGAAGCACCCAATGGTAGCTAGACAATTATGGATTCTAACAACTTTAGAGGTATCAAAATTTTCAATTACATTACCTCCACTAGATGCATCGATCAGAGTGGAAGCTGGGTATGCCAAAGCTTGGGTTTATTTATATCCCCAAGGGGCTCTGACAAAAGGGATATATTTAGTGGCTGCTACAACCACTGTTGCACATGGAAATCATGGCATGAAATCCTAGGCCAGAGATGATACAGAAGTGTCAAGAGTTTTAGAGCCCAAAAAACGTCTTCATAGGAAGTACACCAGGAAGACCAAGGCTAGAGAAGCAATACATCCAATTCCAAGGTGATCCAATCACCACCATCAAATAGTGGTCCCTAATCCATCTTTTGAATTTCTGAAGAAATGAGGTCTAATTAAATTTCCCAATCAGAAGATGAAGCTTCCCTTCCACAGTCAACCATACCAAGATTGAAATATATGGGACCTTCATCCCTTTATCATTGGGAATGTATAACCTGTGATCTTAGGGACGCATGGGAATTCCTCCAGCATGGAATTCGTATACCAGATATTGGTGGTATCAAGGCACCTTTTGATTGCAATATGAACCCTAACTTAGCTGAAGTATAGAAGTATATTATGGAGTTGGAGGTTTTTATATATGCAACTAATGAACAAATCCCAGCCTCTAAATGAGTATCTCATATGTTAGACTTAGGAGTCCACAAAGGGTTAATTATCGACTCTGAGGAGGAGTGGGATATTTGTGTTAATACTGAGAAAGTATTTCCCTTTTTCTTTTATCTCAAATCTCCATTATCATTTATCATCATTAATCTTGATGAAAATATATTTATGCAGCTTGAGTGTAGAGAAGGAAGATCTGGAACAGTTCTCAAATCACCCAAGTACAGTCCTACAGGCTCTCCTACCAATGAAACAAATGATCCTCCTAGGTCTCCAGATCATTCTTTAAGAGAAAGAATCATGGCTGGCATAATAGCGATAGATAATCCTCAACCATTACCTCAAGTTTCCCCTACAAATAGGAGTGTTTCAATCTATCCTCAAGATTTTGAACAAAAATGAAATATAGCAATGAGATTGATTCAAGGTGTTTTCCAAAGGAGTAAGTGTTTATATGATCCTTAGGGCATACAACATGATAAATATATACCGGTAAACATGTTTTATCTCATGTATTTTCTATGTATCTCTCTTCTCTCAAGGGATTAAGGGATGATTCTTCATGACCAGAAAAAGAAGCCCTAGGGGAAACCCATGTTCACGCTGACGAATCTAAAATGTCAAAAGATTTAGCTATACCAACTCTTGGTTCTGTAGAGAGAGAGGAAATCCATGGTTTGATTAAATACATTCCCTAGTTACTTTTGTCAAAGGATCCAAAAAATAATCAATATTGATATTCCTATTACTTCAGAAGAAAGGAATGAAGATCCAGAGAAATCTAAAACCAATGCTGATATTAACCCAAACCCTAAAAGATCTTATGCTGGTATACCAATTGAAGTGTTAGAAAAAAAAATGTTAGCGGATCCAATTTGGGCATCGACCAACATTTTTTTGGATACCTTAAATGGTGATAATGCTGTAACATTTCAGGCCATATACACTAAAATGATAGACAACATTAATCTTAATATAGATATTCCATGTTCTATCATGGAATTTGGAGATTTTCATGAGGAATTTTAAGGACATAAATCCTTATTCATGCATTTTCCATGCATAATTTTCTCTTCAACTTGATTATTTACATCAAAATTCACATTATGCAGCATTATCTACAGAAAATTTCGCAAAGGATATTCAGGAATAGGGTGTTCCATTTTATCCTTCTACTAGGGCTGTAGAAATACTTACAGAGGATCCTTCCTCAAGAGATGTTCCAGAGCCTTCAAATTTCATACCCGAGAAAATTCAAGGAAATTACCCTTCTCAAGAAACACATTCTCAAAACACTAGAGCTGAGAATATAGGGGATAAATCCAATCAAGTAGATGACTTGTTATTGGGTAAATATAATAAACTATTTAAATCATATTTTCTTCCTTTATTTGAAACTAATAATGAACATGATTTATCATTTAGGGTTATCAGCTCCAAGATCAGAAGGTGAAGCATCTACATCCCCAAGGGAAGCCGAACAAAAAAACTCTTTAAGTGGCCTATTTCCTAAGTACATTTTAACTCATGGTAGTGACTCAAATTCAGAAATTGAGATTCAATATGCTCTTGTTATGGCACGTAAGAAGACATGGAGGAATATCTAGTTCATAATTTCCCAAAATCCTTTAGATTAATTTTTTTCCCATTTTCCAAAACTCCCAGCATTATTCTACGTATTGGGATTTGGTGGATTTAATTATTGTCCAGTCTACGATGCTCTGAAAGAGACTATTCACCTAAGGGAGAAGGATCATAAGATGTGAAAACATTTTAAAGAGCCTAAAGGACTCATAAATATTAAGGTCATTCAAGATACAATAATTGAGGTGGAGGAAAATCCTAACAATAAATCACTCGAGATTAGCCAACAAATCAAAGAAGCTACGAAGGAGTTGTTATCTCTTAAATAGAAACTAGATGTTGTTCATAAATAGCTTGAGCAATTGAATCAGACATTAGGAGAAACCCAATTAGAGGGGATAACTACCATTTCAACTACTAAGGAAGCACTTCGTCAGGCAGAGGAGGCGGGAGTTTCTAAACTATCTCAACTTCAGTAGGCAGTTGATAGAGCTTATAAAGTGGTCTAACAAATGAAAAGTCATGTCAAGAATTTATTCTGAAATATGATAGAGAGGCTCCATTTTGTGTACGGCCCTCTATTTTCAAAAGAATGAAATAAATTTTGTTTTCAATCATAATAATAAAATAAAAAAATCATCATTCCTATCTTTTCATGATTGACATATGATAAGTAAATGAGGATAATGGATTCTTTATATTAAAAAATCATTATTATAATTATAATTAAGTGCTCAAAAATTTTCCTATTATCCCAAGGGACCTAATAAGCATCATTTGACTGTTTCGAGCGTTATATGGACAAAACTACTTACATTGTGTATTTTGACTTTTATTGCTCAATATTACCTAAATCATTCAAAAATGTATGTTTTGTGAGATGGGATTCGACTTTTTTTAGAGTTCCCTTCACTAGTTCTCAATTTAATTAGATCCATAATTTTTGTTATTATCATTTTAGAGTCATGCATGTGGGACTATAAAGGGAATATATTTAGGGTCGAAATAGCTTTGATCGTAAAGTTTGAATTGAATCTCTAACAAAACATTGTGGCAAAGAATTGTGTTGATATTCTTTAAACATTTCCAAGGGGAATCTCGAGCCCTGATTTTATTTATAGATACCAAATTTAAAGCATGTATCAACAAAATGTGTGTCTTTTCCAGGAACAAAGTTACCATTATTTGACAAACCCATTATGGGTGTTGTATTATGTTGGTCCAACTATGACATATGCTGCAAATCCAAATAGTGACATCTTTTCACTGACAGGCATGTTATGTAATCAACTTATGCAAGGCCTCTGATGGTCATGTGATGCATAGTCGGGAAAAAGATATCCTTATAAATTTAATTTTTTTTCTATTGATTGATAGGGGAAAATAATATTTGGGTGACTTAAGACCACAGTAGGTGGTTATTTCAAGGAAATGAATTTTAAGAATAAAAAATGGTTATTTTAAATGAACAGTCATGTAGTGAAGACATTGGAACTGTGTAGTTTTAAATCAAGCACTGAGGACATGGTACTGTTTAGTTTTAAGTCATGTAGTGAGGATATTAATGTTGTGTGGTCTTAAGTCCAACAGTGAGGACATGGGGTGGATTTAATTTATGGTCTTTAGCACTAATCAAAAGTATGAAACTCTCCAAATTTCGTGATAATTTTTTTGGAAATATACTATCATATTCAGGTATGAAAGGGAAAATTGTATACTGTGACTTGAGAATTTCTGAAACTGAGCAATGGTATGGGAAAAGGGATAGAAGCATTAGAGGAAGTCTTTTCTAAGAATGAAGATAACATTATTTGAAAAACATGTTATGGGGGCTGTATTATGTAGGGCCACCTGGGGAATATGATGCATAGCCAAATAGTGGTATCTTTTGAGTGACATTCCTATTATGTAGGCAACTTATACAAGGCCGCCTAAGGGCACGTGCTGCATATTTAGGAAAAAGAGCTCTCAGAAGTTTGACTTTCTATTGATAAAAGTCTAATAATGTTTATGGAGATTCATATTTTCCAAATCATAGAGTTTTGTTTATTGATAAAGGTACATAGATATGGAATGAGTATTTACAATCAAGATATCAAATGAATCATAGGAATAAGACTTTTACAATGGTCTGGACCAAATGTAAATGATATGGTGTATACAGTTTTAGGTCATACAACATGGACTAGAAATGGAAACAATATATAACATGTGTCCAAGTGATTTCAAGATTATATCATAGTGTATCAAACACATGATGAGGGAAATGTGTAAACCATGGTCATGAAGAATTTCAGATTGTGAGAAAGATAATGGGATAACAATACATGAATGACTGTTTTAAAATAAAGATTCTTATATATTGTCATCAAAGATTAAAGGGGACAAAGATACTATAACCAAGAAAGAAGTTACCATTATTTGACAAACCCGTTATGGGGGCTTTATTTTGCATGGCCAACTAGGGAATATACTACATATCCAAATAGTGGCATCTTTTGACTGACTGACCTGTTATATAGGAAACTTATGCAAGGCCTCCTAAGGGAAAGTGTTGCATATTCAGACAAAAGAGATCTCAAATATGGGAAAACCTGTCACGAGAACCCATAAGAAATATTATGAAAATATGAAAGAAGAATTCAAGATTACTAGTGTGAGATATGGAAGGGGGTTATGCCCAATGTATATGATAAATATTTGAATCAATATTCGCCATGAAGTTGATTTCCATTACATAGATCTAACTCATTTTTGAAATGGAGACATTATTTATTTCCTTTGAATGAATATGGTAATTTGTAGTTTTAAGTCATGTAGTAAGGACATTATTAACCCCATAAGAAATTAAAACACCATATACAAAGAATCCATTTACTAAATTCTTAATCCCACATGAGCTATAGTCGGTGTGAGAAACAAGGAGTAGTAAAGGCTTCTTTTATAATGAAAAGGTGATGAAAATGAAGAATATGGGTATTAGATTTTCATTTAGTGTAATGTCCTGTGGAAAGGATGACAATGAATTGATATGAAAGGAAAGACATATTGTAACTAAATTATGGGATAAAAACCAAGTGTCACTATATGTCTTTCTGGGGAAAGAATCAAGTCATACATAGTTCTTAAAACATTCACTATGTAGATTTAATTTTACACAAGAAATAAAGGGGTTTTTTTGTTGTGGTTGGGCCCAAGATTGGAGATCTAGGTGTCTCTACGTATATCAAGATAGATGAGAATCAAGACATACATAGTTCTTTAATCCATCATTCCTCACACTATGTTTGATATGAGAAATGGGGGATTTTCATACGTTCTAAGAGAACGATAAATCTGAAGACATGAAATCGTATAAGGACCAAATCATATATCTTATGGAAACACTCTATATAGATTTGATTCATATACATGAGGAGAACATAAAATAAGAAAACTTTGTGATAGTGGCTGGGACCAAAATTGGAGATTCCTGTGTCTATACGTATCTCATTGAAAATGAGAATCAAGACATACATAGTTCTTGAAACTTGTTCTCTATGAAGATCTGACTCCAACATAGGAAAAAGGGATTTATGTACTACTATGAAGTAGTGATGAAATCAATGACATTTTCTTATGGACACATCTAATGTTAAATAGATAAAATATTAGTTGTATATATGATGTCATGTAGTTTAACGTCATGCAATAAGGATGAAGATACTATTCACTTTAACATCATGCAGCATGGATGCTAATGGTTGTTATGTAGTTTAATGTCTTACAATTGGGACATTTGTTGCTATGTAGTTTTATGTCTTGAAGAAAAGACGTTGTACTGTTCATTTTAAAGTCTTACAGTGAGGACTAATGTGGCTATTATGCAGTTTAATGTCTTTCCACTTGGACATGGGTGTTGTATAGTTTTAAGTCTTGGAGAAAAGACATTGTACTGTATAGTTTAAAGTCTTACAATGAGGACTAATGTGGTTGTTATGCAGTTTAATGTCTTCCAAATAGGACATGGGTGTTGTAAGAAACATTCCCAATGTGGAAAATGGCCAGAGGTTTTATGTTGTATGTAGGAACTCCGGGGTTTGATGAATGAAGTTGGAATGCAATTGACATGGATGAAATTTTTTAGTGAAATATGTACAATACGGGGTCATTAAAGGAAAAAAGTATCAAATCCTTCAGATCTGATCGAAGAGTCTGTGTCGAGATTGATGGTCACCACAAGATCCTGAATGTACTTCCTTCATGACAGTTGTTGTCTCTTTTCCATCAATACAGCTGAAAATATTTCATCAAATCCTCGAATGTAAAGAATCTATTGGTGCTCTGGACTATCTTAAAGAGTAAAATTGGCCACTCGTCAACAGATCTACTCATTCTCAGCCCTATTTGGTGGATGTATAAAAATTTGAAGATATTACATGAAGGAAATTCTCAATCTCATGGAATGACCATATGGTTCAGAAATAGGGATAATTTCATTAATTTCCTCCCTTATAGTTTGAACAAAAGGTGAAACCACATGGCGATGGGTTATGATGATAAGTGTCCCATCCTGATTTGGATCTTCCAAGGCTGTAGTTGCATTAGACTATGCATCTGGTTGGGAATTTTGTGATCACCGGGCATAGCACAATGTTGTCTTTGAGGGAAATTCATCCATTATCTCTCTAACGTAATCACACAAAGGGATTAACTCTACTTTTCTGATAGATTATTCCCCATTGATTTGTTTGATTACCAATTATGAATCACCTTTTACCCATAAGTGAACCATTTCCACCTGAATAGCCAATTCCAAACCTATGATGAGAGCTTGATACTCTGCTTCATTGTTTGTACCACCTTCCGATAATAGGAAAGAATAAGGCAATACTACATTTTTTGCGGAAATAAAGACTATTCCTAATCCAACATTGTTGAGTTTAGGATTTTCCAGTATCTTCCCTATTATACTTCTAAGAGCACCATCAAAATACATTTCCCATGTTTGGGAATTATCTTGAATAGAGAAGACCTCTTCATCAGGAAGTTCAGTATTAAATGATGTGTCTTCCTTAGATGGGTTCTCAACAAGGAAATCAGCCATAGCATGGCTTTTTATTTCCTTTTGAGGCACAAACTGGATTTCAAACTGTTTAAAATTAACCACCCACTATGCTAAATGTCCTATATGCATAGGATGACTAAGGATATATATGAGTGGGTTATTACGTGATATCAATTGGACCTCATGATGTTGCAGGTAATGTCCCAATTTCTTAACAACAAAGATTAATGACAGGAAAGACTTCTCAATACTTGAATACTAATTTTCTACATCAAGAATATTGAGAATGAGATAACAAAAGTTTTTTTCATTTCTAGCATCATTATTTTGGGCAAGGAAGGAACCTAGTGATCGCTCTAAAGCTATCACGTAGAGAATGAGTGTTATTCCATCAACAGGTGGAATCAATACTGGTGGACTTAAGATATATTTATTGATTATATAAAATTCTTCTTGGAAATCCTCAGTCTATAGATAGGTGACTCCCTTCTTCATTAATCTGGTGAAGGGTGAACATTTTCTTACCAAATTGGAGATAAAGCACCGAATATAGGCCAATTTTCCTTGAAGTCCTCTCAATTATTTCAAATTTATAGGGGGAAATACCAAGGCTTGATTTTGTTTTCTCAAGATCAACTTTGATACCACGATGTCATACAATGAAGCCAAGGAATTTTCTTAAAGTTACTCTGATAGCACATTTTAAGGGGTTCATCTTCAAATTATGTTGATGAAGTTTATGAAATATGGTTTCCAAATTAGCCAAGTGATTGGAATGTTGTTTGGATATGAATACCAAATCATCCACAAAACATTCAACAAATTTCTCTAACAAGGGTTTGATGATATGGTGCATGGCACATTGGTATGCCGCGTCTCCATTCTTTAAGCCAAATGGCATTACCTGATAGCAAAACACACCTTGGGGAGCTCAAAATGCTATAGATTCTACAACTTATGGGAACATTCGAATTTGATTATAACCATAATATCCATCCATGAAGGAAATAGCTTTAAATCCATATGTTGCATCAATTAGATGTTCTATAATCAAGACTGGAAAATCATCTTTTGGAAAATACCGGTTAAGATCTTTGAAATCAATAAAGACTCTAATTTTCTCATTCTTCTTTTTCAGTAGGACAATATTGTCCAGACATTTAGGATACTAAACTTCCATAACAAAATAAACTTTTATAAGCTTATCAACTTCAACTTCAATTTTAGAGGTGCGAGTTGGGTGTGTTCTCTTTGCTACTTGCTTGAACACACAATGTTCTTCTGGAAAGCCCAAATGATGGGTGGCTACATAAGGATTAAGACCTGGCATTTCCATATAATTCCAAGAAAATATATCTCGATTTTTCTTTAGAATGGAATTATAAACCTCTTTCTCCCAAGAGTTCATAGCCGCACTAATTATGGTGGTGAGTGGATCTTCTCTTGTACCCAAATTTATTTCTCTGAGTTCATCCACATTGGTAGAAACACCTTCTTCTAATGATGGAGGAGCATCCCTGAGGTCTCCCGCTTCTTCTTCATTATGTGTAACCACTTTTATTTCGATTTTCATGGTAGATGATATGGAAAAACTCCCAGAGATAGGGGAGGAGTCAGTATTTGAACATCTGGAAGAAGAAGCCACCATATCTGACCCTACTGATGACAAAGGGTCTTCATGTGTTAAAGAGGGATTGATGGACTGAGAATCAACATCTTTGTCTCCCTCTAATATTTCTACAATTTCTTCTATTCTGATTGATGAATTAGAGGCTCGTTTTAGTTCAGCAGATGAAATAAAAACATCTACATTCAAGCTTCTATCATTGCTTGGTGTATAAATAATTTCTCCCCATTTATTTGGCTCAATTGCCTCAATTGACATTATGGGAATTATTGGATGAGGGAATGAATTTGACATTAACCTTTCAACTTGATTGATGTGTAAAACCTTATTTTTACTCAAATTCATGAATGGATTTTCTATAGTCTTTTCCAGTCCATTTGGAGAATTTACATTTCTTATCTCCTTGGTCATGGACTTCGTTCCTTTTGTGTGATAAAACGCTACCTCAATGTATTGAGATTCACGTGTTTTGAAGAAGGCCTTGTCACCATACAATGTTCCAATTTGACCATTGAAATATTATTTCAGAACTTAGTGGTATGATGATGGTATGGCTGCATGTTGATGCAAACAAGGCTTTCCATGAAGAATATTGAAGGTTGTGTCCTGACAAACAACCATGAAATCAGAATTAGACACAAGATCTCCAAACTATGTTCTGATTGTAATTTCACCCAGATGTTCTTGTTAATTCTTTTCATATCCTTGCAACATTAATGTAGAAGGAGATAAGTCAGCTTCAGTCAGGCCCAATCAACGAAGTGTATGAACGGGAATGAGGTTGACCTTTGATCCATTATCAATGAAGGCTCGTCGCATATCCATGTCATTGAAATTGTCTGACAGATAAAAAGGTTTGATGTGTCCATGTACCACATGGTCTTCATCTTCATCTGTAAAAGATATGACTGCATGACATTATGTAGAATCAGCCTCTTTATAGTAAACCTTAGTAGCAGTAACTTCGGTTTCAAATTTTGGAGGACTTAACAAGGGCTCAACGAGTGCTTCTCTATGATCTTTTGATAGATTCAGAGAATCCAAAATGGATAACATGGCCGATACTTGGTCCAATTGTTTTAAGAAATCACAATTTTTGTCCAAATTTTTGCATTTCCCAACATAGAGATGTGGTTTTTTAGGTGATTTGGAAGTTGATGCTTCTATTGTATATGTATTCTGTGTTGAAATAAAAGTGGTATTTCCCACTAACTTTGGAAAATCAGACTTACTAAGTCTATTCATTTGCTGAGAAGAAGATGGTGGAGCTTCAAATCTGCCCTCTAGAATAATTTTGTGAGAACTAGTCTTGTTTTTCATGGAAGAAACTCCTTGTTCTTGTTGAGCTTGAAAAAGTTCTATACCCCGAGTTTCTTCTGCATATATGGTTTGATTAGGGGTAGACTTAAAATGATGGTTTTGGAATTCCCAAGTCTTCCCATGTATCCTCAACCATGGCCTCTTCCTTTAGTTCCCCAACTAGACACAAGGAATTTCGTCTCAATACAATTAGAATCGATGTTGGCATAAGGATATGTTAAATGGATAACATTAACAGAACCAAAGATTAATTCATCATCTAATGAGGCTTCTGCGTGATAGGTTATTTCTGGTTGTACCGTTTGGCGGGGTGGTGACAATGATTTTGAAATATATGACATAAAATATACTTGGGTTAAGGACAAATTTGTACTTGATGCGATCTCGTCTTCTTCTGACTACTCTTTATCCCTATGACCATTTTGTTTCATTGAGGAATGAACTTTTTATTAATATGGTTTTTCTACGGAAAGAGTGGTAGAAGACACAATTGGTTGTTTCAATTGTGTTCGTAAAATATCATGAGTCAGGTTGATCATTTTCCGGATAATCCAATCATCATATTTTTTAATATTTTTACTTTTAACAACTTTCCATTCTCCTTCTTCCTCTGGATTGGTGGAAGTACCACATTCTACTTGAGCTGATGCACTTTTCAATTTTAATTTTCTAGAGTCTACCATCTTTTGTAAAAGGTATTTGAAAATAAATCAATCCTGAATAGGGTGTCCCAACATCTGATTAAAGGGATAATAATTCGAACGATTTTCATCTCCATCTATATTTGGATTCTTCAACCTTGGAAACTGAACCAAATTGTTTTCCAAGGCTGAGATGAAGTAACCAAGAACTTATTCATTCCTGAAAAAATAAACAATATTCTTTAATTCCTAAAAATGTTTCCGCATTTGAACTCTTTGACCATCTTGACGAGGTGGTCATTGCTTCTGATGCTCCAGAAGTGGAGCGCTTCGGTATGATAAAGGTCTTGATGTAGAAGTAGATACAGGTGCCTGTTCGAGTGTAACTATAGAAGCTTCTACCTTTCCTATTCTCTTTCCTAGAACTGATGGAATTACAAGAGTTTTAGCCTTATTTTTTATAATATAGTCTTCTATCTACTGAGTGATTGATGTAAGGTCTTGAAACCCTGCTGTGTATTTCATAGGGATCAATGGTGTACTTAATTCATCATGTAGATTTTCCACACATATTGGTAGCAACTCTTCTTGAGTGCAACGACCCAAAATTTTGAATAAATCTTGTTTCCTAATTTTGTGTGTTATTTTATTTTATACTCAACAAAACTATTTCATTTGATAACATGAGTATAATTAAAATGAGACCGTTGGGTTTCGACTGTTATATGATCGTTGGTCAATATGACCACTGGGAACTAAACGTTTCGATTATTGTGTCTAAATACAAGTGATCTTGGTTAATTAATATAAAAAGAACATTCAATGGCTTCACCCATTAGTCTTGGACAGATCCAAGCCCATCTAATAGAACATGGGAAGGAGTTAGCACCACTGGGCTTTACTCTGGACCAAACCCAAGCCGAACTTCATCGTGTGAAGCTAGAACAGAATCGCCTTCGTGAGAAGTTCAAACTGATAGAAGTTAATACTCATGCGATGTTGGTCGAGCCTCCCTCGTATTCTCTCACCTTATCACACCTTACACTTAGGTCCTATGCTGCTGTGATAAGGGGTTATGTAAGGAGACCGTAACTGCCTTGTGTAATCCATTGTTTGAAATAAAAATTTCGATTTCTTCTTATGATGAAGTTTATGAATTTTCAAATGTCTGGATAAATATAGTATGCGTATTTTTTGTGAATTTTATAGAAAGGATATTTTTAAAAAAAATATGTAAACCTTAAATAATTAAAAATGTGTAATGATTTTCATAAAATGGTCTTCTACAATTCTGTTCAGCACGAAATTTAGAGTCTAATAAGATAAACTTAATTTTTGATGAATAGTAAATTATAAATAGTGATTTTATGCTTAGGATTAGTAATGTGAGAAAATGGATTAGTAATCTCACATAAATAAAGTGTTAATATAATCTGGGCACCTTGATTATGTAATGTGATTCAATAAAATGGTTAAATAATAGTTTCATAAATTATTAGTCAAGTATTTGTTTTTCAGGTGAATTGTGTTTTTTAATTAAAAATTAAATTAAAAATAATTAGAAAATTATTTTTATAAAATGGATTTCATTTTTGAACTCAGAGCATCGATATTATGTTAAGGTAATTTTTTGGGATTTTTCTGAGAAAGTTGAATTTTCGATGAATAACGAAAATACAGTTTTTAAGTTACGGTTGATTAATGACATAATTAAATGATATATTAAGTATGTAATAAATATGTTCGACTTATTAATAGTAATATAAGTTATGAGGTGTCCCAGGTGGACAATACCATGGGAAAATACCAAGGGCAAGCCCATGGTTTTGCCAAAACCACCAATGAGGTGTCACTTGGTCATTAATGCCTTGTCCTCTCACTTTCCCTATAAATACAAAGACATCATCTCATCCTTTCGACTCCCAACTCTCCCCCAATGAAGCTATTGTCTCATTAACTCTCAAGGAGTCCTCCCAAGGTTCCCTCAAGCCCTCAAGGTCCCAACCTTTTAGTTTTAAGAGTAACATTTGAAGGTAAGGGATCCTACCTCTCTCTTTCTTTTCATGTAATCTCTTTTATGTAATTTCTTTTATTCTCCATGCTCTTATGTTGGAGGATGTTCTTTTATATTCCTCTTACTGCCATTTTCATGTTCATATGATGAGATACCCCCTCTATCTTTCATTATTTCATTTTAAGAATGTTAAAGTGGCACCGTTAGGCTGCTGAATTTTTAAGAGATTCTTTCACCATTCTCGTTTTCATGTTCTATTATCTTTCAAAGTATTCCAAGTACCTTTTTATTATGTTGGGGTATGATCTCTATATCTATCATACTGATCATTTATGTTCATATGATGAGAAACCCTATTTGATCTCATCAATTTAGTATTTTGATGTTTTATGTGGCGTCGTTAGGCTGCCGAATTTCTATAAGAGAAATCTTATTTTTTGTCTTCCTTTCATGATCTTCATTTCATATTGTATATCTTTCAAATTTCACTACCATGTTCTCAAATCCATTATTTTATTTCCCCATACTGTTTTATGGATCCTTTATGAGTGGGTGTCCCATGTCCCCTCTCTTTTCAATGTTTTCGAAAACCTCGTAACATAGCCGTTATGCTGCAGAATTTCCGTCTCAAAATATCCCTCTCATATTCTCAAATTTATTTATTTTATTAAGTGAATACTCAAAGCTCTTTATTATAAAGTGTTATTCACATATATATAAAAATGTTCTATTTTTAATTCTGGGATTTAGATACATGAGACCCTATTTCCCTTTCCATGGGTTTAAAGTGACATAAAGATCATGTCTTTAAAGCAGTTTTTAAAACGTTATGATTATTAAATGAAAAGCATTTCTTTTATGCTATATGGGTTGTTTATGAAATGATTTATGATGATATATGTGGCTCACATGATAATAAATAAAAATTAATGGTGTGCCCCGATAGCGCTCCAATGCATTGGGTAAAGACTTAATCTCTAGAGATGACCATTTTTAACGACGCCTTGGTGAATAACCTTGATAATTTTTAATGACACCTTGGGGATGGACCTTGGTGAAACAGAAATGATTTTCAATGTTAAATGTTGTATCCACATATTCAAGTTATGAAATATATTATTTTTATTATCATATGCCTCGTGATTTCTTTCTCATTCCATAAATTTCATTTTCATGACATTGTTGATGTATCTCAAGTTCACATGTTAAATGTTACCCCTTGTTTCCCTTATTGGGCCTTCTTCTCACCCTTTATTTTGATGTATGTCCCCAGGTTATGAGATAGAGTAATGAACCTAGGATGAACATGAGGAGAAGCCTTTCAAGTGTTTAAGGGGAATGTTTTATGTTTTCTTGTTTTAAGTTCCTGGTTTCCGAGACACTAAACCTTAAAGATCCTCGGTTTTGTAAAATGTAATGAAAGTTTATGTGATAAAAAGGTGGGATTATATAGTTGGTATCAATGGATGGTTTAGTTATTTGTGGAAATTAGGATATGAAAACATTAGGAAGAAGCCTATAGAAAAGTTTAAATATAGGAAATCTTCTAGGTATTTTGGTGAGTATTGAGTAAGGGGTTGCCAAGCAAATACATCCCTGTCTGGATACGATCAGGTAGAGGTGGCTCTAGCACAGATGTACATAGGGGTAAAACCTGAAAACACCGATTTGAGCTAGACTCGAATGGGAAATGTTACATGACAATGGGCCTTGCTGCACTCTTGGTTACGACACTCCTGGGGGATATGCTTTGGTAAATTCATAAGCTTAGTATGAACCATTATTAAAGGAATAAAGATAAAATAAAATAATGATTCACATACGAATATATGATCATGGATAACCTAGTTTTGAACCTAGGGGATCACAAGTTAGGGTATACTTTTCTTCTACAAGTTATCCTTCTATGATTTATGTTCCTTTTCATGATTATTGGCTAAGTATTTAAGCCTATAATTGTACTTTCTTTTCGTAGTTAATAGCGGGAAATGGAAGAACATGTCACAACAACCAATGTGATAGGAAATGTGATGATTTCCATATTAATATGATAGAGATGATTAGGGGATTAAAAGATGATTATTATTTTGGAAGACATTTACTATTCTGGGAAGCATATTTGATTGAGGTAAATATATTACTACGGTATTTTCATTGAGGAGTAAAGGTTGACTTATATTTTGAAGAATCTATGAATTTAAGGGGGACTTATAGTAATTTAGGTTACTTATGAAAATGATTAACCTATCTTGGGGAAAATATGATTAGGTTAGCTACTTTTTTTAAATGATGTTAGGAGTGGTTGATGTTGTTTGGAGATGAACAATGAAGTTTATTTTGGAAGACTATGTTATAAAATCCTTATTGTATTTGGGTTTCAATATTAGTTTGGTTTATTTTGAGGAATTTTAAGGATCGTTATTTTTGGAATGGTCTATGATGAGCTTTGGGTACTACCGTGGAATTTTGAAGATTTAAAGAAGTTTCCCTTCCTATGGGATTCTTTCTTTTTGAAGAGTTGTTTTATCTTACCCTTTCTATTTTTTGGATAATATAATAAATATATAGTTAATCTTTGGCGGATTATGTGATTTTCTAGAAGATGATTCTTGTGCTTTGATGAGACCAAGTAGTTTTGAATGCACATCGTTTGGAGAAAAGATTTGTTTTGGTAGAGACTTATTAAAGGATGAAACTCTACTTGAAGGTAGGTATATTTCCCTGTGTTTTATTCTATGTAGTAAATGAATTCCTCAAAACTATGAAAAGGAATGTAAAAAAAATATTGTCTATTAACGTTTCCTACTGGGATATAAAATACCATTTAACCCATCATAATTTTGTGATTTTTTTGTTGTTAACTATCCCCTAATCAAGTTTTCTATCACTCTCCTTCAAGACGTGACCCTTTGTTTTCTCCACCATGTCCATGTTTTCCTACATGGAATCCTAGTATGGGTTAACTCGGGGGAACTTTTTACTTCCCTTTCTTTATTTTAAAGTAATAGTTTTACTGACTCCTTTTCTGATTTGGGACATTCAATGAAATTTCAAAACCCAATATTAAATATTGCGAGGATGCAATTTCTTAAGGGGGTAAGATTGTAACTACCAGAAATTTTGAATAAATCTTGTTTACTAATTTTGTGTGTTATTTCATTTTATACTAAACAAAACTGTTCTATTTGATAACATGAGTATAATTAAAATGAGATCATTGGGTTTTGACTATTATATGACCATTGGTCAATATGAACATTGGAAACTAAACGATTCTATTATTGTCTCTAAATACAAGTGATCTTGGTTAATTAATATATAAAGAAGATTTGATGGCTTCACCCAGTAGTCTTAGACCGATCGAATCCCATATAACAGAACTTGGGAAGGAGGTAGCACCACTGGGCTTTTCTCTGGACCAAACCCAAGCCAAACTTCATCGTTTGAAGCTAGAACGGAATCACTTTCGTGAGAAGTTCAAATTGATAGGAATTACTACTCGTGCAATGTTAGTCGAGCCTCCCTCAGATTCTCTCACCTTATCACACCTTACACTTAGGTCCTATGCTGATGTGATAAGGGCCTATGTAAGGAGACTTTAACTGGCTTGTGTAATCCATCGTTTTAAATAAATAAATTTATTTCTTCTTGTGATCAATTTTATGAATTTTCAAATGTACGGATAAATATAATATGCATATTTTTGTTGAATTTTAGAGAAAGCATATTTTAAAAAAGGTTTATGTAAACCTTAAATAATTAAAAAAATTTAATTATTTTCAAAAAAATGGTCTTCTACAATTATGTTCAGCAGGAAATTTAGAGTCTAATAAGATCAACATAATTTTTGATGAATAGTAAATTATGAATAGTGATTTTATGCTTAGGATTAGTAATGTGACCAAATGGATTAGTAATATCACTTAAGTAAAGTATTAATATAATCTAGGTACCTTGATTTGTTAATTTGATTCAATAAAATGGTTAAATAATGGTTTCATAAATTATTAGTCAAATATTAGTTTTTCGGGTGAATAGTGTTTTTCAATTAAAAAATAAATTAAAATTATTTAGAAAATTATTTTTATAAAATGGATTTCATTTCTGAACTCAGAGCATAGATATTATGTTAAGGTAATTTTTGGGGATTTTTCTGAGAAAGTTGAATTTTCTGAGAAAGTTGAATTTTCGATGAATAGTGAAAATACAGTTTTTAAGTTACGGGTGTTTAATGACATCATTAAATGATTTATTAAGTATGTAATCAATATTTTCGACTTATTAATAGTAATATAAGGTATTAGGTGTCCCAAGTGGCCAATACCATGGGCAAATACCATGCGCAAACCCATGGTTTTGCCAAAACCACAAATGAGGTGTCCTTTGGCCATTAATGCCTTGTCCCTTCACTTTCCCTATAAATAACAAGACATCATCTCATCCTTTAGACTCCCAAATATCCCCCAATGAATCTCTGCTCTAATTACCTCCCATGGAGTCCTCCCAAGGTTCTCACAAGCCCTCAATGTCCCAACCTTTGAGTTTTAAGAGTTACGTTGTAAGGTAAGGGATCCTGCCTCTCTCTTTCTTTTCAAGTAATCTCTTTTATGTCATTTATTTTATGATCCATGATCTTACGTTGGAGTATGTTCTTTTATATTACTCTTAATTCCCTTTTCATGTTAATATGATGAGATACCCCCCCTTTCTCTCATCATTTCATTTTAATAATGTTAAAGTGGCACCGTTAAGCTGCCGAATTTTTAAGAGATTCTTTCACCATTCTCATTTTCAAGTTCTATTTTCTTGTCATGCCTTTCAAGTTCCTTTTTATTATGTTGGGATATGATATATATATCTATAATACTTATCTTTTATGTTAACATTATGAGACACCCCATTTGATCTCTTCAATTCAGTATTTTTATGTTTTAAGTGGCGCTGTTAGGCTGCCGAATTTTTGAGAGATTCTTTCACCATTCTCGTTTTGAAGTTCTATTTTCTTGTAAAGTCTTTCAAGATCATTTTTTAATGTTGGGGTATGATATATATATCTATCATACTAATATTTTATGTTCATATGATGAGAGACTATATTTTATATCTTCAATTCAATATTTTGATGATTTAAGTCGCGCCGTTAGGCTGCCGAATTTTTATGAGATTCTTTCACCATTCTCGTTTTCAAGATATATTTTATTGCCAGGTCTTTCAAGTTCCTTTATATTATGTTGGGGTATGATCTCTATCTCTATCATACTTATCTTTTATGTTCATATGATGAGAGACCCTATTTGATCTCATCAATTCAGTATTTTGATGTTTTATGTGGCGTCGTTAGGCTGCCGAATTTCTATAAGAGAAATCTTATTTTTTGTCTTCCTTTCATGATCTTCATTTCATGTTGTATATCTTTAAAATTTAACTACCATGTTCTCAAATCCATTATATTATGTCCCCATACTGTTTTATGGATCCTTTATGAGTGGGTGTCCCATGTCCCCTCTCTTTTCAATGTTTTCGAAAACCTCGTAACATAGCCGTTATGCTGCAGAATTTCCGTCTCAAAATATCTCTCTCATATTCTCAAATTTATTTATTTTATTAAGTGAATACTCAAAGATAATTATTATAAATGGTTATTCACATATATATATAAATGTTCCATTTTTAATTCTGGTATTTAGACACATGAGACCTTATTTCCCTTTCCATGGGTTTAAAGTGACATAAAGATCATGTCTTTAAAGCAGTTTTTAAAACGTTATGATTATGAAATGAAACCCATTTCTTTTATGCTATATGGGTTGTTTATGAAATTATTTATGATGATATATGTGGCTCACATGATAATAAATACAAATTAATGGTGTGCCCGGATAGCGCTCCAATGCATTGGGTAAAGACTTAATCTCTAGAGATGACCATTTTTAACGACGCCTTGGTGAATAACCTTGATAATTTTTAATGACACCTTGGGGATGGACCTTGGTGAAACAGAAATGATTTTCAATGTTAAATGTTGTATCCACATCTTCAAGTTATGAAATAGATTATTTTTATTATCATATGCCTCGTGATTTCTTTCTCATTCCATAAAGTTCTTTTTCATGACATTGTTGATGTATCTCATGTTCACATGTTAAATGTTTCCCCTTGTTTCCCTTATTGGGCCTTATGCTCACCCTTTATTTTGATGTATGTCCCCAGGTTATTAGATGGAGTAATGAACCTAGGATGAACATGAGGAGAAGCCTTTCAAGTGTTTAAGGGGAATGTTTTATCATTTCTTGTTTTAAGTTCCTGGTTTCCGAGACACTAAACCTTAAAGATCCTCGGTTTTGTAAAATGTAATGAAAGTTTATGTGAAAAAAAGGTGAGATTCTATAGTTGGTATCAAAGGATGGTTTAGTTATTTGTGGAAATTAGGATATGAAAACATTAGGAAGAAGCCTATAGAAAAGTTTAAATATAGGAAATCTTCCAGGTATTTTGGTGAGTATTGAGTAAGGGGTTGCCAAGCAAATACATCCCCGTCTGGATACGATCAGGTAGAGGTGGCTCTAGCACAGATGTACATAGGGGTAAAACCTGAAAACACCGCTTTGAGCTAGACTCGAATGGGAAATGTTACATGACAACGGGCCTTTCTGCACTCTTGGTTACGACACTCCTGGGGGATATGCTTTGTTAAATTCATAAGCTTAGTATGAACCATTATTAAAGGAACAAAGATAAAATAAAATAATGATTAACATATGAATATATGATCAAGGATAACCTAGTTTGGAGCCTAGGGGATTACAAGTTAGGGTATACTTTTCTTCTACAAGTTATCCTTCTATGATTTATGTTCCTTTTCATGATTATTGGATAAGTATTTAAGCCCGTAATTGTACTTTATTTTCATAGTTAATAGCGGGAAATGGAAGAACATTTACCAACAACCAATGTGATAGGAAATGTGATGATTTCCATATTAATATGATAGAGATGATTAGGGGATTAAAAGATGATTATTATTTTAGAATACGTTCACTATTCTGGGATGCATATTTGATCGAGGTAATAGATTACTTCGGTATTTTCATTGAGCAGTAAAGGTTGACTTATATTTTGAAGAATCTATGAATTTAAGGGGGAATTATAGTAAATATGTTACTTATGAAAATGATTAACCTATCTTGGGGAAAATATGATTAGGTTAGCTACTTTTTTTAAATGATGTTAGGAGTGGTTGATGTTTTTTGGAGATGAACAATGATGTTTATTTTGGAAGACTATGTTATCAAATCCTTATTGTATTTGGGTTTCAATATTAGTTTGGTTTATTTTGAGGAATTTTAAGGATCGTTATTTTGGGAATGGTCTATGATGAGCTTTGGGTACTACCGTGGAATTTTGAAGATTTAAAGAAGTTTCCCTTCCTATGGGATTGTTTCTTTTTGAAGAGTTGTTTTATCTTACCCTTTCTGTTTTTCGGATAATATAAGAAATATATAGTTAATCTTTGGTGGATTATGTGATTTTCTAGAAGATGATTCGTGTGCTTTGATGAGACCAAATAGTTTTGAATGCACATCGTTTGGAGAAAAGATTAGTTTTGGTAGAGACTTATTAAAAGATGAAACTCTACTTGAAGGTAGGTATATTTCCCTGTGTTTTATTCTATGTAGTAAATGAATTCCTCAAAACTATGAAAAGGAATGTAAAACAAAAATATTTTCTATTAACGTTTCCTACTGGGAAATAAAATACCCTTTAACCCATCATAATTTTGTGATTTTGTTGTTGTTAACTTTCCCCTAATCAAGTTTTCTATCACTCTTCTTCAAGACGTGACCCTTTGTTTTCTCCTCCATGTCCATGTTTTCCTACATGGAATCTTAGTATGGGTTAACTCGGGTGAACTTTTTACTTCCCTTTCTTTATTTTAAAGTAATTGTTTTACTGAATACTTTTCTGATTTGGGACATTCAATGAAATTTCAAAACCCAATATTAAAAATTACGAGGATGTAATTTCTTAAGGGGGTAAGATTGTAACTACCTGAAATTCTGAATAAATCTTGTTTCCTAATTTTGTGTGTTATTTCATTTTATACTAAACAAAACTGTTCTATTTGATAACATGAGTATAATTAAAATGAGATCATTGGGTTTTGACTGTTATATGACCATTGGTCAATATGAACATTGGAAAATAAACGATTTTATTATTGTCTCTAAATACAAGTGATCTTGGTTAATTAATATAGAAAGAAGATTTGATGGCTTCACCCAGTAGTCTTCGACCGATCGAATCCCATATAAGAGAACTTGGGAAGCAGGTAGCACCACTGGGCTTTGCTCTAGACCAAACCCAAGCCGAACTTCATCGTTTGAAGCTAGAACGGAATCACCTTCGTGAGAAGTTCAAATTGATAGGAATTACTACTCGTGCAATGTTGGCCGAGCCTCCCTCAGATTCTCTCACCTTATCACTCCTTACACATAGGACCTATGCTGATGTGATAAGGGGCTATGTAAGGAGACAGTAACTGGCTTGTGTAATCCATTATTTTAAATAAAAAAATTTATTTCTTCTTGTGATGAATTTTATAAATTTTCAAATGTCCGGATAAATATAATATGCATATTTTTGTTGAATTTTAGAGAAAGGATATTTTAAAAAAGGTTTATGTAAACCTTAAATAATTAAAAAAATTAATGATTTTCAAAAAATGGTCTTCTACAATTATGTTCAGCAGGAAATTTAGAGTCCAATAAGATCAACTTAATTTTTGATGAATAGTAAATTATGAATAGTGATGTTATTCTTAGGATTAGTAATGTGACCAAATGAATTAGTAATATCACTTAAGTAAAGTATTAATATAATCTAGGTACCTTGATTGAGTAATTTGATTCAATAAAATGGTTAAATAATGGTTTCATAAATTATTAGTCAAATATTAGTTTTTCGGGTGAATAGTGTTTTTCAATTAAAAAATAAATTAAAAATATTTAGAAAATTATTTTTATAAAATGGATTTCATTTCTGAACTCAGAGCATAGATATTATGTTAAGGTAATTTTTGGGTATTTTTCTGAGAAAGTTGAATTTTCTAAGAAAGTTGAATTTTCGATGAATAGTGAAAATACAGTTTTTAAGTTACGGGTGTTTAATGACATCATTAAATGATTTATTAAGTATGTAATCAATATTTTCGAATTATTAATAGTAAGATAAGGTATTAGGTGTCCCAAGTGGCCAATACCATGGGCAAATACCATGGGCAAGCCCATGGTTTTTCCAAAACCACAAATGAGGTGTCCTTTGGCCATTAATGCCTTGTCCCCTCACTTTCCCTATAAATATCAAGACATCATCTCATCCTTTCGACTCCCAAATATCCCCCAACGAATATATGCTCTAATTACCACCCAAGGAGTCCTCCCAAGGTTCTCACAAGCCCTCAATGTCCCAACCTTTGAGTTTTAAGAGTTACGTTGTAAGGTAAGGGATCCTGCCTCTCTCTTTCTTTTAAAGTAATCTCTTTTATGTCATTTGTTTTATGATCCATGATCTTACATTGGAGGATGTTATTTTATATTCCTCTTAATTCCCTTTTCATGTTCATATTATGAGATACCCCCCCTTTCTGTGATCATTTCATTTTAATAATGTTAAAGTGGCACCGTTAAGCTGCCGAATTTTTAAGAGATTCTTTCACCATTCTCATTTTCAAGTTCTATTTTCTTGTGATGCCTTTCAAGTTCATTTTTATTATGTTGGGATATGATATATAAATCTATAATACTGATCTTTTATGTTCATATTATTAGACACCCTATTTTATCTCTTCAATTTAGTATTTTTATGTTTTAAGTTGCGCTGTTAGGCTGCCGAATTTTTAAGAGATTCTTTCTCCATTCTCATTTTCAAGTTCTATTTTCTTGTAAAGTCTTTCAAGATAATTTTTTAATGTTGGGGGATGATATCTATATCTATCATACTGATATTTTATGTTCATATGATGAGAGACTATATTTCATATCTTCAATTCAATATTTTGATGTTTTAAGTCGTGCCGTTAGGCTGCCGAATTTTTATGAGATTCTTTCACCATTCACATTTTCAAGATATATTTTATTGTCAGGTCTTTCAAGTTCCTTTCTATTATGTTGGGGTATGATCTCTATATCTATCATACTTATCTTTTATGTTCATATGATGAGAGACCCTATTTGATCTCGTCAATTCTCCTTTTGAAGTTTTAAGTGACAATGTTAGGCTGCCGAATTTTCATAAGAGAAATCTTATTTTTTGTCTTTCTTTCGTGATCTTCATTTCATATGGTATATCATTGAAATTTAATTACCATGTTCTTAAATCCCTTATATTCTTCCCCCCTAATGTCTTATGGATCATTTATGAGTGGGTGACCCATGTCACCTCTCTTTTCAATGTTTTATAAAACCTCGTAACATAGCCGTTATGCTGCAGAATTTCCGTCTCAAAATGAATCTCACTTATTATCAAATTTATTTATTTTGTTAAGTGATTACTCAAAGAACATTATTCTAAAGGGGTATTCACATATATATCAAAATTTTCTTTTTTTAATTCTGGGATTTACATACATGTGACCCGCTTTCCCTTTCCATGGGATTAAAGTGACATAAAGATCATGTCTTTAAAGAAATTTTTAAAAACGTTATGATTTTGACATGAAACCCATTTCTTTTATGCTATATGGGTTCTTTATGAAATTATTTATGATGATATATCTGGCTCACATGATAATAAAGAAAAATTAAGGGTTCTCCCGGATAGCACTCTAATGCATTGGGTAAAGACTTAATCTCTAGAGATGGACATTTTTAAGGACGCCTTGGTTAATAAACTTGGTAATTTTTAATGACAACGTGGGGATGGACCTTGGTGAAACAGAATTGAGTCTTAATGTTAAATGTTATAGCCACATCTTCAAGTTATGGAATATGTTATTTTTATTATGATATGCTTCATGATTTCTTTCTCATGCCTTAAAGTTCTTTTTCATGACATTGTTGATGTATCTCAAGTTCGCATGTTAAATGTTTCCCCTTGTTTCCCTTACTGGGCCTTCTGCTCACCCTTTATTTTGATGTATGTCCCCAAGTTATGAGATGCAGTATTGAACCTAGGATGAACATGTGTAGAATCCTTTCAAGTGTTTATGAAAAATGTTTTATGTTTTCATGTTTTAACTTCCTAGTTTCCAAGACACTAAAGCATAAATATCCTCAATTTTGTAAAATATAATGAAAGTTAATGTGATAAAAAAGAGGGATGCTATATTGAGGGAGTGCTAAACTTAATTAATATGTTAATCCCTTCTAGCGAGAAATGAAATCCAAAACTCTTTCATTTTCCCTTTGTTTACAATTGGTAAGATCAAAAACTGTCATCTTTGGTAATGTTGAACTGAATTGAAGAATGTATTTCTGATGGAGATCATCCCATGTAGTAATTGATCGAGATTACCAAATTGAATACCTGACAAAATCTGGTCCTTGTAATGACTGCACAAAACACATAAGATTAACTGCTTCTTGTTGTTGAGAAGTTCCCCTCATAGGACCACAACGTGAAAAAAAATGTGTTAAGGGTTGTTCTGGATCACCTGAACCATTAAAAATTGGGAATGTGGTATTCAAAAAAAGTGGTGGGGGAGGAATTGTATCCACCTATTCAAGGTAACCTCTCTTTTTAGGCTGAACTGGTGCACATCATTCCTCCATAGCTTCCAATTGAGTCGTTAATGCCTCAATTATATTCATATGTATTTGGAGAATATCCGGATGAGCTGGATTTTGTGCAGGTATTGCAACTGAAACTTGATCTGGTGCAATGACTAGTGAGATCACTAATGGTGGTGTTGATATCTGTCTTGGATAACCCACAAAATAAGTCTATTAGGATGTATATGATCATGCATTGATTGTGTACCCAACAGAGGGAACTCATTATTTCCAACTGTAGTTACTAAAATCATCTTTTCTGTGGAGATCCTATAGGATTTTAAGTTGAGGACTTTCCTAGGGATACCTTCTAGCATAAATGCTATTTTTAAGTAACTTTGTGTTGAGTCTTTTTAACTCCTTAATTTACTCTTCGTGATATTGAAAATCTCTCTTCAAGTGAATGATATTGACATTCTCCAGCAGAAAAGTGAGATGAAATATAACCTTTTCTTTTCCCCTTGTTGGATGAAATTCTGAGAGGGGGAGTTTTTTATTTGAAGGTATACCTAGATTCAGGGTAAGCCTCTGATTTTGGGTATTCACACCTTCTTCATTTTCCTCAGTGTTTACCTCATTGAGGAAAAGAACTTCATCTTCTGATTCCCTTTAACTGGACTTATTTTCTAGAGGATCTTATGTATTTTTATTGATAACATTCACTAACACATAACACATTAATGGAATTCTGTTAGTGTTTCTGGTAGATTGTATCCCTTTTTGTATTTCAAAAAACATTGTTCTCCTATAAAAATAATTCCCTAGAACTGTTTTTTAGATAGTAACATGAAGGGAATCATTTGATAGTTTAGTTATATGCTTTCCTTGGGACTTCTTCCCTAATCGGGAGAAAATTTACTTTCGTTGAGGAGGGGATTATAGATGATAAAAATCCCCCTGCCTTGTAGGGTGGGATTATTCTTGTTCTTCTTCTTCAAATCATTGAACATTTTTAATGAATTTTAAGGTTTCATTGAATGATCCCCCAGCCTGGCAAGCTAGGGTGATTCTTGAACTACTATAGCTGAAATTTGTGCAACTAGTCTTCTGATTTTGTGGATTTTGGTTCAAACATTAGCTTTGTGCATCATCCGAGAATTACATAAATCACCTATTTCAGAATATCTTTGTGCTATTTAGAACATTTTCATACTCTTACACCTGACTTCCTCTAAATGAAACACATGCTCAAGATTCTCATAGGCTTATTATAGATGTAGTTCAATAACTTCTTTTCTTTGGGCCTGATTCTGATGAGAACCGATTAAGGCATGTTCTTGAGTGTACATTTGATTACATACAAAACCTATTGATTGTGGTCGGCTATTGGATATAACATTACATGAGACCACTTTTTGTGGAATTCGATGATTTTGGAGTGAAGTGAAATTCAATTCTCCATATGCACCCCATCCTCTGATGTGAACATTAGATGGGGAATCTGAAATTAATTTGAGTATCCTCTTCAAAGCATTGAGACATGAATGATGAAGGGTTATATGTTTTTTTTCAACCCTTGGATGTCGGGAAACTGAAAGAGATTCAATGTCAAGTGGGCGTAGTAACCATCCTATTACCTTGATATGATTTTCATATTAAACATATTGTAATACTTTAGTTTTAAAATGACGTAGAGTTTTCCATAAGTTAATATGAATGTCCTGAATGCAATCTTCTATCATCAATTCTGGAATATCAAACTGAGAATTTGCTGAAGGAGAGAACATAATTTGTTTTTCACTTTTAGATAATTGTATCCACATGTCTAACAGGTCTTCATAATCTTTTATTAGAGGTTTCTCCACTTGGTCTGACCAAAGTGGATCCTCTGAATTTGGGGATAAATGGACCAAGGGTGGTTTGGAGAATGAATGTTCCCTCAAGATATATTCTGACTGAGAAAGTGTTTCACCTATCAGTGACAAGGCATCATACATGACTGGCTATGTGATTGCAAGTGCCTCGAGATAGAAGGGCTTTCTTGTTGCTACATTGTCAGTTATAGAATTGTTTTGACAATGTGAAATAGTACTGCGGAGAGGACTTTCACCGCAAATGCCATCATGGGGAGGATAACCATGATGGATTATAGAAAGGGATAAATCATTTTTCTCCATGGTCTTCTGGCTACACTGAGGGTTTTTGTGGCTCTCATCCAAATATAGACACTCTGGATTGACCGAATTTTCACGATGCAAGCCTTCATGATAAAGTGTCTGGGGATAAACATCAGAATTAAAACTACCACTCCCAAAATTTGGTAATGAGAGGGTAGGATCTTCAACAACAATAGATAAATTTCTGAGGGCTTTCAGAACTCTAGTATTAAGAGGTGCTAAATCACAGCTTGACAATTTATTTTCCAATGGTATTTAGTGAGATTTCTTCATGGATGTTCTCTTATAATTAGGTTGTGCCACTTGCTGGGAAAAGTATTTATCATGGTCTTGTATATGTGACTGTCCTGGATTAGTTACCAGAATAGACCGATTACCTCCAATTCGGAAGGGTGAATGATCCCGATCTTGTTGTCTGTATAATATGGGGGACTAAGCCCCATGACCCTCCTAGAATAGAACTGAGGTGTGTATAAGGTATGGGATGGCATGCTGATGTGTCATCAAATGTGTGGTGACAAATATATGTGTATGTTCCCCTGATACTACTGAAGTAGTTGTTAAAATATCCTTTCATTCTTCCAGAATATGGTCAGGGATTTGCGTCTACCCTTTCCCCATTGATAAGATGTGTTTGGTGACTTCAGTAGCCAGAAAGAGAATTTATGTCCATTCTGTATCTAAAGTAGTTGTATGTGCCTTATCTTTTCATGCTTTCCTATCAATGGATATTGATAGTACTCACACATAGGGGTATACATTTGGGTTTGCCCCAAATTTGTCTTCGAAGCATTCCGAATGACTTCTCTGAGTGCTACCAGATGATACTGTTGGTAGGCTTGATTAACATTGGTAGGTGTATGTGGATGCTGACTATTTTCCATCATGTATGGTTGATAGGCTTCCTTCAATTATATCAGACAAGACTGCTGATAGAATTGGTGATTGTAAATAGGTGTTTGTTCCTGTTTACCAGTTTCCTCCGTATTAGATCGGTGGGTCACTTTAAATGTCGTTAGACAAGCCTACAGACCGGCTAATAACTTGTGAGTAAGTGTATGTGCCTGTTCACGATACTCCATCAGGTTTATCTGATGGGATTGGTGGGTTTCTATTAGACGAGCCTACTGAGTATAAAAATTAGGACAGATGGGTGTATGTGCCTACTCATTGTTTTCCATCAAGGTAAATTGATGGGATTTTACGGTGGAGGTGGAGGCGAGAACCTGCTCCCTGTTGACCAGACGTTGTCCCTGGTGGTTCGTCTTACATGCCCAGGTTAGAGAGAATTGGGCCAAACGTCCAGAGGCCACACCACCATCACGTTGGGGGTTTACTAACGCATGATTCTAGCGGTTATTTCTGATGGTATTACATAGGAAGGACTTCTGAATTCTTGAATTAAGTACTTGAGTGACCTCTTGATCCACCACCCTATAGTATAGAAGGGATTTATTAATTTATTCCATGGATAAAGACCCAAAACGGTTGGAGATGTTGTTTTTCACCATTTTCTTTTTGATCATTGGTCGTTGTTAGCTAGATGATCGAGGATTATTGTTGACCTGGAGGTCCTATCGAGCAGCCTCAAAAGATGGGATTATACCATGCTGGAAATATTATTTCACCAGCACATTAGAGACCCATCATTGAAGACATTGGGTTGGTGATAACATACATCCCATGGATGGAGATCCAGTTTGAGCAGCAGTCGGGAAGTTCACAGATGTTGTCTTGGAGAAAGTTATTCTTTGGTTTGAAGGGAGTTATATGGAAAACTGAGAACAATGAAAAACATTTTTAAAACAACAAATCTTCATATGGATACATGCATGATAAATTCACTTGTTTGTCCTTCCTTTATCAATTGATAGAGGCCTAACATGTGTGTAACATTATTAACTTGGTTAAGGATTCACATCAGGTTCACCATTTTTGGTTCATATTTACTTGAAATGTGTGTTCTAGATTTAAGAATCACTGTTTAAAGGAAGTTTTCATTGGATTTATTCATGGATCCAGAAACATCGAATAGTTATTTATCCAAAGAGGACCTTCTTTCCAAATTCCGGTGTTCGTTATGTTTTGAACTATACGATACTTAAGAATGTGCATTGGTCGAGAGGATGGTAGTTGGACTCATCACACCCTTCGGGGGGGAATCGTTATCTACTTCGGGACACTAACTGTAAAATTAAAATATTTTCATGAATACATATTAATTCACCAACTATATCATAAGTATCCCTTAGAATTTACAACAACTTATTAACATGTGTAACATTTAGAATCATCAGCATGCATTCAAGGTTTTTCATCAATGGAAACATATGTAAGTATTTGAGGTTTTCCATTAATGGTATCCTCTAATATACCAATTAGAGATTCTTTTAATCATCGTTATGATGATATTGTTTTTCAAGCCACTCAGTGGGGCACTCATGAATTTATTTGCATCCAGTGAGACAAATGTTTTTTTTAATCTTGGGATTGTGCTCATAAAATGAACTACGTATGTATCCTTGTGAAAGAAATTAGAACCCTCGTAGTTCAATGCCTCTTATTAGGATACATCATAACTTTTAAGTTCATGTGATAAGGAAATATAAGCAGATGGTGCTTAGTTGAAACTTAGTGTGGGACTTATGCTTAAGCAACCCAAGGAACTTCGAAAGGATATGAGTTTCCAAGTAGAATCAGACCCTATTTGGAATATGTCCCAAAAATAATAGGGTTGATTTGAAGTGTTGGGTTTGAACCTCAAGAAGTCATCCTACGTATCCCATATTAATTGGAATTAAAGCCCACGTAGTTTGATAAATCGCATAGGAGAGTATAGTTCTCTGAGAGAGATGAGTTTGGGCTTACTTCCTAAAAAAGGATTCCTTGATTATTTGAGGATTTAATTTAGGGATTATTTCTTATGGAGGATGCCCAAATTGGGGGAATTAGGGTTGGATTCCTGAGGAGGATATCCAGTGATCTTGGGCCCTAAAAGAGCTTCCTATACATCCTGGTTTGAACAGGAAATAGAATTCTCGTAGTTCATTTGGTGAGTGTTTGTGCATATGTTGAAACCATCACATATCTCTAAGACCATGTGAGTCATGCATCGTGTGAGAAACCAGTGGATATGAAGGATTCAACAATGACACTTCACACTTCCAAATTTTTCCTCCATGCTGATGGAAGAGGGCATGTCGACCGTGGAAGTGGGAGAGGCGACGAACCTTTACGCTATTCTATTTTCATTGAAAAATGGTCCAATGTAAAAAAGAAGGGGTGAATGTGAGGGGATTATACCAGGATGGCTACCCTAAAATTGGTAATGGTAGGGTAGGGATACTTCTCCTATACTTGCACGAAATAGCAAGTGTGAAGTGTACCCTCCCTGCCGGAGAACGGAGGTTCGGGGTTGCCTCTTTGAGAAGGGTGAGGGCAGTAACGAACCATCCTCCAAACCGGGAACTTCCCAATACTATTTCTGGGAGAAAAGTCCATGTAACTGTGGTTATACAAATCCACCAACATCTCATGAATCCTAACCCCATTGTGAAGAAAATGTGGGAAACCTCTGACTTTAGAAATACAAACCCAAACTGTAGACACACTGATGTGCCTTACCCAAAGGATTCAGAAGTCAGCAGGTTTTGGTGGAGGATTTAACTTATCCCCTTTCAAATAAGGGAACCAAGGAAGGAGATACACTGCCATGGATGGATTCAAAGAAGTGTATTTGATCTGGTTGTGTAGGTGCCTTGAGCAAGTATGCCCACGTAGGTACCCCGCATTGCTGTAATGTGCAGGTACAGTGTGAAAGAGAACCACACAAGTATACAATGTAGGTGAAGCATGTAGGTATACCGTGTAGGTATGCATGATGACTAAAGAATATGAAAAACATCAAAACATTCCTATCCTATATTAATTATCTCTTCTCTCAGGGTTTGAGAGAGATACCTGAGACAATTGAGGGATCTAGGCGAACGAGCTACGCAATGGGAGCATCAGAGAGTCTTTCAGTTTTTTTAGTCCTGAAATGGGGATCCCAAGGGCTCTATTTATAGGAACGGATGGGCCTGGTTGAAGATACATTTCCTGCATAGGTACTTCACGCAGCTTCACCGCATAGGTGCTCTACGTAGGGATATAAAACATCTTATGGCACAAAGGTCTGTCGCGTAGCTCGGCCGTGTAGCTCAGCCACGTAGATCGTCCACATAGCACTATGGGAGTATTATGGATTTTCCTTTGTAATCTTTGAATCCTTCTTTGGGAGTTGAATTATAAAAAGGTTTCCTATCTTTTTGCTTACTTTTTCAAGTAGTGTCAACAATGGGTTTTTCAAATAATCCAAAGTCAAGACTTTCCATTAATCATTTTGAAGTTAAAGCTGATCAGTGGTGGTCAATGGTAAAAAATATCTAGGATAGAGAGGAGATTGATTCTTTAGAATGATAATAATTTAAATGTCTTTTCCATAAAATAACATTTTTCTAAGGTGGTGTGATTTATGATAGAGAAGCAATTTCTCGAATTGAAACAATAGGAGGAACTCAATCGTATGTGTGGTGCACTGCCCGGGTTGGGATAGAGGCTCCACAACAAGGACATTGTGCTCTAAATGGGGGTGATTGTTACACCCCAGAATGATAAATTGTTAAATTAATTAATGATATGACTCATGTCAAAAAGGTTCACCTTATTTTTCAGAAGCAATCCTGATTAGAACTCCATAGATAATCATGCTTGGATGGGAGTAGTGATCAGGATGGGTGACCATCGTGGATGTTTCCTAGGGCTAGTTTGAGTGATGAAAAAGAACACTAAAAAGGACATGTCTTGTCCTTTGGGGACATTCATTTGTTAGAGGACCAATTCAGGCACATAGTTGGACCCCATGGTGGGGTAAATGTGTTTACGGGGAAATTGGCAGTAACTGGAAGGCTGTGACCCAATAGCCATGTTAATGGTGGGTTGGATAATGATCACATGCACTATGAAAACAAGGAGAATAAGAGGTCTAGTTGGAAAGTGATGGGTAATAATCAACCAAAGAAATTTGATGGTAAGAAATTCAAGTTTCCAATTTGTGAAAAGTGTGGAAAAAGCACCCTAGGGAACGTATTACTAAAATTGGAAAGTGTTTTAAATGTGTTATGTTTGGACATATGGCCTGATATTATAATGAAAATGATCATAAAACTAATCATAATAAGAAAAATATAAAGGGTTTTAAATGTGGAGAGATGTGTCATTATGTAAATGCCTACCCAAAGAGATATCTAAATTATGCAGAAATGATAGAATACATGTAGAAAGGTTTAGTGAGATCCTTTGTGACTACTTCATCATATTTTGGTCCATATAATGAAGTTATATCAGGTACCTTGTTTTTTACTAATGTTTTTCTAATGTTTTTTTGATACTGGGTCTACACATTCCTTTATTTCTGATGAATTTTCTGGTAAATTTGAAATATCAGCTCATCAAATGTGACCAGAACATATTGTTAAAATACCATGGTGAAATAGTATAGGAAATATGAATTATAATAATCTTTCTATTATGGTATGTGGAATGACTTTCCCTAAAAACCCTATTTTTTTCCTTAGTAAAGTATGATTTCATTCTGGGAATGGATTTTAATTCTGTTTATCATGCTAAGAATTACTATAGATATAAATATGTTTTTTCAAAAAGTTTTTTAGTTTGTATACAAAAACGAACCCGTAAAATTGATAACATATCAAGAAGGTGAGAAATTATTGAAAATTTAAATGAATGTTATCGTGATCATTTTGTTGAAATCAAGGGAACTATTAAGATTAATGATGTGCTAGTGGTAAATGAATACCATGATGTTTTTCTAAAGATTAATCTAGTGTCATATCATATTGGGAAGTATATTTCACAATTGACTTAGTTCCTGATGCTATGAAAATTTCAAAACCCCGATATTGAATGTCTCAAATGGATCTTCTTGAATTGAAAAATCAGTTGCATAATTTTTTTCATAAAGGATTTATTAATTCTATCACATCACCATGGGGTGCTCCTGTTTCGTTCATTAAAAAGATAGATGGTTCCATGATACTTTCACTTGATTATAGTGCTTCGAATAACATCACCATTAAAAAAAAGTATCATTTTCCTCATATCTATTAATTGTTTGATCATCTCTAGCGAGCTCAGTATTTTTCCAAGATTGACTTGAGATCCTGATACCATCAGCTGAAGGTGAAGGAGGATGACATCCCAAAAATTTATTTTCATACTTGATATGGGAATTATGAATTTTTTGTCATGTTTTATGGGTTAACTAATGCAACTGTTGTTTTCATGGATCTTATAAATTTAATATTTCATGAGTTCTTGGATAAGTTTGTAGTTATGTTTATTGATGAAATTATGGTATTGTCTAATAGTAATGAGGATCATGAAAACATCTAAGGGTTGTTTATAAAATCTTGAATGAAAAGAAACTATAGGGAATATTTATAAAGTGTGATATTTGGTTGGAAGATATTTCTTTTCTATCAAACATTTTAAATAAGGATGGAATAACATTTGATCCTCCCTAAATAAAAGTGGTGGATGAATGGACAAGAACTACAAAAATTATAGAGATTCTTAGTTTTATTGGATTATCAGGTTAGTAGTGATGGTTTTTAAAAATCATTTGAAGGTTATCTATCCTTTTTATTAAGCCAACGTGAAAAGGGGTAAAATTTATTTGGACAAAACAATGTGATGTTTGTTTTCAGGAACAACAGAAGAGACTTGTGAATGCTCCAATTTTGGCCTTTTCATCACGAAATGGTGAGTTTTTCATCTACAATTATGCTTCCTTGAAGGGAAATGGTTGCATTATGATGCAGAATGATTAAGTAATCTCTTATGCTTCAATAAAACTAAAAATTCATTAGTTAAATTCTCCCACACATGATTTGGATTGTAAGATGTGGTTTTTTCTTTGAAAATTTGGAGGCATCATTTATACGGAGCCAAATTCCATATATATAATGACCATAAAAGTCTGAAATATTTATTCACTCCGAAGGAATTATACATGAGTTAGATAAGATGGCTTGAACTTATAAAGTATTATGATTACCTAATCAATTACCATCTTGTAAAAGCTAACAAAGTGGTAGATTCCATGAGTTGAAAACATCATGCATCATTAACCATGATATGTTTTGAACATGATCCCTTGATTAATGATTTGATAAATTTTTGTTAGTAGTTATTGGCATAGAAAACACCTCAATTTTGTTTCAGGTTTCATTGTAGTCATTATTAGTAGACAGAAATAAGCAAGCACAGAAGGATGATTGTGAGCAATAAAAAAGTAGAATTGGTTAAAATGGGTTTGTTTCTAGAATTTTTCCTCGATAAATATTATGTTTTTAGATTTGTTAAACGGTTTGTATGCCTTGTGATTCCCAGTTGATGAAACATTTGTTTTATGAATCTTATAGGTTACATTTTTCAGTTCATCCTAGCAATTCTATGATTTACATATACCTTCGAGAGTATTATTATTGGGATGGAATGAAAATAGATATTCCAGATTTTACCATGAAATGATTAACATGTTGACAAGCTAAAGAAGAGCAGTAGTTACAAAATGGGGTGCTTCAATATTTTCCAGTGCTGGAGTGGAAATGATAGAATGTATCCATGTACTTAGTGGTAGGACAACCTAATACTTCTCAAGGTAGAAATTAAATTTGGGTTGTTATTGATCAGCTGACTAAATCTGTACATTTTCATTATATTCAAAATACAATGAATTTTGATCAGATTTCTCAAATGTAACTCAAAGAGATTGTCATGTTATGAGGAGTTCATATTTCCATTGTATCTTAATGGGATCCCAATTTCACATCTATTATTTGGAAGGGCCTTCATAAGTCATTGGGAATAATTTTAAATTTCAGTATAGCTTTTTATCCTCAATCATATGGTCAGTCGAAAGGAAAAATATATAATTTGGAGGATATTCTTCGAGCTTGTTCGATGATCTACCAGAGATGTTGGGATCACCATATTTCTTTATTTTATTTTTCTTATAATAACAGTTTTCATTCTAGTATACAGAAGGAACCTTTTGATGCACTGTATTGGAAATGGTGTCGAACTCCAGCATTTTGGGATGAAGTCGGGAAAAATAAGTTAATGGTACCAGAATTAGTAGAGAAAGTGGCTGAGAAATGAATATGATATTGAAACAAATGAGTACATCTCATAGAGGATAGAATAGTTATTTAGAAAACATGAAGATAAAATTTTCTCTTGAGGTAGGCGATAATGTGTTTCTTATAACCTCACCATATTAGAAAGTTATGGGCTTTAGTTAGAAAGGAAATCTAAGTGCATAGTTTATTAGACCTAATGAAATCCTAGAAAAGGTTGAACCAATCTGCTATTGAGTATATTTTACATTTATTTTATCTCTGATACATAATGTTTTTCATGTTTTGATGTTGAGAATATATGTTCCAGATTCATCTCATGTTTGGATCCCATAAGGAGTTTAGCTATAATAAAACCATTATTATGAAGAGAAAGTAGTTCATATTCATGATCGATTGGAAAACGTATTACAGAATAAGGTAATCCACCAGGTAAATGTTTTTTGGAGAAACCATAGTGTTGAATAAGCAACACTATAATCTGAAAATTCTATGAGGGAAAGGTACCCTCACTTATTTAATAAATAAATAAAATTGCGAGGGTGAAATTTACAGAAGGTGGGGATAATGTAACACCATAAGGTTTTAAAAGTAAATTGAAATGCATGAAACTTTGTTTTATGTAGATATTAATAACTATCCTTCGAACAAAATTTTTCTGCTTCTATGTTTTGAAATTCAAAAAATGGACATCTAAAATTGTGGTCGGTATGTTTTTTGGAGTCTAATGGAACCAACATGATTTTTGGTGACTAATAACATACCCTTATGAATAGTAATATAACACTAATGATAATTAAATTGTGTTATTTTTTTTAAGGAATTAATATAGTTACAACATGATTAAATTTTCAAGGTGTTATAAAATGAGTTATATTTTTAAAATTGTTAATTTTCGAATAAATTGTTATTTTATTTGAAAATTAAATTTATTATTTTTAGAAAAATATATGTGATAAAATATAGTTCATTTATGAATTCCATGTGTCCAAAAATAGTTAGGGTAAATTTTTGGGATTTTTTGGAATACTTTAACATTTGTTGAATGGTAAAAAATGCAGTTTTTTATAAAATACGGTATTTTTTACGAAATATTGAAGATATAATTATGATAGAAAACCTATTATATTTGTTGAATAAATAAATAAGGATTTGATAAGAGTGATTTTTTACATAAATTATTCACAACCACTTTGTTATAATTTTTTTCTAGAGAGGTATGAAAATTTTTATCAGTGTTGATGTAGTGCCCACACAACATTGGCAATGTAAATTTTGGTTATGTATAAATACTAGTTGATTTATAGAAATTATTTTAATGAAACTTTTAGTAATTATTATGTTTTATTTATATTTATTGTATATTAATTTCTATTTTTATATTTATATAACAATTATCATGTCCAAATTCATGTGCAACGCTTGTAGAGGGCTAGAAAAGACAAAATAACAAATTTTAGAAGTTATTTCGACACATATATGTGTAAATATAAATAATGAATGAATATTGAATTTTATTTTGAACCTAATTTATTTATTTTTATGATATTAATTTATTTTTAATTTTTATATATGAAATAATTAACATTAATTCATGTGCAACATTGATACTGCGCTTCTGCAATCATAAAAAAAATTAAAATAATTTTATTAAAATTATAAGAATTTTTAAATGATCTAAATTATGGCTAAAACATTTAATATATTAAAATGTCAAGCCTTATCATGTTTAGAATCAGATTTGGGTTATTTTTTACCCACATGGATCACATTAGTCCCATTATACTCTTTTATTAAAAAGAATGACAACTTGTTCCCACTATAACTTTCAATTTGTTTAATATTTTAATGAATGGTTTTAAAGAATATTATTTTATAAGTAAATAATTTTTAAAAATATAAAACATATATATTTATCTTAGAAATTTATTTTAAAGTTTTTATTATTTAAATAATGACATTAATTGCGTAAAAAGTATTGATGCAGTAAATATTTAATTAAGAATAAATCAAATTAATGATTTTAAAAATCATAAAATAAATATAAAATGATATTTTTAAGTCTTGTAACTATGTATATAATTAGATAAAATATCCATAAGATGTAAAAAAATTAATCCAAATTGGAAACATTGGTTTGATGTGTTTAAAGTCTTAATTGTGAATAGTTTCTATTCGAAAAAAAATCCTATAATAAAAAATTTAATTGAATTATTTTGAAAACAAAATTTTTCTAACAAGTAAAAAAATTATGATATTCCACCAAAAATGTATTACCCTTTATTATTATTATTATTTTTATATATTTCACCCTATAAAAAATTATTATACTTAATTAATTTGTGTAACTTCTATGTTACCACTCAGATCAATTATAAAAGGATGCTCCCTCATTCAAATATTTTCATCACCTAAAGTCATATTATTCATATAAACTCTGCCAAATTACTTCATAATCATAAATTTCCACATTCATCATCTCCTAGATTCACAAAAAGACCTCTTCTAAAATCCTTAAACAGGTTCTCAAGGAGGAACTTTCCAAAAGTAAGGTTCATTTTTCTTCTCTTTTAATTTCCTTTTCACTTATACCTTTTCCCCACCACTTTTACAATGTTTCATGAAAACTACATTGTTAATTTTTTACTGGATTTTTATTTTTTTTTTGTTATATTCATATTAAAATCTCACATCATCTCATTTTTTATTAAATAAAGAAATTAGCGTCTATGGTGCGTTAATTCACCACCTTCGGGGACGATGATTTTTCATTTCCCTTTTTCCAAAATCCTGGAAAGGATAAATTAACATGTAAATGTTAAAAATGAACATAATATATATTTAATCAATTTTGGTTTATTATTTCATTTTGATTATGATGACCATAATAAATAGTCTTTTGAAATCATGAAAAGAACGCACCCGAAACAACTGAAATAACAAAATATTGTTAATAAATAGGCGGAAAATGTTATAATAAGATTCTGTAAGGTATTATAAACATTGGTTCAGTTCATAAAATATTTAATAAAACTATTCAAACCAATATAAAATAGGATTTAAAATGTTTTAAGTAAGGAAAACCCGGGGTAAGGGAATTCGTAACCCAATTTCAATTCATTGGGTTAACCTTCTACTTCATTATTTATGTGGTATTAAAATTTTTTATGTGATGAATTTTGTTTATCTGATGTTTTATTATGTGTATTTATTGTTTATATACATACTAAATCCAATCTACTAATTCAAACATCAATTACAAGATATTTTTAGAGACTTTTCATTTAAAATACTCTTAAAATTCTGTTTTACAAAATTCAAAAGCAATGTTTTTATGCAATTAATAATGTTGTATGAATTGTGTTCTTTTTCGTGGAAATTGTTTATGATTAAGGGTGGGAACTATATTTTTTTAACATCCATTACCTGGAATCTACTTTTCTGATGCCTCTAGTTGGGTCACCACATGACCTCAAGCACAACACCTTGTACGCTTGAGGTTGCTGACTAGCAATGATGGTCTAATTAGTCACGTGGGGATACTATACCCTTATTACTAGAGTAATAAAAAATAGATAATAATTTAAATAACAGAAAAATATGAAACAATAAATAACATTCATGAATAACCAACTCCCAAAACTGGGTATAACCATACACAACAGTTAATATCTCATACTATACTAAAGTGTTCGGTGTAAAAAAAACCCAAATGAAACAAAGTAAAAAAAAATACAAAAATATGGACTAGAATCCATGTGTAAAACCTCACCCAACATTTCCCATGTCTATCTTAACTCCCAATCATAGGGTCATTTCCCTTTTCCTGACCTACAAGCATGAGATCTAATCAGGTACCCAATGGTTGCCCGAGAAGTGTGTGAGTATAACTCAGTAAGTCTCCACCAACTGTGTCTAAAAATTATCAATAAAAAGAAGATAGTGCAGGAAGGTGATAAATAACGGTAAGTAAATATGAAATGTTAAATAGGCCATTCCAGACTATGTTTCTTAAATTATATTACCATTCAGTTTGTGTTCACTACATAGGCAATTCAAGATTTAAGCTACCCTTTTCATTTATTCAATGGAATATGAATATTAAATTTTCTCAAGAATATGTGAAAAATATTAAGATATATATCATTTGGAATCAAATTATATTAACCTCATAATCCTCAACTCAAATCCCCAGTCTTAGTATAATGCAATCTTTTGGGGACTAAAACTGGATACCCTTCTCTAACCTGTGTATTTGGGGGTGAAGAAAGAAACTCATTCCAACTCAACCATCCCTTTAGGAAGAATTTCATTAATTTTATGAAAACATATGAATCCTAACATTTATACCCCACGCACCCATCTTGGGTGTGTTCCTATCATGATTCATGCCACTTACCTACATAGGTTTTCTATAATGATGGATAAATGCACAACCTCGTATCCTTCCAGCCAGGAGAGAAATATCACAAAACTATCACATCACACAACAAGTGAATTTAATATCTTATGTGTGTTACTATATTAATGGGGGTATAGTCTCCCCACATGACATATTTGATCCTCACTGCTAGTCAAAAACCACTAGTGTATGGGGAGGTGTTCTTGAGGACATGTGGTGACTCGGCTCGGGTCACCATAATAGTGGATTCCTGGTCGAGGACATTAAAAAATTTTATCATAGGAGTTATTTTTTTCTTTATTAATTTTTGGGGATAGTATAAAAGAGGTTAGGAAAGATTCGGGCCTTGGTAATGAGCATTTTCTTTGGAGTAGCTAACCCATATAATAGGGAAAACCCAAGTCACCCTGGGAGGGGATGGATGTTCCTACTACCTGTTGTTATAATTGATGTTATTTCACAAATGGGTTAGGAACCTGTTGTGTGATCTAATTGTATTTTTTTAATCGTCTTTTGGTCAGAAGGGTAAGAGGTGGTGCATTCATGAATCATCCAAGGAACCTGTGCAGGTAAGTGGCATGAACCATGATTGGCACATACAAGGGATGGGTGTGCGGGATATAATGTTTAGAATGCCTATTGTTTCTTAAAAGTAATGAAATTATGCATAATTAGGTTGTATAAATGGGCAAAAAGGGTAAGTACTAATTATAACACGGTTCTTAACAAATAAGAAAAATGGATTAACGTTTTGTAATTGAAAATTGGGCTATGGTAATTGGTTATTTATGCATGTTATAGATTGTTTCCTATTGTTCCCATTATTTAAATTATTATCTTCGGTGGAATACATTGGTAATGAGGGTATAGTATCCCCACATGACCTATTAGACCCTCACTGCATGTCAGAATCCTATAGCATATGGGGTGGCATGCTAGATTTCATGTGGTGACCCGTCTCGGGGCACTAGAATAGTGTCTTTTGGCTCAGGGATGTTACAATTTCCCTCCAATGCATTGGGTATGATTATTTTTGAGGTCAGTCATATGGTTACTCAATGTGTAACTGTCATGGTTACACCATATGGTATCCATGAGGGTTACATTGTACGGTATTAATGAGGGTTGAAAATGATATAATAGCCATGATTGTTATAATTGTAATTAATTGATGCACCAAGATACCTGCATTATATATTTATGATCTCTATGTTTTCACAAATTATGTATATGATACATTATGGGTAAGAAGTATGTCTTGTGAAAATGTTTTCAAACGATTAAAAGTATTTATGGATGAATGGTTCATTTCCTTCCTATCCCTTAATGATCAATTTTTCTCATCCCATGTTTTTAAAAAAAAATCACAGGAATCCTTAGAAGTTCGAAGGATAGTAAAGGACCTGATGTAGATGAATATAGTTCTTAATATTAGATATTAATTTTTGTAAACTCAAATTCAATATATATAAGTTGGTGTATAATTTTACAGACCCTATATTATAAAAGGTAATCATTTGTATAATGTAATGTGTATTTTTCAGTTATCTATTATACAAAAAAATACACAACATGATTTAGTACTGAATTCGGAAGTGCGGGTTCTGGGAATTACAGTTGGTATCAGGGGAATGGTCTAGAAAATGTTGGATATTATATGTTGTAATTTTTTGGAGAAAAATATAAGTGGTAGTGTTTACTTTTATACTTATAGTTAATTAAGTACATATATGAGAATTGTCTTCATAATTATCGAAATTTATATTTAGAAATACAAGTAAAATGAACATATTTCTAGGGTGAAATTTATTTAAGGTGGGGATAATGTAACATTCCTTGATTTTAAAATGAAACACTATATATTTAAATTAAATACGAAATACTACATTTACTTTATAAAATAACAATTAAACATAATTTTTCAACCAATCATTTTCAGATAAAATCAGTCAAATTACCTCCTCTGCATCCCCTTCCATATTCATGAGCTCATGTTCTCACAAAAAGGCCACTTCAAAGATCCTTAAAGAGGTTCTCAATGATGAACGTTCAAGACCTAAGGTTCCTTTTTCTTCTCATTTTATTTATTTTTCACCTATACCTTTTCCCCGCATATTTTAAAATGTTTCATGATAAATCATTTGTTAGTTATATAATAGAGGGATGTTTTTTTTCTTATATGCCTCATAAAATCTAACTTCTTCTCATTTTTTCTTAAATTACAAAATTGTTGTATGTGGTGCATTAATTCAACAACTTCGTGGAAGATGATTTTTTGTTTCCCTTTTACCAAAATCATTGTTTGGTTAAATTCACATGTAATTGTTAAAAATTACCTAAAAATATATTTATTATCTTTTGTTTTATTATTTAATTTTGATAATGAGGACCATAATAAACATACTTTTAAAATCATGAATGGAACACACCCGAAACTATTGAAATAACCAAATACTGTTAATTAATAGGTGAAAAATGTTATAATAATATTATGTAAGGTATTATAAATAATATTTTAGTTCTTTAATAAATTAATAACACTATTAAAACCAATATATAAGAGTTTTAAACATTTTTGAAGTAAGTAAAACCCTAGTTAAGTGAATCTGTAACCCAATCTCCATTCATTAGGTTAACCTTCTACTTCATGATTTATCTAGTATTAAAATTGATTTTGTGATGATTTTTTTATATTATGTTTATTTATGTGTATTTATAGTGTATATACATATTCCATCCACTCTGTTAACTCACACTCTAAGTATAAGATATTTTTAAGGGGAATTTTTTTGAATCCTCTTTTAAAATTATGTTTTTCAAAATTCAAAAGCAATGTTTTTTGAAATTAATAATGTTGTATTAATTTTATTATATCTCTTCAGCATTATTTATGATGAAGGGTGAGACCTATATTTCCCTCCAATTCATTGGGTATGATTATGTTGTTGGTCAGCCTTAACGTTACTCCATGTGTAACTGTGATGGTTTCACTATATTGGAGTCATGGAAAGGGGATTGAGCTTTGTGAGAGGCCATAGAGATTATGGAATTGGTCATGGCCGCACCCCTTCCACCCCTCCCCAACCCACTCAATCCGGGGAGTGGGGTTGTCTCTCCTCCCTCGATCCCATTTCCCTCTCTCGATCCTTCCTTTTCCACCTTCACAGAACCAACTTCTCTCCCTCAATTTCCTCCTATCAAAGTGATCCCTAAATTCCACTCATGTGACAATGGTGTTCCATCAGTTCTGATTTCTCCCTTGGAGTTCATGAATGTGTCGGCAATGTTGGATCTTACCCTGGTCACTCGTTTTGGGAAGTATTGACCCTCAGTAGATTCATTCGATAGGTTCGTCTTCTCTTCTTGGAAGCTTCAGGATAGGGAGGTTGTTGTTCTTTAAATTCAAAGCATATTCAAGTTAATTATTTTCAGAGGAAGATCTGATCTAATCTTGGTCTAATGATCCATGAGTTTTGGATGGATTCTAGTTTAATTTATTTTTTTGGTCCTTTGATTTTGATCTGATGCACCACTCCCCGTTTACGATGCTCTGGATTTCGCTTCACGGTCTTCCACTACCTTTCCAAAATCTGGAAATTCTTCCATTATTCAGAAATATGATCAGACAGTTCCTCTATTTGGATGCTCGCACCATCACTTTCTGTCATCTAGTATCCCCAAGAATTTGTGTTGAATTTGATGTTTCAAAGGTTTAGTTGGACTCCATCATCATTGAGATTGAAGGAGGGCTCTGTTGGAATCAAGAGTTGTGTTACGACTCTTGGGTTCCTTTCTGCTTTGGTTGTCGACGTCTAGGTCATGATACTTTCAGATTCCATAGAAGTTGTTCTTGTGGCATTGATGTTTCGGGTGATAACAACAAGATGGATCGGCAGGGTAGATGTGGGAATAGACTCTAGTCTAATGTTTATAATTAATTAATTACTTGAAATCTAGAAGTTGGTGTGGTGGAAGAGCATGGAGATTCAAGTTTCAGTAATATTGTTCAAGACCAGTGCCTAGTTAGGAATGATGCAGGGTCTGGTGATGGTTGAGCTGGCTCTGGCAAGGGGACTGGAAAGGCTGAGGATATCCAATGTTCAGAAGGAGTAATAAAAAAACAATTAAGAGCCTTCCTCCTGAACCTAGTGTATCGGAGATCTTCAACAGGCTGCAGAGCAATCTGGTGAGACCTCCAAACAGAAAATCATTTTCTCAGAGCGCGTAGTCCTGTGTGGTGGTCAAGGAATCTATATATTTTTACAATGCATAGTCTTAGGTCCTGAGGTACTATACTAGAGATGTTGGTCCAAATTATAATGGTCCGGAGAGTCCAAATCCTTGTATCTATGTGGAGGTTGTGTGTGTGGGTGATTGCAACATCTTGGACAGGATGGTTCTTTCTACCGGAAATGATATGTCTAAGGATGGACAAGAGTGGGAGAAGCCTTCACAAGTTGTAGGCATGATGTTGATTACCAGTCAAAGAATAAACTCGGAGAGGATGTTGTCCTGCCTCAACATAAACAACCAGTTTGAGAGCATAAGTAAACAGGGAGAGCTTGAAGGAAACTCCAACTATCCCTCTAAGGTCGAGTCTGATGGAGACAACAACCCTCAAACGACACTAGTTTGGGAGGAGTTAGTAAAAGTATATAAAACTCAAGGTGGAAGAAAGGGAATAAGGAAAATAGGGACCTGAGGAGATATATCATTTCAATGAAGTCGAAACTTAAGGGTCGTAAGGAATACTCATATCTTCCTAAACCGATGGAGACTCGGTCGGAAAATAAAGAGGGTAAACAAAAGGGGTTTGAGATCCAGTTAGAGGAAGGATAGGAGGCTCAACAATTTTTTGTCACAAAGTCTCAATTTCAGGTGAATGGAGCCTCAAAGGCATATGACCAGCAAGAGGAGGTGCATCTGCATTCTGAGAAGATGAGGTTGATGAAGGGGGATGCTATTCTCCCTAGAAAACAATGTGAGGCAGGTTCTCCCAACATCTTTCTGTACCTGAAGGATGGTGATATGGAAACTATGATAGAACTACTCGTGCACTATGGTGAATAAATGAATAAGGATGTTCTAGTGATCAAGGCAGAGAGGGAAGACATCAACCAAATGATGGAAAGAACGATTCAAGTGGAATTTTCTAGAGAGCACACTGAATGAATTGACAATCAAGATCATATATTGATTAGAGGCTTTAATAAGGAGAAGATCAGAAAATCATAATATATGAAAGCTTTGGATTACCCAGCATGGAACTATGAAGACAACATAGAGGAAGATCCAGACTTCCTGGAATGTTCCCTCCCTTGGAAACTGTTTAGGGAAGGAGATTCCAATCTCCTTAAACGTGTGTTTAATAAGTCTGTAGTTTCCTTTGTTTGTTGAACTTTTTGTGAGGGTTCTCATTACCACCTTAAAAGTTTTAGAAAATAAAAAAGTTAACTTGGAAGGAAGGGAGGGAGCCATGAGGGTTACATTTTATGCTATCTGTGTGGGTTAAAAATGATATGGTAGACATGATGGTTACAATTATAAGTAATTAATGCCTCAAGTTACCTGTATGTTTTATTTATGTTCTCTATGTTTTCATAAAGTACGTATATGATACTTTATGGGAATGAGTCATGTCTTGTGAAAAAAATGATAATAATTTAAAGTATTTATGGACTAATGGTTCTTTTCCCTCTATTCATATCCCTTACTGAGATATTTGTCTCATCCCATGTTTTTAAAATGTTTTTCCTAGAAATCCTTAGAAATTTAAAGTTCAGTTAATGTGTTCATTTTGATAAATCCAGTTATTTATATTAGCTATTAATTTTTGTAAACACTGATACAATATAAGTAATTTGGTCTCTAATTTTCCAGAACCTAGAGTAGAAAAGGTCATAATTTTTAAAATGTACTTTTTATTTTTCACTTATCTATTATACAAAAAACACAAAGCATGTTTTTGAACTGAATCAGGAATTGCGGGTTCTGTGCCTTACAGTTGGTATTGGAGGAACGGTCTAAGCAGCCTTGGAGATTAGATGTTGTAATGTTTTAAAAAATTATAAGTGATGGTGTTTACTTTTAAACTTATAGTTAATTAAATACCTATAAGAAAATAGTTATTCATTATTATCTATATGTATATTCATAAATATTAGTACAATGACTAGATTGAGTGTGTGCAGTTCACTTAAGGTGGGAGTAATATAACATCCCAAAATATTAAAAGGAGACACTATGAGATTAAATGGACTACTAAATACTTTGTGACCTTTATAATCTAACCACTAAACATAAATTTTCTAATTCTGGGTTTTGACTTTCGAAAAACAGACATACACTGTTGCGATCAGTACGTTTTTTATAGTCTAATAGAACAAACATATTTTTTGGTGAATTGTAATGTACCAATATGATTAGTATCATAACCCTTATGAATAGTAATGCACCGTTATGAATAGTATCTTGCCCCTAATGAATAGTAATGTACCCTTATGAATAGTAAATTGACTAATGTAGTTATAAATAAATTGTATCCATATTATATGTGTCAATATGATATAATTGTGTCATAATATATGTATATAAATATTTTAAAAAATTATTTATTAAGTGTTGGTATTTTGTAAGTCAAATATATTACAAATTTATGAGTAATTTAATAATTTAAATGATAATTTATTTCCGGAAAATGTATTCATAAATAAGTATTTTTATGAATTATGATTATAAGATAATTTTATGAGACCTTGATCAAAATTTTAAGGTGTTATAAAATGAGTTATAGTTTAAATATTTTTATATTTTGAATAAATTATTATTTAATTTAAAGATTGACTTTCCCATTTTTAAAAAATAATTTTGATAAAATGTAGTTACATTTTTAATTCTACATTTCTATGAATAGTTAGGGGGTCTTTTTGGGTTATTTTGGAATACTTTAATATATTGGTGAATAGTAAAAATACAACTTTTTATAAAATTCAGTAGATTTTTATGAAATCGTGAAAGCATAATTACGATATAAAATATATTAAATTTATTTAATAACTAAATTATGATTTCATAAGATTTATTTTGTAACGAAGTGAAAAAGACAATTTTTGTTATTACTTTTTTCAGGATTGGTATAAAAATTATTATCAGTGCTGACGTAGTGCCTGTGCAGCTTTAACAATGTCAAATATGGTTATTTTTTAAATAGTAATTGAGTTATAAAAATTATTTTAAAGACTCATTTGTCAATTATTATTTTTTATTTACGTTTTTGGGTATAAATTAATAATTTTATAGTTATATAACAATTATATTTCCAAATGCATATGTAACGCTTACGGATGGCAAGAAAAGACAAAATAATAAATTTAAGAAGTTATTTTGATATATATATGAGTGAATATAAATAATTAATGAATGTAGAATATTTTTTTAAACTAATCTATTTATTTGATGATATTTATTTATTTTTATTTTTTATATATGAAATAATTAACATTAATGCATGTGCAACGCTGAAGAAGTGCTTGTGCAAGTATAAGAGAATTAAATAAAATGTTTTTATTAAAATTATAATAATTATAAAATGATTTATATCATGGGTAAAATGTTTTATATATTCAACCATCGACCCTTATCATGTTTTTATTTGGATTTGGGATATTTAGGACCCACATGGATCACATTAGTTTCTTTGTAATATTTTATTAAAAATAATTACAACATGTTCAAACTATAAAATTCAATTTGTTTAATATTTTAATGAAGGGTTTACCAGAATATAATTTTTTTTAAAAATATTTTTTTTAAAGATAAATAATTTTTCTTTCACATAGAAATTTATTTTTAATTTTTAGATAATAAAAAATAAAATTAATTGCTTGAACAATATTGTTGCAGGAAATATTTAATTAAAGAATAAATAAAATTAATTATTTTAAAATTTGTAAAATAAATTTAATTTGATATTTTTAATTCATTAAATTATTTCTAAAGGTAAAAATAATATTCATAATATAAAATAAAAAATTTATTTCAAATTGAAACATTGTTTTGATGTTTTTAACGTCTCAAAAAAAATTAAAATATTTATTTACATATATTACGACATTCTTATATCATATTAAAATTATTAAATGGATAAATTTTATTTATAATTTCATTGCTGAATTTACTATTCATAATGACACATTACTATTCATAACGTCCAATTTACTATTCAGGAAAGCCTGAAAGGCATTGTTAATTCCTCCAGGCATGAGTCAAATTAGAAATTTATAATGTCCCAAACCATACTATGTAAAATGGTGTAATATAGCAGAATTATGGTGTATTACCCATAGTAAGCGGAAAACAATGATGAAAACTCTTAATTAATGGTTCGATCGGTCCAATTATATTTTTATTTTATTATACTAACCGTGAAAATAAATAAATTTCAAAAGAGAAACATAAGAGAGGGGAATTAGTTTCTCTCAGTGGTTATGCTAAATTAATTAATTCCACATTTCATACAAAACAATCATATTAAATAGTTGTGGAACCAAAAAGTTTCATTGATATTGGAAATTTTCATTCCATATCAAACTACCCTAGAATACCAATTCATCATGGTCAGATTTGTCAAAATAACTAAAGATCATTTAATTCAGATTTCTATATACAGAAGTGTAATTCAATTCAATCGTTGAGAATAAATTATCTCAATCATGTAGACATTTTTTTGATATTTAAATCATTTTGTCAACGAATTAATGAAGAATAAAATAGGCATGTAGTCCCAACAAGATACTATCTCATAATCTTATCATTACGAGCAATGATAAATTGAACTATGATGGTACACAACCCCTTTGACCAATTCTGCTCTCCCTTATGGGTTTTTCCAACCATCCTTCAGTGATATCCCATAATTATTAAAACCAACTACATATAAGAGAGATTGAGAATGAAATAAAGAGATTAGAATAAAGAAAACACAATGATTGGAATTAAAATATAAAGAATTTTGGGATTAAATCAAAGGAAGGAATGAAATACATAAACAAAACCTATCTCTGGTGGAATCCTATAGAAGATCCCAGTGGTCACGCTTGCTCCCCCATGTCCAGAGTGTGTTGGAAGGGAATTTGATGGACAAATTTTATAGGAATAATTAAACAGTGTGGCATGTAGTGTCGATTTTAATTTTTATGTGTTGTGATCATCATGACGTGTTCTCGAGGTACACGTCGTGTACTTAAGATCCAAGTTTTCCTCCACCGATTTTAATACATGAAATCTTCATATGCTGGTTTGACTATGGTCAAGTCGTGTACTGTAGTTACACATTGTGTGCATGTAGTTCACAACATGTTCTATCCTCATGACTTTTTCATCACGCAACATTCCTCTCCATGAAGTCATTATGTGTACTGATAGTACACGACATGTACTCAGTGTTTTTTCAGCTTTTTCAGATCCCCTTCATCTTTGAAATTTTAATGTCACAGTACAAGTGAATCTCATGGCGTAGACTGTTAGTTTGTTCCTCTTCACTATGTTTTCCTTACTATTTCACCATATCTCTTTCATGTATAATAATTTTACAAAAAATTATTACCAGGTATAGATCATATATTAAATCAATTAATATTCAATGAATTCATACATAGAAATGCATCAATATATGTATAAAAAATAGACTTATCCAATTCATAAGGTTACATTACTATTCATAAGAATGTAACACCCCAAGGTTTTAAAAATAAATAGAAATGCATGAAATATTATTTTAAGTAGATATTTATAACTTGTCTTTAAACATTATTTTTACGCTTCTTTGTTTTGAATATCAAAAAATGGTCATCTAAAATTGTGATCAGTACATCATTTGGAGTCTAATAGAACCAGCATTATTGTTGGTGAATAGTTACATACCATTATGAACATTAATATGACCCTAATGAATAGTAAATTGTTTTACTATTTTACTTTCTTAAGGCTTTATCATAGTGAAAACTTGACGAATTTTTCATCATGTTAAAACATGAGTTATAGATTTAAAATTGTTATATTTGAATAAATTATGAATTTATTTAAATTTAATGTTAATAATATTTAGAAAACTATTTTCAAATAATGGAGTTCATTTTTTAATTCTACGCGTCCAGAAAATGGTTAGCGTGAATTTTTTTTATTTTTCCAAAACTCATGATTTTTTATGAATAGTAATATATGATAAATTAAAAGAAATGCTAAATACTAGTTTTACTTCATTATAAGTGATGAAAGGAAGTTTTAATCCCACTTGTTTCTAAGTCACATAATTTTTTTACTATTTGTTTAACGTCCCAGACCGAGATGCCACTTAAAGGGAACCCTAAGCCCAGTGTGAGACATGGACTCAAGAGAATCTCCTCGAATGCTAAAGGATTCCGACTATCAGTGATGACCTACAGTGTGACTGTGGGAAAACTATTCCCTTATTAGTAGAGTGTAGCGCAATGGAAGGAATATAAAGGAATAGTAAAAAAGCAGAATAAATGTAAATAAACAGTGAATGAAAACTAATGCCATATATAAACTAGAATAAAAAAAATTGTATCGACTAGAACAGTGATGATGTAATTTCATGTCACTAGAAAACTGGAAAACATAGATACAAGATAGTATGAATAACTTGTTCCACAAATTAAAACAAAACAAAGGCTACACCATGAATCTCGAGATCCTACTCGGTCATCTTCTATCAAGCTCCATCCAATCAGCATGAAATCAAGTGTTGGCATTTGTATGCTTCCCTTTAACAATACCTACAACCATGTAATCTACTCCAAGTACCAAACAACACCTAGAGAGGGTTTTAGATAAATCGCATTGGGTTTCCACCAATGGGGTTTATAACCTCTGACCCGTGTAGTGGAATATAGTAGTGTGCAGGCATGAATATATAATGTAAAGAAAGTAGTACAATATAACTAAATACCAATGTACCTGCCTCATCCCTCGGCTGGTGTCTGAAAATGTAACCAGTTCATTTTATTAGGTAATGTTCATTTAATGTTAATAGGTCACGTGAGGCATATCCAGCACTGACATCACCTCGTGATAGTATAAGTAGTGAAGGTCCCAAGATGTAGAAAGGAAACCTGAAAAAGGTATTCAGTGAGGGAGTTACCAGGAAATAATCAAGCTAACTTAGATATCACAGAACGCTAACTCAACAGTATCTGAGTCTAGAAAAGGGGTAAGAGTGTAATCTAGGGATTTTAATCCAAGGAATTTCACAATATGGTTCCTACTTAGACCAAGTTGATCGACCAAGGTAAAACTGGGCTAAGCAAAGACAGGGCCCTATCAGATTACACCATGGAACATACTTTTCAGTGATGGATCAAATGAGTGTATCTAAGTTATCATGTAATAATGTAAATGACCATATGGAAGTATATCGATCATTCTAGGTATACACATGAACTGGAGTCTATGTGGGTATAAACCTAAGAAAACCACATCCTTGAATTGTGATGGGGTTCCCAAGACCCAAGGTATTATCATATCATAAGACAAAGAAATATTGAGTCGGTCCATTCATATTTGATATTATAATCATTTAATAATTCATCTGGTTCAATTATTTCCTTCAATTACTATGTATAGGTCAAATAGAGATGTAACCATTTATTTATTGGTCCAAGCCTTGTCTTCCATTAGTAAAGATAGGAAAAGTTACACTACATCCATTTAATCATGTCTTAATTATCCATTAAGGAAAATTAAATTAGAGATATTCACTCTGATACCTTCCATTAACTTGGAAAGGGGTGCTATGGACATGTAACCTCTATTCAATCTCATTTGATAATGACATGTTATATTCTTCGTATTCTTCTCATTTCACATTTCACATTTAATAATCATTTGGAAGCACTTACCTTAGGTGGTTCAAGTGGTGAGAAAACATTATACATGCCATTATGAAATTAACATTAAAAAAAATTCATTTATTATAAGAAAATTCACCTTTAGGATGGTTAAGAAAAGGCTCACCCGAATGGTGGCTCAAACATGTCAAAAAAACTAAAACACAAAAATGGCATAACCTTCGACATGGGGTAGATTGAGTTTTGGGTGTAACCGCTAACAACTAATCACATATGTGGAAGGAGAATAACCATACAATTCTAACAAGTATAATATTGGCTTGTACATTTTAGAAATGGTTTCCAACGAAACTGGTGGTCCCTACATGAATATTCCAAAATCAATGAACTTTAGGGATGTGTTATAGTCCACCTACCTTAGGGTTGTATAACTCTCCTCCTTTAGTATCGGCCGTGATTTTCCTCAGATAAGAGTGGATCTAAGAAAAGGTGGAAAACACTCACATGATCATATCTAGGATGAGAGAAAAAAGAGAAGATGAACGACTAAAGTGGACTCGAGTACATACTGTTGCACATCCAACGTGATGGACAGAAGCTAGATCGGATGTCGGATGATGGATTTCTCTTGATCCGTAGATTTGGCCATGAAAAATATCTAAATGGGTGAAAAAGGAGGAAAATATTTCTGGTTCATGGATTAGGAGGAAAGAGGGGATCAATAGATCATTAATAAAAAAATTGGAAAATTGAAATGAAAAGTAGCTAGAGCACGGTTTGTCAAACCGTGCGAGATGAATTTTCCCGAATGGTTTGTCCACACATTTTCATAAAACCAAGTGGATACATTCATAGGAACCTAGAAAAAAGCGGTGTTCACATTGTTAGGTTTCACGATCGTGTTCCAATAATGCGAGGTGGTTCTATTTGAAAAAACACCATCTGCACGGTTAGGCAAACTGTGTGAAATTCCACACGATTTCCTCTAAACCATGCACATATTATGGATTCTCCAAAAAGAAGGGTTCTAGGATCCAAAAAAAAACCAAAAACCCTCAAAACATTTACTAAATCATAAGGTATCCATATTAAGTCCAATGTAAATATTTAGACCAAAAATTAATGGATCCATACCTCACTGAAAAACCAGGTTCAAACAGTCTTCTCTCCTTAAAAGAACTCACCACTATTTTCTCCTTCCAATGGTAAAGAAACACTATCTAAGGAAAACTAGGGCCACTAATCACTTACATCCCCTTCCCTCTCCAAATTCACGTATTATACTCGTTTGTGCTTCCATAGCACCAATATGAGAGGGACAGACATTCCTTGGAGTTCCATTATTCTTCGGTCAATGATGCATACTGGATATTCCTTAAAGGTAACATCGACATATAAATCAACATCCTCAATAGAAAAGATCCGAGAAGGGTTATAATGATATTCGAGAAGTTTAAAGACATGAAAGACGTCATGCAGGGCATAGTACCTCTGAGGTAGTAGCAACCGATAGGCTATTGGCCCAAATCCCTTTAGAACATTGAATGGCCCGATGTAATGAGGTGACAACTTTCCCTACTTCATTAACTGTCTATTTCTTAGAATGGGTGATACAAAAATTAAAACACTATCAGCAACCTCAAACTCAAGAGTTCATCAATAGAAATAAACATTAGATTTCTTTCTAGACTAACCAGCAGTCATATGATCTTGATCAGGTGAACATCTTCTGATGTCTCTTGAATGAGATGAGGACCTAGTATGGTTTTCTCACCTGCCTCTATCAAACACAATAGTGAACGACATGACCTACCATATATGGCCTCAAAAATATCCATCTGAATCATCACCTAAAAACTTTTATTATAAGTGAACACTTCAAGAGAAATATTCTTACCCCAAGAACAGTCGAAATCAATGACACATGCTCAGAGAATATCCTCTAGAAGATATATTTTCTACTTCGACTGTCCATCAATTTGAGGGTGAAAAGATGTTCTTATAAGAACATGAGTCCCAATAGCTTTCTATAAGACTTTATAGAACTATTATGTGAAATGAGAATCCCTATCTAAAATGATAGAACATGGAACCTCGTGTTGTTATATTATCTCATAGACATACAGTCTTACTAGTTCATAAATTGAGAACGTCTCCCAAATAGGAATTAAGTGGGATGACTATATTAGTTATTCAATGACTACCCAGATATCATTTCTACCCCTCAGTGACCTAGGTAATCCAACTAGGAAATCCACAGAAACATCTTCCCATTTCTATTCTGGGATAGGAAGTGTTTATAAAAAGACTATAGGACTCTGGTGCTCCACCATCACCTACTGAGAGGTGGAACACCTAGTGATAAATCCTACCATCTAAAGTTTCATTACAGTCCAACAATACGGGTGTCACATATCTCGATACATATTCGAGACTCATGGATGAACTACCCTTTGATTAGTGTGGGACACTTTTATCAACTCCTATATGATATCTTCAGGAACCCTCATACATCAACATAGATACAAGACATTGTCTCTGTCTATAGATGAATCCAGAGGTAGTTAATCTCTTGATATACATTCATAGAGAACCAAACCTTTAGGATTTTAAAACTTCATAATCTTTACCTTCTCAAGGAGGTAAGAAGTAATTGTTAATGGTGAGAGGTAATATTTCTCGTGACTGTCATGAAACTCCATATGATGTTTTGAAAAGAGGGCCAATAACATCCATTCATCACTGGTTTCATATACAGCCTATATTTGTGTTTTTTGACTTAGTTCATCCGCGACCACATTGCCCTTTCTAGAGGTATAGAAAAGCTCAAAATCAAAAGATTGTAAATATTCAACCTATCTTCTTTTTCTGAGGTTCATGTCACACTAATAAAAGATATACTTGAGGATATTGTGATATATATACACCAAAAATCACTCTCCCAATAGATTGTGTCTCCAGCAATGTAAGGCATGGAAACTGCTGCATGATCGAGGACTTCTGTCAGGTAGTTTCTCTCATTAGGATTCAACTATCGAGATCCATATGAAAAAACATTGTCCTACAACATCAAAACTACTCCATGGCCAATTATTGATGCATCTTAGAAGATTATATAACCTCTACCAAATTTAGGATGTGTCTGAATCGGTGTTGAGACACACCACCCTTTCTGTTTCGGAAAGGCTTTCTCAAATGCTCTTGAAAACTGGATCATAAAACCCTTCATTGTAAGTCTAGTAAGAGGTGAATAAATACATGAGAAGTCATGTATAAAATTATTGTAATATCTAGTGGGCCCTAAGAAACACCTGATATCAAACACGCTCAGGGGATGAACCTATGAAACTACAGTAATAACCTTTTCATGATAAACAGATACTGCTGATTCTGAAATAATATGACCCAATAAGTGGAACTTGTCGATCCAGATGTCGCACATATAAATCATGGAAAAATGATTATTCTCTGTTAGTGTACTCAGAATGGTCTCAAGATGTTTGTCATGGTCATTATAAGTGCAAGAATACACCAAGATTTCATCCAAAAGTACCACAACAAAAGAGTCTAAATAAGGGTGGAAAACCCTATTCATCAAAGCCATGAAAACGGAAGGGGATTTCAAAAGACTGAATGGAATAACAATATACTCATACTAACCATACCTTCTACAAAAAATTTTATGAGGTATGTCTAGTGGTATGAATTGCTCCTGATGATAACCCGATCTAAGGAGATCTTAGAGAACACCATTTCTCCTCAAAGTTGGTCAAAGTGGTCATCTATTTGAGGAAGTGGATACCAGTTCTTAACTGTAGGATGGTTCTCCCATCATTAATCCACACATAGACATAAGTATCCATCCTCCTTATTAGGGAAAATGATGGTCGAACCCCAAGGGGGTGTACTAGGAAAAATAAAGCCTTTGTCCTCTAGGTACTATATCAGACGTTTGACCTCTTAAAGCTCAGTATGTGTCATCCTATAAGAATGAATGGAAACTGTAGATTCTCCTAGATAAAGATCTATTATAATCTATACCACTATTTTCGGTGAAAATCCAGAAAATTCATCCGGAAATACTTCCCTAAAATGATCAACTACTGGGAGGAAATCAGTTTGAAGAAAACCCTGAGAATCTATGAAAATATTTTCAATATAGGTGGTCACTTCACCTAGCCCATGATTCTTCAATTCAGCTCTCCCAACCTGTACATCCCACTCACCTTTTAAAGGATAACTGGTGCATTCTAGTGATGTGAAGGAAACCCTATGATGATAGTAGTCTACAATGGCATGACAGTGGACTAATAAGTATATCCTACATATTAAATCGAATCTCGTCATCCTGATAACAAAGATATTCTACAAGAAAGAGTAACTACCTACCCCAAGGGGATAGTCCCTGCACTAGTGTATTACCTCTTTCTGTATTCCCAAAAGTGTATCAAGGGTCCTTACACCATAGTAATATTGTATATTTAGTGTGAAACATTCCACGATTGATACATAAACAAAAGAGTTTGATTCAACTGTATTAAATAAAGAAGATACAATAGTGGAGGCTACTAGAATAGTACCTCATACTATAGATGGTCATATAGCCTAGTCCTTGGGTATCGGTTTTAAAGAATGCAACTGTCATGATCGACGGCCATGTATAACAAATGGACTTCCACAATCATGTCTGCTCTACTGGCGCTACTGGTGATCGGGGGTCGGACTACCACACTCATGACCTCCTCCTTGACCACGCTTCCTGGTGCTACTCTAACTCCGTAGATGATGCACCGCAAAATAACTTTCTCCTGTATGTGGAGTGTATGCTGATTCTTTTCCACTAGAATTTGGTGGAAAGGTCCTACAGAATTGTTGAAGATGACCCATACGGTCACAAGACCGGCACTCCATAGGGTCGCTGTCACATTTGTGATTCTTATTCCATGTTCATCCACACAAATGACACATAATAGAGATATCAAATGGGATACTCTGGATACCACTTCCCTCCTGAGAAACCTCAAAGAAAAGTTTCCTTCCTCTGAAAAAACTATTATCCTAAAGTGAAGCTAGTCCATTAAACCCAGTACTCATTTCATCCCTTAGGCTATGATCAATGATAAGGTCCTCATCAACAATTATAGAAAAGGTAGGATGGAAAAAGACATTCCCCTGAGTTCGGATGGCATACTGGAGCCTATCCTCAAAACATTTAGCACGTGAGAGATCACCACATACTAGAAGAGGTGAAAATCACTATAAATTAGTGAAATGTGCTGAATATTCTATAACTAAAAAATAAGCCTACTCTAGATGCATTAAATATATGGATCTGGCATCTCACAGTGCCTGACGAAGGAACTGATCATAAAAAGAATTCTGGAAGTCAACCCATAGCATGCCATGATGACGACAGGCCGGGGTAACCACATCCCACCAACACTTGGACGAATTCTGAAGCATGTGTGTAGAAATATTGAATCTATACTCAGGAGGTGTTTCCAAATGCTCAAAGATAGAAAGCATGTACTCTATCCAAGACTCAACTACCTGAGAACTTCCATCCCCTGAAAACTTATGAGGATTCTGCTACTGGAACATGTGGGTTAGATCAGCAATCATAGGTGAAACCCATGGAGCATCATGCATGGACTACATCAGACATAGGAAACTATCGCAGGCTTGGGAATCAGTGCTCATATCAGGTATATTAGCCGGTTCTTCAAGTGGAAATTCTGCAGGTATGACTGGATTCTTAGGTCCCACCATGTATCGAGCATGGTTATCACCACCCTCCTAGAGAACAATGAGAGGATGTTGTGATGGAATTGGTCTGAAAATTCCAAAAACACACCTAAAAAATCATATAATCATAAGATAACATCACTAAAGGATTTTGAATTTAATAGAACTCACTACCCAAGGCATATTACCCAAACTACCTGCATAAATGGCCAGGTATTGGTAAGTGTTCAAGTATAAGTTTCATATCATTTTGCAGTTAATTTCTAGGTCCCCTCCATTACTTTTCATAAACATGATATGGTGGGATAAGGATGTGCAACAAATTAATTTTAGTTTTTAGGATTCACTTTATAATGGATATCCATTTCCGATGAAACAGTGCACATAATCCTATCACCAGAAAAGACACCCATTTCCTTATAGTATAATGTCTTGACTCATAAAATTACTCATCCCAACCCCTGAGATCCCTTACACCTCATGAGTTGAGAAAGGTAATCACTCAATCGAAAAAAAATTAATATAAGTACAAGTGAACTATAATGAAATCACTCAACAATGACAAGCACATTATGAAATGCAAAGATGTGAAATGCACCTATTTGGAAGGGAAATATGCATCACATGTAAACTCTAGGTTCCTACAATGATGCATTTAACAATACTCATTGATCTCATATCATCAGACTATGTATGAAAGATATTATCAAACAATGTAAAAATCAACAACACCACACAACATGTGTGTCACCCAACGGTGACATAATATGAACAGTAATGGAAAAAATAGTACAATAATTGAATTTTTGGTAACCCGGATTTTACCCCGAACATGGGTTCGTGACTCCCAAGCCTGACTTATGACCATGTACCAAGTGTTTCTATTCTCCAATATATTTTCTGAAAATAGTAAAGTAAGAAAAGAAACCATCTATTATACCACTTTGTTAAATCCTAGACCTGGATTCCACTAAAAGGGTTCCCTAAGCCCGATGGTCCACATGGCCTCAAGTGCATCTCTTTGAATGCCAGAGGCAACCGACTAGAAGGGAGGAGCTATGGTGTGTCTATGGGAAGACTATGCCCTAATTAGAAAAGTTTAGCACAATATAAGTAATATAAAGGAGAAGTAAATTGTGGAAGCAATATATATATACATAAGAATAAAAATGATGCAATCGGTAAACTAAAATAATAATAACTGTATCAATTGGAATAGTGATGTTATAATGTTATGTAACTAGAAACTGGAAAACATGGATACAAGAAAGCGGACATAACATGTTCTAGAAAGTAAAAGAAAGAAAAGGATACTCAAGAATATCGAGATCCTACTCATTCATCTACTATCAAGCTCCATCCTATCAGCACACAATCAAGTGTTGAAAGCCATATGCTTCCCTTTTTCAATACCAAAAACCATGTAATCTACTCCGGGTACCTAACAATGCCTAGAGATGGTGTGATATAAATCATAGTGGGCCCCCAACAATAGTTTATGTAACCTTCGGCCCATATAGTACAATATACCAGTGTGCAGGAATGCATATATAATGTAAATCAAGTAGTTAAATATAAATAAATACCCAAGTACATGCTTAAGACATTCATTGGGGTCTGAACATGTAACCAATTCATTTTACTATGTAATTTCCATTTAATTTTAATAGGTCTCATGAGGCATAACCAACACTGACATCACCACGTGATAGTATAATTAGTGAAAGTCCCTAGATGTAATAAGGTAACTTGAAAAAGGTATCTGGTGAGGGAGTTTCAGGGTAATAACCAAGGTAACGTATATCTCACAGAATCCTAACTCAGTAGTATCTGAGTCTAGCTATTGGTTAGGAGTGTAATCCAAGTAGTGTAATCCAAGGCATTCCACAATAAGGAACCTACCAAGTCCAAGGTGATCAACAAACGTAAAACCAGGAAAACAAAAGATATGGCCAATGGGCTTTCACCATGGCACCTACAAGTAAATTCTGGATCCGAGGAGTGTATCTAAGGTATCCTGTAATAATGTAATAGACCCTACAGTAGTATACCGGGCATCCAAGGAACATACAAGAACTGTATTTTATGTGGGTATCATCCTTACCAAACCGCATCCATGAATTAGAATGGGGTTCCCGATACCCAAGGTATTCTCCTATTAGAATCCAAGGAGATCTTTGCTCAATAAATTATTATTTGATATTATAATCATTTAAAATTCATTTGGTTCAATTAATTCCTTCCATTATTTTGGATTGTTCAAGTAGAGTTGAAACCATTTATTTATTGGTCCAAGACTTGTCTTCCATTGTTTCGGACATGCCTAGTAGCATTGCAACCATTCAATCAAGTATTAATTATCCATTAAGGAAGATTCATTTAGAGAGGTCCACTCCACTATCATCCATTAATATGTCGTGGGGTTCTACAGACATGTAACCTTTTTTCAATCTCATTTGTTAATGTCATGTTATGTATATAGTATACTTTCCATTTCAATTTTCACTTTTAATAATCATTTGGATGAACTTACCTTAGGAAGTTTAAGCAAAGGTACACCCAAATGGTGGCTCAAACATGTAAAGAAAACTAAAACCCAAATATGGCATAACGTTTGACATGGGGTGGATTGAGTTTTCAGTGTAACCGCTAACAACAAATCACAAATTTGGAAGGAGAATAAACATACGATTATAACAAGTATAATCATGGCATGTAAATTAATGAAATAGTTTCCATTGAAACTCTTTTTCCCAAACGAATATTAAAAAATCAACTAACTTTAGGGATGAGTTATATAACACCCACATTAGGGTTATATGAGGGTCCTCCACTGGTATTAGCCCATTATTTTCCTTGGATCGGAGTAGATATATGAAAAGATTGAAAACACTCACGCGATGATACCTAGGTCGAGAGAAAAATAGAAGAAGAATGGCTAAAGTGGACTCAAGTAATTACCATTTCACATATAACATGATAAAAAAAGCTCAATAGAATGTCAAATGATGAAGATCACTTGATCCCTAGATTTGGCCTTTAGAAAACTCTAAATGGCTGAAAATGGAGGAAAATATAGCTGGTTCATAGATTTAAAGGAAGGAGGGGGATTAATAGATCGTTAAGGGAAAATCTAGAATATTACCCAAAAAATTAACTTGTGCATGGTTTTTTCACAAGGTTTGTCAAACCGTGTGAAAACCATGGGAGAAAACTCTTCCCGAATGGTTTTTCTAAACGATTTGATCAAACCATGTGCATGACATGCATGGGAACCTGAAAAAATGGGGTGTTCGCACAGTTAGGTGGCACGTCCGTGCTCTATCCATTTGAGGTGGATCTGTCTGAAAAAACACCATCCACACGGTTTGTAAAACTGTGCAGAATTCCACACAGTTTACTCTAAATGATGTGTAGAGTCAGTTTTCTCCAAAAAGATGGGTCATGGGCTTTGAAAAAGTTTTAGAAACCCTCAAAACCATTACTAAATCCTAAGGCATCTATTTTGTTTCCAAAGTATGATTTAGGCCAAAAATTAAATGATCCATACCTGAGTGAAAAACTGGGGTCTTATAATTTTGGGTCACATGAATCAACATTATTCATAGTCTTGAGAAAAAATATTAAAGTAAGGTAAAACCCTAACTCGCTTTCACTATAAATACCACCCTCATTACCCTCTTCCTCTCAAACCTATCAATCTTTGATCATTGTCTATGTTCTACCACATATCCTCCCCAATTCTCTCCCCCGTTTCCTAAATTTTTTAGTATCAACAAAAGGCTATAACCAAGGCCTTAAAGAGGATCTCAAGGAGAAGAGAACAATAGGTAATAATCCTCTCCCTTTTTTATGTGTTTTCTTTACCATTATTTTCATTTCTTATACTCTTTTTCCCTCCACTTATCCACGAGTTATAAAATCTCCATAATATTATATATTCTGTATGTTTTCATGTTCATGTAAAATATTCATCATCTTCCTTCTACTCCTCTCTCACTTGTTCTAAAAATAAAAACACCATCTATGATGTGCCGATTTAACAAAAGATTGGATAATGTGTTTGAAATATCCAATACACCGTTAAAAGATGGTCATAAAACCCTTTTCATGGTTGAAACCGAATTTAAATTGTATATGGTAACCTATATTATTTTATGTAATGATCTTCTATTCATGAAATTAAATTATATAATGAAACAGGTTCATAATTATCGAGGAACCGTCAAATATTATCTAAATAAACATCATTAATGTTTATCTAATTATCCATCCTAAAATATAATAAAAAAATGATTTATGGTATCATAATATATTATAGAAACATATGAATACGATTTCATTCCACTTCTAGAATTTGATTTCCATACGACAAGAAAATCAAATACAACCCGGCCATGGAAATCATGTGAAGAACGCACCCAAAACAATGGAATGAATAAAATACTAATAATTATAGGTAAAATGATATTATTAAATGATCATATAGGGTGTTATAAACATGAATATTTATATTTAAGATATTAATAACACTCTTTTAACCATTATAGAGGAGGTTTAAATGAGTTTTAAGTCAGACAAACCTAAGGTAAGAAGACTCTTAATCCAATTTGCATTATTTGGGTTAACCTTTTTCTTACTTATTTATGTGGTCTAAAAATAGTTGATGTGATGAATTTCATTTATATTATGTTGAATTGTTTTTATTTATAGTGTATATACATATTCCATCCACTCTAATAAGTCACGCTTAAATTATAATATATTTTTAGGGCGGGTTTCTTTTAAAATTCACTTTTAAAATTCTGTTTTACAAAATTCAAAAGAAATTTTTTCATCATCATATTTATAAAAACGTTAACATGACATGTCATCACATTTTATCAACATTATGGGAATTATGTCTGCATATAATCATTTCCACATATTATGCTTATCGTCAACACTCGTTTCATTTGAAATAAATTTTTGGTTTCAGTTTTAAATTTAAAATTTTTAATATTAAATTAATAAGTACACCATCATCATTGAAAGTGTTTTATTTTAAGGTTTTCTTTTAGAGTTTTATGTGCAATACATAAATAGTTATTGATAAAGAATTTTAAAATGTGTGAAGTGTAATTTACTATTTCTATGCAAAGAAAAATGAATTTTTTTAAACTATAAGAATTATAAAATGATATAAATTATAGCTAAAAATTTTGGTATATGAAAATGTCAACCATTATCATGTTTTGATTTGGAATTTGTATATTTTGGACCTACATGGTCAAATTAGTCTTATTATACTATTTTATTAAAAATAATGACAACTTGTTCACACATTAACTTTCAAATTGTTTAATATTTTAATGTATGCTTTACCAGAATAGTATTTCATACATAAATTATATTTTGAAAGCTAATGAATTTATATTTCTCATAGAAATTTATCTTTAATTTTTAGGTAATAATTAATGACATTTATTTCTTGATCAATATTGATACTGTAAATATTTAATTAAATATTATATCGAATTAAAGATGTTAAAAATAGTAAAGTAATTATAATTTGATATTTTTATGTCATTTAACTCTTTAAAAAGGTAAATATAATATTCATAAGATATAATAAAATATTTAATTTGAATTGGAATGTCAAGACCCGTCCTCGGGGCCCGTGCCGTGACTACCCCAAGCCCGCCTTCCATAGGCCAGGGGCTGGCGACTAGAACCAAAGGCATAAATCCCGATAACTGGGAAGGCATTGCCTTTATAAAAGTAAGAAAAACACCATAGAGTACAAGCGGAAGTAAACACTAAGTACAAAAGAAGTGCAGAAAAGTAAAAGTGCTAGAATACAAACCCAACTGAAAAGTACAGCTATAACTGAATGAATGTACAATAGAAAATAAAATAGCTCGAAGAAGAGAAACAGCTCCTGGGTCGTCCACCACAGATCCTACCTGAATGGTAGGTACAGATAGCACACCTCCTGGATCGTCCACTACGGATCCTACCTGAAGGGTAGGTGCAGATTGCACAGCTCCTGGATCGTCCACCACAGATCCTACCTGAAGGGTAGGTACAGATAGCCTCCATAACGCTCTCGCCCGTAAACCTCCTCCGAGTATCGTCACTTCATGAATTCCACCTCCAGATACTGACTCGTCATGAGATCCACCTCCGGGTACCATCCAGTCCTCAAACACTCATCCTCTGTCAGCACTTCCTGTCATCTGCAACCAACACAACGAGGTGCGGGCATAGCCTGTACATGGGTGAGTATAACGATACTCAGTAGGGACCCTGAGACCCTCAAGGTCTCACTAAATCCAACAAGGATAACTAAAAAGAAATATATCAACAAATAACCTCCACTTAGGTATATGCCCATACATATACCAAAGTTATCAAGTTACCCATCTCAATCATGAGGAAACACTAAGATTATGAAATCAACGGATAACCACTCCCCAGGTATATTCCAATACATATACCTAAGTTATCAAGTGACCCATCTCAATCATTAGGTAACACAAAGATTATGAAATCAACGGTTAACCACTACCCAGGTATATGCCCATAAATATACCTAAGTTATCAAGTGACTCGTCTCAATCATGAGGTAAGCACAAAGATTACAGACTCAGCTCAAACCGAGATTTTCATTATCAAAACCATAACTGCTGAAGATCCCCGTCTCTGTCGAGTACATTGATCCCATCACGACTCCGAGGTACTGCTCACCAACCTAAGACTGCTGAGGTACTCCTCCTGTCGAGTACAGCCGGTCAGCCACCCAAACAAAGTAGTGCTTCCCACTGGGGTATCCCACCCAAACACAGAAGTGCACACCCCCTAATATCCTGCAGAGGTACTCTCCGGACGAGTACCGCGGGACTGCACCCAAACTCAGTAGTACTCTGTTCGCCATGGTTATTCACCCAAACAAAGTAGTTCTCCGTCCACTGGGCTAGTCGACTCACACCAAGTCGATTCGGTCAAACAGTCGTCAGGTCTCAGCCGGCTACACGGTCTCTGTGCTCTGCATGTTCGTCTCCAGGGGGAGGGGTCTGTTCCATGAGCTACTTTTCGATACTCTAAGTATCACAAAGTACCATGAAGAAGTATCTCAAAGAAGTGTCTCGTCATAGGGGTATCAACGCAACAGACGGCGCGTCAATCAGACGCCCGGTCTGTGAGTTATTAGCCTTTTCGTCCCAGGAGTCCGGTTGGTATCGTGTGTGAACCAACCCAGCTGTATCTCAACTGTACCCTGAACTCTCATAGGTATACTCATAGGGACCGTTTCTCAACGTGATCACCATCACCGCTTACGGTTCGTCAAATGGACATCCGGTCTGAAAGTTAACAGCTTTTTCGTTCCAGGGGCCCGGTTGGATTTTGGGTTCAATACAACCCGGCCACTATCCAACTGTGTCCCAAACTCATGAAACGTATGCCAAAAGTTCCATCTCATCAAGAGGAATCCAACATAGTTGACGACACATCAATCGGACATCCGGAGCTCAAGATATAAGCGTTTCTGCTCCGAGGGCCCGGTTGGTTTCGTATCTGAACCAACCCGGCCGAACCCAAAGTTCTCCCAAACCTTGATTGTAATATATCAAAACGACTGTCTCGATCCAAGCATCGCATCACAGCTGAAGGTGTGTCGATCAGAGGTACATAGCCCATGTTATGGGCAAAAGACCGAAAGAGGTCCGAAAGTGGGGGTTTTGGGCCCGGACCGACCCGGCCCGAGACCCCCTGGGTTGGCCCGAACCGGGTCGACCCGACCCGGGTCCGGCCCGCTTGGGCGCGGTCCGGCCCGGCTGGCGCGGCCCAGCCCAGCCTGGGCATGACCCGGCATGCTGGCGCACTGGCGGTCTGCCGGCCAGCTCAGTTACACTGAGCTGGGCGGTCAAGGGGGGGTGCGGCTGCCCCCCCTGCTAAATTAAACGCGGCCCCCCACGTGGGGGCCACTTCTGTTCGGCCAGCCAGGGGTTACGAACCCCAGGCTTCTCCCCTAACTGGCCAGACCGCTCCGGCCGGCCGGCTACTGCCGCCACGGGGCCGGCTGCTCCGGTCCCCCTGCTCCGACGCCGGCGGCCAGAAACCGGCCGCCGCTCCCTGCTCCGTCGTGGCATATGGTCGCTGCCTTGGTCCGACCAGCACGGCACGACTGCACCGCGCCCCTCCGTCACGGCCCCGCTCCGGTCGCGGCGCCTTCGGGGTGCTCCGGCGCAGTGCGCCAGCGCCGCGCATCCTTGCCACATGATCCCGCGTGGTGTCGTTGCACCGCGTCACATTCCTTCGAACCGCAACAACACAAAGATAAGGGAGGAGGGTCATCCATGTTTGTGCGGTCCGGCCCCCTCCCATTAATCGATAGCAAGAGGTCCAATTTGTAATGAGGAACGACAACGGAATAATTCACGTATAACAACAAAAATAAATCCCCTAAAATTTCCCCCATAAATAAATATTCCAAACCCGCAAAAGAAATCATTCGCAGATCAACTTGAGAATGACTTGATCTTATTTCTTTGTTTTAGAAGGGAAGAACCACATGAATATAAACTTACACAAATTTAACCCCTACCTCAAAAACGGTTGACGATCGATGAGCGTCGAAGAAATGGTGTCGTGAGGTAAAACTCCGTATGCGCTTGACGAAGATCATCCTAGGTGGAGCAGCGTCTCACACCGGCTATGGAGAGGAGAAGAAGGGCACAACGATCACTCCTTGTGGTGACGGTGTTCTTCGTCGGGGTCTTGACGTTCTTCGTGTTCTCCAACGAAGAAGATAAAGTTTCCTCTAGCTTTTGAGTATTCCCTCCCAAACCTTAACACCACAAAACTAACCCAATAATAAAATAAGCTCCACTTATTTTATTAAGTCATGCCAAGAGTTTAAAATTTAAAAACTCAATTCAATGAATCGAATTAAGGACATGGAACATTAAATTTAAGGGGTGTCAAAGGGGGGTTGGTGAGAGTTATGGAAGATGAGAGGTCACCCACTTAACGGGGGAGTTAGAAGAGGTTTATGGAATGTGAGGAGGTGGGTTTCGTATGGGCCCCACCTCACATTTAACCTCACTTAGGTAGTTAGGTTCACCCAACCACCATCCTTAGTATTTAACCACTTTAAAGAAATAAAATTAGTTGCACAATTTTATTTCTTGGAAGTCGTTATCCACAAAACTAAACAACTCATCCCAAGAAAACACAACTCTGGAAAAGGTCTTTTTAAGAAATTACCGGTGATGCGGTTTCATTGGTGCCCTCGGATTTTGATTCCGAGCACCAGTTCAAAAGTTAGAAAAAACTCGCTCGTTCGTTCACTGAACGCACCCGAGCTAAACTTCGGAAGTTTATTCTAGGCACACCGGGCCTCGGAATCAGGTGCCGTCAGAAACTAAGTTCTTGTAAAATTCCAAAGAAATTAAGAAAAAAAAATCCTTGAAATTTCTGCGTATTTACATGGAATCTTTTTTGATGTGTTTAAAGTATTAATTTTGAATAGTTAATATTTTGAAAAAGAAATCCATGCATAAAATATTTTATTAAATTATTTAAAAATAAAACAAATTATTGAACAAGAAAAATATTATTAGATTCCAGAAACAATTTATTAGTGTCCCTTTTTAGGCTTTTTTATGTCTTAAACCATATAAAAATATTATACTTAATTAATTTGAGTAATTCCTATGCTACCCATCACCTCAATTATAAAAAAGGCTCCCCCATTCACGTATTTTCATCACCCCAAGCCATATTGTTCGGCTTGAAACTAAAAAATCCCCTCCTCCTCATTCCTTCAAACATTCTCAAGCATCTGTTTTCACAAAAATACCACTTCTATGATCTATAAAGATGTTCTCAATGATGAAATTTCAAGAAGAAAGGTTCCTTTTTCTTCTCTTTTAATTTCTTTTTCAATTATACCTTTTCCAAACCACTTTTATATTGTATCATGAAAACTCCATTGTTAATTATATACTAGAGTGTTGTTGTGATTTTGGTATATGTTTCATAAAATCTTGTATCTTCTCTTTTTTTCTTAAATAAGGACATTTTCATCTATGGTGTGTTAATTCAATACCTTCGTGGATGATGACTTTTTTTTCTATTTACAAAAATCATGGAAAGGATAAATTCATATGTAATGGTTAAGAAGTAACTAAAAATATATTTAATCACATTTGGTTTATTATTTCATTTAAAAAAAAGACTGTAATAAATAGAATTTAGAAATCAAGAAAATAATGCACCTGGAACAGTTGAAATATGGGAATATTGTTAACAGATATGTGGAAAATGTTATAAGAAGATTATGTAAATTAGAAATATCACCTCAAAAAATTTTACTGGAAATTATTTTTAAAACACAATGGGGAAAATGTTATAGTAAATTTTAATTATAAGGACCATTCTATTATGGTCTGTGGAAAGACATTACCTGTAATCCTTATTGTTTTCCCGTAGTAGAGTTTGATGCCATTCTGGAAATGGATTGGATTTATATTAGTCATGATAAGATTGACTATAGAGCTAACAAAAAAAATTTCAAAAAGGGTTTCGGTTTGTATACATGAAATAACCCATAAAATTGATAACATATTAGGAAGATGAGAAACTATTGAAAGATGGAAATGAATGTTATTTTTCTCATATTCTAGAAAACAAGGGTATTGTTCCTATTAATTATGTTATAGTGGTAATTGAACAAATTAATGTTTTTCCTGATGATTTAATTATTTTTATTCTTTATTGGGATGTTTAATTCACAATTTTCATAGTTCCTGATGAAAATCCAATTTCAAAACCCCCATTTCGAATGGCTCAAATAGAACTTCTTGAATTGAAAACTCAGTTGCTAGATTTTCATAATAAAGGCTTCATTATTTCTACCACATCCCCATGGGGTTCTTTTATTTTTTTGTTAAAAATAAATATGGATCCATGAGGATTTTCATTGATTATGGAGCTTAGAATAACATTAATGTTAAAAACAAGTAATCTTTGCCTCATATATATGACTTCTTGATCAGCTTCAATGAGCTGATTATTTTTCAAGATTGACTTGAGATCTAGATGCCATCTGATGAACGTGAAGGAGGATGACACCCCAAAATCAGATTTATTTTTCATTTGTAATAAATATGAGTATTATGAGCTTGTTTTTATGCCATCTAGGTTAACTAATGCAAATATTGTTTTTATGAATATTTTAAATTGAATATTTCAGGAGTTCTTGGATAAGTTTTTATTTGTGTTTATTAATGAAATTATTGTATTTTATAAGAATAAAGAGTATCATTAAAACATCTAAGGGTTGTTTTGGATACCATAAAGGGAAATGAAAATGTTTGGACAATTAAGCAAGTGTGATTTTCAGTTGAAAAAAAATTATTTTCATGGGCACATTGTAAATAAGGATAGGATAACAGTTAGTCCTGCCAAAAAATAAGTGTATGATTAATGTCCAAGACCTAAAACTTTTGCAATGATTTATATTTTATTGTATTAGTAGGTTATTTATATTGGTTTTTTACAAAAAGTTCACTATTACCTATCCCTCTAACTAAGTTAACGTGAAATAGGGTTAAATTTATTTTGACAGAGGAATGTGTTTTTTTTTCAAGAACTGGTGAAGAGATTAGTGAATGCTCATATTTTGGCCTTTCCTTCATGAAATGGTGAGTCTTTCATCTACAATGATTCTTCATTGATGGGCTTGGTTGTGTTATGATTCAGAATGATCAGTTAATTGCTTATGCTTCAAGAAAACTAAAACCTCATAAGTTAAATTATCCAACATGATATTTAGAATTTGAAGCTATGGTTTTTTTATTTAAAAATTTATTGGCTTCATTTATATGAAGAAAAATTTCAAATATATACTAACCAAAAATTCCTAATGAATATATTGAATCAGGAGGAATTAAACATGAGGAAGAGAATATGGCTTTAACTAATAAAGGATTATGATTGGACGATCAATTACCATTCGAGAAAAGTAAATAAAGTGGAAGATTCATTGATTTGAAAACATCATGAATCATTAACCATGTTATGTTTTGAACATGATCCCTTAATTAATGATTTTATGATTCATTGATTAGAAGTTGTTGGTGGAGGAAATACCTTTGTTTTTTTCAGGTTTCAATACAGTCAACGTTATCATATAGAATTAAGCAAGTGAGGAATAAATAATTTCAACTACAGAAAAATGTATAATTGGTTAAAATGGGTAATTTTTCACAATTTAACCTTCATAAATATTGTGTTTTAAGATTTTATAAAAGGTTGTGTTTGCCTTGTGATTCATAGTTAAAGAAAGATTTGTTGTGTGAAGCTCATATTTCTCCATTTTCAGTTCATCCTTGAAGTTCTAAGATGTATAGAGACCTTAAAAAGTATTATTGGTTTAATGGAATGAAAAGAGATACTATATATTTTACCATGAAATGATTGAAATTTCGACAGGATAAAGAAGAGAGACAGTTACCGATGGGATTGTTCAGCCATTTCTAGTGCCAGAGTGGAAATAGGAGAATGTATAGATGGAATTTATGGTGGGACTACCTAATACTAAACAAGGTAACAAAGTGATTTTAGTTGTTGTTGATTGACTAATGAAATCTTCACATTTTCATTCAATTCGAGATATAATGTAATTGGATTTTCTTTCCCGATAGTACCTCAAAGAGATTGTATTGTTAAATTGAGTTCCTCTTTCCATGGTATCTAACAGGGATACCAGGTTCACTTCTATCTTTTGGATGGTCCTTTAGAAGTCATTAGGCATAGAATTAAATTTTAGTATACAATTTCATCCTCAATCATATGGCTAGTCAGGAAGAGCTATTCAGACGTTGGAGGACATTCTTTGAGTTTGTTCAAAGGACTACCATGTAATTTGGGTTCTACATCATTCTCTATTTTTTATTATTATAATAATTTATTTATCATACTAAATAGATGACCCCTTTTGAAGGATTTTATGGGAAGAAGTGTCAAATTTTAGCTTTTTTGGGATGATTTCAGGGAAAGGATGTTTATGGGACCAAAATCAGAAGAGGATGTGGCTCAAAAAGTAAAGATAATCCAGCAACACATGAGGACATCTCATAGCAGACCGAAAAGTTATACAGACAACATGATGAATAACTTTTAATTTGAGGTAATTGATCATGTTTTTCATAGAATATCACAACGAAAGAGTGGTTCACATTTTAGAATGAATGGAATGCTATATCCAAATCTCATTGGACCTTATAAAATCATGTATACGGTTTGACCAGTAACATACCGAGTAGATTTGCCTCTAATTCTATCTTAGGTATTTAATGTTTTTCATGTTTCAATGTTGATAAAATATGTGCCATATTCATCACATGTTTGGAGTCGAGAAGCAATTATATTGGAAGAGAACCTTTCTTAGGAAGAGAAAGTAATTTTGATTCATTATTGAATAGAACAGGTTTTGAGGAATATGTCAATCCACCTGGTAATGGTTTTTTGGAGAAACCACATGGTTTAAGAAGTAACAAGGGAAGCTAAAATTTCTATGATGTAAAGGTAACCACACTTGTTTAATAAGTAAATAAAATTGTGAGGGCACAATTTCTAGAAGGTTGGGATAATGTAACACCCCTAGGTTTTAAAATTAAATTGAAATGCATGAAACTGTGTTTTAATTATATTTTTATAACTATCCATTAAACATATTTTTTCCACTAATATGTTTTGAATTTAAAAAAATGGTAATCTACAATTGTAATCATTAAGTTATTTGGAGTCTAATGAAACCAAATTGATATGTGGTGAATAGTAACATTCCCTTATGAATAGTAATATGAATAGTAATATTACCCTAGAGAACAAAAATTTTTAATATTATTTTATATTCTAAAAGATTTAAGATTGTTACAAAAAGATTAATTTTTCATGGTGTTAACAATGAGTTTTAGATTTAAATTTTATATTTTTTAATAAATTATGATTTTATTTAAAAATTAAATTAATAATATTTAGAAAATTATTTTCAAAAACTGGAGTTCATTTTGGAATAATACACATCAAAAATGGTTAGAGAGAATTTTAAGGATTTTTATTAAATCAGTATAACTACTCATTCCAAATAAGAAAGTTTTTTAATTTCATTAAAGTGGATTTTGAAAGGATTTTTAAAGGAAAGTCCCTTAAAAATATAAATAGAGTGATAATTAATTCATTAGAATGGATAGGTGTATATAATGGAAATACAAAAAATAAAACATAATATAAACAATAATTCATCACAAAAATAATCTCAATAACACATAATGAATAAAGGAGAAGGATAACCCAAAAATGGAAATTGGGATTAAAATTCCCATACCTCAAGTTCGTCTTACACAAAACTAATTTGAACCACCTAAATAATGGATAAAAAATTGTTATTAATATCGTAAAGATACATATTCAGGTTTATAACTCCTTATATGATCTTCTTATAACAACACTTCACCCTTCAGTTATTAATATTTTTTTCCCTTTAGTGTTTCAGGTGCATTCATTAAAAAATTTCCATGGCCGGTTTGTATTCGATTTTCTAGTTGTATGAAAATGAAATTCCATAAGTGGAATGAAATGGTATTTTCAAGATTCCTTAAAATTAAATTATACCATTTTTCATTTTGAATTCTAATGTGAGGAAGATTTATTATATAAAACATAAATAATTTTTATTCAGATCATTTTAGTGGTTCTTTGATAATAATGAAATCATTTAGTATTTTTAATTATTACCATGTGTACAATATGATTACAGAAACATAAATAATATATGATACATAAAATATAATTTGTTTGAACAATAAAAATCGTTATAATGACTAGTCTTGAAAGAATTAAAAGAAATTGAAATCACATCATCCACAATGTCGTTAAATAGACACATCACTGATTGTGTTTTAATTTATGGAATAATTGGGGGAAGAGAAAAATTATAATAGTTAATCTAACATAAACATGATGAAATCCATAAAATTTAATATACTGCATCATTCATGCCTCTTGGATAATGGGATGTGAGGAAAGAAGAAGAATAAGAAAAAAATGAAAAGAAAAGAAAAAAAAAGATGATGTTTGCCTCTTGATCTCTTCTCCTTGAGATCCTTCTTAAGGCCCTTGGTTTTTTCCTTTTGGTCAGACCATCAGGTCTTGGAGTTGGGGAAGGATTGTAAGAGGATTATTTAGTAGAACATAGGAATGTATCTCTAATTGAGAGTGGTGGGAGGAAGATGGGGAAATGGGTGTTATTTATAGTGGAGGAGAGGAGGAGTTTTCCCTTATTTTAATCATTTTTTTATTATTTTTTTCACAAGAGAAAAAATAGTTATGATTCCAAGACCAAAAATAGTAATAAGTACATGTGATATAAGATTACTATGCTTACATTAGCAGAACATCATCCATTACTCCATAAATCATGTATTTAGCTTAATTATCAAATTATTGTATTTAACTATTCCTAAAAAATTCACGTATTTCATAAAACTAAAAAAATTCACCCCAACTATTTTTTAACATTTAGAATTCAAAAATTAACTCAATTTTTTAAAATAATATCATAAACATGATTACTTTCATTTTTAAATAAATTATGATTTACCTGAAAAATACAATTTTGAAATTAAAACTTCTTTTCTATCGCTTTGAAAAATTATATAAGGTCTTTTAAAATTATCCTATAATAATAAGTCATAAAGATACTTATTTAGGTATACATTTTATTAAAATAATTATTCATTAAAATTAATAAATTAATCATAAATTTTAAATTATATATATATGACTTACAAAAAATAACAACATTTCATCGATAATTTTTAAAATATTTATTTACTTATAATATGACATAATTATATCATATTGACACTTATAATATGGATAAATTTTATTTTCATATTTATTATTCATAAAGTTACATTACTATTCCTAATGTACAAGTTACTATTTATAATGTTACATTATCATTCGTAAGGGTCGTATTACAATTCATAATTGTACATTACTATTCTTAAGGGACAAGTGACTATTCATAAGGGCACATTTCTATCCTTAATATTTATTTTACTATTCATATGGGTATTTTCCTATTCATATGGGTAGGTTACTATTCACCAAAAATTAATTTTGTTCTATCAGACTATAAAAAACATATTGATCACAACCTTGAATGTTCATTTTTTCAAAATTCAAAACACTAAAGTGGGAAAATTAATTTTAATGGTTAGTGTACAAAGTACACATAGTATTTAGTAATTTATTTAAGAAAACAGTATTTCCTTTTAAAATCTCAGGGTGTTACATTATCCCCCCTAATTGAATTATGTCCTTGCAATTTGTTCATTATACTTGTAATTATGAATTTACATATTTTTAATTATGAAAAACTATTTTATTAAGTGTACATAATTAAATGGACGTTCAAAAGTAAGTAATATTGCTAAATTGTTTCTAAAATTGAAAAGACCAAATCTATAAAGTTATCTATATCATTCATACGATACCAAATGTAAGGAATTAAAGCCACACTTACAAATTCATTAATAAAACATGTTTTGTATTTTTTTTATAATAGATAACTGAAAAATATATAGTACATTATACAAATAATGACCTTTTCTGGTCTAGGTTTTGGAAAATTAGACAACAACATACATATTTTGAATTAGAGTTTTCAAAAATAATTATAATATTACTAATTGGATTCATCGGCGGCATCACATTAACAATCCATTGAACATCTATAGAATCCAGTGAAAAAATTAGAAAAAACATGGTATGATCAAAAAAAGCTCAGTAAGGTATATAAATATTGAAAACACATCACTCTAGTGGAAACATGAAACCCCTTTAAATACCCTTTTCATGAAAACTCATAAGAATTCATAGAAACATCATGTATTTTAGTTGGTAGATATTTACAATATCACCCTTTCAATCACCATTACACATGGAATAACAATTTGGTTAACTTTCATCTCTGAAGTAGCCAATGCGTTGGAGAGCTATAATGGGGCTCACCCGTCATATCTTGAGCTATAATGGGTTTAAGCCAATATATCATGCACTGTAATGGGATCAACCCAACATATCTTAAGCTATAATGGGATCAATTAAAAATATCCCGAGCTATAATGGACTCAAACCAACATAACAACATCCAAGAAACAAATCATGCATAAAAAAATTGATAACTCATTTGAATCCGTGAGAAACACACCTTAATGTTTTCCAAATTCTCTTTTTCATAAAATAAATCACTTTTAAAATTTTCAAATCAGGCACCTAATAATGAAATAATATTCATCAAAAAATACCATTTCAAAATATAATAGAAACATCATAGTAATAAAGCATCATTAAATCAGTAGAACCGCTCATGCCATATAAACAATATTTTTGAATTTTATTAAAGAGAATCATAAAAGGATTTTAAAAGTAAAGTACCATACAAATATAATTGGAGTGAAAATTAATAGAATTTAATGGATATGTGTATACACTATAAATACACATAATACAACATAATGTAAAAAATTAATTATCCAAATAATCTCAACAACACATAATAAATAAAAGAGAAGGTTAACTGAAAGAATGGAAACTAGGTTAGGAATTTCCTTAACTCAGGCCCATCTTACTTAAAATTCATTTGAACCTCATTTATAATGGTTAAAATAGTGTTATTAAAATCGTAAAAAACATATTCGTGTTTATAACACCTTATATGATCATTTTATTACAACACTTCACCCTTTAGTTATTAGTATTTTGTTCCATCTTTTGTTTCAGATGCATTTTATAAATTATTCCCATGGTCAGTTTGTATTTGATTTTCTTGTAGTATTGAAATGAAATACTAGAAGTGGAATGAAATGGTATTTTCATGTTTAATAAACCTTAAATTATAACCTTAATAATTTTTAATTCTGATATTAAGATGATTCATTAGATATAACATTAATGATGTTTGTTTAGATCAATTTTATGTTTCTTTGATAATAATGAACTCATTTTGTTTTATAAATTATAATCATGTGTAAAAAATTATTATAGAACCATAAATAAAATATAATGAATACATTATAATATGGTTAAACCATAAAAATGTTTTCATGCCTAGTCTTCAAATAATTAAAAGAAATTGAAATCACATCGTCCATGATGTTGGTAAATCGACACATCACGAACGGTGTTCTAATTTCTAGAATTAGTGGGCGAGGGGAAGAGGTATAATTGTGAATCTTCCATAAACATAATTACATCCAAAATATGTAATATACCAGGTCACTCATTCCTCTTGGATAATTAGTGGTTGTCACGAACCAGGCCGGGTCGTCATCCGACCCAACGCCCGACCCGGTCCGCGACCTGGCCCAAAGGACGTTCCCGATCCCTACAGGCTGGCAACTAGTGCCGGGCATCAAAACAAACCAGTTGGGAACAGTTTGGCCCATGACAAAGATCAATAGACATAAACTAAACAAGCAGATAAATAAAGGAAAATAGCTTGAACAACGTGGCAGCAGAAAAAGGAATAAACAAAAGACGCGACATACCTTAGGTGACCCCGTGGATCACCACGGTACGACAACCACACTCGCTCCCAAAAGCGATCCAAGACTGAAACCTGCAACTGAAAAGTAATGTAGGCGTGAGCACCGAGATGCTCAGTAGGAAATCCAAAAACAACCACATCCTATGCCTCCGCCTTTATTAAGAAATCCAACTATTCCAGTTTAAAAATAAGATATAATAAAATAGTGTTTATCCTTTTCAAATTCAAGTAACGAGTTTTCATTTTTAGGTAAAGTCTTTTACTCCCACTACATTTTCAAAATAGGTTTCAAGCATGCATTAACATTTCAAAATGGAAAGAAACCAGTTTGGATTAAAATATGATTTTCACAAACAAGGCATCAAGTATGAAACAGCTGAAAAGGAAGTTACATCGTTAGCAGCATGAAAAAAATGAGCACCATGGGTAATCCCTATAGGCAGCTAAAACAAGTGGGAACCTAAAGACCTCGTACCTCAGTGAAACTTGGCTTAGAAGACCACGACCCTCAGAAAACGTGGCATAGAAGGCCACAACCCTCAGAAATTCGTATGTTTAGTTAGTGTTGTCGCGTCAATCCTGCTAGACAAACCGGGACGAACCCCTGCAGTGTCATCTAGCGTACTAGTCCTGGTCACCCACCTAGATACCCAGGTTTTCCCATTGTGCTCTATTTCAAATAGTGGTGAGTTTTCTTTATCAAACAATCAAACAAGTATGTTACACTTTCTTTATCTAAAATTCATTCAACCTTTCACCACCGCACTCCCTACTTAAGTGCATTCCCCCTCTTTACATCACCCAATCACGCACAAGCCTTTACACTAGGAACATATATCACAAACCGCTCATAAACACTTGCATCACATTTTATTTTCAAATTTAGGGGAATGACTCAAAAGGGGTTTTCTATTTTCGCAAACCAAATCTTAAAGTGCCAAACGGGCCTCAATAGAGGTTTTTTTCTATTTCATAAAACATTATTAAAATGCCAAACAGGATTAATTACATAAAGGGAACACTTTTTAAAATCAACCGACCAAAAGGCCAAAAACCTTTGGAAATACACATTACCAATTCAAAACCACTTAAGAAATAAATTTTCCAAAAAAAGTCACTTAAGGCCAACGGCTTTGAAATACATTTCAATTTACCAATACAAGGCATAATAGTTTATAGAAACCGCAATCAGATTCCATAGCATGTATATCTATATATCATAGTGTGAAACATATTTTTAAAACAGTCAAGCAGTTATGAATTTCAAATTAAAAGCTTAGGCATAGGGGACCTACCTCAAACCTGTCGCTATCTGCCAATGGCTACTCGAACCGACACATGGAGCACACACGCACATGCATTTATACATATATATATATAAACACCCCTAGCTGCATTGCACATATTCCCCGCACCATGAGGGAATATGTACAATGAGGGCATATATATATATATTCCTTACCCCATGCATGTACGTGTAGTCGTTTCGGACAACCACAACATGAAATCATCGTAGCGAGGTCCAAGGCACTACACAAATAATTTAATAAGACAAATAAACACATAAGCAATCTACAAAACATTTCAGAAAAACACATCACATTAACACACCCAGATAAAACAAGATACAATGCACCAAAAGAGCCACAAAACACAATCTGCACCCCCCTTTACCACTTAACAAATCATTAAAACATTTTATGAACCAATTATAAATAACAAAAAGAAACTTTTTATCAAGAATTCACCCAAATCCAGATTCAACAACCAAGCGCACATTGAAACCACACCCAAAACACTAACTGCATCCTTTACACAGTTTGATAAAACAACAATACATTTTATAAAATAGTTATAAGAATATTGACATAGGTTTTTCAAATAAAACGCTCTTATACCATAATAATACACCGTCAAACAAAATAAACTCAATCTAAATTATTTCAGAAACTAGTATCCCACCAAACAAAATTATTTAAAGAACATCAGAAATTGATTAAACATGGAAACTAATTGATCGAACAGAATTCATATGCGGAGACACTTACCATCGGTGTCAAATCTTCGAATTCCGATGCGAAACTTTGACCGCGCGCCAAATGCATCACAAGCAACCACAATTAACCCTAAATTAAGAAATCCAACACACAAAAAAACAAGGAAATCCAACTCCAAAATAGGATAAACTCAAACCCTTGTTAGGAGGAAAAAAAGGGTACCGAAGGGTAGGAGGGGGTCCGAGAGTGAGGGAGGCGGTGGTTGCGGGAGGCGGCAGGGTACTGGAGATGGCAGGGGGGTTACGGGTCTCGGCGAGCGCGGTGGGCGGAACGGTGGTCGGAGGTGCGGCGTGGCCGGAGCGGGAGGACAGGATGGCGGCGGGCGAGCCTGGGGCGGAAGCTGGATGGAGGTCGGGACGACGAGGGGTGCGGGTCTCGGTGAACGCGAATGAAAGGGAGAGAAAGGGGGGCCGTCCGCGAGCGGGAGAGGGAGAGGGAGGGGGGCCGGCCGCGAGCGGGTAGGGTTAGGAGGGTTCAGGGGGGGTTCCGCGCGGGGAGGGGTGAGGCGCAAGAGGGAGAAGGGAGCAAAAAAAAGAGAGAGAGAAAAAAAGATAAAAGAAATGAAAAATAAATAATTAAATAAATAAATAAATATAAATGAAATGAAAAAAAAACATAAATTAACCTAATCCAAAAATAACCGTAATCTAATTAGTAAATTAAAGATTTTATAAGTGCAACAACAATTTTAATTTTAAAAGCCTGTGTAAAGAATTTACGAAAATAATAATGACAATCTTAATCTTAATAATATTATTATTATTAAAACAACACACAAAAATATATATATTTTTTTTTTGTTTTGCGACCACATTTCATTATTAATAACGAAATTAAAATATTAACTTAAATATTAATAATACTGATGATAAAACTAAAATGATAAAACCAACAAAAATGATAATATCGTTATTGATTGAGGTGAGACACTACACACGGTCGTGTGCGCGGTCGCGCCCCCGTATCAGATCTCAATTTCCTCAAAATACAACCAATTGTCACACCCCAGCTCCAAAAGTAAGACCGAAATTAATTAAAATATTAACTTAATTAATATTAATACTAATAATAAAGCTAAAATAATAAAACCAACCAAAATAATATCATCCGTAATAGAAGTTAAAAACCGCGCATGGTCGCGTGCGTGGTCGCGCGTCCGGTCGCGTGCACAGTCACACGCCCGGTCACTAGAGCAGTGCGCGCTCGGTTGCGTGCGCGGTCCCACGCCTAGTTGTGCGGCCATGTAAAAATAAATTTAATAAAATAGAACATTCTCTTATTAAGAATGGGTACCGACCAAAGTCGCGGGCAAGGTCGCGCACCCCAATAATGACATATTTAATTATAAAACATTGTCTAAATGTGATTGGGCACTACAGACAGTCGCACGTACGGGCACACACCCATATAAGATCCCAAATCCATTTTAAAATAGAACCGATTCAAACTGAAACTCAAAATAAAGACCCAAAAATATTTAAGTTAAAAAAATGCATTGGTCGGGGTGTGACAATTCTCCCCACCACAAAAAATTTCTGCCACCAGAAAGTCACCAAGCCAAACGAGGAACAAACTCGAGTTTGAAACTGAATGAGGACAAAAAAATCACAACTCGGCGTGACTTTTCACTCCGTCAGTCACACCCGACCAGCTCTGAGGGGAACTGAAAAGAAAAGAACCATCAGGAAACAAGGAGGGTTCTCCCCACCACAAGAACCCGACTAGCCCAACCGACATTGAGACTCTTAGAATGAGCTAACTCTGGAACTGTCAACTTGATCCAAGAGGAAACCGCCGCACAGACCAAACCTCAAAGAAGGAACGACAAGATCCGTGGTGAGTCTCCCCACCATTTAAGAACTGAGCAGCTTAAACCCACCAGTCTAGACCGACATGGGAGCTTCCAACCCAAAACAGAAACCACGGACACATGAGAAAACCCACAGAAGAATTCTACCAAAAGACAAACTTAACCATTACTCATCATTTCCACAAGAGGTGAGCATCTCCAAAACGAGCATGTACTAAAACAAAACAGGTAACACTTGAGGAGACGCAACTACCGGAATTACAAAAAGACGAGATCACCATGCCTTCTTACAACCACAGCGAGGTGATCAAAGAACAAAGACTACAATGAGGAAAAGAGACATTTACGCCTCTTACAGCAATATAGAACCTTCAAAGATGGGATGTATGCAACAGGGAAATTCAGACCGTACCCATTTAATCATTGGAGACAAAAATTAGACCAAGGTGCCCCACACCCGAATATTCTGGAATGCGTGGAAGGCTTCACTCCGAGACCTGTGGCTGGAGCTCTGATGTCTTGAAGCATCTACTGCCCCGCAGTCAGGAGCTGACATCCTTCTATCGAGACTCCTCCTGAAGAAGCCGCTAGCAGAACCTCTCTAAGTTCACCAAACAGCCACACCGACAGCAAGTCTTCAATGGATGACGATGATGCGACTTAAAGTACCCAAACCGGCCACACAAGAAGCGAACAAGATAGTGGCCTGACAAAAAGAAGATGGAATTGAAAAGAAACCTTGTCTGAGATGGGTTCCTCCGATTCGCTCTCGTCACCCAATAGGGAACCATCCCGAACACTAGAAATAAATGATCTTGGAACCCTGGACGAAGTCCCCACACAAGAGAAACATTAACTGATTCTGCGACATTATCCTTAAAAAAAATGGAACCAACTTCTTGAGATGCCCAACGTAGGCCTTCACTATTCGTTGGCATTGCTGGACACTCACGAGCCTTGTTACTTCCATCACTTTTTCTTCCACAAATATAAACCAACTAATGAGAGTGGTCCTAAACACCTTCCCAAACATACCATCATTCAACGACGCTGGGATTATCTCTTCCACCAATCCCAAGATGCACCTTCAAACGGACTTGAACCAACACAGACTCTCTTAGCATTAGGAGTTCCCAATAACCTGAAAACACCAACGACTTCACCATGCCAGTTTGTTACCTTCAATAGATCACGATCACTATAAAAGATGGACATCAACCGAAAATAATTCAATTCCACCACTCTGCTAAGAGTCTAGGTAGAACCAAAAACTAGAAGTGACTCACTAGAACCTTCTGGGACGTTTCTGGGTGGCATACTCAAAAACAAGGGGCACAAATCCGAATCAAAACTCATCATAAATCAAAATTTCACACCTCAATCACAAACAAAATCTCAAACTCAAATCACTATTCCAACCACAATACAGTACGTCAAAACTAAGAACTCACAAAAAGGAATACCCAACACGAAAAGAGAACGCTAAACAATTTCTCACTCACTTTTCTAAACATTTGAAAAACCCTTTTTGAAAACCATCTTTCAGCAAACAAAACAACTTAAATATCCACCATTGTTATCCATTGAAGTCTCACACATACCTATCCATGTGCTAGCTCAAGCACCCATCCACCCACATCACCAACTTCCCCACTTAACACGTGCGCACCTCAATGTATGTGATCACTCATAGAGATACCAAGGGTCAATCCAAGACACTTCTCATTTTCAAAACATATCATCCAGCATAAAGCACAAATTTCCAACCAATTTGAAAAAGTAACTTATCATCAAAGCAATAAATTTCCAATTTCCAAAACATTTTCCAAATTCACATTCCAAAAAGTGTTATTGAGATTCCAAAACAACTTCCAAAACACCTCCCATTTTCCCTTTTGAAACCACACATTTGTTAAAAGAAAACAATTTCCATTTCAAAACCACTTTTCCACTCTAACACCACATTCCCATTTGAAACCACCTTCACAAAAATCCATTTTCATTTTTGAGATCTACTCACACCAACCAAAACGATGGTTAAACATAACTCACATTAAAACATCCAAAAATAAGGGACTAGTGGTTACACCAACCCGGTAACATGGCTTAGCAGGCCATTCTCCAAGCGAGCATCAACCACAAGAAGCATCTTGAATCATGCACTTGGGCCGTACATGGGTCGCTACTCCAAGAAGGCTCGTCACGTAACATCGGATCACATCCCTTGTCATCCCTCATCCGCATATACCAATCCAAAGAAGAAAATTCAAATCCCGAACTACCCCTGGAAACTCGAGTCTCGGGATGGGCAAGGGTTCATAACGTCCTTCCCGCACCTACCTCTCGAGTCCCAACACACCTAATCACCAAGCTACTCGACACCCCAAATAACAAGGGCTCCTCTGATACCATTTTCTCACGAACCAGGCTGGGTCGTCATCCGACCCAACGCCCAAACCGGTCCGCAACATAGCCTGAAGGGCGTTCCCGATCCCCACGGGCTGGAAACTAGTGCCGGGCATCAAAACAAACCAGTTGGGAACGGTTTGGCCCATGAAAAAGATAAATAGACATAAACTAAACAAGCAGGTAAATAAAGGAAAATAGCTTGAACAACGTGGCAGCAAAAAAAGGAATAAACAAAAGACGTGACATACCTTAGGTGACCCCGTGGATCACCATGGTACGACAACCACACTCGCTCCCAAAAGCGATCCAAGACTGAAACTTGCAACTGAAAAGTAATGTAGGCGTGAGCAACGAGATGCTCAGTAGGAAAGCCAAAAAAACCACATCCTATGCCTCCACCTTTATTAAGAAATCCAACTATTCGTGTTTGAAAATAATATATAATAAAATAGTGTTTCTCCTTTTCAAATTCAAGTAACGAGTTTGCATTTTTAGGTAAAGTCTTTTACTCCAACTACGTTTTCAAAATAGGTTTCAAGCATGAATTAACATTTCAAAATGGAAAGAAACCAGTTTGGATTAAAATATGATTTTCACAAACAAGGCATCAAGTATGAAACAACTGAAAAGGAAGTTACATCGTTAGCAGCATGACAAAAATGAGCACCATGGATAATCCCTACAGGCAGCTAAAACAAGTGGGAACTTAAAGACCTCGTACCTCAGTGAAACGTGGCTTAGAAGACCACAACCCTCAGAAAACGTGGCTTAGAAGGCCACGACCCTCATAAATTCATATGTTTAGTTAGTGTTATCGCGTCAATCCTGCTAGACAAACCGGGACGAACCCCTGTCGTGTCATCTAGCGTACTAGTCCTGGTCACCCACCTAGATACCCAGGTTTTCCCATTATGCTCTATTTCATATGGTGGTGAGTTTTCTTTATCAAACAATCAAACAAGTATGTTACACTTTCTTTATCTAAAATTCATTCAACCTTTCACCACCGCACTCCCTACTTAAGTGCATTCCGCCTCTTTACATCACCCAATCATGCACAAGCCTTTACACTAGGCACATATATCACAAACCGCTCATAAACACTTGCATCACATTTTATTTTCAAATTTAGGGGAATGACTCAAAAGGGGTTTTCTATTTTCGCAAACCAAATCTTAAAGTGCCAAACGGGCCTCAATAGAGGTTTTTTTCTATTTCATAAAACATTCTTAAAATGCCAAATAGGCTTAATTACATAAAGGGAACACTTTTTAAAATCAACCGACCAAAAGGCCAAACACCTTTGGAAATACACATTACCAATTCAAAACCACTTAAGAAATAAATTTCCCAAAAAAAGTCACTTAAGACCAACGTCTTTGAAATACATTTCAATTTACCAATACAAGGCATAATAGTTTCTAGCAACCGCAATCAGATTCCATAGCATTTATATTTATATAACATAGTGTGAAACATATTTTTAAAACAGTCAAGCAGTTATGAATTTCAAATTAAAAGCTTAGGCATAGGGGACCTACCTCAAACCTGTCGCTATATGCCAATGGCTACTCGAACCGACACATGGAGCACACACGCACATTCATTTATACATATATATATATACACCCCTAGCTGCATTTCACATATTCCCCATGACATGAGGGAATATGTATAATGAGGGCATATATATATATATTCCTTACCCCATGCATGTACGTGTAGGCGTTTCGGGCAACCGCAACTTGAAATCATCGTAGCAGGGTCCAACGCACTACAAAAATAATTTAATAATACAAATAAACACATAAGAAATCTACAAAACATTTCAGAAAAACACATCACATTAACACACCCAGATAAAACAAGATACAATGCACCAAAAGAGCCCCAAAACACAATATGCACCCCCCTTTACCACTTAACAAATCATTAAAACATTTTATGAACCAATTATAAATAACAAAAAGAAACTTTTTATCAAGAATGAACCCAAAGCCAGCTTCAACAACCAAGCGCACATTGAAACCACACCCAAAACACTAACTGCATCCTTTACACAGTTTGATAAAACAACAATACATTTTATAAAATAGTTATAAGAATATTGACAAAGGTTTTTCAAATAAAACACTCTTATACCATAATAACACACCGCCAAACAAAATAAACTCAATCTAAATTATTTCAAAAACTAGTATCCCACCAAACAAAATTATTTAAAGAACATCAAAAATTGATTAAACATGGAAACTAATTGATCGAACAAAATTCATATGCGGAGACACTTACCATCGGTGTCAAATCTTCGAATTCCAATGCGAAACTTTGATCGCGTCCCAAATGCATCACAAGAAACCACAATTAACCCTAAATTAAGAAATCAAACACAAAAAAAACAAGGAAATCAAACTCTAAAATAGGATAAACTCAAACCCTTGATAGGTGGGAAAAAAATCGTACCGAAGGGTAGGAGGGGGTCCGAGAGTGAGGGAGGCGGTGGTTGCGGGAGGCGGCAGGGGACTGGAGACGGTAGGGGGGTTGCGGGTCTCAGCGAGCGCAGAGGGAGGAACGGTGGCCAGAGGTGCGGCGTGGCCGGAGCGAGAGGACGGGATGGCGGCGTGCGAGCCTGGGGTGGAAGCTGGATGGAGGTCGGGACGACGGGGGGTGCGGATCTCGGTGAACGCGAATGAAAGGGGAGAAAGGGGGGGCCGGCCGCGAGCGGGAGAGGGAGAGGGAGGGGGCCGACCACGAGCGGGAGAGGGAGAGGGAGGGGGGCCGACCGCGAGCGGGAGAGGGAGAGGGTGGAGGGCCGGCCGTGAGTGGGTAGGGTTAGGAGGGTTTAGGGGGGGTTCTGCGCGGGGAGGGGTGAGGCGCAAGAGGGATAAGGGAGCAAAAAAAGAGAGAGAGAAAAAAAAGATAAAAGAAATGAAAAACAAATAATTAAATAAATAAATAAATAAAAATGAAATGAAAAAAAAACATAAATTAACCTAATCCAAAAATAACCGTAATCAAATTAGTAAATTAAAGATTTTATAAGTGCAACAACAATTTTAACTTTAAAAGCCTATGTAAAGAATTTAAGAAAATAATAATGACAATCTTAATCTTAATATTATTATTATTATTAAAACAACACACAAAAATATATATATATATATATATATATATATTTTTTGTTTTGTGACCACATTTCATTATTAATAACGAAATTAAAATATTAACATAAATATTAATAATACTGATGATAAAACTAAAATGATAAAACCAACAAAAATGATAATATCGTTATTGATTGAGGTGAGACACCACACACGGTCGTGTGCGCGGTCGCGCGCCCGTATCAGATCTCAATTTCTTCAAAATACAACCAATTGTCACACCCCAGCTCCAAAAGTAAGACCCAAATTAATTAAAATAGTAACTTAATTAATATTAATACTAATAATAACGATAAAATAATAAAACCAACCAAAATAATATCATTCTTAATTGAAGTTAAACACTGCGCATGGTCGTGTGCGCGGTCGTGCATCCGGTCGCGTGCACAGTCACACGCCCGGTCACTAGAGCAGTGCGCGCTCGGTTGCGTGCGCGGTCGCACGCCTAGTTGCGCGGCCATGTAAAAATAAATTTAATAAAATAGAACATTCTCTTATTAAGAATGGGTACCGACCACAGTCGCGAGCATGGTCGCTCACCCCAATAATGACATATTTAATTATAAAACATTTTCTAAATGTGATTGGGACCTACAGACAGTCGCGCGTATGGGCACACAACCATATAAGATCGCAAATCCATTTTAAAATAGAACCGATTCAGACTGCCACTCAAAATAAAGACCCAAAAATATTTAAGTTAAAAAAATGCATTGGTCGGGGTGTGACAGTGGTGATGAAAGAAAAAGAATAGTAATGAAAATGAAAAGAATGAAAAAAAAAGAAGATGTTTACCTCTTGATCTGTTCTAATTGAGATCCTTCATAAGGCCCTTGGTTTTGGAAATTTGGTAATACAATCTGGTCTCAGTTGTGGGTACATATCTTGAAAGGAGTATATTTTAGAACATAAGAAAGGATCAAGGTTTTAGAGGTTTGGGATGAAGACGAGGAAATGGGTGGTATTTATAGTGGATGAGAGGAGGACTTTTCCCTTATTTTAATCACTATTTTATTATTTTTCAAAAAGACAAGAAAGAGTTATTATTCCAATACAAAAAATAGTAATAAGTGCACGTGAGTTTGATATAATTGTGCTTACATAACAAAACATCATCCATGACTCCATAAATCATGAATTTAGCTTAAGATTTAAATTATTGTATTTCAATATTCCTAAAAAAATTCATGTATTTCATAAAATTAAAAAAAATTACCCCAACAATTTTTCAAAGTTAAGAATTAAAAAATGAACTCCATTGTTCAATATAATTTTCTAAACATTATTAATTTTATTTTTAAATAAATCATAATTCACATGAGAAATACAATTTTAAAATTAAAACTGCTTTTCTAACACATTGAAAAATTAATTAAGGTTTCTAAAATTTATCTTTTAATCATAAGTCATAAATATAATTATTTATGAAATCATTTTACGAAAATAAATTTTAATTTGAATTAATAAATTAATCATAAAATTTTAATTAAATATATATGACTTACAAAAAATACGAACACATAATCAATAATTTTTAAAATATTTATTTAACTTATATTATGACCTAATTATATCATATTGACACTTATAATATGGATAAATTTTATTTATAATTTCATTGGTGAATTTTCTATTCATAAGGTTTCATTACTATTCATAAGGTTCAAGTTATTATTTATTGGGGTACATTACTATTCGTAAGGGTCATTTTACTATTCATAGGGCACATTACTATTTTTAAGTGTCATGTTACTATTTATAGGGGTACATTACTAATCCTAAGGGTCGTGTTACTTTTCATAACGGTATGTTATTATTTATAAGGGTAGGTTACTATTCACTAAAAAATATGGTGGTTCGATCAGACTCCAAAAACCTGATTGATCGCAACCACAAATGTCTGTTTTTCAAAATTCAAAACATAGGAATAGGAAAATTATGATTAATGGTTAGTTTATAAAGGAAAAATAGAATTTATTAACTTATTTAAGCACATAGGGTTTTCTTTTTAAAATCTTGTGATGTTACATTATACCCCCCCCCCCCTAAATGAATTGTGCCCTCGCCATTCTATCATTACACTTATAATTCTAAAATTACACATTTTTAATTATGAAAAACTATTTTTATGTGTACTTAATTAAATTAATGTTCAAAAGTTAATAATATTGATAAAATTTTTCTAAAAAATGACAACGCATAATCTACAAAGTTATCCAAAATATTCCTCTAATACCAAGTATATGAACCTAAACCTGCAATTCTTGATTCAGTAATAAAACAAGTTGTGTATTTTTGTGCATAATAGATAATGAAAAAATACACAGCACATTATACAAATGAGGACCTTTTCTGGTCTAGGTTCTGGAGAATTAGAAAAAAACTTACATATATAGAATCAGAGTTTACAAAAATAAATACAATATAAATAATTGGATTCATCTGTAGTAGCCCCTTAACTATCCTCTGAACATCAATGTAATCCTATGAAAAACATTTCAAAAACATTTTATGAGCACAAAAAGATCTGTAGGGTACATAAAATAATGAAAAACCATTATTCCAGTGAAAACATGAAAACCCATTAAAACCCCTTTTCTTGAAAACGCATAAGCATGCATAAAAACATCATTTAGTTGTCATGGGAAATATTTTCCATATCACTCTTACAATCACCCTTACACAAAGAATAAACATTTGGTTAACATCCATCATCAGAGTACCCAATGAATTAGAGAATTATAATGGGGCTCACCTGTTATATCTAGAGTTATAATGGGCTCTACCCAACATATCAAGAGATATAATGGGATCACCCCAACATATCTTGATCTATAATGGGATCAATCCAACATATCTTGATTTATAATGGTCTCAAAATAAAATAACTTTGTCCAAGTAACATATCATTAATAAAATAATTGATAACTCATTTGAACCCTTGAGCAACGCAAATTAATGTTTTCAAAATTCCCTTTTACATAATTTTTTTTAAAATATAAAAACCGTACACATAATAATGAATTCATATTCATAAAAAAATACCATGTCAGCATATAATGGAAACTTCATAGTAATAAAGAATCATAAAATCAGTGGAACTACTCATTCCATATAAACAATCATTATGAATTTCATTAAAGAAACTTTTAAAAGGATTTTAAAAGGAAAGTCCCTTAAAAATATAATGGGAATGAGAATTATCAGAATGGAATGGATATTTTTAGACACTATAAATACAAATTATACTCCATAATATAAACAAAATTCATTTCACAAATAATCTCAATACCACTTAATGAATACAAGATAATATTAACCAAAATAATGGAAATTATTTTAAGAGTTCCCTTACCTCATGTTTTTCATACATAAAACATGTTTAAACCTCCTTTATAATGGTTAAAAGAGTTATATTAATATATTATAGAAACATATTCATGCATAATAAGTACACCATCATCATTTAGTGTGTTTTATTTTAAGGTTTACTTTTATAGTTTTATGTGCGATACGTAAATAGTTATTGCTAATGAATTTTATAATGTGTAAAGTGTAATTTAGTATTTCAATGCGAAGAAAAATGAATAGTTTTTTTATTTAAACTATAAGAATTATAAAATGATCTAAATTGTAGTTAAAACTTTTTTTATAAGAAAATTTCAACCATTATTTTGTTTTGATTTGGATTTTGGATATTTTGGACCCACCCAGATAAAATTAGTCCCATTATACTATTTTATTAAAAAACTGAAAACTTTTTCACACTTTAACTTTCAAATTGTTTAATATTTTAATGAATGCTTAACCAAAATAGTATTTGAAACATAAATTATATTTTGAAAGACAATGAATTTATATTTCTCATATAAATTTTTCTTTAATTTTTAGGTAATAATTAAGGACATTAATTTCTTGATCATTATTGATGCTGTAAATATTTAATTAAATATTAAATAAAATTAGTGATATTAAAAATAGTAAAATAAATATAATTTGATATTTCTATGTCATTTAACTATTTAAAATGGTAAATATAATATTTATAAGATATAATAAAATATTTAATTGGAATTGTAACCTTTTTTGATGTGTTTAAGGTGTTAATTGGAAGAGTTTATATTTTGACAAAAAAATTCCATGCATAAAATATTTTATTAAATTATTTAAAAATAAAAAAATTATTGAACAAGAAAAAGATTATTATATTCCAGCAACAATTTATTATTGTTTCTTTTTAGGGTTTTTTGATATCATAAACCATATATAAAATATTATACTTAATTAATTTGAGTAATTCCTATTTTACCCATCACCTCAATTATAAAAAGAGGCTCCCTCATTCATGTATTTTCATCACCCCAAGCCATATTGTTCGGCTTGAAACTAAAAAATTCCTGCCTCCTCATCCCTTTCAACATTCTCGAGCTCCTGGTCTCATAAAAAGACAACTTCTAAGATCTATAAAGATGCCCTCAATGAGGAACTTTCAAGAAGTAAGGTTCCTTTTTCTTCTATTTTAATTTCATTTTCAATTATACCTTTTCCACGCCACTTTTATAGGGTATCATCAAAAATCCATTGTTAATTATATAATAGATTTTTTTTGTGTTTTAGTTATATGTATCATAAAATATTTCAACTTCTCCTTTTATCTTAAATAAGTACATTTTCATCTATGGTGCGTTAATTCACTACCTTCGTGGATGATGATTTTTTGTTTCCTATTTACCAAAATCATGGAAAGGTTAAATTCATATGTAATGGTTAAGAATGAACTAAAAATATATTTAATCACATTTGATTTATTATTTCATTTTAAAAAAGAAGACTCTAATAAATCGAATTTAAAAATCATGAAAAGAATACACCCGGAACAATTGAAATAATAGAATATCGTTAACAAATAGGTGGAAAATTTTATAAGTAGATTATGTAAATTAGAAATATCACCTCAAAAAAATTTACTGGAAATTATTTTTAAAACACAATGTGGAAAATATTATAGTAAATTTGAATTGTAAGAACCATTTTATTATAGTCTGTGGAAAGACATTACCTGTAATCCTTATTGTTTTTACCTTAGTAGTGTTTGATGTCATTCTAGAAATGGATTGGATTTATGTTTTTCATGATAAGACTGACTATAGAGCTAAAGAAATTGTTTTTCAGAAAGGTTTTTGGTTTGTATATATAAAAAACCCATAAAATTGATAACATATCCGGAAGCTAAGAAACTATTGAAAGATGGAAATGAAAGTTATTTTTCTCATATTCAGGAAAACAAGGGGATTGTTCATATTAATTATGTTATAGTGGTAATTGAACAAATTAATGTTTTTCCTGATGAGTTACATTCTGTTATTCTTTATTGGGAAGTTTAATTCACAATTATCGTAGTTCGTGATGCAAATCCAATTTCAAAACCCCCATATCGAATGGCTCAAATGGAACTTCTTGAATTGAAAATTGAGTTGCACGATTTTCATAATAAAGGCTTCATTCTTTCTAGCACGTCACCATGGAGTGATATTATTTTTTTGTTAAAAATAAAGATAGATCCATGAGGCTTTTCATTGATTATGGAGCTTAGAATAACATTAATGTTAAAAACAAGTATTATTTGCCTCATGTTGATGACATGTTGATTAGCTTCAATGAGATGATTATTTTTCTTGGTTGACTTGAAATCTAGATTCCATCTAATGAACGTGAAGGAGGATGATATCCCAAAATCTGGTTTTTTTGTAATAAATATATGCATTATGAGCTTGTTGTTATTCCATCTAGGTTAACTAATGATCATATTGTATTTAAGGTTCTTTTGAATAGAATATTTCATGAGATATTGGATAAGTTTTTATTTGTGTTTATTGATTAAATTATTGTGTTTTCTAAGAATAAAGAGGATCATGAAAAACATATAAGGGTTGTTTTGTAAACTGTAAAAGGAAAAGAAAATGTATGGAATGTTAAGAAAGTGTGATTTGCAGTTGAAAAAAAATTATTTTCTTGGGAACATTGTAAATAAGGATGGGATAACAGTTAATCCTTCAAAAAAATAAGTGGTTGATTAATGTCCAAGGCATAAAAATATTGCAATTATATATATTTTATTGGATTAATAGGTTATTAATAATGGTTTGTTGAAAAATTTTCACGGTTACCCATCCCTCTAACTATGTTAACGTGAAATAGGGTTAAATTTATTTTTACAGAGGAATGTGATTTTTTTTCAAGAACTGATGAAGAGATTGGTGAATGCTCATGTTTTGGCCTTGCCTTCCTGAAATGGTGAGTTTTTCATCTACAATGATTCTTCATTGAAGGGACTTGGTTTTTGTTTAGATTCAGAATGATTAGTAAATTGCTTATGAATTATGAAAACTAAAACTTCTTGAGTTAAATTATCCAACAAGAGATTTATAATAGGAAGTTGTTATTTTTTTATTTGAAAATTTACTGGCATCATTTATACAAAGACAAATTTCAGATATATACTGACCAAAAATGCCTAAAGAATATATTCACTCAGGAGGAATTAAACATGAGGAAGAAAAGATGGCTTTAACTGATAAAGGATTATGATTGAACGATCAATTACCATTCGAGAAAATTAAATATAGTGGATGATTCCTTGATTATAAACATCATGAATCATTAACCATGTTATGTTTTGAACATGATCCCTTAATTAATGATTTGATGAATTATGGATTAGAAGTTCTTGGTGGAGGAAATACCTCTGTCTTTTTTTTCAGGTTTCAATGCAGTCAATGTTATCAGACATAATTAAGCTAGTGAAGAAGAAATAATTTCAGCTACATAAAAAGGTATAATTGGTTAAAATGGGTAATTTTTCACAATTTAACCTTGATAAATATTGCATTTTAAGATTTTATAAAAGGTTGTGTATGCCTTGTGATTCGTAGTTGAAGAAATATTTGTTGGGTGAAGCTCATAGTTCTCCATTTTCAGTTCATCCTCGAAGTACTAAGATGTATAGAGAGTATTAAAAGTATTATTGGTTTGATGGAATGAAAAGAGATACTGTATATTTTACCATGAAATGATTAAAATTTCAACAGGCTAAAGAAGGGAGACAGTTAAATATGGGATTATTCATCCATTTGTAGTGCCAGATTGGAAATAAGAGAACGTATCGATGGAATTTATGGTGGGACTGCCTAATACTTATCAAGGAAACAAATTGATTTTAGTTTTTGTTGATCGACTAATAAAATCTGCACATTTTCATTCAATTTGAGATAAAATGTATTTGGATTTTCTTTCCAGATAGTACCTCAAAGAGATTCTCAAGTAAAATGGAGTTCCTCTTTCCATTGTATCTAACAAGGATTCCAGGTTCACTTTTATCTTTTGGATGGTCCTTTAGAAGTCATTTGGCATAGAATTATATTTTAGTATACACTTTCATCCTCAATCATATGGCTAGTCAGGATGAGCTATTCAGACTTCGGAGGATATTTGTCAAGCTTGTTCAAAGGACTACCATGAAATTTGGGATCTATATCTTTATTTATTTGAGTTTTATTATAATAATTTTTTTATTATACTAAACTGATGAACCCTTTTGAGGAATTGTATGGGAATTAGTGTCAAATTTTAGCTTCCTTGGGATGAAGTTAGGGAAAGTATGTTTATGGGACCAAAATCAGAAGAGGATGTGGCTCAGAATGTAAAGATAATCCAACAACACATGAGGACAGTTCATAGCAGATAGAAAAATTATACAGACAACAGGATGAATGACTTTTCATCTGAGGTAGGTGATCATGTTTTTCCGAGAATCTCACAATGGAAGAGTGGTACGCATTTTCGTAAGAATAGAAAGCTATGTCTACTGTTCATAGGACCTTATGAAATCGCGGAGATGGTTAGACCAGTAACCTACCGATTATATTTTCCTCTAATTTTATCTTTGGTATTTAATGTTTTTCATTTTTCAATGTTGAGAAAATATGTTCCAAATTCATATCATGTTTTGAGCCAAGAAGTAGTTCTATTGGAAGAGAACCTTTCTTAGGAAGAGAAACTAATTCTGATTCTTTATTGAATGGAACAACTGTTGAGGAATAAGTAAATCCACCCGGTAATGGTTTTTTGGAGAAACCACATGCTTTAAAATGTAACATTGGAATCTAAAATTTCTATGAGGGAAAGGTACCATCACTTGTTTAATAAGTAAATATAATTGCGAGGGTGCAATTTCTTGAAGGTTGAGATAATGTAACACCCCTAGGTTTTAAAATTAAATTGAAATGCATGAAACTGTGTTTTAATTATATTTTTATAACTATCCATTAAACATAATTTTTCCACTTATATGTTTTCAATTTCAAAAAATAATCATCTACAATTGTAATCATTAATTTATTTCGAGTCTAATGGAACCAACTTTATATGTGGTGAATAGTAACATTCCCTTATAAATAGTAATATGAATAGTAATATTTCCCTAGAGAATAGAAAATTTTAATATTATTTTATATTCTAAAGGAATTAAGATAGTTTCAACATTATTAATTTTTCGAGGTGTTAATAATGAGTTTTAGATTTAAAATTTTTATTTCTTAATAAATTATGATTTTATCTAAAAATTAAATTAATAATATTTAGAAAATTATTTTCCCAAACTGGAGTTCATTTTCGAATAATAATCATCAAAAATGGTAAGGGTGAATTTTAAGGATTTTTATGAAATCAGTAAAACTACTCATGCCAAATAAGAAAGATTTTTTAATTTCATTAAAGTGTCTTTTGAAAGGATTTTAAAAGGAAAGTCCCTTAAAAATATAATTAGAGTGAGAATTAATGGATTAGAATGGATAGGTGTATGCAAGGGAAATAAAAAATACAACATAATATAAACAAGAATTCACCCCAAAAATAATCTCAATAAAACATAGTGAATAAAGGAGAAGGTTAACCCAAAGAATGGAAATTAGGATAAAAATTCCCTTACCTCAGGTTCGTCTTACAAGAAAACTAATTTGAACCACATAAATAATGGTTAAAAATGTTTTATTAATATCGTAGATTAACATATTCAGGTTTATAACTCCTTATATGATCTTTTTATTACAACACATCACCCTTCAGTTATTACTCTTTTATTCCTTTTAGTGTTTCAGGTGCATTCATTACAAAAATTTCATGGCTGGTTTGTAATTGATTTTCTAGTTGTATTGAAATGAAAATCCATAAGTGGAATGATAGTGTTTTAATTTATAGAATAAGTGGGAGAAGTGAGATAACATAATAGTGAAGTGAGATAACATAATAGTGAATATAATATAAACATTATGAAATCTAGAATATTTAATATACTGGATCATTCTTGCCTCTTGGATAATGGGAGGTGGGAAAAGAAGAAGAATAAGAAAAAAAATGAAAAGAAATGAAAAAAATAAAAGATGATGTTTACCTCTTGATCTCTTCTCCTTAAGATCCTTCTTAAGGCCCTTGGTTTTTTCTATTTTGTAAGACCATTAGGTCTTGGAGGCGGGGAAGGATTGTAAGATGAGTATTTGGTAGAACATAGGAATGTATCTGGAATTGAGAGTGGTGGGAGGAATATGGGGAAATGGGTGTTATTTATAGTTGAGGAGAGGAGGAGTTTTCCCTTATTTTAATCATTATTTTATTATTTTTCCACAAGTCAAAAAAAAGTTATGATTATGAGAACAAAAATAGTAATAAGTACATGTGATGTAATATAAGTGTGCTTACATCATCAAAACATCATCCATTACTCCATAAATTATTTATTTAGCTTAATTTTCAAATTATTGAATTTTACTATTCCTAAAACATTCACGTATTTCATAAAATTAGAAAAAAATTCACCCCAGCCATTTTTTAACATGTAGAATTCAAAAATGAACTCCATTTTTTTAAAATAATATCATAAACATGATTAATTTAATTTTTTAGTATATTATAATATACATGAAAAATACAATTTTAAAATTAAAACTGCTTTTCTATCACTTTGATAAATTATATAAGGACTTTTAAAATTATCTTATAATAATAATTAACAAATATAAGTATTTAAGTATACATTTTATTAAAATAAATATTCATTTGAATTAATAAATTAATTTTAAATTTTTAATTATATATATGACTTACAAAAAATAACAACATTTCATCAATAATTTTTAAAATATTTATTTACTTATAATATGACATAATTATATCATATTGAAAATTATAATATGGATAAATTTTATATATAATTTTATTTTCATATTTATTACTCATAAGGTTACATTACTATTCCTAATGTACAAGTTACTATTCATAATGGTACATTATCATTCGTAAGGGTCATATTACTATTCATAAAGGTACATTGCTAATCTTAAGGGGAAAGTGACTATTCATAAGGGTACATTTCTATCCTTAAGGATTACTTTACTATTCATAAGGGTATGTTACTGTTCATATGGATAGGTTACTATTCACCAAAAATTAATTTTGTTCAATCAGACTCTAAAAAACTTATTGATCTCAACCTTGAATGTTCATTTTTTTTCAAAATTCAAAACACTGAAGTGGGAAAATTAATTTTAATGGTTAGTTTATAAATTACACATAGTATTTAGTAATTTATTTTATAAAATAGTATTTCATTTTAAAATCTCGGGATGTTACATTATCCCCCACCCCCCTTAATTGAATTATGCCCTCACAATTTGTTCATAATACTTATAATTATGAATTTAAATATTATTAATTATGAAAAACTATTTTAATAAGTGTATATAATTAAATGGACGTTCAAAAGTAATTAATATCTCTAAATTGATTCTAAAAAATGAAATGACCAAATCTCTAATGTTATCTAAATCATTCTGACGATACCAACTATAAGGACATAAACTTGCACATACGGATTCATTACTAAAACATGTTTTGTATTTTGTTGTATAATAGACAACTGAAAAATACATAGTACATTTTACAAATGAGGACCTTTTCTGGTCTAGGTTCTAGAAAATTAGACAACCACTTCCATATACTAAATTAGAGTTTGCAAAAATAATTATAATATAAAAAATTGGATTCATCGGTAGTATCACGTTAACAATCCTCTCAAAATCTAGGTAATCCTTTGAAAAAAGTATAAAAAATATGGTATGATCACAAAAATCTTAGTAAGGTATATAAATAATGAAAAGACATCACTCTAGTGGAAACATGAAAACCCTTTAAAATCCATTTTCATGAAAACTCATAAGCATTCATAGATACATCATGTAGTTTCATTGGTACATATTTACAATATCACTCTTTCAATCACCCTTGCACATGGAATAACAATTTGTTCAACTTCCATCTCTGAAATACCCAATGCATTAGAGAACTATAATGGGGATCACCCGTCATATCTTGAGCTATAATCGGTTCAACCCAATATATCATGCACTGTAATGGGCTCAACCCAACATATCATAAGCTATAATGGGATCAATAGAAAATATCATGAGATATAATGAAATAAAACCAATATAACTATGTCCAAGAAACAAATCATGCATACAAAAATTGATAACTCATTTGAATCCGTGAGAAACACACCTTAATGTTTTCTAAATTCTATTTTTCGTAAAATAAATCACTTTTATAATTTTAAAAACATGCACCTAATTATGAAGGGAGTATATTTTAGAATATAATAAAGGCTCAAGGCTTGAGATGTTTGGGATGAATATGAGGAAATGGGTAGTATTTATAGTGGACAAGAGGATGACTTTTCCCTTATTTTAATCACTATTTTATTATATTTCAAAAAGAGAAGAAATAATTATTGTTCCAATACCAAAAATAGTAATAAGTTAATGTGAGTTAGATATAAGTGTGCTTACATAACAAAACATCATCCATGACATCGTAAATCAGGTATTTAGCTTAATTTTTAAATTATTGTATTTCACTTTTCCTAAAAAAATTCATGTATTTCATAAAATTAGAAAAAATTCACCCCAAAAATTTTTAAAAGTGTAGAATTAAAAAATGAACTCCATTTTTTAAAATAAATTTCTAAACATTATTAATTTGATTTTTAAATAAATCATAATTCACTTGAAAATACAATTTTAAAATTAAAACTGCTTTTCTAACACATTGAAAATTTAATTATGGTTTATTAAAATTATCTTCTAATCATAAGTCATAAATATAATTATTTATGAATTCATTTTATGAAAATAAATTTTCATTTAAATTAATAAATTAATAATAAAATTTTAATTAAATATATATGAATTAAAAAAATACCAACACGTAATCAATAATTTTTAAAATAATTAATTACTTATATTAAGACATAATTATATCATATTGACACTTATAAGATGGATAAATTTTATTTATAATTTCATTGGTGAATTTTCTATTCATAAGGTTACATTACTATTCATAAGGTTCAAGTTATTATTTATTACGGTATATTACTATTAATAAGGGTCATGTTACGATTCATAGGGTACATTACTATTTTTAAGGGTCATGTTACTATTTATAGGGGTACATTACTATTCCTAAGGGTCATGTTACTTTTTATAACGGTATGTTATTATTTATAAGGGTATCTTACTATTCAACAAAAAATATGGTTCTTCGGTGAGACTCCAAAAACCTAATTGATCGCAAAAAAAATGTCTTTTTTTCAAAATTCAAAACATAGGAGCAGGAAAATTATGTTTAATGGTTAGTTTATAAAGGAAAAAATATAATTCAGTATGTTATTTAAGCACATAGGGTTTCCTTTTAAAATCATGGGATGTTACATTATACCCCCCCCCCCCTATATGAATTGTGCCCTCACCATTCTTTCATTACACTTATAATTCTGAAATTACGCATTGTTAATTATGAAAAACTATTTTTATATGTACTTAATTAAATGAATGTTCAAAAGTTAAAAATATTGTTCAAATTTTTCTAAAAAAATGACAACGTGTAATCTACAAATTTATCCAAACTATTCCTCTGATACCAACCATATGGACCTAAACATGCAATTCTTGATTCAGAAATAAAACAAGTTGTGTACTTCTGTGAATAATAGATAACGAAAAAATACACAGTACATTATACAAATGAGGACTTTTTCTGGTCTAGGTTCTGGAGAATTAGACAACAACTTACATATACAGAATCAGAGTTTACAAAAATAATTAGATTATAACTAATTGGATTCATCTATAGTAGCACCTTTACTATCCTCTTAACATCTAAGTAATCCTTTGAAAAAAAATTCAAAAACATTGGATGGGCACAAAAAGATATATAGGTTACATAAAATAATGAAAAACCATTAGTCAAATGAAAAAATGAAAACCCATTAAAACCCCTTTTCTTGAAAACACATAATCATGCATAAAAACATCATTTAGTTGTGGTTGGACATATTTACAATATCACACATACAATCACCCTTACACATGGAATAAAAATTCGGTTGACTTCCATCATCGGAGTACCCAATGAATTGGATATCTATAATGGGGATCACCCATCATATCTGTAGCTATAATGGGCTCTAACAAACATATCATGAGCTATAATGGGCTCAACCCAACATATCTTGATCTATAATGGGATCAATCCAACATATCGTGATCTATAATGGGCTCAAACTAATCTAAATTTGTCCAAGGAACATATCATTAATAAAATACTTGATAACTCATTTGAACCTTTAAGCAACATAGAATAATGTTTTCAGAATTCCCTTTATTGTAAAAAAATAACTTTTAAAATATAGAAACCGTACACATAATAATGAATTCATATTCATAAAAAATACCATGTCAGCATATAATGGAATCTTCATAGTAATAAAGAATAACGAAATCAGTGGAACTACAAATGCCATAAAAAAATCATTTTGAATTTCATTAAAGAAACTTTTAATAGGATTTTAAAAGGAAAGTACCTTAAAAATATAATGGGAGTGGGAATTATCAGAATTGGATGGATATTTTTAGACACTATAAATACAAATTATACACCATAATACAAAAACAAATTCATTTCACAAATAATCTCAATACCAATTAATGAATAAAAGAGAAGGTTAACCAAAATAAAGGAAATTGTGTTAAGAATACCCTTACGTCATGTTTCTCTTACAAAAAACATGTTTAAACCTCCTTTATAATGGTTAAAAGAGTGATATTAATATCTTATAGAAAAATATTCATTCTTAATAAGTACACCGACATTATTGAATGTTTTTTATTTTAAGGTTTACTTTTATAGTTTTATGTGTGATACATAAATAGTTATTGCTAAAGAATTTTATAATGTGTGAAGTTTTATTTAATATTTCTATGGGAAGAAAAATGAATAATTTTTTTATTTGAACTATAAGAATTATAAAATGATCTAAATTGTAGCTAAAAATTTTTGTATAAGCAAATGTCAACCATTATCATGTATTTATTTGGATTTTTGATATTTTGGACCCACATTGATCAAATTGGTCCCATTATTCTATTTTATTAAAAATAATGACAACTTGTTCACACTTTAACTTTAAAATTGTTTAATATTTAAATGAATGCTTAACCATAATAGTATTTCATACATAAATTATATTTTGAAAGCTAATGAATTTATATATCTCAAAGAAATTTATCTTTAATATTTAGGTAATAATTAATGACATTAATTTCATTTTCAATATTTATGCTGCAAATATTTGATTAAAGATTAAATCAAATTAATGATATTATAAATAGTAAAATAAATATAATTTGATATTTTTATGTAATTTAACTATTTAAAAAGGTAAATATAATATTCATAAGATATAATAAAATATTTAATTGGAATTGGAACCTTTTTTTTTGATGTGTTTAAAGTATTAATTGTGAACATCTTGTATTTTGACAAAAGAAATTCCATACATAAATTTTTTTATTAAATTATTTAAAAATAAAAAAATTATTGAACAAGAAAAAGATTATTATATTCTAGAAACAATTTATTAGTCTTTATTTTTAGGATTTATTTATGTCTTAAACCATATAAAAAATATCATACTTAATTAATTTGAGTAATTCCTATGTTACCCATCACCTCAATTATAAAAAGATACTCCCTCATTCACGTATTTTCATCACCCCAAGACATCTTGTTTGGCTTGAAACTAGAAAATTCCCTCCTCCTCATCCATTTCAACATTCTCGATCTCATGGCCTCAAAAAAAGACCACTTCTAAGATCTATAAAGATGTCCTAAATGAGGAGATTTCAAGAAGAAAGGTTCATTTTTCTTCTCTTTTAATTTCTTTTTAAATTATACATTTTCCACACCACTTTTATAATGTATAATGAAAATTCCATTATTACTTATATACTACAGTGTTGTTGTTTTTTTGTTATATGTATCATAAAATCTTGCATATTTTCCATTTGTCTTAAATAAGGACATTTTCATCTATTGTGCGTTAATTCACTACCTTTGTGGATGATTATTTTTTGACTACTATTTACAGAAATCATGGAAATGTTAAATTCATATGTAATGGTTAAGAATGAACTAAAAATATATTTAATAACATTTTATTTATTATTTCATTTTAAAAAAGAATACCGCAATAAAAAGAATTTAGAAATCATGAAAATAATGCACCCAGAACAATTGAAATAAGAGAATATTGTTAACAAATAGGTGGAAAATGTTATAAGAAAATTATGTAAATTAGAAATGTCACCTCAAAAATTTTTACGGGAAATTATTTTTAAAACACAGTGGGGAAAATATTATAGTAAATTTTAATTATAAGAACCATTCTATTATGGTCTGTGGAAAGCCATTACCTATAATCCGTATTGTTTTGTACTTGGTAGAGTTTTATGTCATTTTGGAAATAGATTGGCTTTATGTTTGTCATGATAAGATTGACTATAGAGCTAATTAAATTGTTTTTCAGAAAGGGTTTCTGTTTGTATACAAGAAATAACCCATAAAATTGATAACATATCAGGAAGCTGAGAAACTGTTGAAAGATGGAAATGAAAGTTATTTTTATCATATTCTGTAAAACATGGGTATTGTTCATATTAATTATGTTATAGTTGTAATTGAACAAATTATTGTTTTTCTTGTAGAGTTACTTAGTGTTATTCTTGATTGGGAAGTTTAATTCACAATTTTCGTAGTTCTGGATGCAAATCCAATTTCAAAACCTCCATATCAATTTCTCAAATGGAACTTCTTGAATTGAAAACTCAGTTGCATGATTTTCATAATTAAGGATGCATTATTTCTAGCACGTCACCATGGGGTGCTCCAATATTTTTAAAATAAATAAAGATGGATCCATGAGGATTTTCATTGATTATGGAGATTAGAATAATATTAATGTTAAAAACAAGTATTATTTGCCTCATATCAATGACTTGTTAATCAGCTTCAATGATCTGATTATTTTTCAATATTAAATTGTGATCTAGATACCATCTGATGAATGTGAAGGAGGATGAAATCCCAAAAACATTTTTTTTGTAATAAATATGAGCATTATGATCTTGTTGTTATGCCATCAAGGATAACTGATGCACATATTGTATTTAAGGATCTTTTGAATTGAATATTTCTTGAGTTCTTGGATAAGTTTGTATTTGTGTTTATTGATGAAATTATTTTACTTTCTAATAATAAAGAGGATCACGAAAAACATCTAAGGGTTATTTTGGAAACCATAAAATGAAAAGAAAATGTATGGACAATTAAGTAAGATTAATTTTCAGTTGAAAAAATAATAATTTTCTTCAGGACATTGTAAATAAGGATGGGATAACAGTCTATCCTGCCAAAAAATAAGTGGTTGATTAATGTCCAAGACCTAAAAATGTTGCAATGATTTATATTTTATCAGATTAGTTGGTTATTACTGATGGTTTATTAAAATAAATTCACGGTTACCTAGCCCTCTAACCATGTTAACGTGAAATAGGGTTAAATTTATTTGAACAGAAGAATGTGATTTTATTTCATGAACTGATGAAGAGATTGGTGAATACTCCTGTTTTGGCCATGCCTTCTTGAAATGGTGAGTTTTTCATATACAATAAATCTTCATTGAAGGGACATGGTTGTTTTCTAGTTCAGAATGATCAGTTAATTTCTTATGCTTCAAGAAAACTAAAACATCAGGAGTTAAATTATCCAACATGAGATTTAGAATTGGCAGCTATGGTTTTTTTAAAAAAATTTATTGGCATCATTTATACAAAGAAAATTTTCAAATATATAATGACCAAAAATTCCTAATGAATAAATTCACTCAGGAGGAATTAAACATGCAGAAGAGAAGATGACGTTAACTGATAAAGGATTATGATTGCATGATCAATTACCATTAAAGAAAAGTAAATAAAGTGGAAGATTCCTTGATTTGAAAACATCATGAATCATTAACCGTGTTATGTTTTGGACATTATCCCTTGATTAATGATTTGATGAATTATGTATTAGAAGTTGTTGGTTGAGGAAATACCTCTGTTTTTTTCAGGTTTCAACGCATTCAACATTATCAGAAAGAATTAAGAAAGTGAAGAAGAAATAATTACAGCTACAGAAAAAGGTATAATTGGTTAAAGTATGTAATTTTTCACAATTTAACCTTGATAAATATTGTGTTTTAAGATTTTATAAAAGTTTGTGTTTGCCTTGTGATTTGTAGTTGAAGAATGATTTCTTGTGTGAAGCTTATAGTTCTCCATTTTCAGTTCATCCTGGAAGTACTAAGATGTATAGAGACCTTTAAAAGTATTATTGGTTTGATGGAATAAAAAGAGATACTGCATATTTTACCATTAAATGATTGAAATGTCAACATGGTAAAGAATAGAGACAGTTACTGATGGGATTCTTCAACCATTTCTAGTGCCATAGTGGAAATAGGAGAATGTATCGATGGAATTTATGGTGGGACTTCCTAATAATTATCAAGGTAACAAAGTGATTTCAGTTGTTGTTGATCGACTAATAAAATATGCACATTTTCATTCAATTTGAGATACAATGTATTTGGATTTTCTTTCCCGATACTACCTCAAAGAGATTGTTAGGTTAAATGGATTTCCTCTTTCCATTGTATCTAACAGGGGTACCGGGTTCACTTCTATCACACCCTGACCATTATTTTTTTTATTTACTTTTTGGCTCTGGGTTATCGCGCCAAGGTCCGAGTGGGGTCGTGACATAAAATTTTTGTTGTTTAAAAAGTTTTGGAGTTTTTTGACCCATGCGCGGTCACTACACAGGGGGCGGTAGTCGTGTTGTTATCCCGGGTATCCGTGCAACTATCTAACGATAAAAATAATTAAAGATTTATACAAACAAAGCAGGTTAAATGTTTAAGTTGAAAAAAATAATAATAATGTTATTATTTAATTAATAGTATTATTATTAATGAGGTGTTATTACTGTTATTATTTTTTTTTCTATATTATTATTATTATTATAACTTTTGTTAGTTTTATGTTTATTATTGTTGTTAATATTATTATCAATATTTCTTATTTTATTGTTATTAATTATTAATTATTATTATTATATTTAATAAGGTAATTTTGTTATTTTTATTTATGGTTTAATAATTATTATTGTTATTATTATAAAAAAAGAATGAAACCCTAAACTAAATCCCTCGGCTCCCCTCCCCCTCCCGTCCGACCCCGCCGCTCTCCCTCATGGCCGAGACGCTGCTCGACCCGGCGCCTCCACGCGCCGCTCCCCGATCCTGGCTCCTGCTGCTCGGATCTCGGTAGGCAGGCTCCCTCGCCGGCCTCTGGCTCCTCCTCCGGCTGACATTCCCCTACCACTCTGCCCATGTCAGTGCCCGCGCTCCTTCCGGTGAGCCCGAACCCCCTTCATAGTCCCTCTTCCCTATTCCTGCAACCCCAAACCCCTGTCCAGCGGGTCTTCGGCGCAACCCAATCCCATGTCGGACCTCCCACTCCTGTCTGGTGTGCTTCTGGCGGACCCGTGCCCCCTCCACTGTCTATTTTTTGTTATGGCGTGGCCCGAACCCCTTGTGCAGCACCCCCGCTTTGCTGCACCGGCCTCCGCTTTGGTGTGTCGGCCCTTGCCTTGCTGCGGTGTGGCCGCGGCTCCCCTCACCGGTAGTCCTCTCCTCTCCCGGTCCTGGGTGTATTTTATATCGATTAATTTTGATGTTTTTATACAATTTGGTAAATTCCTAAATGTCGTGTTTGTGCCTGTTTGTTTTTCTTGGTGGCACAGGTGTGCGAAGGGACTGCGAGGCTTGGTTCATCCTTCCACTTAAGTGGCTTCACGTATGTCCTTGGTTTGAGGTAGGTTAATCCTGTTTTATCCTTTCCGACGCATTCATTAACACTTGAATTATTCAAACTATTTTTTTCAGTGATTCGCATCTTTATAATACCACTTATTTAGTTCATTGATGTGTTTATAATTCTTTTGAATGTGTCAAAATTATATTTTGGTGTGATTTTTTTATTATGCATGTGTTGAGAAATTTTGGTGCATCTTGGGTTAATGTGTTATTTGAGTACTTTTAGTTTGTGAAGGAGATTTTAAATCTTTATAACTTAAAAAAGGGGTTTTCAAGTGGTTCCTTGTTTGAGTATATGTAATTTTATATGAATCAGGTGTATTTTTAATGTAAACCATTTTTGTGCCAGTTGGAATTGTTTTATAAATTGTTTAAAGGTTTTATTAAATTATAAACGAGGTGAAAAACATGCTTAAGAAGATTTTTGGGGTGCATATGTTTCTAGGATGATAATTGGTGTCTTTGATAAGTGTAATTTTTGGTAAATTTGTTTTGGCGTTTTAATTTTAAAGAACATGTATTTTGGTTGGCTATTTTAAAGTGGTTTCAGGTTTGATTTCGGTTTGAAATCAAATGTTGACCTTATAAAATTTCATTATTTAGTAAATCGTTTTGGTTACTATAAATGATTGTGTTTTGACAAATGTGTGTGCCTGATTTCCAACAAGAAATGATTTATGAAATGGTTTAAATGTCGTGAAGCACCGGTTGTCACTTTGTTGATGTGAAATGATTATATATGTATATAGGGGGTGCTCTTATCAAGGGTAACCCTTTATGGGTAAACGCATAGGAAGCGTCCGTGTTTGGGGTAGGCAAGTGCAGTGAAATGAGTCACGTGTGTGAGGGCCTCCTACTTACACAGTGATATAACTACCATGGATTCCTGGGTGTCTTATAGATTATCATGTGACGATTTCTCACCAACCCCAATTAGACGGGTTGGTTCCCTCTTGTAGATTGAGAGGCCAGGTGGGATTTGTCGCTGATTTTTTCACGAGGGTGATCAGTGGGTTATAGAATATGGGGCTTCACCATACGCCGACAGGTTGTTCCAAACAGAGTGCATCCAGTGGTTGTCTAGGGATGTTCAGGATCACCCATGGTTTCAACTTTTATTATTTGTTTACTTCCTGCTTCACTGAATTATTTCTAGCCTATACTGTTTACCTATTTCTTGTTATCACACTTCACTGATTTATTTTCAGCCTGTACTGTTTACCTGTTTCTCTTTAGCACAACCATGGTATTATTTGTATTTGGTTTTGTTTATAAAAACAGAAAATGGTTTTGAAAGTGATTTATAGTGTGCGTTGGATATTCAAATGGGAAAAGCATGTTGTTTATTTTGAAATGTGAAAAACATATTTTTATAGTTATATTTCAAACTTGTGTTAAGGTATTGTTTGAGGAATGGAAATACTAGGATTCATTAGTTTACATTGTCATCCCTACTGAGCATTTTTGTGCTCACTCCTATCATTTACCCTTTTTAGTTGCAGGTTCATCTTTTCTTCAGGTTTATCTTTAGTAACTGCCCGTGCTGGATAAAGTCTTGTCTTTGGTTTGGTGGTGACCTTGAAGGTCACTTAGAGGCATGTCCGGGTTTATCTTCTTTCCGCTTCCAGTTTTAGTTTTGAGTTTTAGTCTTTATTTGTTTTCCTGTATTTTGTTTATGGGAGAAATTGTTCCCACTTGTTAGTTTTGATACCCGGCACTAGTTGACAGCCTGTGGGGATCGGGAACGCCCTTCGGGCCTTGTCGCACACCGTCTCGGGTGACCGGTTCATGGTCGACCCAGGTTGGTTCGTGAAAAAATGGTATCAGAGGGGGCCCTTTTTATTTGGGGTGTTTGGTAGATGGAGATTAGGATTTTCGGGATTTGAGAGGTAGGTACGGGAAGGATGTCATGAACCCTCTCCCATTCTGCACCTCATGTCGCCAGAGATAGTTTAGGAATTGAGTCTTTATTTCGTTCTGTGTTGTTTTGGATTGAGGGATGACAACAGAGGTAAACTGATGTTACATCGTGATCTCACATAGAGTAGTGACCCATGTGGAGTTCGGGTACACGGTTGGATTCCTCCAAGTTGTTGACGCTTACTTGGGGCATGACCCACTACCAGGTCGCCATGTTAATTGTGACCGCTAGTCCCTCACTCTGGTGGTTTGATGTAAGTTGAGTTTTTTTTCGTTCATGTTGGTGTAAGTGCGTTTTTGGAAATGAAAATGGGTTTTTGAAAATGGGTCTAATTTCTTTTAAATTACTTTAAATCTAAGAAACGAGTTTTAAAAATGAATGATTTTGGTTTGGAAAACTGGTGTTTGCTTGGAAATTGGTCGAGAATGGTTTCGGGAAAAACCTCAAGTATTCCTTATGAATGTTTGCACATGTGAGAGGATGTGTGGAAAGTGTGTGTTGGTGCGTATGAATGAAAGTGGATGAAGACATGTTCAATGGTTCATGGGATTACATTGGTGTGTTTGAAATTAAAGGCTTAAACTTTTTTCTAAATTGTATTTTAAAGAGGAAAATGGTTTTGGGAAGTGATTTTGGTTTGAAAAGTGTATTTGGTATTTCGAAAGTGTTCATGAAAGAAAGTGGTTTTGAAAAAAAGGGTTGTTTTGGAATCTAAAATGGAACGAGAATTTTGGACAGGGAAATTTGGGTTGTGTTTGTGGTTGTTTGGTTTTTTTAGCTGGTTGCTTTTGGATGAGGGTGCTTTATTGATGTTTCTTCGATTGATATCGGTTTCGTCTTGGTGTTAAAAATGTTGTTCCGAAATGCCACCCAGAAAGGTCCCCAAAGTTTTTGATGAGTCATGCCCTATTTTTGGCCCCTCTCAGATGTTGTCTGTCCTTCATGGTCATTGGAGTCTGTTAGAGACAGTGCAGTGTCTTGAAGAGGTCGAGCGCGTCCTCGGGGTATTGGGAACTCCTGAAGCTGTCAGAGTCCATGTTGTTTTGGGTTTGTTCGAAGGTCCAGCTCTAGACGAGTAGGAGTTGTTCGACCTGTCGTTACTGCAAGTTGGGATGATGTGGTATTTCTTTAAAGTCGTCTACATTCAATGGTTTATACTTGTGGAGGTGAAGACAAAGAAAATGGAAGAGCTCATGCGTTTTCAACATGTCCAGCAGATGGTGAAAGCGTATATTGACCATTTCAGGGATCTTGTGTCTCTTTTTCTTGGGGTAGTGTCGTAGGACTGGATGAAGACTTTTCCCTTCATCAGGCGTCTTTGTCAAGAGATCATGGAGCGAGTCCTGCCTTTTGGGAGCATCAATTTTGAGATGTTTCTACGTGTGGTGTTCTTAGCTGAGTTGGTTTTTGGAGCGCAAATGGTTGGAAATCCACCATATCCAGTTGCTCGTGAAGGCCCCCCATCTGACGATAAGAGTGTGTCAGGTAAATTTGTTTCTAAAGAGTTCTCTACAATGGCTCTAACTTCCAATTCGTCGGACCGTCTAATGATGTACCGTCAGTATGGACATTTAAGGCATATGATCCTTCATGTGGCACCCCTCCGAAGACATGCCATCATTGCAAGTGTCTGGATCATCTAAAGATGATTTGTAGGAAGCGTTGCCTGAGGAAGACATTGTGACCAGAAGATTCCAGTGCCTGATTGTGAGGTAGGAGATGCTTCAATCATCAGAGCCCCAACCACAGGTCTTGGGGTGAAGCTCACACATAGTCAGGAGTTGCCAAGGGGGTGACACCTCAGTTCGAGTTTCGTGTTCCGTGTTGGAAACGAAACATTTAAAGTCCATACATTGTGAAATTTTTGGCATTATTTTAAGATCATTGTTCTGCCGTGAGGTTGGGATGAACGTTTTCGTTTGTAATCGAAACAGTTTGGTTTGTCTAAATTATGATTTGTTGAATCGTACGTTTTTCTTTAAAAGTGTGTTTGAACCCTGTATGGGTTAATCTAAGTTAAAATGTGTTTGTTTGGAGATGTAAGTTCCTATGGAAGGATCGACGTTTGTGGTAATTCATGGGTTTACTACTTTGGTTATGTTCTGCTCAGAGGTTTTTCTCTAGTGTTCATGCTATCTTTTTTCTGAGTTGAGAGTTCCAAGTTTCAGCAGTGGTGTTGTTTCGCTCATGCTATAGTGGTCAGTCTGGATCGGTTGGGAGTTCTTGTGTCACCCCCCCTCCCGGGGTGGTGTGTTTGAGTGTTAAATTTCCACACTAGTTGAGATCTTGGGGTGGGGAGAACCCTTTCGTGTTCTCCCATTCTCTTGTACTACTGTTCCTTTTGTTTTCAACCAGGCATTGATTCGAGCCTTATTTATCGTTCGATTGGGTGACTTTATGGGGGTAGAAAGTGTTTGTGGTGGGGAGAATTGTCACACCCAAACATTTATTTCTTTTTTTACTTAATTCTTGCCTCCGAGTTATCGCGCCAAGGTCTGAGTGGGTTCCTGACTTAAAATTTTCGCTGTTTAATATGTTTAGGAGGTTTAGGACCCATGTGAGGTCACTGAACAACGAGCGGTAGTCGCGTGGTTAGCCCGGGTATCTGTGCAAGTATCTAAAGATTAAAAATAAGTAATTTTTTAAACAAAAAAATCAGGTTAAATGTTTAAGTTGAAAAAATAATAATAATGTTATTATGTGATTAATAGTATTATTATTAATGAGGTTTTATTACAGTTATTATATTTGTTTTTGTTTTTGTTTTTTTATATTATTCTTATTATTATAACTTTTTTTAGTTTTATGTTTATTATTCTTATTAATATTATTATCAATATTTATTATTTTATTATTATTAATTATTAATCATTATTATTATATTTAATAAGGTAATTTTGTTATTTTTATTTATGGTTTTATTATTATTATTGTTATTATTATAAAAAAAAGAATGAAACCCTCACCTAAATCCCTCGGCTCCCCTCCCCCTCCCGGCTGACCCCACCACTCTCCCTCACGGCCGAGTCGCTGCCCGAACCTGCGCCTCCATGCGCCGCTCCCCAATCCCAGCCCCCGCTGCTCAGATCCCAGCCGGTAGCCGCCCTTGCCAGCCTCTAGCTCCTCCTCCGGCTGACCTTCCCCTGCTGCTCCGCCCATGTCGGCGCCCGAGCACCATCCGACGAGCCTGAAACCCCTTCGCACTGCCTTTTCCCTGTTTCGGCGATCCCGAACCCATGTTCAGTGGGTCTCTGGCGTGACCTAATCCCCGGTCGGACCTCCCACTAATGTCTGGTGTGCTTCTAGTGGACCTGAGCCCACTCCTTTTTCTAGCATTTGTTCTAGCGTGGCCCGAACCCCTTGCGCAGTACCTCCGATTTGCTGCGCCGGCCTCCGCTTTGTCGTGTCGGCCCTTGCCTTGCTACAGTGTGGCCACGGCTCCCCTTTCTGGTATCCCTCTCCACTCCTGGTCCTGGGTATATTTTAGTTCGATTAATTTTGATGTTTTTATGAAATTTGGATAATTACTAAATGTTGTGTTCGTTCCTATTTGTTTTTCTTGGTGGCATGGGTGTGCAAAGGGACCGCGAGGATTGGTTCATCTTTCCACTGAAGTGGTGTTGCGTCTGCCCTTGGTTTGAGGTAGGTGAATCCTGGTTTATCCTATTCGATGCATTCATTAACAATTGCATTATTCAAACTATTTATTTTCAGTGATTCGCAGCTTAATAATACCCCTTATTTAGTTCATTGTTGTGTTTATAATTCTTTTGAATGTGTCAAAATTATATTTTGGTGCAATTCTTTGATTATTCCTATGTTGAGCGATTTTGGTGCATCTTAGGTTAATGTGTTATTTGAGTAATTTTAGTTAGTGAAGGTGATTTTAAATCTTTATAACTTAAAAAAGGGTGTGTTCAAGTGGTTCCTTGTTTGAGTCTATCTAATTTTATATGAATCAGGTTTATTTTTAGCGTAAACCATTTTTGTGCTAGTTGGAATTGTTTTATAAATTGTTTAAAGGTTTTATTAAATTATGAACAAGGTGAAAAACATGCTTAAGAAGAGTTTTGGGGTGCGTATGTTTCTAGGATGAATAGTGGTGTCTTTGATAAGTGTAATTTTGGGTAAATTTGTTTTTGCGTTTGAATTTTAAAGAACATGTATTTTGGTTGGTTGTTTTAAAATGGTTTCAAGTTTGAGTTTGGTTTGAAATCAAATGTTGACCTTATAAAATTTCATTATTTCATGAATCATGTTGGTTACTGGAAATGATTCTTGTTTGACAAATGTGTGTGCCCGATTGGAAACTTGAAATGATTTATGAAATGTTTTAAATGTCATGAAGGCCCGGTTGGCACTTTGTGGATGTGAAATGATTATATATGTATATAGGGGGTGCTTTTATCTAGGGTAACCCTTTATGGGTGAATGCATAGGAAGCGTCTGTGTTTGGGGTAGGCAAGTGCAGTGGGATGAGTCCCACGTGCGAGGGACTCCTACTTACAAAGTGATATAACTACCATGGGTTCCTGGGTGTCTTATAGATTATCATGTGATGATTGCTCACCAACCCTGATTAGATGGGTTGGTGCCCTCTGGTAGATTGAGAGGCCAGGTGGTATTCTCCGCTGATTTTTTCCTGAGGGCGATTAGTGGGTTATATACTATGGGGCTTCACCATACGCCGGCAGGTGGTTCCGAACCGAGTGCATCCAGGGGTTGTCTAGGAATGTTCAGGATTGCCCATGGCTTCAACTTGTATTATTTGTTTACTTCCTTCTTCACTGATTTATTTCCATCTTGTATTGTTTACCTGTTTCTTGTTAGCAAACTTCACTAATTTATTTTCGGCCTGTACAGTTTACCTATTTCTCTTTAGCACAGCCATGGTATTATTGGTATTTGGTTTTGTTTAGAAAAACAAAAAATGGTTTCGAAAGTGATTTATAGTGTTCATTGGATTTTCAAATGGGAAAATCATGTTGTTTATTTTGAAATGTGAAAAAAAAATTATAGGTGTACTTAAAACTTGTGTTAATGGATTGATTGAGGAAAGGAAATACTAGGATTCATTATTTTACTATGGCATCCCTACTGAGTATTTTTGTTCTCATGCCTATCTTTTACCATTTTCAGTTTAAGGTTCAGCTTTTCTTCAAGTTTCTCTTTAGTAACTACTTGTGCTGGAGCAAGTCTTGTCTTTGGTTTGGTGGTGACCTTGAAGGTCACTTAGAGTTATGTCCAGGGTTATCTTCTTTCTGCTGCCAATTTTAGTTTTTAGTTTTCGTCTTTATTTGTTTTCCTGCCTTTATTTTATGGGCCAAATCATACATTGAAGGTCACTTAGAGGTATGCCCGGGTTTATCTTCTTTCCGCTGCTACTTTCTGTTTTTAGTTTTAGTCTTTATTTGTTTTCCTGTCTTTCTTTTATGGGCCAAATCGTTCCCACTTGTTATTTTTGATGCCCGGCACTAGTTGCCAGCCCGTGGGGATCAAGAACACCCTTCGGGCCTTGTCGCGCACCGGCTCGAGTGACCGGTTCAGGGTCGACCCGGGTTGGTTCGTGACAACTTATATCTTTTGGATGGTCCTTTAGAAGTCATTAGGTATAGAATTAAATTTTAGTATACACTTTCATCCTCAATCGTATGGCCAGTCAGGGAGAGCTATTCAGGCTTTGGAGGATATTCTTTGAGCTTGTTCAAAGGACTTCCAAGGAATTTGGGATCTACATCTTACTTTATGGGAGTGTTCTTATAATGAAATTTTTTATTATACTAAACAGATGACCCCTTTTGAGGCATTGTACGGGAAGCAGTGTCGAATTTTTGCTTTTCTGGGATGAATTCAGAGAAAGGATGTTTATGGGACAAAAATCAAAAGAGGACGTGGCTCAGAAAGTAAAGATAATCCAGCAACACATGTTGAAAGGTCAATGTAGATAGAAAATTTATACAGACAACCGGATTAATGACTTTTCATTCGAGGTAGGTGATCACGTTTTTCCAAGAATCTCACAATGGAAGAGTGGTACGCATTTTGGTAAGAATGGAAAGCTATTTCCACTATTCATTGGACCTTATAAAATCGTGGAGATGGTTAGACCGGTTTCCTACAAAGTATATTTTCCTCTAATTTTATCTTAGGTATTTAATGTTTCTCATGTTTCAATGTTGAGAGAATATTTTCCAAATTCATCTCATGTTTTAAGCCGAGAAGCTGTTCTGTTGGAAGAGAACCTTTCATAAGAAGAGGAACTAATTCTGATTCTTTATTGAATGGAATAAGTTTTGAGGAATAAGTCAATCCACCCAGTAATGGTTTTTTGGAGAAACCACATGGTTGAATAAGTAACATGGTAATATAAAATTACTATGAGGTAAAGGTACCCTCACTTGTTTAATAAGTAAATAAAATTTCAATGGCGTAATTTCTATAAGGTTGGGATAATGTAACACCCCTAGGATTTAAAATTAAATTGAAATGCATGAAACTGTGTTATAATTATATTTTTACAACAATCCATTAAACATATTTTTTCACTTATATGTTTTGAATTTCAAAAAATGGTCATCTACAATTATAATCATTAAGTTATTTGGAGTATAATGGAACCAACTTGACATGTGATGAATAGTAACATTCCCTTATTAATAGTAATATGAATTGTAATATTACCCTAGATAATTGAATATTGTAATATTATTTTATATTTTAAAGGCTTTAAGATAGTTACGACATGATTAATTTTTCAAGGTGTTAAAAAAGAGTTTTAGATTTATAATTTTTTTTTAATAAATTATGATTTAATTTAAAAATTAAATTAATAATAATAAGAAAATTATTTTCAAAAATTGGAGTTCATTTTCGAATAATACATATCTAAAATGGGTAGGATGAATTTTAAGTATTTTTATGAAATCAGTAGAACTACTCCTGGAAAATAAGCAAGATTTTTTAATTTCATTAAAGTGATTTTTGAAAGGATTTTATAAGGAAATTCCCTTAAAAATATAATGGTGTGAGAATTAATGGATTACAATGGATATGTGTATATAATGGAAATAAAAAAAATACAACATAATATAAACAAGAATTCATCACAAAAATATTCTCAATAACACATAATTAATAAAGGAGAAGGTTAACCCAAAGAATGGAAATTGGGATAAAAATTCCCTTACCTCAGGTTCATCTTACAAAAAACTAATTTAAAACACCTAAATAATGGTTAAAAATGTGTTATTAATATCTTAATGAAACATATTTAGGTTTCTAACTCCTTATATGATCTTTTTATAACAACACTTCACCCTTCATTTATTACAATTTTTTTCCTTTTAGTGTTTCGGGTGCATTCATTAAAACATTTCCATGGTCGGTTTGTATTTTCTTTTCTAGTTATATGGAAATTAAATTACATAAGTGCAATGAAATGGTAATTTCAGGTTTCCTTAAAATTAAATTATATCATTTTTAATTTTTAATTCTTATATGAGGAAGATTCATTATTTAAAACATTAATAATGTTTATTAAGATCATTTTAGTAGTTCTTTGATAATAATGAAATCATTTAGTATTTTAAATTATTATCATGTGTACAATATGATTGCAGAAACATAAATAAGATATGATACATAAAATATAGTTTTTTTGAACCATAATTTTTTTTAATGACTAGTCTTGTAGAAATTAAAATAAATTGAAATCACATCGTCCACAATGTCGGTAAATAGACACATCACTGATAGTGTTTTAATTTATAGAATAAGTGGGAGAGGAGAAAAAGTATAATAGTGAATCTAACATAAACATGATGAAATAAAGAAAATTGAATATACTATATCATTCATGCCTCTTGGATAATGGGAGGTGAGGAAAGAAGAATAATAAGAAAGAAAATGAAAAGAAAAGAAAAAAACAAAAGAGGATGTTTGCCTCTGGATCTCTTCTCCTTGAGATCCTTTTTAAGGCCCTTGGTTTTTTCCTTTTGGTCATACCATCACGTCTTGGTGGTGGGGATGGATTTTAAGTGGATTATTTGGTAGAACATAGTAATGTATCTGGAATTGAGAGTGGTGGGAGGAAGATGGGGAAATCGGTGTTATTTATAGTGGAGGAGAGGAGGAGTTTTCCCTTATTTTAATCATTATTTTATTATTTTTTCAAAATACAAAAAATACATATTATTCTGAGACAAATAATAGTAATACGGACATGTGATATAAGATAAGTGTACTTACATCAAAAAAAACATCATCCATTACTCCATAAATCTTGTATTTAGCTTAATTTACAAATTATTGTATTTTACTATTCCTAAAAAAATTATGTATTTCATAAAATTAGAAAAAAATTAACCCCAACCATTTTTTAACATGTAGAATTCAAAAATGAACTCCATTTTTTAAAAATTATATCATAAACATGATTAATTTCATTTTTAAATAAATTCTAATTTACATGAAAAATAAAATTTAAAAATTTAAACTGTTTTTCTATCACTTTGGAAAATTATATAAGGTCCTTTAAAATTATCTTATAATAATAAGTCATAAATATAATTATTTAAGTATACATTTTATTAAAATAATTATTCATTTAAATTAATAAATTAATCATAAATTTTTATTTATATATATATATATGACAAACAAAAATAACAACACTTCATCAATTATTTTTAAAATATCTATTTACTTATAATATGACATAATTATATCATATTGACACTTATAATATGGATAAATTGTATTTATAATTTTATTTGCATATTTATTATTCATAAGGTTGCATTACTATTCCTAATGTACATGTTATTATTCATAATGGTACATTAGCATTCGTAAGGGTCATATTACTATTCATAAAGGTACATTACAATTCTTAAGGGGCAAGTGAATATTCATAAGGGTACATTTCTATCCATAAGGTTTATTTTACTATTCATAACGGTATGTTACTGTTCATATGGGCAGGTTACTATTCATCAAAAATTAATTTTGTTCTATCAGACTATAAAAAACTTATTGAACGCAACCTTGAATGTTCATTTTTTTTCAAAATTCAAAACACTGATGTGGGAAGATTAATTTTAATGGTTAGTTTATAAATTAAACATATTATTTTGTAATTTATTTAATAAAATAGTATTACCTTTTAAAATCTAAGTATATTACATTATCCCCCCCCCCCTTAACTGAATTATGTCCTTGAAATTTGTTCATTATACTTATAATTTTGAATTTACATATTTTTAATTATGAAAAACTATTTTATTAAGTGAACATAATTAAATGGATGTTCAAAAGTAAATAATATCGCTAAATTGATTCTAAAAAATGAAAAGACCAAATCTCTAAAGTTATCTAAATCATTCTGATGATACCAACTATAAGGAAATAAACCTGCACTTACGGATTCATTACAAAAACATCTGTTTTATTTTCTTTTATAATTTATAACTGAAAAATACATAGTACATTATACAAATGAGGAACTTTTCTGGTCTAGGTTCTCAAAAATTAGACAACAACTTACATATACTGAATTAGAGTTTGTAAAAATAATTATAATATAACTAATTGGATTCATCGGCAATATCACATTAAAAATCCTTTGATCATATATGGAATCCTTTGAAAAAATTATAAAAAAACATGGGATGATCACAAACATCTTAGTATGGTATATAAATAATGAAAAGACATCACTCTAGTGGAAACATGAAAACCCTTTAAAACCCCTTTTCATGAAAAATCATAAGAATTCATAGAAACATCATGTAGTTTCATTGGTACATATTTACTATATCACTCTTTCAATCACCCTTACACATGGAATAACAGTTTGGTCAACTTCCATCTCTAAAGTACCCAATGCGTTGGAGAGCTATAATGGGGCTCACCCATCATATCTTGAGATATTATGGGTTTAACCAAACATATCACGCACTATAATGGGCTCAACCCAACATATCTAAAGCTATAATGGGATAAATAGAAAATATCATGAGCTATAATGGACTCAAACCAACATAACTATGTCCAAGAAACATATCATGCATAAAACATTTGATAACTCATTTGAATTCGTGAGAAACACACATTAATGTTTTCAAAATTCTCTTTTTTGTAAAATAAATCACTTTTAAAATTATAAAATCATGCCCCTAATAATGAAATAATATTCATAAAAAAAATACCATGTCCAAATATAATTGAAACATCATTTTAATAAATCATCTTGAAATCAGTAGAACCACTCATGCCATAAAAACAATCTTTTTGAATTTTATTAAAGAGACTCTTAAAAGGATTTTAATAGGAAAGTACCATACAAATATAATTGGAGTGAGAATTAATAGAATTTAATGTATATGTGTATACAATATAAACAAACATTATAAAACATAATATAAAAAATCATTACCCAAATAATCTCAACAACACATAATGAATAAAAGAGAAGGTTAACCGAAAGAATGGAAGCTTGGTTAAGAATTTCTTTAACTCGGGTCCATCTTACTTAAAATTCATTTAAACCTCATTTTTAATGGTTTACATAGTGTTATTAATATCTTAAAAACCATATTCATGTTTATAACACCTTATATGATCATGTTATTACAACACATCACCCATTAGTTATAAGTATGTTGTTCCTTCCATTGTTTCAAATGCATTTTTTACATTATTCCCATGGCCAGTTTGTATTTGATTTTATTATAGTATTGAAATGGAATTATAGAAGTGGAATGAAATGGTATTTTCATGTTTAATAAACCATAAATTATAAAATTTATCATTTTAAACTTTTATATGAAGATGATTTATTAGATATAACATTAATGATGTTTTTTAGATCATTTTGGTGGTTCTTTGATAATAATGTACACATTTTGTTTTATAAATTATTATCATGTGTAAAAAATTATTATAGAACCATATATAAGACATAATTAATAAATTATAATCTGGTTAAACCATAAAAATGGTTTCATGCCCAGTCATGAAATAAGTAAAAGAAATTGAAATCACATCGTCCATGATGTCGGTAAATCGACACATCACGAACGGTGTTCTAATTTCAAGAATAAGTGGGTGAGGGGAATAGGTATAAATGTGAATCTTCCAAAAACATAATTACATCCAAAATATGAAATATACTGGGTCATTCATTCCTCTTGTATAATTAGTGGTGATGAAAGAAAAATAATAGTAATGAAAATGAAAAGAAAGAAAGAAAAAAAGAAGATGTTTACCTCTTGATCACTTCAAATTCAGATCCTTCATAAGGCCCTTGGTTTTGGAAATTTGGTGATACAATCAGGTCTGAGACGTGGTTACATTGATTTGATGGAGTATATTTTAGAACATAAGAATGGATGAAGGCTTGAAAGGTTTTTGATGAAGATGATGAAATGGGTGGTATTTATAGTGGACGAGAGGAGGACTTTTCCCTTATTGTAATCACTATTTTATTATTTTTCAAAAAGACAAGAAATAGTTATTATTCCAATACCAAAAAGAGTAATAAGTTCATGTGTGTTAGAGATAATTGTGCTTACATAAAAAAAACATCATCCATGACTCCATAAATCATGTATTTAGCTTAATTTTTAAATTATTGTATTTCACTATTCCTAAAAAAAATCATGTATTTCATAAAATTAGAAAAAATTCACCCCAAAAATTTTTCAAAGTATAGAATTAAAAAATGAACTCCATTTTTTTAAAATAATTTTCTAAACATTATTAAGTTGATTTGTAAATAAATCATAATTCACATGAAAATAACAATTTTAAAATTAAAACTGCTTTTCTAACACATTGAAAAATTAATAAAGTATTCTAAAAATTATCTTATAATTGTAAGTAATAAAGATAATTATTTATGAATTCATTTTATGAAGATAAATTTTCATTTAAATTAATAAATTAATCATAAAATTTTAATTAAGTATATATGACTTACAAAAAATACCAACACATAATCAATAATTTTTAAAATATTTATTTTCTTATATTATGACATAATTATATCATATTGACGCTTATAAGATGGATAAATGATATTTATAGTTCCATTGGTGAATTTTCTATTCATAAGGTTACAGTACTCTTTATATGGTTCAAGTTATTATTTATTGGGGTACATTACAATTCTTAAGAGTCATGTTACTATTCATAGTGTACATTACTATTTTTAAGGGTCATGTTACTATTTATAGGGGTACACTACTATTCTTAAGGGTAGTGTTACTTTTCATAAGGGTATGTTATTATTTATAAGGGTATGTTATTATTCACCAAAAAATATGGTTGTTCAGTCAGACTCCAAAAACCTGATTGATCTCAACCACAAAAGTCTCTTTTTCAAAATTCAAAACATAGGAGGAGGAAAATTATGATTAATGGTTATTTTATAAAGGAAAAATTGAGTTTAGTAACTTATTTAAGCACATAGGGTTTCCTTTTAAAATCTTGGGATGTTACATTATACACCCCCTTAAATTAATTTCTCCCTCTCTATTCTCTCATTACACTTATAATTCTGAAATTACACATTGTTAATTATGAAAAACTATTTTTATTTTTACTTAATTAAATCAATGTTCAAAAGTTAATAATATTGTTAAATTTTTTCTAAAAAAATGAAAATGAATAATTTACAAAGTTATCCAAACTATTCTTCTGATACCAACCATATGGACCTAAACATTCAATTCTTTATTCAGTAATAAAATATGTCTTGTATTTATGTTCAAAATAGATAACTAAAAATACACAGTACATTATACAAATGAGGACCTTTTCTGGTCTAGGTTCTGGATTAATGGACAACAACTTACATATACAGAATCAGAGTTTACAAAAATAATTACAATATAACTAATTGGATTCATTAGTAGTAGCACCTTAACTATCCTCTGAAAATCTAAGTGATCCTATGAAAAACATTTCAAAAACATTGGATGAGCACAAAAAGCTCTGTATGGTACATAAAATAATGAAAAACCATTAGTCCAGTGAAAACATGAAAACCCGTTAAAACCCCTTTTCTTGAAAACTCATAAGCAAGCATAAAAACATCATTTAGTTATCGTGGGATATATTTAACATATCACTCTTACAATCACCATTACACATGGAATAAAAAATCGGTCAACTTCGATCCTTGGAGTACCCAATGAATTTGAGATTTATAATGGGGCTCACCCGTCATATCTAGAGCTATAATGGGCTCTACCCAAATATCCTGAGCTATAATGGGCTCAACCCAACATATCTTGATCTATAATGGGATCAATCCAAAATATCTTGATCTATAATGGGCTCAAACCAATATAACTTTGTCCAAGGAACATATCAATAATAAAATACTTGACAACTCATTTGAACCCTTGAGCAACAAAGATTAATGTTTTCAAAATTCACTTTTTCGTAAAAAAAATAATATTTAAAATATAAAAACTGTGCACATAATAATTAATTCATATTCATAAAAGAATACCATGTCAGCATATAATGGAAACTTCATAATAATAAAGAATCATGAAATCAGTGGAACTACTCATGCCATATAAACAATCATTTTTTATTTCATTAAAGAAACTTTTAAAAGGATTTTAAAAGGAAAGTCCCTTAAAAATATAATGGGAGTGAGAATTATCATAATCAAGTGCATCTTTTTAGACGCTATAAATAAAAATTATACACCATAATATAAAAAAAATCATTGCACAAATAATCTCAATACCACTCAATAAATAAAAGAGAAGGTTAACCAAAAGAATGGAAATTATGTTAAGATTTCCCTTACCTCATGTTTGTATTACAAAAAACATGTTTGAAACTCCATTATAATGGTTAAAATAGTGATATTAATATCTTATAGAAACATATTCATTCTTATAACACCTAATATGATCATGTTATAAGAACACTTCCCCCTATAGTTATTAGTATTTTGTTCCTTCAATAGTTTCGAGTGCATTCTTTACATGATTTCCATGGCTGATTTTTATTTTATTTTATTGTCATATGGAAATAAAATTCTAGAAGTGGAATGAAATGGTAATTTTATTTTTAATTAACCATAAATTATACAATTTATCATTTTGAATTCTTATATGAGGATGATACATTTGTAAAAACATTAATGATATTTGTTTAGATCATTTTGGGGGTTCTTTGATAATAACGAACTCTTTTTGTTTTATAAATTATAATCATTTGTAAAAAATGATTATCGAACCTTAAATTAGATATAATGAATAAAATATAATATGGTTCAACCATAAAAATGGTTTCATGACCAGTTTTGAAAAATGTAAAAGAAATTGCAATCACATCGTCCGTGACGTCCTTAAATCGACACATCACAAACACTATTTTAATTTCAAGAATAAGTGATGTAAGAGAAGAAGTATAAAGGTGAATCATCCATAAAAATGATTAAATATAGAATATGTAAGATACTAGATCATTCATGCCTCTTGGGTAAGTGGAGGTGAGGAAGGAATAAGAATAATAAAGAAAATGGAATGAAAAGAAAGAAAGAAAAAGAGGATGTTTATATCTTGATATCTTCCCCTTGAAATCATTCATAAGGCCCATGGTTTTGTATTTTTAGTGAGACCATTAGGTTTTTGTTGTGGGGAAGGATAATGATAGGAGTATTTGGCAGAACATAGGTGATTCTCATGGCTTGCGATGTGTGTGATGAATATGGGGAAATGGGTGTTATTTACAGTGCAAGAGAGGAAGAGTTTTCCCTAATTTTAAACATTATTTTATTATTTTTTGACAAGACAAGAATTAGTTGTAACACCCCATGGTTTTAAAAATAAATATAGAATACAATTTTATAATGTATCCATTTAACACAACTCTGCATCTTCTATGTTTTGAATTTCGAAAATTGGTCATCTAGAGTTGTGTTCAGTAAGTCATTTGGAGTCTGATAGAACAAACTTGATTTTTGGTGAATAGTAAAATACCCTTATGAATAGTAATATGAACCTTATGAATAGTAAATAATATTATTATTTTATTTTCTTAAGGCAATAATATAATGAGATATTAATTAGTTTTTCAATGACAAATAAAACTAATTGCACTTTAAGATTATTATTTTTCCAATTTACTATGACCTTATTTAAAAATTAAATTTATAATATTTAGAAAATTAATTTTGAAAAATGGATTTCACTTTTTAATTCTACACATTGAAAAGTGGTTGGGGTGAATTTTGGGGATTTTTATAAAATACATGAATTTTTCATGAATAGTAAAAATACATTTTTGAGTTTTTGGTAGTTTAATGACATCATAATGATGTAATAATAAAATATAAAATCATGTTAGAATTGTGTATAGTAAATTATGACATGAGGTGTCCCAACTGGCTAAAACCATTGGCAAATACCATGGTCAATCCCATGGTTTGACAAAAAAACCACTAATGAGGTGTCCCTTAAGAATTATAAAAAAATCACCTCTCTTTTTCTATAAATACCCACTCATCCATTCATTTTCTTTCATTAAAAATACCTCATACTCGAATCACTGGAGTGTTTACCTCTCTAGGAGTCCTCCCAAGGTTTCCCTAAGTCCCAAAGGTCCCTTCCTTCAAAATCTAGGTGTTATTCTACAAGGTAAGGGAATCCTTCATTCTCTTCTTTAAGTCGACACTTCTTTTATGGCAGCTATTCGATATTCCTTTCTTGTATGTTGTGGTTTGATTTTATTTATTCTTTTTATTGTCCTTTTTATTTAAATATGATGAGATACCCTTTTGTTCTCATCATTTGATTTTATGAAATTTTAAGTGACGTCGTTAGGCTGCCGAATTTTCATAAGGGATCTCTTAACTTTTCTTTTATTTTCAAGTTCATCTATTTTTATTTTTCTCTGCTGACCTCCTCTGTCCAAATGATCATGATAACTCTTGTATAATCTATATACAGTAATTATATCATGTTAATGGAAGAACCATCATAAATATTCTTACTCCCTCCCTTTTATTTTTTATAAACGAAATCAACATCCATGAGGTTCCAATTTATAGCCTTCGTGGATGACATAGTTTTGTTCTTCAATTTCTTCTTCATTACTGGCCATGAACCCATATTTATTGTTGAACCAGACTATAAAATATGTATTATAACATAATTAAAATTCAGTAACCATAATAGGAATATATAATTAAGTTATATGACAAAACTAGTTCATAATAATCCAAATACCGACGAATAATCGAAGTGGTTGTCATCTATTGATTCATCCTCATTCCATGTAACCAAATGATATAAATTACCATTAAAAATTCTTTATGTTCATAAATAATATATAATTCCAATCCCGGAGACTTATAACATTTCCACATGAACTCCATTACTTAAAAACAAGTGAACCGATTATAAAAATAATGAAAACGATCACCCTAGAACAATGAAATTCGATATAATAACTTTGAAATAAGGGTATCAATGAACTAAAAAGAATTATGGTAAACCAAATACATGTCTAATATGTTCTTAAATAATTTATTAATATGTATAATTTCATATTCCTGGAGCTTAAGTTCAAGAGAGGAACACGTTCGGAGTTAAGGTAAGGGGTTTCTCATCTCACTTTCATTTCATTGAGATTTTCATTGTTCGCCACTTATTTCTTGTATGTGGTATATGTGTACTTATATTTGATATATAATAACATGATTATCTTTATATTCATGTTATTCAATGATTAATTTTATGTTCATTAAGTTCTGGTCATATGATTCGACTGATTACATTGTGGTAAGGGACTTTGTCACAACTACCTTTTCGTTGTGACTATCTTTATATTGTGCACCTAATAATACTTATGTGGTGTACCTACTATGAATTTGAGATAACTTTTCATTTGAAATTATATTTATATTAAATATCCATAATCTCATGTCATGGATATGATTGTTGTCTAAACCGTATGCCATTTTACATATGGTGTTTATTTGGAAAGATATTTTAATTATGGTAATATTGATGAATCTGTATACTATACTCTTTATAGATATTTAGAAGGAAAATTTCCCTTGTATTGAATCAATTTATAAACAATTATTTGGACATACAGTGGTGGGTGGGGCCCGCTATAGCCCCTCGATGCATCGGTAGGTCTCATGAGACAAAACACTTAGGCGACAAACCCATCAAGTTTGTTTCCAAAAATCAAAAAGGTTTCTACCCATAGAACTAAACCGTTTTTATGGTATTATAGTTTCATGTTCTAGATACATGATGTCCAATTGTTTTGAATTATCTTTATTCATTATCATTTAACATTATTATCCATGAGGTATTCACTATGACAAAATCTATAGATGCAGTTTCATTCTCAGTTTATTAATGGCTTAAAGTTATTCATTTATTCACTATGCCATATTGATTATGTCAGATTGATTGTGATTCACTTATTATTGTACTCATGATTCGGCTTTTTGTAACCCTTACTAAACACTTGACCTCACCCCTTTCATTTTCTACCTTCAACAGTTGATGAAGAGAAGATATTTTATTGATTTCCTGGGGATTTCGTTTTTAGTTTTTGTTATGTATTGTATTTTTTAAACCTTTCCAATGTAATTTGAGTAACATATATGTATCTAGTTTATTCAAGACTACTAAACTGATTGTTCCTTCTGGATTTTCATTCTTTCTAACCATTCCAATATCACAAGTAATGTACTGGCTCTAGCCTAGAGGGGTAGGGGTGTTACAGTTGGTATCAGAGGAAGTTTAGTAGAAAACATGGAAAATAGAGTAGGATATATATAGTAGGGAACAAAGAACTAAGGTAGTATATGAGGATTAACATACAAGAACGTCATGGTATTTTGGTAAGAAATATATTATGTGGATATTTTAAGAAATACATCCCTATCTGGATACGAGCAGGTAGAAGCGGCTCTGGCACCTATATATCTATGGGTAAAACTCGAAAACGTTGCTTTGAGATATACTTGAACGGGAACTGGTGTACGACAACGGGCCTTAATTCACTCTTGGTTATGACACTCCTGGGGGATATGATTAGGATAATTCATATTTTCTTTACAAGCAATTATGAATGAGTTAATGTAAATTTTTTCCTCATAGGAACCATGTTTATAAGATTAGTTATGCAATGAATTTCAATCTATGTTGACTGATTTTCTATTTGAGATTTATAAACTAATCGAGTGTATGCCATTATTTATAAATGGTGTCTAATGGAAGGAGGGGAATCAATACTAGTGGGAAAAGTAGGGATCTCCCTACTGAGAAAGTCAACACAGTCAATGTTGGAGCATATCAGATCATGGCTATATTGGGACAACTTATTCAAGTTGTAACGAAAAACCATTCAACACCTATTTTGGATCATTTCATGCTGTAGAAGACCCCATATTTCAGCTGGACTACTAATCCAGTGGTTGCTGTGCAATGGATCAAGTACCTTGAAAAGATATTCATGGTGTTAAGATGCAATGAAAATGAAAAGGTAGTACTAGTAGTATATTGTCTTAAGGGAGACACTGATCAATGGTGGTCCCTGATTCAAAATACCACAGAGGAAGAAGAGATAGAGGATATGGAATGGAGGACTTTTAAAGAAATATTCTGCAAAAAATATTTCCCTCATGAGGAACGAATTGAAATGAAGAGGAAATTATTTGGATTGAAACAAAGGGATGAAGATAGCGTTGCAGAGTATGAGGCTACCTTCAAAAGGATATCCAATTATGCCATGGATTACTTACGTGACTCGGCAGACAAGATTGATCATTTCTTTAAAGGTCTAAAGCGAAGTCTTCGAAGGGAACTGGCTTCTTAATCATTTTCACCATATGATGAAATTGTATCAAGTGCCATCAAAACAGAGAAGGAATTTTCTAGATCAAATTTTTTCAACGGAAACCAAGATAAGAAGCGGTATTCTGATAACAATGTAAAAGGAGAAGCACCAATTAAGAGAAAGGGAATGAATAGTTTCCCATTATGCGAGAACTATAGAAAGAATCATCTTGGGGTATTCTTGAAAGGAATGGGAGTCTACTATAACTTCAGAGAAAATAATCATTGATCTGATGAATGCAAGGGGAAGAAACAATTCAATGATATTTAATGGTAAAAATGTAGATAAATGGGACACTATGAAAATGAGTGTCCTAAGAAGCAAGGAAACATTCCTTAGAAAACGCCAAGAGAAAAAGGGAGTGTCTGTGTGATTACAACAGTGGAGGTTGATGTTCCTAGTGACGTCGTGGAAGGTACTTTAATTATTTCCTAAAACTTAGCCAACACATTATTTTATTCTGGATCATCGCATTCATTTATATCCTCTCAGTTTTCCAAAAAAATTAGATTTGTCCAATTTTATTTAAGAAAGGAGTTTCCAGTCAAAACTCCCATGGGATGTATCATTGCAACAAAGGGATGTCAACTAGTCCTCCTCCAAACACTAAAACGTGCTTTAGTTTCTAACCTTATCATCATACCCATGGCTGAATTTGATATAGTTCTCGGTATGGATTGTCTATCAAATTATGATATGAGGATTTATTGCAAGAAAAAGGAAGTTACAATTTTTTAAAATGATGTATAATCTCTTATCTTTAGAGTGGAGACTTCACCATCTAATTCATATCTAGACCCACCCCCAGTAGCTCTATTGAATGCAGTTATTGGAGAGGAAGAGAACCCAATACCTATGGGTGTGGATGAAAATATTCAAATTGAAGATGTACATATAGTAAAAGAATACATTTATGTGTTTCCAGAGCATTTACCTGGACATCCTCCTAAGCGGGAAATTTAGTTTTCCATTGACTTAATTCCTAGTGCAAGACCTATATCAAAGACCCCATATAGAATGACCACTGTGGAGTTAGTGGAGATGAAGAAACAACTAGAATATTTGAGTGAGAAATGATTTATTCGGCCTAGTGTTTCTCCATGGAGAGCCCCGGTCTTGTTTGAAAAGAAGAAATATGGATCCATGAGGCTATGTATTGATTAAAGAGAAATCAATGCTATTACAATAAATAATAAGTATCCTCTACCCTGGATTGATGATTTATTTGACCAACTTTAGAGATATCAATACATTTTCAAAGATTTACCTTCGATCTGGATATCATCTGTTGAGTGTGAAGAAGGAAGAAATTCCTAAAATAGTGTTCCGAACCAGGTACCGGCATTACGAGTTTACAGTAATACCTTTTGGATTGACTAATGCAACTTCTGTCTTCATGGATCTAATGAACATAGTTTTCAAGGAATATCTCGATGATTTTGTAGTGGTATTTATTGATGGTATCTTGGTATACTCCAAAAGAAACGAGGATCATGAAAATCACTTGCACATTATCCTAAAGACTCTTAGAATACATGAATTATATGGGAAAATTAGCAAGTTTGAATTCTGGCTTCAGAAGATTTCTTTTCATGGCCATATTGTCTCTAAGGATGGAATCCTAGTATATACTGCGAAGACAAAGGCAATCCAATATTGGCCCATCCTAACAAACATAATTGAGGTACACAGTTTTATTAGATTAGTAGGTTTTTATTGGCATTTCGTGAAGAATTTTTCCCGACAGTCAAACCTGCTAACAAAGCTCACACGTAAAGGGGATAAATTTGTTTGGAAAAAGGATTGTGAATAATGTTTCAAAGAACTTAGTAGAATATTAGTCAATTCTTCTATATTGACTCTACCATCGAGGAATGTTGGGTTTGTTATTTATAGTGATGCTTCAAAGAAATGACTTGGTTCTGTCCTTATGCAAAATGATAGGGTTACTTCTTATGAATCACGACAGCTAAAAATTCATGAGAAAAACTATCCTACTCATGATCTTGAGTTATCTGCTATAATATTTGATTTGAAGATATGGAGACAATATCTCTATGGTGAAAAATGTGAGATTTATACTAATAACAAGAGTTTGAAGTATGTTTTCTCACAGAATGAACTCAACATGAGGCAAAGGATATGGCTTGAACTACTCAAGGATTATGATTTCACGATACACTACCACCTGGGGAAGGAAAATAAGGTGGAAGATGAATTGAGCGGAAAGGATCATGGAGTGTTGAACTAGATGAGAGTTGAAAGGGATCCTATTTTCAAGGATCTAGTAAAGATGGATATGGGAATAACCATGGATGGTGAAACATCAATGATTTTTCAAATGGTTTCCAAACCATCTTTACTAGAAAGGATAAAATGTTCTCAGGATGATGATTTAGAGTTTCAAAAGAATATTAATGTAGTGAATGATTAAATATTGAGTGTCTTCGTATATGAAGATGGAATTTTCAAATTTGGGAAGAGACATTGTGTTCCTGATATAACTGATCTAAAAAGGGAATTGTTGGATGATGCTCATAGTTCCAATTTCTCTATACACCCTGGTAGCACTATGTTGTATAGAGATTTGAAGGAACATTTTTTGTGGGACAAAATGAAGAGGGAGATTGTTGATTTTGTGTCATGATGTATGGTTTGTCAATAAGTTAAAGCTGGAAGGCAACTATAACATCCCGGTTTTTGGAAGGGTATGTTTTCATTATTTTTTGGTTGAATCCTTTGTTTCAGGATTCAAGGGATGTCTTCTGAAAGTATGAGAGGCCTTGGGGGTGTTCTGGGGGCTCGGCCACGAAAAAAGGAAATCTGGGCAAGGAAAGCCAGGGCACATGACCTACGCACGGACAGGGAAAACTGTGCGGCCTGCCTAGGTAAACCATTCAACCCTTCTCCTCCGGGTAGTAGCATGTGCATGGTTTGCACAAGGTTTGTCGAACTGGGCGGCTAAACCATGTGGCCACTTAAAGTCGGGAAAAATTACAAGTCTGCTACTTCATGATTTTAAACCCCAACTCAGGATTTCCTCTCCAATCCTCCTTCTCCCTTGAAACAAACCAAATCGCCCAAGAGCTCCAAGAGGATGATCTCCCTCGTTTCAAAGGCGTTTTTGGTGTCATTGGTTGCAGATCGAAGCTCCGGGTAAGGCTAATCCCATCCTTTCTTCTCTTTTCGGTTTAGGGTTTTTATCTTCTCTCCCTTGTTCTGAAGCTCTAAAACCCTATCTTTTGGGTGAGTATTAGGTTGAATCTCCAAAGGTTGGTCAGATCGAGGTCTAAGGACTCGATTGAGAGTGTGTTAAACTGCGGTTTCGAGATAGGTGGCATACAAGTGATATCTCATGGTTATTTGGGTATTTGTGCATGTTTAGTTGTGTTCTTTATTTCCCTTGGTTATGTTTTGAATAACCTTGGCATGATTGGTAATATAGGTGTTTAAATGGTAAATGGAAACTATCATGATCCCCATGGGATGAGTTGGGGATGACTTGACCTAAATGGGGCCATCCATGGGATGTGTCGGCTTTTCCCTGACTTAGGGAATGTGATTGAACAAGTTACCTTGATGTAATAAAGGGTAGAGTCCATGATGAATATGTTGGCATGTTTGGTTGAACTTGGAATAGAATTTAGGTGATGCACCTAGACTTGGTAATAACATGAGGGTTATATGGAATGGGTTGAATGGTTGATTCATGGGAATGATGAATTGGTTAAATGGGTTGTTGTGTAAACTGAATAAAGACGATAATGTGATGGATTATTGGTTTAGTGTTGAATTCTTGGTGAGTTAGGCATAACACATGGGAATTGGGTGAATGGTTAAATGATGAGAAATGGTAATCTGTTAATGGGTTATGGCATGATGTGGACTCCCATGTGGGGTGTTGTGAATAGTGTTTTTCGAAGGTCAATGATTTGGATAGCTGATGGTTACTTATATATATAAGCATGTGCACATGGCTTCGTAGAGTGGGGTATGACATGAGGATCTACGCTCGCGGGTTGAGCTAAGACTGAGGTTCTAAACTCCACCCTAAATGCATGGGTTAAGAAAGGGGACTAAGGGTCTATTCTCCTAACAGTTGCATCCACCCGGACTGAGGTTTTGAGGTGAGGATATGGTTTCTATGAGGGGTTAGTCCTAGTGAGATAGGATAATGGTGACTTTACCCTCTTGCATTTGATTTTTGGCCTTAGAACCATGTAACATAATGTATGTGTTTAACCCATGGAAGTGTAATGAAGTGGTAAGTGATGATAATTGGTATGAAATGATTGGTAATGGAAGTGGAAATGGCTTTGGCACTGAACCGGTTAATGGAACATTAAATAATTACTTGGAAATTTTCATTCATATTCCTTTTTCATGCACTACCTTTTTATTCTGGATATTTTGTAGACACTGTTAGTGGTGACCTACTGAGTTGTAATCACACACTGCTTGGGCCACCGTTGTGTACCTGAGCATACTTCATGTTTGCAGGTCAGGAGAAAGGCAATTGTCCTTGCTAGATAGTTGAGTGGACATGGGTAGCATTTGGTGGAGGATTTTGGCTTGGAGATGGGACCATTTTGGGGATTGTGGTCTTTGTCCTTATTTTGGGATTTTTTCACTCTTTCACTTGTAGTATGACATGGCATATTTATTTTTGTCAATTGTTGTTATACATGTTCATTATTTATTAGTTATTTTTTCCTCTATTTGGATTATTTTTGTTGTGGCTTACTCTGATAAAAAGGGGTATAGTCTCCCCACTTTACCCCATAGACCCTCACTGCTAGTCGGCAGGCTTTGGCATATGGGGAGGCATGCTTAAGCTCATTTAACCACCTGGCTCGGAGCACCAGTTTAGTGGCTTCCGTGTCAGGGACGTTGCAAGGTGGTATCAGAGGAGGACTTTCTTCTCCTTCTCTGTGCTCTTGTTATTTGGGATTGGTAGCCAAGGGTTAAGATGTGTCAGGCCTTTGTAATGAGCTCGTTCTTGGGAGTAGCTAACCCATGTACAAGGGAAAACCAAAGTCACCCTAGGTGGGAATTTTTTTTCTTGGTTGTGTGTTGTTATAGTTGATGATATTTTACCGTTGGGTGATGCACATGTGGTTTGATGTGACTATTTTATGATATTTGGCTCGTTTCCTTAACATCATGAGGATTTGCATTCATGCATCATTGTAGGCAACTAGGGAGATAGGTGGCTTGCATCGTGTTAGCCACACGCATGGTATGGGTGTGTGAGGCAGGAAGGTAGGGTGAATCATGCATTTCATGAAACCAAGAAATAATGATATGAATGAAATAAAACAAGTGGGTAAAGGATGTTTAATGAACCATAAGAGTTTGAAACGAAGTGAAAATGTTTTGTAAAAAGTTGTGTGAGTTTGGTGGTAGTTCATGGTTGTTTACCCCATGTGGAGCATGGAGCATGGTAGGGATGGTCAGGGCGGTGAATTTGAGGTGATAATGTTGTTAAATTAGATTATGAAAATGTTTTTTTGTATCTAGTAAAGTGCTTTTTGAGAAAGTAGTGAAAGTTTTAAGGTACGCGTGTTGAATCTCATGTTTGGAAATGTAGAGAGATGCCACCACGATGTTGGTTGCTAGTTGGGAAATGGGAGGATGTTGCTGAGAACACTCCTCTTGTAGAAGATCATTAAAATGTGGTGATCAATGAAGGTAGAGAAGACCAGTTTTTGGAGAACCTGGATCGCCTTATTCGGATGATGGATCCAGACACATGGAGGGTCGCACCGAGTATGTTTGAGCTGACCAGGGAGTTCCAGCTACAGCACCCTCCAACCGTCACTAGGGAGGGTGGGCCAGAGTTAGAGAAGTTCTGGTTAGAGTCTGTCCAAACGATACTGGATTATCTAGAGACCCCTGTTGAAAAGAGAGTAAAGATGGTTGTTTACATGTTGCAGGGCCAGGCAAGGAATTGGTGGAATATTCAGGCTCAAATTGAGCCGGATGAGGGAATGTCGTGGAAGGTTTTTCAGGAAATATTTCTCGAGCATTTTTATCCTAATAATTTGAGGCAAGAGCGGGCTATAGAGTTTATGAGCCTGACTCAGGGATCACTATCAGTGATGGACTATGCTAGTCACTTCACTGATTTGAGGCGCTATGTCCCAGTGTTAGTAGGGGATGAGGAAGTGATAGCAAATCATTTCCAGGATGGGTTGAGACATGAGATCATGTATTAAGTAAATATCTTCTACTTAAAGTGCTTCGCAGAGGTAGTAGATTAGGCATTGATCTTGGAAGGAAACCTGAAGGGAGCTTCGGGTAGTGGGCTTGTGGTGCTAGTGCAGCAGACGAGTAGTGCATCTCCTAAGGTTAGGAAGCGACTCTATGAGAGCTCACAGCATGGAGGAAGTATGAAAAGTGGTTGCAAGAAAGGGTTAGCCTCTCAGAGTGGAAATCAGGTTTTATGCGATCAGTGCGGTTGGTTGGGGCATATGCGTGGTCAGTGTCCTTGACCTCCAATTGAGTGTTGTTCGTGGGGCAGGATGGGACAGGTGCAGAAGTTCTGCAGGAAACCTCATCAGGTGGGCGAGTATGATGGTGGAAGGCAGGTACCATATACGGGAAAGGGATCAGTTTCCCCATATCAGGAAGTTAGTTGGAGATCCACGGGTCGTACTAGTAGGGGCAGTGGACATGGGACTCCATGGCAAGATCGCTCATGCCAGAAGGGCAGTGCAGCACAGGGTGTTCAGGCTGGTGCCCAGGGTAGAGGGTCAAGTCTGCTTTAGGCAGTTTAGTTTGTGCCTGGTGATGGTGAGGTCGGACCATCTACTGTTCGAGGTACTGTCCTTGTAGCTTCTACTCTTTCTAGTGCGTTGTTTGATATAGGTGCCACACACTCTATTGTTTCTGCTCAACTTGTGGTAGTGATGGGTTTACCTATGGAGGGTGTGTGCGGACTTATGTCAATTTACACCCTGTTGGGAGTGCGGTTCAAGGATATAAATCAGTGCAAGGGATGTGCCTTGGATGTTGGTGGGTATCGTTTTCTGTGGGACGTGTTCATTATCAAGATGTCAGGTTTTGACCTAATCTTGGGAATGTATTGGTTGGTGTTGTATCAGGTGCATATAGACTGTTATCATTGCAAAGTATCATTCAGGTCTCTTGAGGGTGACGTTTATGTCCACTGTGGAAAATGGAATATTCGACCAGGGCTTGCGGGGCCGTTTTGTCAATAGATGAGTGGACTCACGGCTCAAGTGGCATTCCTCATGCTTGATAATGATGAGGGAGGGGAACAATCTAATTTTCCTCCTCTGGTGGATTGGTTCCAGGACGTCTTTCCTAAGGATTTCTGAAGGTTACCCCCCGAGAGGGATGTTGAGTTCACAATCGTGTTGCTGTCGGGAGCGGAGACAGTTTCTATTTCACCATACAGAATGGAACCGGTAGAACTCCAGGAACTGAAGGTTCAGCTTGAGGAGTTGGAGAATATGGGGTTTATCTACCCTAGTATGTCTCCTTGGGGATCTCTCATGCGTTTTTCAAAGAAGGATGATAGGTCATTGAGGCTGTGTGTTGAATATCGAAAGTTGAACCAGATGACGGTGAAAATTCGGTACCCTCTTCCTAGAATTGATGACATGTTTGATCAGTTGAGGGGTTCCTTAGGGTTTTCTAATATTGATCTGAGGTCAGGTTATCACCAGATGAGACTGAGGTCTTCTAACATACTGCAGATAGATTTCTGAAGACAGTACGGGTTGTTTGAGTTTGTGGCAATGCCTTTCGGCTTGACCAATGCACCTGCGGTGTTTATGTATTTTAGGAACCAGATGTTTCATCCTTATCTGTATCAGTTTTTGGTTGTCTTTATTAACGATATCTTAGTGTACTCGAAAACTCACAAAGATCATGCCCAACATCTTCTTGGGTACGCTAAGAGAGCATAATCTATATGCCAAGCAATCAAAGTGTCAATTTTAGATAGGTGAGGTGCATTTTCTAGGTCACATCATCTTAGAGGCAGGTGTGTTAGTGGATCCAGAGAAAGTGCAAGCAGTTATATCTTGGGAGCATCCCAAGAGTGTTTCTGATGTTCGGAGTTTTCTGGGTTTGGCCAGGTATTACCGAATGTTCATTCAGGATTTCTCTCACTTGGCAGCACCACTCTCGGGCTTGACTAAGAAAGGAATCAGGTTCGAGTGGTCTGAGGCCTACAAGAATGACTTCCAAGAGTTGAAGAAGCAGTTGACGACCGCCCTATCTTGATCTTACCTGAGCCGGGTAAGAATTACATCATGTTTTGTGATGCATCCAGATTTGCACTTCGGGCCTTGTTGATGCAAGATTAGCAGGCTGTTGCTTATGGGTCGAGGTAGTTGAGACCCCATGAGAGGAATTATCCCACTCTTGATCTTGAGTTGGCTGCATTAGTGTACTCCATGAAGTGCTGGAGGCACTATCTGTTGGGGGAAAATTTAATTTGTCTACCAACCATACGAGTTTAAAGTACATCTTCTCAATATGGGATTTGAATCTTTGGCAGCGAATATGGGTTGAATATCTACAGTCTTTTGACTTTGAGTTGGTGTACATTCCAGGAAGGGGAAATAGTTTTGTTGATGCTTTGAGCAGGAAGGTTTAGAATCAGGCAGTTCAGGAGTCTAGCATTGAGTGGAAGGTGATGGATTTGTTTGCAGAGATGCATCTGGAGGTGCAGGAGGAGAATCATCTGGACACTCTTGCTTCCTTAACGATGGAGTCAACGCTTTTGAGTCATGTTAAGGAAGGACATCTTGATGATCCTGAGTGTATGATAATTGTGTAGAAGCTTAAAGGTGGGGAGCTACCTTCTGGTTGGGTCGTCGACGCGGAAGCTTTTGTTCATGTTCGTGATCGTGTGGTTGTACTAAAGTGTGTGCTACAAGAGTTGATGCGTGAGTTCCATGCATCAAAGTGGGCAGTGCATCCCGGTCTAAACAAGATGTACCATGATCTCCAAAGGTATTTTTGGTGGCCTAGAATGAATAAGGAACTTGCGGGATTTGTGGCACGGTGCCTTACCTTTCAGCAGGTGAAGGCCGAGCATCAACACTGAGGTGGTTTGTTGCATCCATTTCCCATTCCGGAATGGAAGTGGGATGATGTAACGATGGATTTTGTCCAGGGTCTTCCAAGGATGCCACGGAAGAATGATGCAATATGGTTGGTCGTGGATCAGTTAACGAAAGAGGCTCATTTCTTACCGATTCAGGAGACCTATACAGTAGACCATTTGGGTGAGATGTATATTCAGGAGATAGTGTGGTTTCATGGTGTTCCACGAACCATAGTTTTGGACTAAGATCCATGTTTCACATCATGTTTCGGGAAAGGGTTGTATAAGGTGCTTGGTATGCATGTGTTTTTGAGTACGACTTTCCACCCGCAGACAGACGGACTATAAGGCCCCAGCCTTAAACCTTACTTAATATTGAATTAAATGAATAATTCACATTGAGGATCTTTTCAGGTTTAGAGTTTTAGAGAATTAGAACATAACTATTACATCTTAAAAGATTACAAAGTATACACTTCTACTAAGTCTCCATAAAATAAAAACTCTTAAAAAGAAAGATGTCTAGATTCCATGTTTTAGATAGCATGAAATTCCCTTGATCCCATCCTTGACCTTATTCCACTTTAAGTCCTGTGAAAAACATTTCGAAAAACTTGGGGTGAGCATAAAAAGCTCAGTAACGGATACAAAAAGAATGAAAACTGTTAGTTTTTCAAACATCAAGTAAACCATGTATAATATATCAAAGTAATACCTTCACCTTCATGAAGTAGTAAAAAAAAATCTTCACTGAATAAAGTATCATTACTTACCTTTTTGTAACCAAAGGGTTTCCATAAAACCCATATAAAGAACACATAGAATATATAAAGGTAACTTGGGACATAAACATACTTAAGTGGAATAACCATACGGTTGACTTCCACACATATCACTTAATGGAATAGCCATACGGCCAATTTCCATACATACTTAATGGAATAGCCATACGGCCGACTTCCATACCCAATGCATTGGAGGTTATAACGTAACCACCCGTCCTGGTATTCACGGCACCACCCGTCATATGGTTTATAACGTAACCACCCGTTAAAATGTCCAAGTACCAGTATAAAATCATAAAACATAAAACCAATATAAAGGAATGATAACATTTCCACATTTCAATCAAAATATATCATAAATATATTGACATAATAGAATCCTTTTTCAAAACCATTTTCAATACCAAAATACATAAAAGATTATATGGTATTTATTTTATACTAAAAACATTACGGCTTGTTGAGAAAGCCAAAGATCAAATAATACTCGCGGCGGCGGAAAAGGTCGTTGTCACCGCGTACGTTAAAAAAAATTCCTTTTTTTCGTTTAGTAAAACGCTTCATAGAAAAAGATTCCTTTTTTATAAAAGTAAAAGTCAAAGGATTTTATACACCGTATAAAAGAAAGTTTTGTATAAAACGAAATATGCCTCAATGAAAGGATATTGAGATGAAGTCCCATACCTCGGGTCCGACTTGACTCGATCGTTCTTTAACGTCCTGAATAATAAACTTGAGTTAATTTATACTTGATTAAGAACCTTTTTAAACTTCATTATTCCTTTTATATCACTTATTGCCATGTTATAAACATTATGTAACCATTTAAGTTAATAATGTTTGTTTTTTCAATATTTGGTTCTTAAGTCGAAAGTTGACTTCTTACAATTACATGTTGTTCATGTGGTCAAAAGTTCTTTATATCCAGAATAAAATTCCCGATTTGGATATAATATGTATCATATATATCCATCATATACATGTATTTATAATATTACATAATCATTTAGAAGTAAGAAATGAAATGCACCGTTCATGGAGACGGTAAGCCGTACGTACGCATGAACACTACTTTCATTTCTTTGTCATATTAGTGGAATTAAAACTAAATGAGAGGTATGTATATTTTAATTCCAGAATTATATTCATCATTTAGATATATCATTAATTATATATATCAATTATATACATGTAATTTTAATAGTACATTACATTTTGGGATAAGAAATGAAATGCACCGTTCATTGAGACGGTAAGCCGTACGTACGCATGAACGCTACTTTCATTTCTATCTCATACTTTACTGGAAAGAAATAATAATGATATAGAGGTATATTATAATTCCAGTATAACATCATATATAATAACTTTAAATCCATCCTTTACACGTCCCACATATGGCATTAACGAATCACATCACTTTTAGGGGGCGGTAGTACGCACTTCCTTAAATGAAGATATTGTGTTTACCCATAATGGAAACCATAAAGGTATGCCAAAAATGAAAAATACAGAATCTTAAAGAAAAAATAAACATATTATATATCATATATAAAAATAGTGACATCATAATGGCCACCCTTGAAGGTGTTAAATGAGTATTGAACAATCATCGTTTCGGGAGGCAGAATTTCGTCATCCACGGAAACCGTATGTTCTTTAACCATTTGATGTAGTTGTGTGAGAGTGTAGCTCAAATAAATATTATAACAAAATCCTAGTATATTTAAGATACTGGTGTTGTTACAAAATAAGTAAATAAAAAGAGTTTAGAGGGTTGGAGAAGCAAAATAAAACAAATGGACAAGAGAGAATGAATTACCTTTAAAAGTGTAACTCCCTTTTGATTTGAGCCTAAAGGAAGTCTTTGAAAGGATTCTGCCCAAAGGGAATCCTCTAGGATGAGGAGTGGGATGTGGAGAGAGTAATTGGGCAGGGGTTGGCCGAGCCAAAGGCTTGAGAAGTGTGTGAAATGAGGTAGAGTTGGGGGCCTTTTATAAGAGGAGAGGAGGGGCACTTTTGGAAAGTAAAGAAATATTACTTTATTTGTAAATGTGTTTCGGTTTTAAAAGGTCCCACATTGAAATAATTCGTGAATAAGGTGATAAGGGTTCGAAATCCACTCATCCAATTGGTTTTGGCCATGTGTAGGTTTTATATGTTTCATTATCTTTCCATTTTATTTAAATCGTCAAATAATGATGTCATCGCTGCATCATTATTATGTCATATATAATTTAATTTATTTAATGTCTAAAAATTATAAAAAAATACTATGATGTAGGAAATCTTTTTAGCTTTCCAATGACTATTTATAATCAAAATTTGGACTTTTATTACCCCACTCAAAAATTATTTTAGTAAAACAATTTATGTTAGAGTCATTTTCACTTTAACATTAAATAAAAATATATTAATGTCATTTTCCAACTAAAGTGGCTCCATGGGGTCCCCATGTTGTCCCATGGATTTTCTTGGTCGTCCATGACACAACCGATAAGGTGTAGGACAAGTTTCATGGTGTTTTCACATTCTTATAATACCATTTTTACCTTAAACTACTCTAATTACCTCTATTCGCGATTAATGAAAAAAGTTACTATTCACCAAAAAATTATTTTAATCTCATTGAACCACATTTTACTTCTTAATGACAACCATGTATATCGGATTTTCAAAATTCAATACACATTAGTGGTAAACTTTCATTTAACTGAAAAAATCAGTTTTCTTGATTACCACTTAGTGGTTTCACTATTCATCAAAAATTGAAGTTTTTCAGAAAATTACCAAAAATTCACCCTAAGCTATATTTGATATTCCGAATTCAAAAATGAAGTCCATTTTAAAAAATTCAAAACATATAAGTCAAATTAATTAATTTAATAATTAATTCCCGCTGTCATGACAAATAGCGTGTTTTTGTGAAACAATAAGTATCAAATGATTGACACCAGTTTAAGTCCAATTTCAAAGTGAAATTGATTCCAATGACCACCATTGGATTAACTGGTAAAAATATTTTCTTATTTCACTTTAAAAAAAATTGAAATAATAATCTAATCATATAAATAATTTAGATTAAAAAGATGTTTTGAATTAAAATACCACATTTTACACTATTCATAAAAAAATGAACTTTATCAGAAAGGTACCAAAAATTTACACACAATAAATTTTGATGTCCCGATTCTAAAGAAGAGTTATATTTGGTCCAAAATAAAGTATAAGAGTGATCAAAACTATATTTAATGACGGTTCACCATTAAAAGGTCATAAGTGAACCTTTAGTGAAAATTAGAGTATATATGCCCTAAAATTGAACTCTTTCCGTATTTTAAGCCTTTATCTTTTATTGGGTAAATGTATAAACATTTAAATACATATCTAATCATATTTTAGTTATTTCTATCCATTCCTGCCAGTACAATGGCTACTTGTTAACTAACATTTAAAATAATATTATTTTATTACTTGTGTACAACGTAAGTTTTCAAAGAAACTCATCGTTGCGTACCGAGTACGCTATTGAACGTAGAAACCCCTTTTAATTAAAATTAATATTTAATTCGTAAATATTAATATATATGAAAATTATTTATTCTTTATTTACCTGGGATGTTACATCCTTCCCCCGTTTTTGGAATTGCGTCCTCGCAATTTTATTCACTTATCAAAATAAGTGGGGGTATTTATCCCTCATAGCATTTTCAGATTCCCACGTTGCCTCTTAAATCACATGGGTTTTCCACAAAACCTTTACCTGATGAATCACCTTATTCCGTAACACTTGCTCCCTGTGGTCAAGAATCTGGACCGGTTGTTCCTCATAAGATAGGTTCTCTTCCAGCTGAACTACCTCTGGACTCAAAACATGAGATGGATCTGACATATACTTTCTCAAAATTGAAACATGAAAAACATTGTGTACCTGAGATAAACTTGAAGGTAAAGCCACTCGGTATGCAACTGATCCAACTCTTTCTAGAATTTCGTATGGTCCAACCAACCATGGACTCAACTTTCCTTTCTTACCAAATCTCATCACACTTTTCCAAGGAGAAACCTTGAGAAAAGCATGATCACCTACCTCAAAAGATAGATCCTTCCTCCGGTTATACGGATAACTCTTCTGCCTGCTCTGAGCTGTTATCATGTGTTTTCTGAATCAACTGAACTTTTTTTCCATCTCTTCTACCAATTTTGGTCCCATCAGCTTCCTTTCACCCACTTCATTCCAAAATGATGGAGTTCGACACCGCTTCCCATATAATTCCTCAAATAGTGCCATCTGTATACTGGAATGAAAACTGTTATTATAAGAAAATTCAACCAAAGAAAGATGTTGGTCCCAACTTCCCTGATAATCCATAGAACAAGCTCGTAGCATATCCTCCAATGTCTGAATTGTTCATTCTGACTGCCCATCTGATTGAGGATGAAAAGCTGTACTAAAATTTAATTCAGTACCCAACGACTTCTGAAGGCCTTTCCAAAAGTTAAAAGTAAACCTGGGATCACGATCCGATACAATGGAGAGAGGAACTCCATGTAACCTGACTATCTCTTTAAGATACAAACGGGAAAGTTGATCAAGAGAGAAATTATCTCGTATAGCAAGGAAATGAGCAGCTTTGGTCAGGCGATCAACAATAACCCATATTGCATTATTACCTCGAGATGTCCTCGGTAATCCCACAACAAAGTCCATGGATATGTTTTCCCATTTCCACTCTGGCACTGGTAAAGGTTGAAGAATCCCTTTCGGTAACTGCTGCTCTGCTTTAACCTGTTGACATGTCAAACACTTCACAGTAAAATCAGCAATGTATCTTTTCATTCCATCCCACCAGTAATACTCCCGCAGATCTCTGTACATCTTAGTACTGCCAGGATGAACTGAAAACGGGGAACTATGAGCCTCACATAACAACTCATTCTTCAACTGTGAATCACAAGGCACACATAACCTCTTCCCAAACCTCAAAACACAATCACAAACTTATCCAAGAACTCATGGAAAATTTTATTCATAAGGTCCATGAATATAGTAGGTGCATTGGTTAACCCAAAAGGCATAACTAAAAATTTCATAATGGCCATATCTAGTATGGAACGCAGTCTTCGGAACGTCTGATTCTTTTACTTTCAACTGATGGTACCCCGACCTCAAGTCAATCTTCGAAAAATACTGAGCTCCCTGGAGCTGATACCACTTCATTCGATGTCCCAACATCTGCTAAAGTTGTTGCAAATGATTTTACCACCCGTTTCTGCTTGTAGTCTAACTGCTTCCCATCACTCAAGCTCCTTGTCGGACACTCGTCTGCATAATGACCAATTTCATTACACTTAAAACATCTTACCGTTGGCTTTTCATTTCCTGCTTGATCATCTTCCTTACAGTTACGAGCAATATGACCAGACTTACCACACCGAAAGCACTTACCAGACTTGGATAAACATTCTCCAGGATGCATTTTACCACACTTCTCACAGGATGGATATTTGGTTTTCTTACCTCCTTGCTTCTTTGATGAATTCTTCCCCTTTTCCTGCCAGCTAGACCTCTTATTCTGTTGTTTTTCATAGAACACCTGATCATCGGAAAACTCCATTTCTACCTTCTCCGTACATCGAACAAGTTTTTCATAACTTTTGAACTCACTAGAAGCTAAAGCCCTTCGATACTTTGGCTTTAACCCTGAGTAAAAATGGTTTATTTTACTATCAAGATCTCGTATGAAGTTTGGAGCATACCTTGCCAATCGAGTGAACTTTTCTTCATAAGCATCCACTGAATCATCCTGCTGCCTCAATTCTAGGAACTGTTTTTCCATCCTAAGACGAACCACCTTAGGAAAATATTTCTCAAGAAACATACCTTTGAATTCTTCCCAGTGAAGATCCTCAATCTCATCACTATCCCTTATATTTTTCACCATCGACCACCACTGATCAGCTTCACCTTCAAAACGATAAACAGCAAGACTATCCTTTTGATGTTCTGAACACCCCATGACATCAAAAATCTTCTCCAGTGCTTTAATCCACCCTTCAGCTTGCACAGGGTCAAATGATCCTCTGAATGATGGGGGATGTTGCCTCATGAAATGTTCCACCACTGACATGTTCCTCTGCGGTTGATCTGGCTGATCTCGTGCATGGATACCACCACCATTTATAGCCTGAGTCAACTGTGCCATCACTGCAACAAACTGTTCAGTTCCGATTCCGACCATCTCAGGTTGATGATTTGGAAGGTTATCTTCCTCCTGATGTCGTCCCAACATAGCTGCTTTGTTTCCTCTATGGAAAACCATTCTGAACACAGAAATATCTTAGGCGAAGCAACATGGTAATCCGTAAATGCTATATCATTTCAATCATATTATAATTTAACACTTTTCTAACTACTAAAGTTTTCTAAACTGTCCTTTGATACCAACTATAAGGCCCCAGCCTTAAACCTTACTTAATATTGAATTAAATGAATAATTCACATTGAGGATCTTTTCAGGTTTAGAGTTTTAGAGAATTAGAACATAACTATTACATCTTAAAAGATTACAAAGTAGACACTTCTACTAAGTCTCCATAAAATAAAAACTCTTAAAAAGAAAGATGTCTAGATTCCATGTTTTAGATAGCATGAAATTCCCTTGATCCCATCCTAGACCTTATTCCACTTTAAGTCCTGTGAAAAACATTTCGAAAAACTTGGGGTGAGCATAAAAAGCTCAGTAAGGGATACAAAAAGTATGAAAACTGTTAGTTTTTCAAACATCAAGTAAACCATGTATACTATATCAAAGTAATACCTTCACCTTCATTAAGTAGTAAAAAAAATCTTCACTGAATAAAGTATCATTACTTACCTTTTTGTAACCAAAGGATTACCATAAAACCCATATAAAGAACACATAGAATATATAAAGGTAACTTGGGACATAAACATACTTAAGTGGAATAACCATATGGTTGACTTCCACACATATCACTTAATGGAATAGCCATACGGCCAATTTCCATACATACTTAATGGAATAGCCATACGGCCGACTTCCATACCCAATGCATTGGAGGTTATAACGTAACCACCCGTCCTGGTATTCACGGAACCACCCGTCATATGGTTTATAACGTAACCACCCGTTAAAATGTCCAAGTACCAGTATAAAATCATAAAACATAAAACCAATATAAAGGAATGATAACATTTCCACATTTCAATCACAATATATCATAAATATATTGACATAATAGAATCCTTTTTCAAAACCATTTTCAATACCAAAATACATAAAAGATTATATGGTATTTATTTTATACTAAAAACATTACGGCTTGTTGAGAAAGCCAAAGATCAAATAATACTCGCGGCGGCGGAAAAGGTAGTTGTCACAACGTACGTTAAAAAAACATTCCTTTTTGTCGTTTAGTAAAACGCTTCGTAGAAAAAGATTCCTTTTGTATAAAAGTAAAAGTCAAAGGAGTTTATACACCGTATAAAAGAAATTTGTGTATAAAACGAAATATGCCTCAATGAAAGGAGATTGAGACGAAGTCCCATGCCTCAGGTCCGACTTGACTCGATCGTTCTTTAACGTCCTAAGTAATAAACTTGAGTTAATTTATACTTGATTAAGAACCTTTTTAAACTTCATTATTCCTTTTATATCACTTATTTCCATGTTATAAACATTATGTAACCATTTAAGTTAATAATGTTTGTTTTTTCAATATTTGGTTCTTAAGTCAAAAGTTGACTTCTTACAATTACATGTTGTTCATGTGGTCAAAAGTTCTTTATATCCAGAATGAAATTCCCGATTTGGATATAATATGTATCATATATATCCAGCATATACATGTATTTATAATATTACACAATCATTTATAAGTAAGAAATGAAATGCACCGTTCATGGAGACGGTAAGCCGTACGTACGCATGAACACTACTTTCATTTCTTTGTCATATTAGTGGAATTAAAACTAAATGAGAGGTATGTATATTTTAATTCCAGAATTATATTCATAATTTAGATATATAATTCATTATATATATCAATTATATACATGTAATTTTAATAGTACATTACATTTGGGGATAAGAAATGAAATGCACCGTTCAGGGAGACGGTAAGCCGTACGTACGCATGAACGCTACTTTCATTTCTATCTCATACTTTAATGGAATGAAATAATAATGATATAGAGGTATATTATAATTCCAGTATAACATCATATATAATAACTTTAAATCCATCCTTTACACGTCCCACATATGGCATTAACGAATCACATCACTTTTAGGGGGCGGTAGTCCGCACTTCCTTAAATGAAGATATCGTGTTTACCCATAATGGAAACCATAAAGGTATGCCAAAAATGAAAAATACAGAATCTTAAAGAAAACATAAACATATTATATATCATATATAAAAATAGTGACATCATAATGTCCACCCTTGAAGGTGTTAAATGAGTATTGAACAATCATCGTTTCGGGAGGCAGAATTTCGCCATCCACGGAAACCGTATGTTCTTTAACCATTTGATGTAGTTGTGTGAGAGTGTAGCTCAAATAAATATTATAACAACATCCTAGTATATTGAAGATACTGGTGTTGTTACAAAAGAAGTAAATAAAAAGAGTTTAGAGGGTTGGAGAAGCAAAATAAAACAAATGGACAAGAGAGAATGAATTACCTTTAAAAGTGTAACTCCCTTTTGATTTGAGCCTAAAGGATTCCTTTGAAAGGATTATGCCCAAAGGGAATCCTCTAGGATGAGGGGAGGGATGTGGAGAGAGTAATTGGGCAGGGGTTGGCCGAGCCAATGGCTTGAGAAGTGTGTGAAATGAGGTAGAGTTGGGGGCCTTTTATAAGAGGAGAGGAGGGGCACTTTTGGAAAGTAAAGAAATATTACTTTATTTGAAAATGTGTTTCGATTTTAAAAGGTCCCACATTGAAATAATTCGTGGATAAGGTGATAAGGGTTCGAAATGCACTCATCCAATTGGTTTTTTCCATGTGTAGGTTTTATATGTTTCATTATCTTTCCATTTTATTTAAATCGTCAAATAATGATGTCATCGCTGCATCATTATTATGTCATATATAATTTAATTTATTTAATGTCTAAAAATTATAAAAAAAATACTATGATGTAGGAAATCTTTTTATCTTTCCAATGACTATTTATAATCAAAATTTGGACTTGTATAACCCCACTCGAAAATTATTTTAGTAAAACAATTTATGTTAGTGTCATTTTCACTTTAACATTAAATAAAAATATATTATTGTCATTTTCCAACTAAAGTGGCTCCATGGGGTCCCCAAGTTGGGACATGGCTTGTCTTGGTTGGCCATGACACAACCAATAAGGTGTAGGACAAGTGTCATGGTGTTTTCACATTCTTATAATACCATTTTTACCTTAAACTACACTAATTACCTCTAATCGCGATTAATGAAAAAAAGTTACTATTCACCATAAAATTATTTTAATCTCATTGAACCACATTTTACTTCTTAATGAAAAACATGTATGTCGGATTTTCAAAATTCAATACACATTAGTGGTAAACATTCATTTAACTGAAAAAATCAGTTTGCTTGATTACCACTTAGTGGTTTCACTATTCATCAAAAATTGATGTTTTTCAGAAAATTACCAAAAATTCACCCTAAGCTATATTTGATATTCCGAATTCAAAAATGAATTCCATTTTAAAAAATTCAAAACATATAAGTCAAATTAATTAATTTAATAATTAATTCCCGCTGTCATGACCAATAGCGTGTTTTTGTGAAACAATAAGTATCAAAAGATTGACACCAGTTTAAGTCCAATTTCAAAGTGAAATTGATTCCAATGACCACCATTGGATTAACTGGTAAAAATATTTTCTTATTTCACTTTAAAAACAATTGAAATAATAATCTAATCATATAAATAATTTAGATTAAAAAGTTGTTTTGAATTAAAATACAACATTTTACACTATTCATAAAAAAATGAACTTTATCAGAAAGGTACCAAAAATTTACACAAAGTAAATTTTGATGTCCCGATTCTAAAGAAGAGTTATATTTGGTCCAAAATAAAGTATAAGAGTGATCAAATCTATATTTAATGACGGTTCACCATTAAAAGGTGATAAGTGAACCTTTAGTGAAAATTAGAGTATATATGCCCTAAAATTAAACTCTTTCCGTATTTTAAGCCTTTATCTTTTATTGGGTAAATGTATAAACATTTAAAAACATATCTAATCATATTTTAGTTATTTCTATCTATTCCCGCCAGTACAATGGCTACTTGTTAACTAACATTTAAAATAATATTATTTTATTACTTGTGTACAACGTAAGTTTTCAAAGAAACTCATCGTTGCGTACCGAGTACGCTATCGAACGTAGAAACCCCTTTTAATTAAAATTAATATTTAATTTGTAAATATTAAAATATATGAAAATTATTTATTCTTTATTTACCTGGGATGTTACACGGACAGTCGGAGCATACGATCCAAGCGTTGGAAGACATGTTAAGATATTCTGTCTTAGACCTTGGTGGTTCTTGGGAGAGAAAACTATCATTGGTTGAGTTCACCTACAACAATAGTTTATAGTCCAAGATTCAGATGGAACCATTTGAGGCACTCTACAGGAGGGCATGTAGATCTCTGTTGTGTTGGCTAGAGGCTGGTGAATCTAAGTTGGTGGGGACAAGTCTCATGCAGGAGACTTTAGAGAGAGTTATGTTGATCAAGATATGGATAGCTATAGCTCAGAGTAGGCAGAAGTCATATGAAAATCAGAGGCAAAGACCACTTGAGTTTGTGATGGGTGATAAAGTGTTCCTTCGGGTGTCGCCAACGTTTAGTCACTGTCGGATTCGAAAGCAGGGTAAGTTAGCACCCAGGTATGTGGGACCTTTTGAGATTGTGGAGAGGATTGGACCAGTGGCTTACCTATTGGATCTTCCATAGTGGTATGGTGGAATGCATGATGTGTTTCATGTGTCTCAGCTTCGATAGTATCACCCTGACCCATCTCACGTGGTTTATGTTGAGGATGTGGAGCTTGAGGCTGATGCGTCCTTTGAGGATCATCTGGTTCGTGTGGTGGATCATAGTGAAAAGGTCTTGTGAGGCAAGGTTGTGCCATTAGTGTGAGTACTATGGTAGCATGGGAACGTTAAGGAAGAAACATGGGAGTGGGAATCAAATATGTAGGCTTAGTGTCCCGAACTCTTCTCTTCGGTGGATAAATGAGGCTTGAGAGCTTCGCTCGAGGATGAGCCATTATAAGGTGGGGATGTTGTAAGAACCTGTTTTTTGGAAGGGTATGTCTTCGTTATTTTTTGGTTAAATAATTTGTTTTGGACTTCACGGGATGTCTTCAGAATTTATGAGAGGCCTTGGGGGTGTCTCGGGGGCTCGGGGCATGAATGAAAGGAAATCTGGGCAAGGCAAGCCTAGGCGCACGACCTACGCATGGACAGGGAAAACTGTGCGGCCTACCCAGGTAAACTGTGCAACCCTTATCCTCTGGGTAGTAGCATGCGCACGGTTTTCACACGGTTTGTCAAACCGTGTGGCTAAACCATGTGGCCACAAAATGTTGGGAAAATTTACAAGTTTTCCACTTCGGGCTTTTAAACCCCAACTCAGGATTTCCTCTCCGTTATTCCTTCTTCTCCCTTGGAACAAACCAAATCGCCCAAGATCTCCAATAGGTCAATCTCCCTCATTTCGAAGGCTTTTTGGTGTCGTTGGTTGCAGATCGAAGCTACGGGTAAGGATAATCCCATCCTTTCTTCTCTTTTCGGTTTGGGTTTTGTATCTTCTCTCCCCCTTATTCTGAAGCTCTAAAACCCTATCTTTTGGGTGAGTTTTAGGTTGAAGCTCCAAAGGTTGGTCGTATCGAGGTCTAAGGACACGATTGAGAGTGCATTCTACCGTGGTTTCAAGGTAGGTGGTCTACAAGTGATATCCCATGGTTATTTGGGTATTTGTGCATGTTTAGTTGTGTTCTTTCATTCCCTTGGTTTTTTTTTGAATAACCGTGGCATAATTGGTCATATTTGTGTTTAAAATGGTAAATGGAATCTCTGACGATCCCCATGGGATTAATTGGGAATGGATTGACATAATTAGGCCCATCCATGGGATGTGTCGGCTTTTGCCGGACCTAGGGAATGTGATTGAACAAGTGACCTTGTTGTAATAAATGGTAGAGACCATGATGAATATGTTTGAATATTTGGTTGAACTTGGAATAGAAGTTAGGTGATGCACCTAGACTTGGTAATAACCTGAGGGTTATATGGAATGGGTTGAATGGTTGATTCATGGGAATTATGAACGGGTTAAATGTATTAATGTGTAAATAGAATAAAGACCATAATGTGATGGATTATGGGTTTAGTGTTGAATGCTTAGTGAGTTAGGCATAACACATTGGAATTGGGTGATTGGTTCAATGATGTGAAATAGTAATGTGTTAATGGGTTAAGGCATGAGGTGGACTCCCATGTGGGGTGTTGTGAATAGTATTTTCCGAAGGGAAATGGTTTTGATGGTTGATGGTTACTTATATATATAAGCATGTGCACATGCCTTCATAGAGTGGGGTATGAATTGAGGATCTATGCCAACAGTTTAAGCTAAGGCTGAGGTTCTAAACTCCACCCTAAATGCACGGGTTAGGAAAGGGGGATGAGGTTCTATTATCCTAACGGTTGCATCCACCTGGACTGAGGATTCGAGGTGAGGACATGGTTTCTATGAGGGTTTAGTCCTATTGAGATAGGATAACGATGTGTTTACCCTCTTTCATTTGATTACTGGCCATAAAACCATGTAACATAATATATATGTTTATCCTATGGAAGTGTGATGAAGTGGTAAGTGATGATAATTGGTATGAAATGATTGGTAATGTAAGTGGAAATGGATTTGGTTCTGAACTGGTTAACGGAACCTTAAATAATTACTTGTCAATTTTCATTCATATTCCTTTTTCATGCAATACCTATTTATACTGGATATTTTTTAGACACCGTTGGTGGTGGCCTACTGAGTTGTACTCACACCCTGCTCGAGCCGCCATTGGGTACCTGCGCAGACTTCATGTTTGCAGGTCAAGAGAAGGGCATGGGTCCTTTCTAGATAGTTCAGTGGACATGGGTAGCATTTGGTGGAAGATCTGAGCTTGGATTCGGGACCATTTTGTGGACTGTGGTCGTTGTCCTTATTCTGGGTTTCTGGTCACTCTTGGACTTGTAGTATGTAATGGAATATTTATTTTTGGAAATGGTTGTTATACATGTTCCTTGTTTATTGGTTATTGTTTCCGCTATTTGGTTTATTTCTATTGTGGATTACTCTAATAAAAAGCAGGTATAGTCTCCCCACTTGACCCCATAGACCCCCACTGCTAGTCGACAACCTTTGGTGAACGAGGAGGCATGCTTAAGGTCATGTAACCACCCGGATCGGAGCACCGGTGTAGTGGCTTCCGTGTCGGGGATGTTACATCAACAGCCTAGAGGAGTATTGCAACCTCTTCCCATACCTTGGTGGAAATGGGATAATATCACGATGGACTTCATCATGGGACTACCAAAGACTCCTAGAAGGAATGATGCAATATGGGTCATTGTTGATCATCTTACGATGTCATCACATTTTCTCGCTATAAGAGAAGATCTACCACTTGAAAATCTAGAAAGACTATATGTTAATGAAGTTGTGAGACTTCATGGAGTACCCCTATTGATTGTTTCAGATCGTGATCCACGTTTTTCAACAAGATTATTTAAAACTCTTCAGAAGGCCCTAGATACTGATCTTCATTTGAGCACAGCCTACCACCCCCAAACTGATGGAAAATCAGAACGGACTATTAAAACATTTGAAGACATGTTGAGGTCTTGTTCAATTGATTTTCAAGGAATGTGGGATCATTATTTACCTCTATTTTCCTAGAAAAATATCTTTCATCCGAGTATTCAGATTCCACCATATGAAGAATTGTATGGGAGGAGATGTTGTACACCAACTTGTTTGGATGATGTTGGTGAAAGAAAACTCGTGGACCCAGAACTTGTTGATGAAACAACGGAGAAGGTGAAGATTATCCTGAACTATATCAAAATAGCTCAATGTAGGGAAAAGAGCTATGTAGTTAACTAAAGGAAGTATTTGGAGTTTGAAGAAGGTGATCATGTTTTCTTAGAGGTATCTCCATGGAAGGATATTATATGATTCTGTAAGAAGGGAAAATTAAGTCCCAGGTTCATCGGACCCTTGGAAATTTTGAACCCGATTGGAGCCGTAGCTTACCGTATGATAATTATGCCAAGTCTCTCCAAGGTTCACAATGTGTTCCACGTGTCAATGTTAAGATATTACATGCCAGACCCAACACATGTACTCACTTATGAAGAAGTAGAACTTGATCCAAATCTATCTTATTGAAAAGATCCTATCAAGATTCTTGATACTAGAGAACAAGTATTGAGAAATAGGATGACTCATCTGGTAAAGGTTCTATGGAGGAACCATAAGATGGAGGAAGCAACAAGGGAACAAGAGGAGCTTATGATAAATACATACCCGACTCTTCTTTGGTAATATTTTTGTGAATTTCGAGGATGGAATTTTTTTTAAGCAGGAGAGAATGTAACACCCCAAGGTTTTGAAAATAAATATAGAATGCAATTTTATAATCTATCAATTTAACACTACTCTACCTCTTCTATGTTTTGAATTTTGAAAAATGTTCTTCTAGAGTAGTGTTTAGTAAGTCATTTTGAGTCTGATAGAACAAACTTGATTTTTGGTGAATAGTAACATACCCTTATGAATAGTAATATGAATAGTAATATTACCCTTATGAATAATAAATAATAATATTTTTTTATTTTCTTAAGGTAGTAAGATAATGAGATCTTAATTAGTCTTTCAATGATAAATAAAACTAATTTCACTTTAAGATTGTTATTTTTTGAATTAACTTTGACCTTACTTAAAAATTAATTTAATAATATTTTGAAAATTATTTTTTAAAAATGGATTTCACTTTTGAATTCTACTTGTAAATAAATAGTAGGGGTGAATTTTTGGGATTTTTGAAAAATACATGAATTTTTCATGAATAGTAAAAATACAGTTTTGAGTTTTCTGTAGTTTAATGACATCATAATGATGTAAAAATAAAATATAAAAGAATGGTCAACTTTTGTATAGTAACGTATGACATTAGGTGTCCCAAGTGGCTAAAACACGGGAAAATACCATGGGAAAGCCCATGGTTTGACAAAAATCACTAATGAGGTGTCCCTTAGAAATTATTTAAAAATTACCTCTCTTTTTCTATAAATACCCACTCATCCATCAGTTTTCCTTCATTCCAAATCACTCAACCTCAAATATCAGGTTTTTTACCTCTCTAGGAGTCTTACCAATGTGTACCTAAGAATCCAAGGTCCCATCCTTCAAGATCTAGGAGTTATTCTACATGGTAAGGGAATCCTTCATTCTCTTATTTAAGTCGACACTTCTTTTATGTTAGCTATTAAAAATTACTTTCTCATATGTTGGGGTTTGATTTTATTTTTTCTTCTTATTTTAATTTTATATTTCAATATGATGAGATACCCTTTTGTTCTCATCATTTGATTTTATGAAATTTTAAGTGACATCGTTAGGCAACCGAATTTTCAAAAGGGATCTCTTAACTTTTCTTTTATTTTCCACTTCATCTCTTTTATTTTTCTCTCCTCACTTTATTTTTCCAAATGATCATGATAACTCAAATATCATCTATATACTGAAATTATATCATGTTAATGGAAGAACCGTCATAAATATTCTTACTCCCTCCCTTTTATTTTTTACAAACGAAATCAACATCCATGAGGTTCCAATTTATAGCCTTCGTGGACGAAGAAGTTTTGTTCTTCAATTTATTCTTAATTACAAGTTATGAAACCATATTTATGGTTGAACCAGACATTAACATATGTATTATAACATAATTAATATTCTGGAACCAGAATATGTACATATAATTAAGTTATATGCCAAAACTAGTTCATAATAATCTAAATCCCACCGAATAATCGAAGTGGTTGTCGTCTAATTATTCTACCTCATTCCATGTAACCAAATGATAGAAAATACCATTACCAATTATTTATGTTCATAAATAATATATAATTCCAATCCCAGAGAATTATAACCTATCCACATGAACTCCATTTCTTAAAAACAAGTGAACCGATTATAAAAATAATGAAAACGAACAACCCGGAACAATGAAATTCAATATAATAACTTAGAAATAAGGGTATAAATGAACTAAGAAAAATTATTATAGAATAAATACATGTCTAATAGGTTCCTAAATATTTTATTAATAAATATAACTTCATATTCCAGGAACTTAAGTTCAAGAGAGGAACACGTTCAGAGTTAAGGTAAGGGGTTTCTCATCTCACTTTCAATTCTGTGAGATTTTCATTGTTCTCCACTTATTACTTATATTTGGTATATGTGTATGAAATTGGATATATAATAACATGATTATCTTTATATTCATGTTATTCAATTATTCATTTGATGTTCATTAAGTTCTGGTCATATGATTCGACTGATTACATTGTGGTAAGGGACTTTGTCACAACTACCTTTTCGTTGTGACTATCTTCGTATTGTGCACCTAATAATCCATATGTGGTGTACCTACTGACCATTTGAGATCACTTTTCATTTGAAAATTGTATTTATATTAAATATCCATAATCTCATGTCATGGATATGTTTGTTGTCTAAACCGTATACCATTTTACATAAGATGTTTATTTGGAAAGATATTTTAATTATGGTAATATTGATGAATATGTATACTCTACTCTATACGGATATTGAAAAGGCATATTTCCCTTGTATTGAATAAATGTATAAAGAATGATTTGTCCATGTAGTTGTGGGTGGGACACGTTATATCCCCTCGATGCATCGGTAGGTTTCACGAGACAAAACATTTTGGCGACAAACCCTTCGAGTTTGTTTCCAAAAATCAGAAGGGTTTCTACCCATAGAACTAAAATGTTTTTACGGTATTATGGTTTCATGTTCTAGATACATGAAATCCAATTAATAAGCATTCTCTTTATTCATTATTTGTTTATATTATTATCCACGATTTTTTCACTATGACAAAATCAATAGATGCAGTTTCATTCTCAGTTTATTAATGGCATTAGTTATTCATTTATTCACTATTACATATTGATTATGTCAGATTGATTGTGATTCACTTATTATTGTACTCATGCTTCCACTATTTGTAACCCCTACTGAAAACATGAGCTCACCCCTTTCATTTTCTACATTCAACAGGTGAGGAAGAGAAGATATTTTATTCAGTTCCTGGGGATACCGTTTTTAGTTTTTGTTATGTATTGTATTTTTCAAACCTTTCCAATGTAATTTGAGTAACATCTATGTATCTAGTTTTTTCAAAACTACTAAACTGATCATTCCTTCAGGATTTTTGTTCCTTCAATCCATGCCAATATCACAAGTATTGCACCGGCTCCAGCCTAGAGGGGTCGGGTTGTTACAATAGTTATGACTCCAAGACAAAAAATAGTAATAATTGCATGTGTGTTCGAGATAAGAGTGATTACATCAGAAACACATCATCCAATACTCCATAAATAAAGTATTTAGTTTAATTTTTAGATTATCGTATTTCAATATTCATAAAAAAATCAATTATTTCTAAAAATTAAAAGAAATTCACCCCAACCATTTTTTAACATTTAGAATTGAAATAGGAGCTCCATTTTTCTAGAAATGATTTTCTAAATAGGATTAACATGATTTTTTAATAAATCATAATTAACATGAAAAATACAAATTAAAAATTAAAAATTCTTTTCTAACACTTTAAAAAATTAATTAAGGTCTCTTAAAATTATTTTATAATAATAATTCATATAAATAATTATTTATGAATACATTTTATGAAAATAAATTTTAAATTAAATTAATAAATTAATCGTATATTTGTAATTAAATATATATGAATTACAAAAATTACCAACAATTAATAAACAATTTTTAAAATATTTATCTACTTATATTATGACATAATTTTATCATATTGAACTTATAAGAAGGATAATTTTTATTTATATTTTCATTGGTGGATTTACTATTCATAAGGTTACATTACTATTCATAAGGTTCAAGCTAGTATTCATATGGGTACATTACTATTCATAAGGGTTATGCTACTATTCAAAAGGATGGATTTCTTTTCTTAAGGGTCATGTTACTATTCATAAAGGGTGCATTACAATTATTAAGGGTCATGTTACTATTCATAAGGGAATGTTACTATTTATAAGGGTAGGTTACTATTGACCAAAAAAATCAGTTTATTCTATCAAACTCCAAAATCTATATTGATCAAAACAGTGAATGCCCATTTTTTTAAATTAAAAATACAAAAGTGGAAAAAATAAGTTTAATGGTTAGTTTATAAAGGAAATATAGTATTTAGTAATTCATTTAACCACATATTTTTTCAATTTAAAATCTTGGGATGTTACATTGGAAAGAAAATGAAAAGAAAATTCAGAAAATGTGATTTGTTATTGAAACATATTTCTTTTCTTTGGAACATTCTAAATAAGTATGGAATAATCGTTGATACTTCAAATACAAAAGTGGTTAATGAATGGACAATAACTACAAATGTTAGAGAGATTCGATGTTTTATTATATTAGATGGTTATTACTAATGATTTGTTAAAAACATTGCACGGTTATCTAGCATGCTAACTAAGTTAACCTAAAAAAAGTTAAATTTATTTAGATAGAAGAATGTGATGTTTTTTTTCAGGAATTGAAAAAGAAATTGGTGAATTCTCTAGTTTTGGCCTTCCATTCTTAAAATGGCATGTTTTTCATCTATAGTGATGCTTCATTGAAGGGACTTGGTTTTGTTCTAATGAAAAATGATCGGGTAATTGATTATACTTAAAGACAACTAAAACACCACGATTTAAATTATCCCACACCTGATTTGGAATTAGAAGCTATGGTTTCTGAATTGAAAATTTGGAGGCATCAATTATATGGATCCAAATGTAAAATATATACTGACCATAATAGTCTGAAATATATATTCACTCACTATGAATTAATCATGAGAAAGAGAAGATGGCTTGAGCTGATAAGGGATTATGATTTCATGATCAATTACCATCTGAGGAAAGAAAACAAATTGGTGGATGCCTTGAGTAAAAACATCTTGAATTATTAACCATGTTACATTGGGAATATGATCCCTTGATTTTTGATTTGATAAATTTTGGCCTAGAAGTTATTGGTGTAGAAAATAACTCTGTTTTGTTTTAGGTTTAAGTACATTCATCATTATGAGATAAAATTATGCATGTGTAGATAGAAAACCATCAGCTATAGAAAAATCTTGAATTGGTTAAAATGGGTAGGTTTCTAGAATTTATCCTTGATAAAGATTGAGTTTTAAGAATTGGTAAAAGGTTGTGTGTCATGACCCGACCCAATGGGGCTCGTACCACGACTCCCCAAGCCCACCTCAAATAGGCCAGGGACTAGCGTCTAGTGGCGAGTAGGATATCACACACATGGTAGGCATTAGCCTAAGTTACCTGTACACACACACCCCCACATACACCTCCATGCAACAGTGCAGAGATATATAAAACTGAAAAGAAAATGCGTGCATACATCTATCTCAAACCAGAGTAAAACAAATGTAAAAAGGGGTAAAAACAGGGCCAACCAAGAGAAAACTACAAAAGTGTCCAACCTGCTCAGGAGGATGGAAAACACTGCCAAAACACCTGCCAGTAAGCTCCTCAGCACAACTCCAATAAACACCCCGATCAAACCCGCTCACTAAGCTCCGCTTACTCCAGGTCCTCCTATGACTCCGTCGAAAGGATTGTGGACTGCACAAGACAAAAACATGTGTGGGAAAAGCCCGTGTAGGGGTGAGTATAAAAATAATTGGTAGGAACACCAAAAACCCAAAACAAAAGAGTGAAAATGAAATGAAAAAGTCCACTCATCCTAGCCAGAGGAATCCCAGATGAGAGAGAAACTCTATCTCGTGACCATCCTCAGCTAAACACAACTAGTCAGCTCAAACTAGGTGTATTAACATACATACACCTTGAACATCTTGATATACTCAGCTCACGCACCAAGCCACATGAGGTACCGACCTCATCACCAGCAACAGTTCACAGCCATGAGAACACACTCCAAAAGCACTTCCATCCAGATGACACTCGTCTGAGAGATACACTCCATCAAGTCTCGTACAAACATCTTAAACGCTCACCTTAGAGATCGTACTCGTCAGATACCGTCTCTGAGGATACCACACTGAAATAACAAGAAAAAAACTCCTCGGATAGGGGATCACTCCTAGGGTCCTCTGGGGGATACCAAAACTTACATTGGTATAGGAAGATATCAAAGATAGGGAATCACTACCAGGGTCTGTTGGGGGATACCACAACCTGATCTGGAAATCGTAGATCTCATAGATAAGGGATCATTCCCAGGATCTGCTAGGGGATACCACAACCCGATCTGGAACTCGACAAAAAAACTTCACTGAGATAGGGGATCATTGCCCTCATAAATGTGGTCATGACGATACTGGAACCCTATCTGGTATAACTCGCAATGTAGGGGATCAAACCGATGATGTCGCAACTCTATAGAAACCACACGTTGAGTAGGGGATCGTATTACCAACAATATCGAAACCCTAATGGAAACCTCATGCTGAGTAAGAGATCGTAGACCCGACGATTCCACAACCCTACTGAGTATGGCCCACTGCATAGGGAATCATATTCCCAATGATGCTACAAACCCTACGGGGTTAACCTGCTAGATAGGAGATCACAACCCGTGGATAAGCGGTCACAGCGATACCAAGAACCCAATCAAGGGAAACGATGCTAGAGGATCCCACTCTGGGCCCACCAGAGGGATTGCGCAACTCTTACAGATTAAACATCCCATAGAGAGGATCACAAGCCTATAAAAAGGTTATGATGTTGTGAGAACCCTCGAAGGAATGAACCAAGGGAGTACCCTCAACCACTACTGGTCTAAATGTCTCTAACCCAAGAAACCCACCACAACGCCACCTGATGCACCTCCAAAGACAATACCGAGGCCACCATAGCGATCCACATGAAAAACATGTAGGATAGGATATTTACTCACCTGAAACAGACAACCAGTGAAAAGGGAACTATTCACCAATGCTAGCCTGTGCGGGGCCCAAACAATGATCCCAAAACTCATCAAGAGGATCATACCACTGCGATCCCCTCTGGAAAACACATGGTATCGACTACACGATCATCCAAAAATGGACACCCGGTGAAAAGGTACAATTCAATGAAGCCAACATGGGTGGGGCCCACACCAAGATTCTTAAACTCATCAAACGGATCACACCATTGTGATCCTTTCAGAAAAACACACAAGATCGACTATTCATTCGCCAAAACCAGACTCCTGGTGCGAAAGTGGTGTTTTTCCGTAAACGTCCAAACCCAGTCTCGTAGGGACCACATAGAAAACTTGGTCCCAACACCTGGAAACCATCAATCATAGACCGTTGTACCATCAATATCTCAATTCCACTGACGGAACGTCAATCGGACGCTCTGTTTAGAAGATACAAGGGCCTGAAGTCGAATAATAATAATATGTTATTATTTTATTCGACGTTTCAAGCTCCCGGGCCATGATGTCAAAACTAAAAACTCCCAAACCCACACCAAAGGGTTCCCCTCGTCGCCAAGGTCACGTCACCATAAACGGTACGTGAAACAGACTCCCAGGGAGCTTGATACGGGGGTTTTAAAATCTCCTTGTATTAAAAGGGGGCCAGAGAGGCCTGAACCAGCCGGTCTGGCCGTCCATGTAGTGCCCCGCGCCGCCGCACTCCACTGCGGGTCCGCCGGCGCCACCACGCTGGTGGAACTTCCGCGGACCGCCGGGGGCACCCCGATGGTCTGTTTTTCAATCCCCTGCCTCCTATGCGACCCTCAGGACCCAATATTTCCTACTACAATGACAAAATGAAGATATTTTAAGCAAAAACAAGATCAGGGGATTAAAACTCAAACTTCAAACCTCACAGGAGAAACTTTGAAGCTTCGGGTGCAGAACGACGCCCGCGATGACTTGAAGCTTGATCCACTGATGATCGCCGCTAAAAACGGACGATTTTGGCACGAATCGGCGAAGAACAGAGGGATAGGGGAGGGTGTTGTTCTGCTACAGATAGGAGGAAATGGTGGGGGGAGGAAGGAGACTTGATTTTTATTTTTTTTAATTAAATAATTCATTTAAATAAACACCCTCACAATATACCTCCCGGCATAGAGGAAATTGGGTCACCCCTAGGGTAAACACACTGTTTGAACACAACGGTGGACTCAGATTATCGATCCAAGACTCCGTTCAGAATTTGTTCAAGCAGAGGCTTGTAATTAAAATTTTCCATTTATTTTACGAAAATTCCCCTGGTGGTGTTTTCCTCAGAAGGCCCGCGTCCACAAATTTTACACCCCGCCTAGGGTAAACGGCACGCTCCAGACGCAATTGTTCCCTTAGATTCCCATTCTGAGCTACCATTTAAGAGAGATCACACCCCCACCATGTGCATAGTAAAAAAATAATTATTATTTATATAAAATTAATTCTAGGCAGACCATGAATCTGAATCGCATGTCGTCTTCGCGCCTAACTCTGCCATTATTAATAGGAATATTCCAAAGTTTGACAGGGCCAAAACCCGAGTCGCTACTTCCTCCCCACCTTATAAATTTTCATCCCCGAAAAGCCCTAAGCACAAGGGAAGAAACTGGACTCTCAACTGGGTCTCCAACACTAGCGAGTTCTCCAACAAACACCCATTCCCGAACACATTGGTCAGAGGGACTCATCCACGACACCTCAACACTATTCGATTTGGGTGGCACAGACTCATGCACACATTTGTTATTGCATCAAAAAAAACATGTCTCAGTGGGGAATGGATTCCTCTTCCTCACGCATTCGAAGCACACTGAACAACACCCACACAGGGTATTAAAAACGCCGTAAACAAAACTCGAGCAAGCAATGGGAAGGGAAGAGTATCGTTGTAACGCCCCGACCCCAGTTGCCCAGAGTCGGTGCATTATTGCATAACATTGGCATGATCACAAAAGATCAAGTCTCGAATGACCGATTAGTTTAGTAGCCTTGAAAACACTAGATACATTCATAAATGTTACATTACATCATAAAGTGAAAAACTACAATAACAAAGACTCCATAGACCACACTCATATCCTCTTCTGACAATCCCTGCAGGTCATTCATAAAATACTTCTTCACATCCTGAAAAATATTAAAACATTGAAAGGGGTGAGCTCAGATGCTCAGTAAGGATAACAATATAGCGGAAGCTTTCATAAATAAACATTATCATTTAAGGCAATGTATAACTAAGAAAAAAGCCTTTTAAACATGAACTTTAGAATAATATGGAAAAAGTAAAATGAAATAATTCCATTTACTTACTCACCTGGATATTCTACTAGTCGAATAATCACATGAAATATCAATAACCACTTTCATAATGATGGAATGCATAATTCCAGACTATCATAACCACGTAGCCAAGGCCTCGTGCCAAGACCACAAATAAGATTTTGTCAAGGCCTCGTGCCAAGACACTAGTTTGTCTCATGAGACCTACTGATGCATCGAGGAGCTATAGCGGGCTCCACCCGTCACTTATTAAGTCCAATGCATTCCTCATATGAATAGGTTTAAACATATCATATAACATAATCGTATCACATAAAACATGCATAATGGAAACATAACATTTCCACATTTCAATCACAAGATATTAATACAACACATTGATATAATAAAAACACTTTCAAGACCATTTTCAATACCAAAATAAAAGAAAATTAAAACTTGTATTTATTTTTCATTTTAAACAAAGTTATGGCTTGTAGAGGAAGCTTAATCTCAAATAATGGTCATGGCGGCAGAGAAGTCGTTGTCGCCGCATACGTAATAAAAACATTCCTTTTTGTCGTTTAGTAAAAATGCTTCGTATAAAAGATTCCCTTTGAGTAAAAGTAAAATTCAAAGGGGTTTATACACAGTCTAAATGAAAGTTGTGTATAAAACCAAATATGCATCAATGAAAAGATATTGAGACGAAGTCCTTACAAAGATCATTTTTAAAATAAAATAGATCTATTATGAGTTTTTACAATAAGTACACATAAATAGAGCACAAATACAAGATAGGACATAATAATATCATGACATAATTTGAAAGTAGGAGATTAACCCAAAGAATGGAAATTGGGTTAAAAAATTCCCTTACAATGATCATTTTGTTAAATAAAATAGATCTATTATATGTATTCTCTATAAGTACACATAAATAAAGTATAAATACAAGATCGAACATAATAATATAACGACATAATTTGAAATTAGGAGATTAACCCAAAGAATGGAAATTGGGTTAAGAAGTTCCCTTACCTCGTGTCCGACTTGACTCGACCGCTCTTTAACCTCCTGAATAATAAACTAGAGTTAATCTCTACCTTCTTAATAACCTTTTTCAAGTTCATTATTCCTTTTATATCACTTATTACCATTTCATTAACATTATTTAATTATTTAAGTTTATAACGGTCGTTTTGTCGATCTTAGGTACTTGAGTCCAAAACAAACTTCTTATAATTACACTTTGTTCATGTGGTAATATATCCATAATTGTATTCATGATGTATATATCATATACATCATATATATCCAGTATATACATTCATTTATGATATTACATAACATTTAGAGGTAAGAAATGAAATGCACCGTTCATGGAGACGGTAAGCCATACGTAAGCATGAACGCTACTTTCATTTCTATTTCGCATTTAATGGAATGAAGTTATAATTATATAAAGTTATAATATAATTCCAGTATAATATAATGTATAATACCATTTAATCAATCCTTTATACATCGTCACAAATGGCATTAATGATTCAAATCACTTTGAGGGGGCGGTAGTCCACACTTCCTGAAATGAATATATCGCGTTTACCCATAATGGATATCATAAAGGTATGAAATAAATGAAAAATACAGAAGCTTAAGTAAAACATAAATATATTATATATCATATATAAATATATTGACATCTTAATGGCCACCTTTGAAGGTGTTATATGAGTTTTGAACAATCATCGTTTCGTGAGGCAGTATTTCACCACACACAGAAACAGTATGTTCTTTAACCATTAGACGAAGGTGTGTGTAAGTTTAAACCAAATCCTTATCATAAAAAAATCCTAGTATATTGTATATACTGGTTTTGTTACAAAATAAAGTAATAAAAAGAGTTTAAGGGGTTGGAGAAGAAAAATAAAACAAAACAACATTAGAGAAGACATTACCTTAAAATCGGGTAACTCTTTTTGATTTGAGCCAAAGGCTTCCTTGGTAAGACTTCTGCCCGAAGTGAGGCTTCTAGGAGTAAGGGAGGGAAGTTGTGAGAGTATTTTGGCAGATGTTGGCCGAGCCAAAAGGCTTGGAAGGTGTGAGTAAGGTGGTAGTGATGGGGACCTTTTATAAGTGGAGAGGAGGGGAACTCTTGGAAAGTAATGAAATGTTACTTTATTATATAATGATTTTCGGATTTTAAAGGTCCCTCACTTATATAATTCGAGGATAAGGTGATAAGGGTTCGAAATATACTCATACAATAAGTTTTTGACAAGTGTAATCCTTGGATTTTACATTATTGTTTCATTTTATTTAAATCGTTAATTAATGAGGTAATCACTACATCATCATGGTGTCATAAATAATTTAATATATTTAATGTCTAAAAATTATAAAAAAAATATCATGATGTAGGAAATCTTTTTAGATTTTAATTAATATTTATAGTCAAAAATATGACTTGTATAACCCCATTTAAAAATTGTTTTAGTAAAACAACTTATGTTTGTGACATTTTTATTTTAACTTTAAATAAAAGTTATTTATGTCTTTTTCCTACCCAAGTGGCTCCATGGGGTCCCCAAGTTGACCCATGGATTTTCTTCGTCGGCCATGACACATAAAATAGGGGTAGGACAAGTGTAAATGTATTTTCATATTTTTATAATATCATTTTTTCCTTAAATTTCACTAATTACATTTAATCGTGATTAATTAAACTTAAAAGTTACTATTCACCAACAAATAATTTTAATCCCATTGAACCACATTTTACTTATTAATGACAACTATGTATGTCATATTTTTGAAAATAAAATCACAGAAGTGGTAATATTTCATTTAAATGAAAAATCAGTTATTTAACTACCACTTAGTGGTTTCACTATTCATCAAAAATTGAAGTTTTTCAGAACAATGCCAAAATTTCACCCTAAGATATAGCTGATATTCCAAATCCAAAAATGAAGTCCATTTTGAAATATAAAATTTATATAATTTCAAAAGGTGGGTATTACTATTCATAACGGCTACTTTGATTAGTTGCGGTGTGTTAGAACTCGAAGTTGCATACAATGCAAGATATTGCATTGTTGAATAAGAAGCATATCGTGGAAGCTCAGGGTGTTACATTCTCCCCTCCTTCAATAAATTGCGTCCTCACAATTTGAAAATTTTCTTTGAAAATAAAATGTTTAAAATAGAAAATAATTTTGTGGAAAACCCACATCGGAAATAAGGTTAATAAAAATATAACTTTAAACGATAGAAATATAAGTACAAAGGTCACCTGAGAGAGCCCATACTAGGATTCTATGAAAATATGGATATGGAAGAAAAACAAACCATCAAGGTCTGATGGAGAGTCGTAGAAAACTGGATTAGGAGAAAGTTAATAATAAGAAAATCACAAACTTGTGATTGGTTAAATAGTCATTGAATCCCTAGTTGGAAAAGTTAACCGGCAACGTTTTTGTTTTAAGTTACCTTTTATAAAGTTGAGGAATTTATTTAGGAGATTTACAAATAACGTAAGGGACTATACATACTTTTCATGTAGACTTTCATTTTTTAATAAATTTTTACCACAAACCCATCTTTTACTCTAAAAGGTAATAGAACTCAAAAATATTCTATTTATCCTAATTGTATAAGGTTCCAAATATTAACACATACCATTTAGATTAGTAAAACTATTTTGTAATAACTAGGGACTTCTTGTAGGCTAGTCGTAGGTAATAAAGGCCTGTCGCACTATGGGTGTGGGTTCGATTCTTGTAGATTTGTCCGACGCGACGGGTTATGCCCCACCCTACAGGTTGTCCTTTTCCTAAAACTATAGTATTATAATATTCTAGAAATAATCTTCATAAATTTTTTAACCTTAAACAATACTATCCAAGGTTCGACTTAATCCATTCCAACCTTAATAGTTATCCAAAATACCACTGTCCAGACTTTCTCTAAAAGGTCTCTAAATTACAAAATCAATTGTAACATCATATTTCCCAAACAAATTAAAGTATCTCTTTTTGTCACATACTAAAAATATGATTACCTTCATCATATTAAAACCTTACTGAAACAACAAGTACTACAGTACAATCCTTATATATATCACATTATTCTTATAACCAAAATATAATCCTTGAGTCCAAAAGCACCAATACATAAATTATTCCACTTCAACTATAGTAATAGCATAATATTGGCCTTCATCCCTTGGCCTTTTCTGAGGTAAGTTTCCCTGACACTTAGGGAATTCATTTGCATAATGCCCCATTTCACTACAATTTTAGCATTCAACATTGATAGCCTCTTTCTTTCCCTTGCAATCACGAGGCTTGTGACCTTTTTATCCACATTTAAACCAAACTCCCATTCATTTAGGCAAGTACCGGGGTGATTCTTCCAACAATTATCGCATAATGGAAAATCATTCTTTTCCTTTTTCACTTTTATCTGTCTCTTGTTCCACCATTCTCTTCTTCTCTTGCTTTACTTTATTGTCATAAAATTTAGAGAATTCCTTTTCTATCTTGATAGAACATGAGACAATATCTTCGTACGATGAGAAGTATTGTGATAATAAAGCTCGACGGAGAAATGGTTTTAACCCATCAAAGAAACGATCAACTTACCTCTTAGGTTACGTATATAATCTGCAACATACCTCGCTAACCTTGTAAAGTTAGCCTCATACTTTGCGACATTCTCATCCTCCTTCTGCATCAGACTCCATATATGCTCGATGGTCATGTGGAAAGTATTTTTCTAAGAAATGCTCTTTGAACTCCCTCTATTCCATATTTGATACATCATCATCTTCCTTTGTTTTTTGAATCAGCGACCACCAATAATCGGCATCTCCAGTGAGGCGGTAGACTGCCATGACAACCTTCTCCCTTTTGCTACTCTCCAAGGCATGGAATATTTTTTTCGAAGGAGTTTATCCATTGCTCAGCTACTAATGGATTTGTACCCCCATTAAATGTTGGTGGTTGTTGCCTCATGAAGCGGTCTAACATTAATCCTCTAAGATGCGGATCGGGGTGCTCCATACGAGTAAGGTTATTATTCATTACCTGAGTGAGTTGTCCCATTATGGTAATAAGTTGATCAGCACCAGTTGTATCTCCAGATCCACAATAATTATCTTGAGTAGGAGGGCAATTTCTACACAGAGTGCGTGAATTGATACGATTTCCATTCCTCCCACTAGGCGCCATTTCTAAACAATGGCATAAACTAGATTAGTTTATGAATCAAAATACATAATTCCATACTTATAAAATACTTAACATAAATTGAACTATTTATGGATATAATCCATAATCATAAAAAAAATTCTTTGAGAAAGTATGTACTCATAATACCTTCATAATGGTTTGTAAAGAAAATGATAATTATCCTAAGCATATCCCCCGGGAGTGTCGTAACCAAGAGTGCAGCAAGGCCTGTTGTCGTGCACCAGTTCCCGTTTCAGTCTAGCTCAAAGAGGTGTTTTCAGGTTTTACCCCTAGGTATATCTATGTCAAAGCCACCTCTACCTGCTCGTATCCAGACAGGGATGTATTGCTCGGAAAACTCACTAAATCTCCATAATACCAAAATTCTAGGAAGTTTTTCTATACTAATCCTCAAAGTCTATCTTTGGGATATGTGCTATAATCAGAGTTTATCTAAATCTAGCTTCCAAGGTTAGTACTAAAATGCCTCTGAAACAAACTATAACTCCCCGACCCTTGTTGCCCAGAGTCGGTGCATTATTGCGTAACATTGGCATGATCACAAAAGATAAAGTCTAGAAAGACCTATTATTTTAGTAGCCTTGAAAACAATAGATACATTAATAAATGATACATTACATAATGAAGTGAAAAACTAAAATAACAACGTCTCCATAAACCACACTCATATCCTCTTCTGACAATCCCTGCAGGTCATTCATAAAATACTTCTTCACATCCTGGAAAATATAAAAACATTGAAAGGGGTTAGCTCAGATGCTCACTAAGGATAACAATATAGAGGAAGCTTCCATAAATAAACATTAACATTTAAGGCAATGTATAACTAAAAAAATCCTTTTAAACTTGAACTTTAGAATAATATGGCAAAAGTAAAATGAAATAATGCCATTTACTTACTCACATGGATATTCTACTAGTCGAATAATCACAAGAAATATCAATAACCACTTTCATAATTATGGAATGCATAATGCCAGACTATCATAACCACGTAGCCAAGGCCTCATGCCAAGACCACAAATAAGATTTTGTCAAGGCCTCATGCCAAGACACTGGTTTGTCTCATGAGACCTACCGATGCATCGAGGAGCTATAGCGGGCTCCACCCGTCACTTATTAAGTCCAATGCATTCCTCATATGAATAGGTTTTAACATATCATATAACATAATCGTATCACATAAAACATGCATAAAGAAAACATAACATTGCCACATTTCAATCACAATATATCAATACAACACATTGATATAATAAAAACACTTTCAAGGCCATTTTCAATACCAAAATAAAAGAAAATTAAAACTTGTATTTATTTTTCATTTTAAAAAAATTTATGGCTTTTAGATGAAGCCGAAACTCAAATAATGGTCATGGCGCCGGAGAAGTCGTTGTCGCCACAAATGTAAGAAAAAAATTCCTTTTTTTCGTTTAGTAAAAACGCTTCGTATAAAATATTCCTTTTGAATAAAAGTAAAATTCAAAGGGGTTTATACACCGTATAAATGAAAGTTGTATATAAAACCAAATATGCCTCAATGAAAGGAGATTGAGACGAAGTCCTTACAAAGATCATTTTTAAAATAAAATAGATCTATTATGAGTATATACTATAAGTACACATAAATAAAGTAAAAATACAAGATATGACATAATAATATCATGACATAATTTGAAAGTAGGAGATTAACCCAAAGAATTGAAATTGGGTTAAGAAATTCCCTTAAAAAGATCATTTTTTTAAATAAAATAGATCTATTATATGTATTCTCTATAATTACACATAAAGAAAGTATAAATACAAGACAGGACATAATAATATAATTACATAATTTGAAAGTAGGAGATTAACCCAAAGAATGGAAATTGGGTTAAGAAGTTCCCTTACATCGTGTCCGACTTGACTCGACCGCTCTTTAACCTCCTGAATAATAAACTAGAGTTAATATCTACATTCTTAATAACCTTTTTCAATTTCATTATTCCTTTTATATCACTTATTACCATTTCATGAACATTATGTAATTATTTAAGTTTATAACAGTCATTTTGTCGATCTTAGGTACTTGAGTCCAAAACAAACTTCTTATAATTACACTTTGTTCATGTTGTAATATATCCATTATATCCATAATTATATTCATTATTTATATATCATATACATCATATATATCCATTATATACATTCATTTATAATATTACATAACATTTAGAGGTAAGAAATGAAATGCACCGTTCATGGAGACGGTAAGCCGTACGTACGCACGAACGCTACTTTCATTTCTATTTCATATTTAATGGAATGAAGTTATAATTATATAAAGGTATAATATTATTCCAGTATAATATAATTTATAATACCATTTACTCTATCCTTTATACGTCGTCACATATGGCATTAACGATTCAAATCACTTTGAGGGGGCAGTAGTCTGCACTTCCTAAAATGAAAATATCGCGTTTACCCATAATGGAAACCATAAAGGTATGAAATAAATGAAAAATACAGAAGCTTAAGTAAAATATAAATATATCATATATCATATATAAATATAGTGACATCTTAATGGCCACCTTGGAAGGTGTTATATGAGTGTTGAACAATCATCGTTTCGTGAGGCAGTATTTCGCCACACACAGAAACAGTATGTTCTTTAACCATTAGACGAAGGTGTGTGTAAGTGTAAACGAAATACATATCATAACAACATCCTAGTATATTTTAGATACTTGTGTTGTTACAAAAGAAAGGAATAAAAAGAGTTTAAGGGGTTGGAGAAGCAAAATAAAACAAAACAACATTAGAGAAGACATTACCTTAAAATCGGGTAACTCTTTTTGATTTGAGCCAAAGGCTTCCTTGGGAAGACATATGCCCCAATTGAGGCTTCTAGGAGTAAGGGAGGGAAGTTGTGAGAGTATTTGGGAAGAGTTTGGAAGAGCCAAAAGTCTTGGAAGGTGTGAGTAAGGTGGTAGTGGTGGGGGCCTTTTATAAGTGGAGAGGAGGGGCACTCTTGGAAACTAATGAAATGTTACTTTATTATATAATGAGTTTTGGATTTTAAAGGTCCCACACTTATATAATTCGAGTATAAGGTGATAAGGGTTCGAAATATACTCATCTAATAGGTTTTTGACAAGTGTATGTCTTGGATTTTACATTATCTTTTCATTTTATTTAAATCGTTAATTAATGAGGTAATCGCTGCATCATCACGGTGTCATAAATAATTTAATTTATTCAATGTCTAAAAATTATAAAAAAATATCATGATGTAGGGAATCTTTTTATCTTCTAATGAATATTTATAGTAAAAAATATGACTTGTATAACCCCATTTAAAAATTGTTTTAGTAAAACAACTTATGTTTGTGACATTTTTATTTTAACTTTAAATAAAAGTTATTTATGTCATTTTCCTACAAAAGTGGCTCCATGGGGTCCCCAAGTTGACCCATGGATTGTCTTGGTCTGACATGACACATCCAATAGGGGTAGGACAAGTGTAAAGGTATTTTCATATTTTTATAATATCATTTTTACCTTAAATTTCAGTAATTACCTTTAATCGCAATTAATTACACTTAAAAGTTACTATTCACCAAAAAATTATTTTAATCCAATTGAACCAGATTTTACATCCTAATGACAACCATGCATGTCGGATTTTTGAAAATAAAATCACAGAAGTGGTAATATTTCATTTAAATAAAAAATCAGTTATTTAACTACCACTTAGTGGTTTCACTATTCATCAAAAATTGAAGTTTTTCAGAACAATGCCAAAATTTCACCCTAAGCTATAGTTGATATTCTGAATTCAAAAATGATGACTATTTTATAAAATTCCAAACATATAAGTTGAATTAATTAATTTTATAATTAATTCCCGCTGTCACAACAAATAATGTGTTTTTATGAAACAATATATATCAAAAGATTGACAACTGTTTATGACTAATTTCAAAGTGAAATTAATTATAATGAACACCATTGGATAAGATGGTAAAAATATATTCTAATTACACTTTAAAACACTCAATAGTATAATTTATCACAATAAATTATTTTGATTGAAAAAGTTGTTTTTATGTATTTTTCACTATTCATAGAAAATTGGAAGTTCTTAGAAAAATACAAAAAATTCAACATAGGCTAATTTCGATATTCGGAATCCAAAAATGAAGTCCATTTTGAAATATAAAATTTATATAATTTCAAAAAGTGGGTATTACTATTCATAATGGCTACTTTGATTAGTTGCGGTGTCTTAGAACTCGAAGTTGCGTACAATACAAGCTATTGCATTATTGAATGAGAATCATATCATGGAAGCTCGGGGTGTTATATCTATTAGATAGCGTCTATAAAACTGTTGCAGAAAGTATAAAGGACAAAAGGTGTAATTTTATCCATCAGTAGAGCCTTTGGGTCAACAACCTCAAGGGAATGTAGCTGACCTAACCCTTGTCCACCAGCTCCTTGAGCCTGGTGTGGACCACCTAGGGGTGGGGGTCGTGGAAACTGATGCCGCCTACCACCACCTGTTGTTGCCCTAGCTCCATCTCCACATCCACCACCCTACGCATCTCCTTGATTGAGATGTTGCCTCTTCCAAGGTAGTCTGTCGACTGACTCCCTGTCAATAGCATGATGGGTCAGACAATCTATAGCAAGATGTCCTCGAATGTTGCAGGCGTAACACCGCCTCTCATGCGGCTGACGAAAACTTGCATGTGAGCCCTGTGAGCCATGAACCTCAGATCCTCCATCCTAGGGTCACCTCCTAAAACGTCTCCCATGTCCAGGCCCCTAATTCTGTTGTCAGATACCATATGCTGATCCAACTGACGAAGTCTCAACTCTCGTGTTCCCAGCACTAACAGGAAGGATCTGCTCAGCCAAAAAGCTCTCCAAAACGAACACTCGCTCCAGCACTCCAGCATAGGTGGGAAAACACAAAGAAACTACTCCTACCTAGATGTCCCTGCATAGGCCCTGCTCTAATGTTCGATCCCTAATGAACAGGTCTCGAACCATATCTAGGGAGTAGCGTGACAGGTCTGTAAAGCTCGCTGAGTACTCCGACAATGTCATGCCCTCCTACAGAAGCTGTAGAAGCTCCTGAATCCACACTGACCTCAGCATCACCAGATAGAACTCTTACCTAAAGATCCGCTCAAACTCTGCCCACATGAGAATCTCCTCATTGTGGGACAACATCACTAGGCTTCACCGTCACCCGACTAAACCATGCAAAAGGCTCACCGCTAGGATGACCGTCTGATCTAGAGGTGTCCTCACTAGGCGAAAAACATGGGTGACTGCTTCGATCCTATCATCAGCTGCCTGAGGGTCTAGATCACCCCGGAACCTTAGAGGTTGCTGCCTCTAGAACTCATGCAGTGTACTAAGCATGTTCGCAACATCATCCTGCACTCCCGGCACCACCAGCTGCTCGATAGGTGGTTTCTCAACTGGCATACCACAGAGAGGTGTAGCCTCATAACATGTGCCCTAGTCTACAGCCTCTACATGGGGCATATCATCACCACAATCCCGTTACAGAACCCCCGCTGGCTGTCGTCGTGGATGCATCCTAAAATACAATCAAGACACTCTATAGTCAAAATGTATATCTGGAGAGATGACTCAAGAAGAACAAGGGAAACCACAAAAACCAGTCCTATATGATGCATGTACTGTTATGTCCATGAAACTAGTGTCCAAACGTCCCAAGTTGAAAGGCAGGTTATTGGAGTCCTGGTGTATGGATACATCGGTCGTCGCACCAACACTTGAGTCCCTAGCCTAAAATCCGAACTTCAAACACCCTAACACTGCCGCTATGCAACCCAAACCCAACTCACAGCTAGACCAGATACGCTCTAAGATCCCAAAGGTGGAAACTCCTCTGATACCACTCTGTCACGACCCAACCCAACGGGGCTCAAGCCGAGACTCCCCAAGCCCGCCTCCAATAGGCCAGGGGCTAGCATCTAGTGCCGAGTAACCTATCACACACATTGGAGGAATTAGCCTAAGGTACCTATACACACACACACCCACATACACCTCCGTGAAACAGTGCAGAGATATATAAAACTGAAAAGAAAATGCATGCATACATCTATCCGAAACCAGAGTACAACAAAAGTAAAAAAGGATAAAATCAAGGCCCACCAAAAGAAAACTACAATAGTGTCCAACCATCTTAGGAGGAGGGAAAACACCGCCAAAACACCTACTGGTAAGCTCCTCAGCACAACTCAAGTAAACACCCCGGTCAAACCCTCTCACTAAGCTCATCCTACTCCAGGTCCTCCTGGGACTCCTTCGAAAGGCCTATGGTCTGCAAAAGACAAAAGCATGTGTGGGCAAAGCCCGTGCAGGGGTGAGTATAAAAATTCTTAGTAGGCACCCAAAAAACCCAAAATAAAAGAGAGCAATTGAAAGGCAACAATCCACTCATCCCAGCCATACAAAACCTAGATGAGAGAGAAACTCCTTCTCGTGAACATCCTCAGCTAAACACAACCAGTCATCTCAAACCAGGTGTATTCCCATACATACAACTTGAACATCCAGATATACTCAGCTCATGCACCAGGCCAATGAGTTAACGACCTCATCACCAGAAAACGATTCACAACCAGGAGAACACACTCCATGAGAACTACCATCCAGATGACACTCTTCTGAGAGATACACTCCATCAGGTCCCACACAAACATCTCAGATGCTCACCTAAGAGATTGTTCTCATCGGATACCGTCATTGAGGAAACCACGTTGTAACCGCAAGAACAACAAACTCCTCGAATATGGGATCACTCCTAGGGTCCACCAGGGGATACCAAAACACATACCGGTATACAAAGATCTCACAGATAGGGGATCACTCCAAGGGTTCGCTGGGGGATACCACAACCCAATCTGGAAATCGTAGATCTCACAGATAGGGGATCACTCCCAGGATCTGTTGGGGGATACCACAACCCGATATGGCACTCGAAAGAAACACGTCACTCGGATAGGGGATATCCACCCACATAAAGGTTGTCATGACGATACTGGAACCCTATCTGGTATAACTCGCAATGTAGGGGATTGAAGTAATGATGTCACAACTCAATAGAAACCATGCACTGAGTAGGGGATCGTATAACCAATGATAACGCAACCATACTAAAAACCTCATGTTGAGTAAAGGATCATAGAATCGACGATTCCACAACCCGACTGAGCACGGCCAACTGTGTAGGGGATCATATTCCTAATGATTCCACAAACCATATGGGGTTAACCTGCTAGATAGAGGATCGTCGCCCATGGATAAGCGGTAATAGCGATACCAAGAACCCAATCTAGGTAAATGATGCTAGAGGATCCCGTTCTGGGCCCACTGGAGGGATGTCACAACTCTAACTAATTAAACATCACATCAAGTGGATCAAAATCCTATAATAAGGTTGTAATTCCATGAGAACGCTCGTAGGAACGAACCAAGGGAGTACCCTAAACTACTACTGCCCCAAATGTCGCTAACCCAAGCGACCCGCCATAACACCACCCGGCGCACCTCCAAGGCCGATACCGAGGCCACCATCTCAATCCATGAAAAAAAACATACAGGATAGGCTGTTTACTCGCCCGAAATGGACAACCAGTGAAAAAGGAAATATTCACTGTATCTGGCCCATGTGGGTCCCACACAATGATCCCGAAACACATCAATCAGATCATACCATTGCGATCCCCTCGGAAAAACACACGGGATCAACTACTCGATCATCCCAAACAGATACCCAGTGAAAAAGGTACTATTCACCAAAGTCAACCCGGGTGGGGCCCACACCGCAATCCCGAAACATGTTTAAGGGATCACACCATTGCAATCCTCTCAGAAAAACACATAGGATCTACTATTCATCCGCCAAAACCAGACTCTTGGTGCAATGGTTACGTTTCTCTGTAAATGCCTAAACCCGGCCTCATGGGGCCCACACCCAACACTCCGTCCCAAAGACCAAAACCCATCAAGAAAAGACTACCATACCATCAGGGTCTCAGCGACGCTGACGGCATGTCAATCGGACACTCTGAGTAGAAGATACAACAACCCGAAGTCGAATAAAAATAAAATATTATTATTTTATTCGAAGTTTCAAGTTCTCGGGCCACGATGTCGAAACTTAAACCTCCCAAACCTACACCGAAGGGTTCGCCTCATCTCCATGGTCACGTCGCCGCAGACAGAACGCGAAACAGACATCAAGGGAGTAAGAGATGAGGGTTTTAAAATCCTCGTGTAGTAAAAGGGAGTCGGACCAGCCGACCCGGCCGCCCCCGCCATCGGCCGACCTTGACTGGCGGCCCTCCGTCACGCGGTGCCCCGCTCTGCCATTGTCGACCACCAGGGGCACCCTAGTGGTTCGTTGTTCGATTTGCAACCTCCTGAGTGACCCTCGGGACCTGATCTTCCCTACAACGATGACAGAACGATGATATTTGAAGAAAAAAAATGATCATTGGATTAGAACTCGAACTTCCTACCTCACGGGTGAAACGCCAAAGCTTTGGGTGTAGAACGACGCCCACAATGCCCTGAAGCTCGATCCGCTGATGATCGATGCTGACAACGGACGATTTTGGCTCGAATTAGCGAAGAATGTAGGGAGAGGGGAGGGTGTTGTTCCGCTGCGTGTAAGAGGAAATGGGGTGGGGGTGGAAGGAGTCTTGATTTTTATTTTTTTTAATGAAAAACATCATTTACATAAATACCCCCCTGACCAGACCTCTCGGCACGGAGGAAATTAGGTCGCCCCTAGGGTAAACGTGCCATTCTGAATGCAACGACGGACTCATATTGTCAATCTAAGACTCCTTTCAGAAATTATTTGAGTCGACACTCGTAATTAAACTTTTACATTTATTTACGAAAATGCCCCTGGTGGCGTTTTCCACAGCAGGCCCGTGCCCGGAAAGTTTACACCCTACCTAGGGTAAACGACACGCTCAGGATGCAACTATGCCCACAGATTCCCATTCTGAGCTACCGTTTAGGAGATATCACACCCCCTCCACGTGCATAGTATAAAGATACTTAATATTTTTATAAAATTAATTCCGGGCACACCGAGACACGGAATCACACGCCGTATTCGCGCCTATATATGGAATTATTCATAATAATATTCCAAAGTCTAATAGGGCCAAAACCGAAGTCGATACATTGTGTCAGCTTTGTGATTCCAGTTTATGAAATATTTGTTGTGTGAAACTCATAGTTCTCCATTTTTAGTTCATACGGGTAGAACTATGATGTACAAAGACCATTAGAAGTATTATTAGTGGGATTTAATGAAATGATATATTGAAGATTTAACAATGAAATGTTTGACACGTCAACCAGCTAAAGCGGAGCGGTATTTTCCAAAGGGGATGCTTTAGCCATTTCTAGTGTTAGAGCGGAAATGGGATAATGTATCAATGGACATGTGGTGGGACTACCTAAGACTTCTCATGGTAACAATATAATTTTAGATGTTGTTGATTGGCTGAAAAAATATGCACATTTTCTTTCTATTTGAGAAACAATGTCTTTGGATCAGCTTTCTTGATTGAACTTCAATGTGATTGTTAGGTTACAAGGAGTTCCTCTTTCCATTGTATCTGATTGGGATCCCTTGTTCACATCTAACTTTTTTATGAGACTTCATAAGTCATTGGGCACAGAATTAAATTCCAGTACAACTTTTCATCCTCAATAAGATAGGATGTCAGAATGAATGATTTAGACTTTGCCGGATATTCTTCAAGCTTCTTCAATGTACTACCATGGAAGTTGGTATGATCATCTTTCTTTAGTTGAGTTCTCTTCTAATAACAGTTTCATTCCAGTATACAGATGACACATTTTGAGGCATTGTCAAGGAAACGATGTCAAACTCCATATTTTTATGATGAAGTTAGGGAAAAGATGTTGATGGGGCCATAATTAGTAGAGTAAGTGGCAGAGAAATTTAAGATGATCCAGCAACACATGAGGACAACTCAGAGAAAAAAAGAAATTTTTCATAGAAAACATGAAGAAATACTTTTCTTTTGAGTTAGTTGATCAGTTTTTTCTTATAATCTTAAGATGGAAGATTGTTATACATTTTGGAATGAATGGAATTATAATTCCACATTTCATTGGACCTTAAGAAATCCTGGAGAACATTGGAGCAGTCGCCTACTGAGAAGCTTTTACTCTTTGTTTATCTTAGGTACATAATGTTTTTTATGTTTCAATGTGGAGAATGTATATTCTAGATTCATCTCATGTTTTGAGCGAAAAAGTAGTTCATCTAGAAGAGATCCTTTCTTATGAAGAGAAACCAGTTCAAATTATTGATCCAAGGGAACAAGTATTGCATAATAAGGTAATCCAAAAGGTAAAGGTTTTTTGGAGAAACCATAGGGTTGAATATTAAACTTGAAAAATATGAAAATGATCAGATGGAAATGTACCCTCATGTAATGCCCCGTGTTTTAAATCGGGTTAAAAAATGGAGAAATTTTAACTTTTTCAATTACTGAACCAGACTTTTTTAGAACCGGGCTTCGGAATGAGATTCTGAAGGATGGAACCCTTCATTATTATGTTTATGGGCGTTGAAGAAGGCTCGTTAAGTTTCTCGGGTGGCCCGAGGGGTTTCGGAAGCACTAGACCCTAGTTTTTAAAGATCTGCAGAGGGCGCACGGTTGGTGCACGAGCTGACCAAGCCATGCGGCCTAAACTGTGCAGCCCAAATCAGGTGGGAAGTGGCTTGCGCATGGTTTCCCAAACCGTGCACCTAGCCTGTGCAGTGGGTGTCTTGGAGGCAGTAGACCCCACACGGTTTGCGCATGGTTTGGAAAACTGTGCAGGTTAAACCATGCGGTTTCGGTGTGCTAGGTATTTTAATTAAAATAAAAATAAAAATATTTTAAACAAAAACCTAATTGTCTAAGACTCTCCCATCTTATCTCAGCAGACCCGTACAAACCCCTCCCCCTTGGAGCCGTCGGCCTCGCGCGCAATCCCCCTCAGTCGCACCTCCTTTTGTCTTCATTTCTCCTTCGTTCTTGTAGATTATTCTTATGAATCTCCATGGTAGGTACTTATCCTCCCTCTCCTTTTTGTTCCATGCCTTTTTTCAGTGTATTCTTTGCCTGGGGATATACGACCGAATTCCCTAGGGTTTAGGGTGATCCGACTTTTGGTTTATCTTTGTTCCAAGTTCATGCGGAAGTCTTCTCGGGCCATGTTTTGGTGTATTCCGGCGATAGCCGCCGAAGGCGAAGCGATTATCCACGTTCTGATCCGACGGGTTGTTTCCGAGGTAAGGGTTTTCTACGGTTGGTTGTTTCACAGTTTCTAGGGAATGTATTTAGCTGTTCTAAGGGTTCCTGGTGTGTTCTGTTTAGTGCGTTGGTGGTTTTGGTCATCTTTCAAAATGCCAGAGCTTAGGCGACTCGCCTGTGCAGGTATAGGTACGTATTTTAATGTATTTGGGTTCCCCTGGTATGCATATATTCATGCATGGCAGAAAATATACACATACGAGGCTAGTTGTCCCCATTTCATATATAAAAGTGCATGTGCAGGTGAGCAGAAACAGGATTATGTGTATAAGCATATGTGTAAGGATCCTCTTGCACACAATAATGGCTATGCGAGACATGTACATAGAGGCTAGGTTTCCTTATTCGTATGTGAAATCAAATACACCTCATGGGGGAGCAGCAACGGCTCTTAGTTAGAAAGTGGAAAGAGCCAGAGTGGTCGGATGGATCCACCTTGAGGTAGGATCCCTCTTTTAGCCCCTTTAATTTAAATTAAAGTATTAATGAGTTTAATACTAGACTTGCCTTAGTATTTTAATTCTGAAAATCTCGTTTTGATTAAATTTTGCTTTGAAAAGAGTGTGAGTTGTAGGGAAAAGATTAAAATGGTTTCTTGGTCACTAAACTCGCGATTTAATAATAAAACCCCTCGATCAGAGGTGCACTATCTTCAAGATAAAAGTAATAAGTAGATTATTATTCTTGCCTGCTAAATTTTTGTTATTCATGGGGATAATTGATGATGTCATGTTTTCTATGAATTGTACCAAATGGTTAAAGCATAACAGTTATGTTGTTTTGATGAAATGGTTAAACATGAATGAAATGGATTAGGGTGGTAAGACCATGCCTTAGGATAATGTAATAAGCACGGCTTATGTTAATGGAATGGATCTTGTGAATAGGACTTACCTATTAGGGTATTCCATAGCACCTCTTTATGATTTATAAATACCAATATGTCCTTGAAATGATATAAAAGGAACGAAGAATGAATTGGGGGTTATCCAATATTGTGCCTGAGTGGGCTGCCTCATGTACGTTATATAACTGTGATGAATATGATAAATTATGTAATAATGGTACATTAGATGGTTTTCCTTAAGTACATTTGTATGAATGTGATTATAATCATTTATGTGGATATGGGTTATATGATTGATTTTTATTGTGATATGAATTTTGAATTCTTATGAGGTAATGCCATAAGCAGTATGCTATAGACATGTTTGTATTGTGAGTGCTCACATGCTAATGCCACATAATAAAGTATAATAAAGGTGAGCACATGATGAGACCACCTAGTGATAATAAGTGTATGGATGGGAGGAATTCGTACCCTTTTCCAGTTGACTTTGGTGATGATTGCGTGTTTGGATGGGAGGCAGTTATACCCCATGCCAGTGTGAGAGTACATGTATGGAAGGGAGGCATTCTTACCCATTTCCATTTGACGTTTAGGGACGAGAGGCATTCTTACCTCATTCCCACATTTCTCAATACGTTTATAGAAGAGAGGCATTCTTACCCTTTGCCGGTATCTTTTAGGAACGAGAGGCATTCTTACCTCGTTGCCATTATATAATAGGTACGAGAGGCATTCTTACCTCATTCCCACTTTTTCCTAAAAATGGGAGGGATGCATGCTAACCCCACACCATCTTTTATCTAGATATTTATATTATTTATCAATGGTGACACGATCAGATTGATATCCAGCATTGAGCCGAAGCTGGTATAGCTGTCAGGTTTCTTTTGGGAAACCCGGACGGGTTTTTTTATTCTATGTTGTTCTGCTTATTGAATCCTATTATAACTGCTTCTTGTTTTAATTAATATCACACTGTATGGTTTGGGTTAGACACCGGTGATTCCAGCCTACTGAGATTTATATCTCACACCCTACTCGGGCCTCCATTGCACCGGGGTACTCGAGTAGTCCTTCTAGTTTGCAGGACCTAGGATGTGTGATGTGTTGTTTGTACCTGAGGCGTTAGGAGAAAATGAAAAGGCAGGATCTTGGGATGCTCATGGGATCTCCGTCGGGCTTTACTGTCTTTTCTTTTGTATTGTATTAAAAGCATGTTGTATTGTTTACTGAATTCGAAAATGTATCATCATCTATACATGCATGCATTGTAAATGGTTGTTTTCCGTGTTTTATAATAATGATCACTATTTATCTTCCGCTGCTGTTTGTTTATTGTTTATCTATTACTGATTCTGCTAGAAGTATTATTTACTCTGAGATACCATTGTGACTCTCTGATAAGAGGGTATAGTCTCCCCACTATCACCTCCTGAGACCCATACATCTAGTCGGAAGCCTCTAGCGTACGGGGAGACACGCTTCAGGCCATGTGGCGACCGGTCCAACCACCGGTTCGATGGTGATCCGGACCGGGACGTTACAAAGTGGTATCAGAGGAGTTTTCTCTTATAATTTGTTTTACTGTTTGGTGACATTAGACAGTGATAGGATGTAATTTGAATTTGGTAATGAGCTGTGTCTAGGATTGGCCACCCCATGCAAAGGAAAAAAGCCATATTTCCTTGAATGCAATTATTATTTTAATGATTTTGATTATTATGGTTGATTTTATTTCACCATTGGATGACGCATATGTTTTCTGTTGCAACCCGATGATACCAGGGTATTCCATCTCATGCATCATATAGGCACATTGTTAGAAATCACATGCCATGCCATCTAAGATGCATTAGTAATGCCTGCTGTTTTGATAGGTACTATGGTAGTTATTCTATGCTTTTGCGATATAGCATGTTTTGTGGTACTACTTACGATAACATGTTATTTTTTATCAGAAATGAAATTACTTTCTTTTGCTAAATTAAGTGATTGCGGTTATGATAGGAGCCAATTTTCAATTGTAAGGCATATGGGCGCCTTATAGCTGGGAAAGGGTAACCTGTGTAATCAGATTTCCAAAAAAGGGATGATAAAGTTTTAATTGTAAAATGGAATTGGTTTTGATTAAAGGGAGCCAAATTCCAAACTGTAAGGTGTATGGGCTCTTTGCAGATTGGTAAGTTGCCACCATTATGATTGGATCATTGTATTTGATCATGTTAATTTCTAAAATGTGATCTATTTTGTTTAATGGGATCCAATTATCAATTTATGGAGTGTATGGGTGCTTTATGGGTTGGGAAACAAAAACCCATAAGGAATATAATGGCAGGATTCTTTGTGTGATGTTTATATGTGTAAAAGCTGTTTTATTTTGATATGAAATGTTTTGGATTATTGGGACCCTCGTAGGTCACCTAGTGGTTAAAAGGAAGTTGGTTGAAACACTCCTGTTATTCTTTGAACTGTTTGACAAAATGATCAAGTGCCTAGTGAATTTTAGTTTGGAAAAGGTTACTTGATGTTTTGAATTTAATCTTATAAAGTGATTAAATGATAATTGTGAGTAGATATAAAGGGATTGAAAAAAGGAACTTGCAATGGTGTCCTCTGTTGAGACCCCATGTGTGGGTAGGTAAGGACTTTCTTGTGAGTGCCTTGGAACGGAACCTTACGCGTTTTATGTAGGCTGTATTCTTTTATCAATGATGCTAAATGTTAGGATTTGAGCCTGATGACTTTTTTTGGGTGTGACCAGTTGCTTGGGTCGACGCTTGTTTTCATGAGGGGTAAGCCTGTGGTAAGTAGTGCCCTTTGAGTTTATGTTCTTGGCTTGTTCAATGAACTTTCTAAAGTTTGGTACTGTTCGGGTACCATTGTTCCGTGTAGAAATTCCAGTTCTAATGACACCCTTGTTCGGACGGGTGTCCATGTTTCATTTGATCTTGTTAAGGGATTGAACATCGGGTAATGCTCTATTTCAGTTGGATGGACATGCCTTGGGCATGGTTGGTTGCCTTGATGGTTGTTTGACCCTTTCTTTTTGTGCAGTAATGGATGACATGATATGTCATCATCCAAGAGAATGGTCGTATGGGAAAATATGATGTTTGGCTGTATCTATTGAATTGTTGTGTACGGTCTTAGGTCATCTCCGTGGTAGAGTGACCTGATCATTTTAGAATCAAGTTTTCCCAATTCTCGGGATGATTTTCGGAAGACTCGGGTGGTTGACATGCCGGTCTTGTGGCTTTGGATTCCTTGTACTTTTGACATGGTGATCCTGGCTCAGAGGAGCAATGCACGTCCGTTCAGTTAATTATGAACAAGTCTACTTATGAGAAACTTTTCATTCTCCTTTCAATGACGTCGACCCTTCTAATATGGGAAGCGTCATTCCAGTTGAGTAAAGAGTGTCCTTCTGGGTAGAAGGAACACGAAAAGAAGGACCATCTTGGAAAATGGTCTGGTTTTGCTTGAATGATTTTGGGTTTTTGTGGTAAGTTTGATCAATGAATGCCTCATGTGGGAAGAGGCATCGTAATCAGTTAAAATCTTGATGTGTCGGCAGGTGATGCCGAGTTTCTTCTTTAGCGCCTACCTGGGGTGGTTCGACTGACCTCCTTTCTAGTTTTTGGGAATAAATAACTAGAATCCGTTTTCAATCCTCTTAGTGTACTCTACTACGCAACAAGCTTGTCCCCTATATTGCTTTCGTCCTGGATGCGCTAAGAGAGCGTCGGTCTTACTTCGTGCTAATGTTTTGAAAAGCTATTGAGATTTTTTAGTTGTTTCCTTTCGGCATTGCACGCTGAATGCATGGTTTCGTTCATGGTTTGATATTTGAAATGTCACTAAGAGTCAGGTATGAGCTTTTTGGTGAATGTCCTCATGGTGAATGCAGGATGCCTTTGGAGAAGGCATCATTGTTCAGCTTGTAAAATGTCGGCCGTCTAAGCCGTGTGTCTTCTTGAATAGTCATCCAGAGTGGCTTCACTCTTTTCAACTTGGGTTTAGAGGTCTATGGGGAAATCGACCATTTGATCGTTTCAAAATCACACTAGGTGCATCGTTGGAATTCTTAGAGCATTCTTTCGAAAGACAGTTCAAAAGGTGGTGGAGCTGTGGTTTGAGTATTTGTCGTTTAACGTGAAAAATATAAGGTGGGAAGTACCTTTGTTTAGTTGCTTGACAAGACGACGATGTGATCATGTCTCTTTTGGAATGGGCTCATGTAAGAGATTTCGTGTTGGTTCAGTGGGAAAACGAGTGTTGGCTCGAGTGTTGATGACTTAAGTGTTGTGTGCTTAAGTGGATGATAGTGGAGCATTGAACGTTTGGAAATGTAACATGATCATTGAACGAATGTTAAAAACACTTGTAGGTCGAATGATGTGTGTGTTGATCCCGAGGGCTTCTCGGGGACGAGATGTTCTATGGTGCGAAGGTTGTAACGACCTGCATTTTGAACTGGGTTAAAAAGTGGAGAAATTTGGACTTTCTCAATTACTAACCCAGTTGTTTTTAGAACCGGGCTTCGAAATGAGATTCTAAAGGTTGTAACCCTTCTTTTTTTTTTTTGGGAATGGGCGAAGGCCCATTATGTTTCTCGGGTGGCCCGAGGGGTTTCAGAAGCGCCGGACCCCGATTTTTAAAGAGCTGCAGAGGGTGCACGGTTGGCACACGGGCTGACCAAGCTGTGCAGCCCAAACCGTGAAGCTCACATTAGGTGGGTAGTGGCTTGCACACGGGCTGGGAATGGTTTCCAAAACTGTGCGCCTAGCCTGTGCAGAGGGTGTCTTGGAGGTAGTAGACCCCACATGGTTTGCGCACGGTTTGGAAAACTGTGCGGGTTAAACCGTGTGGTTTGGGTGTGTTATGTATTATAATTTAATTAAAAATAAAAATAATTATAACAAAAACCTAATTAACTTAGTCTCCCCCCTATTCTCTCAGAAGACCCGCACGAACCCCTCCCCCTTGGAGCTATCGGCCTCGCGCACATGCCCCCTCGGCCGCACCTCCTTCTGCCTTCGCTTCTCCTTCATTCATGGCGATTATTCGTCCGAATCTCCATGGTATGTCCTTATCCTCTATCTCGTCCTTTTTCCAAGACGTTTTTCGGCATATTCATTTCCCGGTGAGATTTGGCTGAACACCCTAGGGTTTACGTTGATCTGACTTTTGGTTTCTCTTGGATCTAGGTTCATGCGGAAGGCTTCTCGGGTCATGTTTGGGTGTATTATGGCGATCGCCGCTGAAGGTGAAGTGATTCCCCGAGTTTTGATCCACCGGTTTGTTTCTGATGTAAGGGTTTTCTTCCTTTGGTTGTTTCACAGTTTCCAAGTAATGTCTTTAGTTGTTCTAAGGGTTCCTGGTGTGTTCTGGTTAGTCGGTTGGTGGTTTTGGTCATGTTTCATGATGCCAAAGATTAGGCGACTCACCTGTGCAGGCATAGGTACATATTTATATGTATGTTGGTACCCCTAGTATGCATATAATTATTCATGGAAGTTAATATACACATATGGGTCTAGTTTTCCCCATTGCATATATAAAGGTGCCTGCGCAGGTGAGCGGAGATAGGATTATGTGTATAAGAATATGCATAAGGATCCTCTTGTGCACACTCATGACCATGTGGGACATGTTCATAGAGGCTAGGCATCCTTTTACGTATGTGAAATCACATATGCCTCATGGGGGAGCATCAGTGGTTCTTAGTTAGAAAGCGCCAAGAGCCGGAGTGGACGGATGGATCCACCTTCAGGTAGGATCCCTCCCCTTTCCCCTTTAATTTAAAGTAATGTATTAAAGAGTTTAATACTTCATTTTCCATATTATTTTAATCCTAAAAATCTGGTTTTGATTAAATGTCGTTGTGCAAAGAGTTTGAATTGTAGGGACAAGAATAAAATGGTTGATTGGTCACTAAACTCACGATTTAATAATAAAACGCCTCGATCAAAGGTGCGATGTCTTCAAGATAAAAGTAAGAAGCAGATTCTTATGATTTCCTTCTAAATTCTTATTATGCTTGGTGATAATTTATGATGTCATGTTTCCTATGAATTGTACCAAATTGTTAAAGAATAACCGTTGTGCTGTTTTGATGAAATGGTTACAGTTGAATGAAATGGATTAGGGTGGTAAGACCATGAATTAGGATAATGGAATAAGAACGGCTTATGTTAATGGAATGGATCTAGTGAATAGGACTTACCTAGTAGGGGTAGTCCATAGAACCTCTTTATGCTTTGTAAATTCCTATATGTCCTTGAAATGATATAAAAGGAATGAGGAATGAATTTCAGGTTAGCCGATACCGTACATGAGTGGGTTGCCTCATGTACCTTATATAACTGTGATGAAAATGACAAATGATGTGATAATGATACTTGAGATGGCTTTCCTTAAGTACATTTTTATGAACGAGATTATAACCATTTACATGGATATGGGTTATATGATTCATTGTGGTTGTGATATGAATTTTGAATGCATATGAAGGTAATGCCCTAAGTAGTATGCTATAGACACGTTTGTATTGTGAGTGAGCACTTTCTGATGCCACATAATAAAGTATAATAAGGGTGATAACATTATGAGGCCACTTAGTGATAATACATGTATGGAAGGGAGGCATTCTTACCCTTTTCCAGTTGTCTTTGGTGATGATTTCATGTTTGGATGGGAGGCAGTTATACCCCCTGCCAGTGTGATAGTACATGTATGGAATGGAGGCATTCTTACCCCTTGCCAGTTGACCTTTTGGGACGAGGGGAACTCTTAACTCATTCCCATTTTTCTTAATAAATGTATGGAAGGGAGGTATTCTTACCCCTTTCCAGTATCATTTAGGAATGAGAGGCATTCTTAACTCGTTGCCATTATATACTAGGGACGAGAGGCATTATTACCTCATGACCACTATTTCCTACTAATGGGAGGGAGGCATTCTTACCCCACGCCATATTTCATCTACATATTTATATTATTTACCAATGGATACATGATCGGATTGGTACTTCGGCATCGATCTGAAGCTGGTAGAGCCATCAGGTTTCCTTTGGGAAACTTGGATGGGTGTTGTTATTCTATGTTGTTCTTCTTATTGAATCCTACTATACATGCTTCATGCTTTAATTAATATTACACTATCTGGTTTGGGTTAGACACCAGTGGTGCTGGCCTACTGAGATTTATATCTCACACCCTACTCGGGTCTCCATTGCACTGGGGTGCCTGAGTAGATCTTTTTTCTTGCAGGACCTAGGTTGTGTGCTGTGCTGTTTGTACCTGAGGAGTTAGGAGCAAAGGACCAAGAAGGAGCTTGGGATGCTCAGGGGATCACCGTTGGGATTTTCTATCTTTTCTTTTGTATTGTATTGAAAGAATGATGTATTATTTACTAATTTTGGAAATGTATCATCATCTATACCTACATGCATTGTAATCGGGCATTTTCCACCTTTTATAATAATGATCACTATTTGTCTTCCACTGCTATTTGTTCATTGTTTATCTATTATTTCTTCTACTACTAGTGTTATTTACTCGGAGATACCATTGTTCAACTCTGATAAGAGGGTATAGTCTCCCCAGTATCACCTCCTGAGACCCTCGCTGCTAGTCGGCAGCCTATGGCGTAGGGGGAGACGCGCTTGAGGCCATGTAGCTACCGGTCCGGCCACTGGTTCGATGGTGAGCCGGGTTGGGATGTTACACCTCACTAGAATATTAAGTAAATAAAATTGATAGGTCATAATTTCCATAAAGCGGTGATAATGTAACACCCCAACATTTTAAAAGTAAATTAAAATTCATGAATGTTTGTTATAAATAGATATTTATAACTATCCTTTAAACATAATTTTTCTGCTTCTATGTTTTTAATTTCAAAAAACTATCATTAAAAATTATTATTAGTAAGTTATTTGGAGTCTAATGGAATCAACTGGATTTTTTTTTGAATAGAAACATACCCTTATGAGTAGTAAAATGAATATAAATATGACCCTAAGTAAGAGTAAATTGTTTTATTATTTTATTTCTTATGGAATTAAGATAGAGAAAACTTGATTAATTTTTCAAGGTGTTAAAAAATGATTTAAAGATTTAAAATTGTTATTTTTGAATAAATTATGATTATATTTAAATATAAAATTAATAATATTTAGAAAATTATTTTCAAAATAGGGAGTTCTTTTTTGAATTCTACATGTAGAAAATTGGTTAGGGTGAATTGTTTCCTCACAATTCATTTATTATAATTATAATTTGGAATTTACATATTGCTAATTATGAAAAACTATTTTCATATGTGTACTCAATTTAATGAAATTTCAAAATTTGATATAATCACTAAAATTTCTCTAAAAATGACAACGTCTAATCTCCAATGTTATCTAGAAAATTCTTATGATACCAATTGTAAGGACCTGAACCCAAACTTCTGAATTCAGTACTAAAACATGTTGTGTATTTTTTTATAATAGATAACTTAAAAATACACAGTCCATTATACAAATGAGGACATTTTCAGGACTAGGTTCTGGAGAATTAGACAACATACATATAGAGAATCAGAGTTTACAAAGATAATAAAAATATAAATTATTGGATTCATCTCCATTAGCACCTTAACTATCGTTTGAACATTTAAGGAATTCTGTGAAAATCATTTTAAAAACTTAGGATGAGCACAAAAATCATAGTAAGGTACATAATGAATGAAAACCCATTAGTCTAATGGAAAAATGAAAACCCTTTAAAACCCCTATTCATTAAATGTAATTAGAATGAATAGAAACATTATGTAGTTTCCTTGGGAAATATTTAACATATCACTCTTACAATCACCCTTACACATGGAATAATTATTTGGTTAACTTCCATCTTCAGAGTACCCAATGCATTATAGAGTTGTAATGGGGTTCACCCATCATATATTAATCTATAATGGGATCAACGCATCATATCGTGAGCTATAATGGTCTCAACCCAAAATATCTTGAGTTTTAATGGTCTCAAAAAAACATATATTGAGCTATAGTGGGCTCAAACTGACATAACTATGTCCAAGGAACATATCATGAATAAAACATCGGATAACACATTTAAATCCTTGAGTAACACACATTAATGTTTTCAAATTCCTTTTTCCATAAAACAAATCAACTTTAAAAGATAAAAACTATGCACATAATAATGAAATAATATTCATAAAAAACTACAATTTTCCACATATTATGGAACCATAATAGAAATAAATCATAATGAAATCAATTGAACGACTCATTCCATATAAAAAATCTTTTTTAATTTCATTAAATAGACTTTTAAAGGGATTTTAAAAGAAAAATCCCTTATAAATACAATTGGAGTGAGAATTTGTCATGAACCGAATCGGGTCACCATCAACTCGACGCCCGACCCGGCCCGCGGCAAGGCACGAAGGGCGTTCCCGATCCCCACGGGCTGGCACAAGTTCCCAGGTATCAAACATTACACGGGAACGATTTACCTGAAATAAAAGATAGAAAAAAAACCAACCAGATAAATAAACTGAAACTAGAAATAGACAAGCAAACGTTCCATTAAAATATGAAAGGGTTTAAAGTCTACAATTCGAACCAACAACTAAAAAGAAAAGAGGACAGCGGAAACTAAAACTCATACTCAAACCTCCTGGAAAAAGAGAGGCCACATTAGCACCACTCTGCATGAAAAGACCAACTGCAACCTGAACCACCATCGCTGAACACGAAGTCACAACCTGGAATGCAGAAGAAACTGAATCTACATACACCCAAGGGTGTATGTAGGGTGTGAGCTAAAAGCCCAGTAGGATTCCACCGAGAAAAGGATCCACACATAATTATTAAAATACAAATACATTTTCAATTTAACAAAATAAAAATAAATAAGTGTTTGAAGAATTTTAATGAAAACGGGTTTTAAGGGGAAACTTCTCTAAAAGGAACACAACTTAAATTAACTTACACACACGCAAGCACACCCACACATGCATGCACACACATAGACGCACGCATACATGTACACTCTCACACACACTTTTCTTGGAAACCCCAATGTTACACCGTGTGCCGACGGTGAGCAGAATGCAAAGGAAGAGCACAATACATGGGAGAGACCCTAAAGATACTAGCGAGAAGTGGGACCCTAGAACGTCACGTATTGGTGAAACATATCATACATTCCCATGAACGAGCCACTGGTAGGGAAACACCTCCTACCATAGTGGTCTCCAGTCATCATCCAATGTTTAGTTAGTGTTGTAAGCATCAATCCCGCTAAGTGAAACTAGGCCGATGCCACTCCCGTATCACTAGCATGATAGTCTAGTCCACCCACCTAGTGCCCAAGTTTCTCGTTTGTGCTCAAGTTATTCAAAGTTCATGCCACATGTAATATTAATACACTTAAACATAATAAGATACTAAACATGCCAATACAACCATTTTCACACAAAAAAACCATTTGAAATAATACACTCGCTAAAAACATTTTCAAAGCACTCTTCACACTATTGACATAATTTAATAAACCATTTAGAATGTTTATAAAACAATAGAAGAAGAGTGTCACATGGTTTTACACACACACAAAAAAACATAAATATTATAAATATAAAACGCATTCCAACATTGCACGCACTCAAATACAATTTAAATTTTGACCTTCACCACCCAAACAGTTTGATGAAAAACCCCACACCGCATGTAAGATGCTTTTTTCACAAACTACACAACTTAAAAATCCTAAAATAAAAGATTATGAAACAAATTTGAAGAAGTAACTAGGCATCACCCATTAACCCACTAAAGAACATATTTTACGATAAGATGCACATGAAACTATATCAAAAACATAGTTTACACTAATTGCACATCATGACAAGCTGACACTATTTGCACATAATAATAAGCCAACCACACAATTTAAAAAAAATCACTAACAACTAGATGTGAGTTTTTGGAAGAAAACAAAAACCTGATATAAACAAGCTACTAAGAGTTAAAATGAAAATCAAACATCAAACATCAACTTCGCACAATATATATTAATTAAATAAAAGGATAAATTAATTAAACATGAAAATTGATTAATAAGATAATAATTAAGAGAAGAACCACCTACTTTTGACATTGAATTTCCCAAAAACGAGTGTGAAACATCAATCGCACCACGAACGCACCGCACAAAGATCAATTGAACACTAAAACCAGAATTCGAACCAAAATAAATAAAAAACAACCCCTAAATTGGACCAAAAACCTGCTGAAAAAAAAATCTAACCTCAAAAATAAAGAAAAAGAAAATGAATGAGGAAGGGGGCTTAACCAAGGGAGGTTTCATCCATGGAGGGCAGACCGACAGGGGGGAATCGGGTTCTTCGAAGGGTGGTGCTGCGTTGGGGGAGAGTTCCGGGGGGGGGATTGCGCCTCGAGCTGGACAAGGGGAGCAGGGAGAGTTCGGGCGGCAGCGCGAGGAAAACCGGGGAAACACGTTGGAGTTAGGTGGTGCGAGGCGTCGCCGGAGAGGGAAACGGAGCGGCAGTCGGGGTCGCGAGCAGGCCGGAGCGGCCTGGTGAGGGGAGGTCGGTGAGGCGGTCAGCAGGCGAGGTGAAGTGGAGGTGCCGGCGAGCGGCGCACGCGGCTTGGGCAAGGGGGAGCAGAGGGGAGGACGACGCGAGCGGAAGAAAGGAAAAAAGAAGAAGAAAGGGGGGATGGCGCGGCCAAACCCTAACAAAGGTGGGGGGGACAAAAAATATATATATAATATAAATTAATAATAATAATAATAATAATAATAAAATAAGAATATAGATAATAATAATTCCAAATAATCACATTATTTTTACCATTAAGAAAATTCATTAAGTTAATACCATTTTTCTAATTTCATTTTTATTTTCGGTTTATTATTCGCTTTATTTTATTTCTTTATTATTAAACCATTTCATTTAATTAATTGAGCATCGGCAGGTCCCCAGGTGGACCAGGCAAGGCTGCATGGTTTTAAAATCATGCCTTGCCCAAGTTGTGCCTCTCCCAAGCCCGTGAAGTCACAATTTTTATTGTGTTCTCGTTTTATTATTCACCGCATATTTTTCTCATCACCCTTAAACATCGGTCAGGGCGTGCTTTGAGCTGGGCGAGGTCGCGCGGCAACCCAGGTGAGGTTGCGCGACTTCGATCATGGTGCGCTAGATGCAACCAAGAGCGAACCATTCGTTTCCAAGTAAGAGCTCAGAAAATTTAAGTCAGGCCTCGGCCAGAACTATTTGATGCCCAATAAAAATAATAAAATAAATAAAATAAAAAGGATGGGTGTGACAATTCTCCCCACTATAAAGCTTTCTATCCCCAAAATGCCACAACCAGAACCAAACCCCAAAGCAGAAAACCAAATTCCCTTAAAGTTCAAAGGGGATCCCCACAAACACCACGCAAAAAGAGGCAGAAGTATCATTCTTAGAGAAAGTGACTCAAAGACAACTTTGAGGAACTCATATAAAGTCTTTCTGATATGTGTCACCTGCCCTGAAGAGTTATAATGCCTCTTGTTTACTTATCGAGGAAGGGAACTCTCGCACCCATGGAAACCAACTTTAGAAGCCTAAACATCTCAAGTAACATAGAATGAAAACCACGTTGTTTGTCTGGAAAGGAAAAATGAGAGTAACCACGACCCAGATGCACCCTTATCACCTATCGCCAACTGATCTTTAAAAAAAGAACCAAAAGGTCCACATGGTGAAGCCTGAGGGGCTCCCCACCATTAAGAACCTACTAACACCCAGGACGAGACTAGAAAACCAACATGGGGAGGTTCGGGCGGACTCCCCACCATTAATGAAAGGCCAAAACCGATTTATTCTAGAGACATTAGTGCGAGACCCATTGTGGGTCTCCCCACAATTAGGACAGAAAGGGGGTACAAAACTTTGAGAATTCTCCAACGGTGACCAAACACCCCACCACAAGAGGCGGGGAGGGAGGGGCCTAACTACCGGGGCTTCAAAAGCATAACCCAAGACAAACCAGCATTTCCACATTCCGGGATGAGCATTATTCCAACTTTGAGTCTAACCTACCCAACATCCTCCCATAAGGACCACTAATGTGATTGCATCCAGTGGGATGCAACCCCCATGATTTTATGGCACGAGAGGAACACGCCTCCACGTGGTCACGAAACCCTTATGCAACCAGACGGCTCATTCAGAGAGGAACAACCATAGAAACAATTTAAACTAACTCAAATTTTTACACTGATGACAGAAATAAGGTCGGGGTCCCATACACTCTCGGGGTTCCTGACCACGCGCCTGCTTCACTCTGAGGCCTATGGCTGGAGCCCTATTGTTTAGAGAATCTCCTGGCTTGCAGTCAAGTGTCGAAGACTCCCTAATAGAGATTCCCTTTTTGGTTTAACATGAAACCGCACTGCAACCAAGACAACAACAGAAAACACGACACATTACAGCATTTGACTAATCATACGTGGAACATTAACCAACACCAGAGTTGAAATGGTGCATGTCCATCACCCTTTTTCACACTGAATGAGAACACGACACCACCAATTGTCACCTGAACATGACCATTTCTATTGAGAGGAACATTACTCTGAGAAAGACTTTAAACCGCATCTTGAACAACACGTGATTCCTGCAAATGACCATAGCAGCCTCATATGACTTAGTCTACCAAACTAGTATCCTAACACGAACCTTTACTTAAACGAAACAAAGCAAAGATTAGAGGTCATTTAGAACGATAGACCACATCGACAACTTAGGGTTTCATCCACCTTTTCCCACAAGAGTCTCTTTTACTGCTTCCAAACCACTGCTGACTATCAAAGGAACCTCACGCTGCAAGACATCATCGAACATGACCCTTGCAGCCGATCTAAATACTACAAATCCCTTCAAGACACTGGTCTACACTGAAATTTTTGAACCACCTTCAGCCTTCCCCGCTATATTTCCTTTCACTGTTTCCAGGGGAACCTTCAAACATGACGACGTCAAACTTCATACTCGACAGGTCGAGACACTCATAGAGACCGAAACTCCCTTCAGTTCACCTCGCATATTTCATCCTGCTGCGAGAGGATCTACTTAACTGAAAGGAAAAAGGAGAAGACTTAGAACTATCACCCAAAAGGGAGATCCCTTACTTTAATGAACTGGAGGGTCGGCCAACAGAGAACTATCTGTGGGTGCATGTCATTCACACATTAACTATTTATTGGGGTGTACACAAGCCAAGAAGTAGAACCATGGACCCAATCAAACAGGTCCGATGGTCAAGACATACCACAAGCAAACACCAAATATACCGTGGGAACCACTGCAAGGGCTCCCCGATGTACTTTTCAATAGAATTAACTAGCTACACGCTTTCATACTAACTTACAAATTAGAATTCAAACTCAGGAAACAAAACTGCCCAAAGGGATCCTCGGCTCAAAACACCTTACATCCAACCTTTCAAAAATACAAGGACACACCACACAATCACCGGTTATTTAAAAACACCAAATTTTCCTTTAACAAAACATTTTGAAAATAAGCAAAGTCACTGGGTTTCACAAACACCAATGATGTCCCATGGGCCTCGCACATGCATGTTCACGTGACACACCAGCACCCACCTCATGTCAATCTAGGAACTCATGCACTCGTGCCATTAACCCCTTCTCTTTCCATATACACTCATGCATGTGGTTGCTCATGAGAACACCAAGGATAAAAACCAAAGCCTTCCATTTTTTTTCAAAACAAAAACATCCAACCCACACTTTCCAAACCATTCACATCATTTTATTTTTAAAGCGCTTTATTTCAAAACATTTTCGAAGACCAAAGCATTTTTACTTAAAAACCAAATTCTCACAATTCCAAAACAAAGAGACAAGAAGAAAAGAAGGAGGAAACTAGGGTCAGCGGGTGATTGGAACATATGGTTGGCGGTCATACGCCGATCACGCCACGGGCCACAGAGAGTATTTTAGGACGGTGTCCCCAACTCTAGAGGGCTTGCAAGACCCTGTGAGCCCACTAAGACCACTGGCCCAACTCCCTTTTCATTTCCCCAAGAAAAGATTAACCGCAAGAACCAAAGACTCAGACAAACCTCAACATACGTTGGTAACTCGATTCTCGCCACGAGGTGTACTGGCCAGGCACCTTACTCGTAATCAGAACATCGAGTTCCGACACCCTTAGGTTTTCTCTACACTAACTCTATCTCAAAAGAACACAAACCAAGAGAGAAAACCTGACTCTGATACCATTTTGTCCCGAACTGAATCGGGTCTCCATCAACTCAACGGTCGACCCGGCACGCGGCAAGGCCCGAAGGGCGTTCCCGATCCCCATGAGCTGGCACAAGTGCCCGGGTATCAAACATTACATGGGAACAATTTACCCGAAATAAAATATAGAAAAACAACTAACCAGATAAATAAACTGAAACTAAAAATAAACAACCAAATGTGCCATTAAACTATGAATAGGTTTAAATTCAACAATTCAAACCAACAACTAAAAATAAAAGATGATAGCAGAAACTAAAACTCATGCTCAAACCTCCTGACAAAAGAGAGGCCACATCAGCACCACTCTGCATGAAAAGACCAACTGCAACCTGAAACACCATCGCTGAGCATGAAGTCACAACCTGGAATGTAGAAGAAACAAAATCTATATACACCCAAGGGTGTTTGTGCGGTGTGAGCTAAAATCCCAATAGGATGCCACCGAGAAAAGGTTCCACACATAATTATTAAAAGAAAAATAAATTTTCAATATAACAGAATAAAAATAAATAAGTGTTTAAATAATTTTAATGAAAATGGTTTTTAAGGGGAATCATCTCTAAACAGAACACAACTTAAATTAACTTACACACACGCATGCACACCCACACACGCACGCAGACACACAGATGCACGCACAAACATACACACGCACACACACTTTTCATGGTAACCCCAATGTCACAACATTTTCCGACGGTGAGAAGAAAGCAAAGGAAGATCACAATACATGGGAGAGACCCTAAATATACAATCAAGAAGTGGGACCATAGAACCTCACGTCTCGGTGAACCATATCATACATTCCCATGCACGAGCCACTGGTTGGGAAACACCTCCTACCATAGTGGTCTCCATTCATCATCCAATGTTTAGTTAGTGCTGTAAGCGTCAATCCCGCAATGTCAAACTGGGCTGATGCCACTCCCGTATCACTAGCACGCTAGTCTAGTCTACCCACCTAGTACCCAGGCTTCCCGTTTGTGGTCATGTAATTCAAAGTTCATGTAACAAGTCATAATCATACACTTAAACCCAATAAGATACTACACATGCCAAGACAACCATTTTGCACACACAAAAACCATTTGAAACAATACACTCACTAAAAACATTTTCAAAGAACTCTTCACACTATTGACATAATTTAATATACCATTTAAAAAGTTTATAAAACAAGAGAAGAAGAGTGTCACATGGTTTTACACAGACAAAAAAAACATAAATATTATAAATCCAAATCACATTCCAACATTTCACGCACTCAAATAAAATGTAAAGTGTGACCTGCACCACACAAATAGTTTGATGAAAAACCCCACACCGCATGTAAGATGCTTTTTTCACAAACTGCACAACTTAACAATCCAAAAATAAAAGCTTATGAAACAACTTTTAAGAAGTAACTAGGCATCACCCATTAACCCACTCAAGAAAATCTTTTATGATAAGATGAACATGAAAGTATATCAAAAACATAGTTCACACTAATTTCACATCATGACAAGATGACACTATTTGCACAACATTATAAGTAAACCATACAATTTAAAAAAAAATCACTAACAACTAGATGTGAGTTTTTAGCAGAAAAAAACACCTAATATAAACATGATACCAAGTGTTAAAATGAAAATCAAACATCAAAGATCAACTTCACACAATAAATATTAATTAAATAACAGGCTAAATTAATTAAACTTGAAAATTGATTAATCAGATAATAATTTTGAGCGGAACCACCTACTTTTGACGGTAAATTTCCCACAAACGAGTGTGAAACTTAAATCGCAACACGAACTTACCGCACAAAGATCAATTGAACCCTAAAACAAGAATTCGAACCAAAATAAATAAAAAATAACCCCTAAATTGTACCACAAACCTGCTGAAAAAAATCCAACCTCAAAAATAAAGAAAAGGAAAAAAGAATGAGGAAGGGGGCTTAACCAAGGGAGGTTTCATCCATAGAGGGTAGACTGACAGGGGGGCATCAGGTTCGTCGAAGGTGGTGCTATGTCAATGGAGAGTTCCGGGGGGGGGGGTTGTGCATCGAGATGTACATGGGGAGCAGGGAGAGTTCGGGCAGCCGCGCGAGCCGGAAAAAAGGGGTGCGGATCATCCGGTGCGCGACCAGGATGTTTTGGGTGTGAGGTGGGGTCGCTAGATAGGATGAAGGAGGACAGTGTAGTGGGGTTTGGTGCGAGGAAAACCGGGGCAACGCACCAGAGTTATGCGGTGCGAGGCATCGCCGGAGATGGAGACGAAGCAACAGTCAGGGGCGCGAGCAGGCCGGAGCGGCCTGGTGAGGGGAGGTCGGTGAGGCGGTCCGCGGGCGAGGCAGAAGGGGAGGTGCCGGCGAGCGGCACACGTGGCCTGGGAAAGGGGGCATAGAGGGGAGGACGGACCAAGTAGAAGAAAGAAAAAAAAGAAGAAAGGGGGGGGGGTGCGGCCAAACCATAACAAAGGGGGGGGGAATAATAGAAATTAATAATAATAATAATCATAATAATAAAAATAAAACAAAATAATAATATTAATAATAATTATTTCAAATAATCACATTATTTTTACCATTAGGACAATTCATTAAGTTAATATCATTTTTATTATTTTACTTTTATTTTCAGTTTATTATTCTCTTAATTTGATTTCTTAATTATAAAACCATTTCATTTAATTAATTGAGCATCGACAGGTCACCCAGTGGACCAGGAAAGGCTGCGCGGTTTCAAAATCGTGCCCCGCCTGAGTCGTGCCTCTCCCAAGGCTGTGCGGTCTTAATTTTTATAGTGTTCTCATTTTATTATTCGCCGCATATTTTTTTCATCTCCATTGATCATCGGGCAGGTCGTGTGGCAAGCTGGGCGAGGTCACGCTACAACCCAGGCATGTCCGCGTGGCTTTGACCGTGGTGTGCTAGATGCAACCATGAGCGAACCATTCGTTTCCAAGTAAGAGCTCAGAAAATTTAAGTTGGTCCTCGACCCGAACTATCTGATGCCCAATAAGAATAATAAAATAAATAATATAAAAAGGACGGGTGTGATAGAATTAATAGAATGAAATATATATGTTTATACTGTGTAAATACACATAATACAACATAATATAAACAAAAATTCATCATAAAAATAATCTCAATACCACATAATGTCACAACCTGACCAATGCATTATTTTAACTTAATTATTTTGGGTCTTGTTTTTGAATTTGTGTTTTGAACCGGTTTTAAATTAAAAGAAAATCTCATTTTTATACGAACGCGCGAGCGTATGCGCGCCCTGCACAACCCCTAATTTTTGTTAAGGGATTTTTTTTATTGAATGTGTTGTTTTTGAGACACGCAACCATGCGCGCGACCCCGCGCGTGAGACCGTGCGCGGTGTCCGCTCTCAGGTGATAATTTTATTATTATTAATTTAGTTAATATTTTAATTAGGGATTTGTTATTCTTTCAAATTTTATTTATTTATTTTATTTCATTTTATTCACTATATTTATTTATTTTTATTTCATTTTATTTATTTATTTCATTTCATTTTATTCATTTTATTTATTCATTTTTATTTCTATTTAATTTTATTTATTTATTTATATTTCTATTTCGTTTTACTTATTTATTTTTATTCCTTTTTCCTTTTCTTTTTTTTCTCCTTTTCTTTCCTCCCTCACTCTCTCCCGCTCGGGCCTCTTTCCTTTTCCCCCGTCGCGCTACCCCTATCCCCCCAGCGCCGAACCCCTTCTTCCCCGCTGCCCTCGCCGAGCGTCCTTCCGCTCCGGCCGCCGCCCTCGCCGCCGTCCCGTCCTCCCGCTCCGGCCACGCCGCACCTACGGCCAGCCGTTCCGCCCTCCACGCTCGCCGAGACCTGCCCCCCCCCCCCCACCGTCTCCGGTCCCCTACCTCCTCCCACAACCACCGCCTCCTCTCCCTCTCCCTCCGGCGAACAGACTCCTTCCGGCCAAACCCTCCCCTTCCCGTCGGTATCCCCCGTCTTCCTCTTAGCTAGGGTTTTAGTTCGTTTTCCTTTGGAGTTTGATTTCATTTTTTACTTTGTGTTTGGTCCGATTATGGTGTATTTGATCCAATTGCTTGTTTTTAGGGACTAATCGCGTTGTTTGTGGTGTGGTTGTCATGTGGCGGAGTTTGCGCATCGCGTTTGAGTTGTTTCGATACCGAAGGTATGTGTTTCCGCATATATGTATTGTTTGAAGAATTAATTTTCTAATTTAATTAATTTAGTATACTCATTGATTAGTTTTCTTGGTGCGAATAATGTTTCACTTAAGGTTTAATATGATTTAGAGGTGTTTCGTAGTGTGTTTATTTTTTTTAGGAATGTTTTGATTTAGTGAAAGGTTTGAGGTGGTCTTGTTTAAAAGTGGTGATTTTATATTAAATGTTGTTTGCTGAAATAATTTTCTTGTCCAATTAATTTACCATTTACTACAATTAATTTGTTTTGTGCAAACTTTATTTTGAAGAAAATTTAGTATGCTTTGATTTATTAGTTTTGTAAAAGGTATTGTGATATCGAGTGTGTTTATTGATAAAAACCCACAATGTGTCATTTACTGGTGTTTTATGAACTGTGCACTTAGTTTATTAAATGATGCAAGGGCTGCGTTTTATTTCATTGGAGTCTGTTTCGGTATGTTTTTGGCCTTAGAAGAGGTTTTCGGGTGTGTTGTTGTTTTATGTTGTGTTATGTCTTTTTAAAATGTTTTATAAGTGGTGCAGATGGCTTATTTAATCTATATAAATTATGAGATTCATGTTTTGCAATGATTTTGACATGCGAGTGTTTTTGAAGTGGCGCTATGATATAGTTTGGGTGTGTTTCGTTTGTGTAAATTTTGTGGTACTAATTTTCATGTATTGCATAATTTGTTCTTTTAATTTATTACATGTTTTGTGGAGTGCGCAGGACCCCGCTACGAGGGTTTTGGGCCGCAGGTGTCGAGGTACCCCGCATGCACATGAATAAAGTAAAGCATATATATATATGTGTGCAATGCACCTATGGGTGTGTGTATATATATATATATATAAATGCATGTGTGTGTGTGCGCCAAGTGTCAATTCGAGTGGTCGTCGACAATAATGACATGATTGAGGTAGGTTTCCTATGCCTATGCCTTTAGTTTGAATTTCATAATTTCTTGCTTTCTTTGAAAATGTGTTATATGTATATATATGTTATATTTACATGTTATGAAATCTTGGTGCATTTGCTAATAATGGTTATGCATTTGTTTTGGAAAAAAAAATGTAATGTATTACAAATGCCGTTTGGATTTTCATAAACTAATTGCATCATTTTAAGAAGGTGTTCAAGATTGTTTTTTTTATATATGTAACATGTAGATTGTTAAATTGGGATTTCTAAAAGGTTTTGCAAAGAGTTTAGATGATTATATGTGCAAAAATTAAAACTATTATTTGTGAAACCATAAAGCCTGTTTGGCCCTTTTGGAATGGTTTGTAAAATTGGAAAAAAAAACCCTCCTAAGGCAAACCCCCTTGGTTTTAGAAAATGACTTGTATATTGAGTGTACGAATATGTGCCTAATATTGGGGCTTATGCTTTATGTAATGTGAAATAGGGGAATGCGCATAAGGAGGGAGAACAGTGGTGAGAGGTTTAGCGAGTTTTTAGGATAAATAAATTGTGATGTTCATTTCTTTTCTTTTGATAGAAGCTCACCACCTTTCTGGAATTGAGCACAATGGTAAACCCGGGTATCTAAGTGGCTGACCAGGACTAGTACGCTAGATGACACGGCAGGGGTTCGTCCCGGTTTGTCTAGCAGGATTGACGCAACAACACTAACTAAACATATGAATTTCTGACGGTCGTGGCCTTCTAAGACACATTTTTTGAGGGTCGTGGCCTTCTAAGCCACTTTTTATGAGGGTCGTGGCCTTCTAAGCCACGTTTCACTGAGGTAAGGGGTCTTTAGTTTCCCACTTGTTTTAGATACCTATAGGGATTACCCATGGTGCTCATCTCTGTCATGCTGCTGATGATGTAACTTTCTTTTCAGCTGTTTCATACTTGATGCCTTGTTTGTGAAAACCATATTTTAATCCAAACTGGTTTCTTTTCATTTTGAAATGTTAAATGCATGCTTGAAACCTATTTTGAAAATGTATTGGAAGTAAAAGGCTTTACCTGAAAATGAAAACTCGTTACTTAAATTTGAAAAGGAGAAACACTATTTTATTATATCTTATTTCCAAACTGGCATTGTGGATTTCTTAATAAAGGCGGAGGCATAGGACGTGGTTGTTTTTGGCTTTCCTACTGAGCATCTCGGTGCTCACGCCTACTTTACTTTTCAGTTGCAGGTTTCAGTCTTGGATCGCTTTTGGAAGTGAGTGGTTGTCGTACCGTGGTGATCCATGGGGTCACCTGAGGTATGTCGCGTTTCTTTATTTATTCCTTTTTTCTGCTTCCACGTCGTTCAGTTTGTTTTCCTTTATTTATATGCTTGTTCAGTTTATGTTTGCTTATCTTTTTCATGGGACAAACCGTTCCCACCTAGTTTGTTTTGATGCCCGGCACTAGTTGCCATCCTGGGGGGATCGGGAACGCCCCTCGGGACTTGCCACGGATCAGCTCGGGTGACCGGTTTAGGGTCGACCAGGGTTGGTTCGTGACACATAATGAACATAGGATAAGGTTAACCCAAAGAATAAAAAATGGGTTACGAATTCCCTTACCCCAGGTTCTTCTTACATATAACTTGTTTAGAACACTTTTATAATGGTTAAAAGAGTGTTACTGATATCTTAAAGAAACATATTCATGTTTATAACACCTTATAGGATCATTTAACAACAAAATTTCACCATTTATTTATTAGTATTTTGTTTCTTCCATTGTTTCGGGTGTATTCTTTAAATGATTTCCATAAACTGATTGTATTTGATTTTCTTATCGTGCGAAAATGAAATTCTAGAAGTGGAAAAAAATTGTATTTTTATGATTCCATAGCATTAAATTATACAATTTATCATTTTTAGTTCTGATATGAGGATGATTCATTATTTGAAACATTAGTGATGTTTTTTTAGATCATTTTGGTGGTTCTTTAATAATAGCGAACTGATTTAGTTTGTAAATTATTATCATTTGTATTAAATTATGATAGAACCTTACAAAAGATATAATACATAAATTATAATTTATTTATACCATAAAAATGGTTTCATGATCAGTATTGAAGGATGTAAAAGAAATTGAAATCACATCATCCATGATGTTGGTAAATCGACACATCATATATGGTGTTTTAATTTCTAGAATAAGTGGGAGAGGAAAATATGTATAATGGTGAATCTTTCATAATCAGGATTACATCAATAATATTTTAGATAATGGATCATTCATGCTTCTTGGATAAGGGGAGGTGAGAAAATAAGAAGAATAGGAAATGAAATGAAAAAGAAAAGAAAGAAAACAAAAGAGGTTCCTTACCTCTTGATCTCTTCTCTTTAAGATCCTTCTTAAGGGATTTTTTGGCCTTTTGGTGAGACAATCAGGTCATGGACGTGGGGAAGTATATTGAGAGGAGTATTTGAAATATCATAGGAAAAGATGAAGGTTTGAGAGGTGTGGGAGTAATATGGGGAAGTGGGTGGTATTTACAGTGGAGGAGAAGATATTTCCCTTATTTTAGTCATTATTTTATTAGTTGTCAACAAGAAAAGAAATATTTATGATTCCAAGACAAAAAATAGTAGTAAGTGCATGTGAGTTCAAGATAAGATTTCTTACCTCAGCAATACATCATTCAAGACTATATAAATGATGTATTTATCTTAATTTTTAAAAAATCATATTTCACTATTCATACAAAAATTATAGTATTTTGGAAAATTAGAAAAAATTAACCTCAATCATTTTCAATGTTTATAATTCAAAAATAAACACAATATTTTGAAAAAAATATAAACATGATTGAATTTATTTTTAAATAAATCATAATTTACATGAAAAATATAATTTTAAAGTTAAAACAACATTTCTAACACTTTGAAAAATTACTTAAGGTCTCCTAAAATTATCCTATAATAATATTTCATAAGGATACTTATTTATGAATACATTTTTTGAAAATAAATTTTCATTTAAATTAAAAAATTAACAATAAATTTATAATTAAATTTTTATTCCTTACAATATAATAACAATATTTAATCAATAATATTTAAAATAGTTATTTCTTTATATTATTGAATTATTATATCATATTTACGCATATAAGACGGATCAATTTTATTTATAATTTCTCTGGTGAATTTACTATTCCTAAGGTTACATTACTATTCATAAGGTTCAAGTTACTATTCATAAGTGTATATTTGTATTCATAAGTGTCATGTTACTATTTATAAGGGTCAAGTTACTATTCATAAGGGTACATTACAATTCTTAAGGGTCATGTTACTATTTAGTAGTGTTTGTTACCATTCATAAGGGTATGTTACTATTCACAAAAAATCAATTTGTTCTATCATACTCTAGAAAACATATATCGCAACAGTGACTGTTCATTTTGTGAAATTCAAAACACATAGGCTGGAAAATTATGTTCAATGGTTAGTTTATATAGGACACATAGTATTTTATAATTTATTTAATCAGATAGTGTTTCCTTTTAGAATCTCTAGATGTTACAATTAATCCATTTTTAGAAATTCATTTCATATAAGATGGAAAATTTATGTTTAACATTTGTCCTGCAGTTATAGAGAGATAATCGTGTTTCAAGAAGAGTTTTTATAAAAAGATGATTCAATATTAACTATATGAAAAATATTTATAATTGTCTGAAACTAAAATAATATTTACTAATATATATTCTATAAATTTTTTGAAAAAATTCTCCACTATATATAATTTTATTTTAATAATAATTTGAATTTCTATGCATTTTCAAATTGTTTTTAGAAAGTGATGCCTTTAAACCCAAAAAACATACATTAAAAACTAGTACAAAGTTGATTCAAAAGAATTTAAGTGGATTAAAGAGATAATAATTAATTATATGGTTACTTAAAAAACAAATTCAAAATAGATTTATACTTTCAAATTGTAATGTCCCAAATCCAGATTCCACTAAACGGTGCCCCATACCTGGTTAGTCACATGGACTCAAGTGTATTTCCCCAAATACCAGATGATGCCATCTAGAAGTGAGGGCCTCGACTATGATAGTGGGGAAACTATACCGTCACTAGTAGAGTGTAACACCGTGGAATAAATATAAACAAATATATGAAGTAGTAAACAACATGAACCTGAGGTAAACAACTATATAATGAAGGTTAAAGTTAACCAAAAATAATAAAATATCAAAATGATGCATCATGTCACATGTTCTAAGAAAACAATGAAATAGGATACACTATAGTCATGTATAATACAATACCAAAGTATAGTAACACTAAATGAAACTCAGTGGCACCAAAATCCTTGGCTTGGTCCCATACCCTCCTGCTCCTAAGTAGTAATCAAGTAAATATATAGGGTTTATTTCCCCTATCGACACCTACAACAATATAGCCTGTTTGGGTCCAAAAGAATGGCCCAAACAGGTTGTGAAAAATGAATCCCAGTAGGAAACCACCAACGGTCTATGCCAATATATCAGTGAATATATGGAACAGTAGAAAAGGGAAAACAATAACTAATAAGTACTCGACAGTAAGCTATACATCTAGCTTTAGTATCCATTTATTCTATTCATGTACATTATTATTTCAATTTCATTTACGTACAACTATCTCGAGATCTGACCTTAGACTACCAATCCCCTGTAGTGAAGTAAACACAGAAGATGTCTCAGAAGAGCATCTAGTTAAGTAGAAGGGAGGAAGAAATCAAAAATTGTCCTTTAGCTTGGGATATATGTCATAAGTCAGTAATTATAATTTCAACATCTCATCGGAATGAAAAAATAAATGGTTGGGGTCAAACTCGATATATCATCATTTCATCATTTTCCAATAGAGCCTGCTATGTGTATCCTAATTAGGCCAATACGTTATAATTTATCAATGATTTGAATCTAAATATAAAAAACTATCTTCTTGTATTTTTCCTTCTTATGTGACTCAAAAATGAAATTAAATTTTACTATACATAGGAAAAATAATTTAAATCCTTGGGTGAGAATTTATTTTCCTAGTAATAAGTATTAAAATAATTAGTAAATGATTTCCCTCGAAATGTATAAATCTCTTTGGAAAAAATTATCAAATAAATCACTTGATACAATCATTATTTATAAAATGGTTCTCAAACATTGAAATATTTCCTAAATATCATTTAATTGTGCATACTTATTTAAAAACAAAATATTTTAAAAATAATAACTCTTTAAAATACTTCTTCAGATTTCAAAATTTGGAATATAATAACTTTTATTGAATATTTATGATACTTAATAGACCACAAGAAATGATTAAGGCCATATATATATATATATATCACATATATAACTTCATCCCCTTATGGTCATTGGTTTACTCCTCATACCATGTACTTTCATTCGATACACTAGTTCAATAATTTTTATTAAACATTTATAATGGTCCCGATTTTCTCAGTATTAACCCAAAAACATTTCAAAACCATAAATAAATTATTTTCATAGAAACAAAAATCATAAAAATTTATTTACATGGTAAAACATTATATTTCATAGATTATTTATGTAACTTATACAAATCCATATATATAAATAATGTATCTCATTTAAAAGACATAAATATAACAAATGAATAATTTAAACAAATTCTTAATGTAATGTGAATCTAATGTCAAAAATATCATAGATGATGGTCTTATCTAATGACATTAATCAAATTAATGGGAATATAAAACAAATTCACACATAATGTTGTAATTTTTATCATTTACAACATGTTTTAAATGTATGGTACACATAAAATGATAAATATAATAATAACCTTTCTCGTGGAAGTTTATATGTAAAGAAAAAAAATATAAAGATAATAATAACAAAAAAATTTACTATTTTAAAATAGAATATTTAAAAACATGGAATAAGTATTTATAACATTAAATATATTAATAATATATATATATTTATATATATAAATCTTTGAAAATAATCCAATAGATGATTAGATATCGATTTCTTTCCTTTGAAGGGCTGTAATTCAAATCAATGATTGAATACAAGATATATATATTTTTTCCTAAAACAGTGACATGATTTGAATTTTGAAGTACTAAAATCCATATATTATATAATATTAATGTATATATATACATTAATAAATTAAAATTTTAAAAAAATAAATCTATTTCCTTAAAATGGAAAATAGATGAAGCATGCATGATATTTTATGAGGAAAAAGGGGAGTAGGAGTTTGGGGGAGGGTAAGTATGGTCTTTTAAGTGTCGGAAATGAGGGTTTTATATAAAATTGGTTTACATTTCCATTTTATCAATCATTCATATATAAAATTTGTGGTGGAATATAATTTATATATATTTTATCATAAGGTATTCAGGGATTTTTTTGGAAAGTGTTCAATTTAATTGACCTGATGCTAAATAATATATATATATATATATATAAATTTAATCTGTCCTCATTGATAGATTAAGATATATTAAAAATGGAATTTAAAATTTTTCAAAATCAGAATGTATCAAGTTTATTAGTTAATACAAGACTTAAAATAAATTATTGTGATATATATATATATATATTATACCTAGCTTGTTGCAGAAGTTGAGAGTGAGTTAATAAAATAAAGATTTGTTTTATAGGGTTAATATTTTGGATTATAATTTATAAATTGTTTATAATATTTTCATGACACATATATTAGATCTGGATGCATGGGTTGAAGGAGATTATGACACTAGAGAATAAGAACATGTCGTTAGTGGTGAGGATTATTGGTTTAGAAAAGTGCGGAAGAAGAATAGTGAAGGATGTGGATGTGGATGAAGATAAAACATAGTGAATAGATCATATCATCCTGATATTGAATAAATCACCAAGATTAATTCTCATGGTTTTAATACTCATCCCAAATCAAAACAAGATGGGTTTTAGCTACTCATTATATTACAATGTTTGAAATCTCTACCTTAAAAACACAAGAACACCTGAAAATGGCCTAACCCATGGGTTGAGTGAGCTTATTACCAAATTCTATGTGGACAACATGAGACCCTATGCATGGTTACCCACCTAACCATAGTGGTAACTATTCCCATTCATGTATGATTATACGCCTTTCGTCACCCGAGTACTCCCTCTCCCCGAAGTCTTGGCCAATGCCCACAAAAGAAATGGTTGCATGTCTGGCTTTGGGGGTTTGTGAGTAACACTATTTTTCATTCAAGTAAAAATTTACAATAAATTTAAATAAATAGTATTTATCCAAGAAAATTTTCCTATTTTTATTGTCGATTATCATTTCTTTAGTTACACCATTTATTTTACTATTTTTTATATTTTAAAAAAAATTAAATACAATATACCATATTTTCAAACTCTCAATACTATTGTAATTAAATGTTTTACATATTATTATTACATTTATGCATATTCATAATTTTAAATATTATATTTTTATTCATATATTCAATTATCATATTAATGTTGTAATAATTTTAAATATTAATCCTGCACTTTTTAAACAATTATTTTATAACATCTAACACATAAATTAGATATTGTAACATAAAAAATAACATTTTGACTATATAACAAATAATATTCGAAAATAATAATTTATTTAAGTTACTTAAATTTTGATAATGATAAATAAAAAAAATTATAAATAAATACATTTATTTATTTTCAAAAGTATGTTCTAATAAAAAATATCTCATTTTAATATTCCATACTAATATTCTCTATATCAATGGTATTTTAGAAATCACAATGTATATAGTTTATTTTAGATGAAATAATTCCATTCAAATTATCAACATTCAAACATAATTTCAAAATTTAATTTTAAATTGTTTATAATATATTTATAATTTTAAATATGAAATAATTCATTAAAATAAAGACACATATATTACATATTTGTTTAAAAAACATTTATAAATAAATTTATGTCACGACCCGCCTTCTTTGAGAAGAGGGAAGGGACAAAAAAGAGATATTCCCTTCCTTCCTCATGTTGAAGGATAGATAATGACCCCCGAGTCCCACCTTCGATAGGCCCCATAGTGGATACTAGCACTAAGAGTATAGAATCTTATGTAATATGGAAGGAAATACACTTTTTATAGAAAAAAAATCTAGAGATAAGACGGTAAATCCCAAGAAACTTCAAATACCAAAATTAAATGTAAATACAAAAACCTTTTCCCACATGAATGATCAAAAGTAAAGATAATTCAATGTATAACAAAACTCCAATGTAAAGTACCAAAAGAAAAGGGGGTAAGTAGAAACATAAACCAATCCCAATTCCCAAGCTAGTAAATTCCATCACGGTCCTCAAAGTCTTTCAAAAAACCTACAAATATTCTTATATATGTATGGTGAGTATACAAGTATACCCAGTAAGAAAAATAAATCCATTTATGAAAAAGTGAGGGAACATACTAATACCCTTGGGAGAAATAGTAGAACCTCAAGGAACCTGCCATGGAATACAAGCCATCCTAGCCCCACCAAGTAACACTCACCAAAAAATGCAAGTCAAGTAACGTGGTAATATAAGAATATTGATATTTGGGTACCCTTCAGTACTTTCCAACTGGCTAACTACTCGTCCCTAATGACTAAAATCTTGATACTACCACTATTCCCATACACAGTCCCATTGACACAACCCACATGCACACACATGGTCCTCAAACCACTCACAATCCCACCCACAAACACTTGGGTCACAACAACCACATCTCTCACCCAAAGACACCTGGGCTTCATCCCAAAGATACATGGAAAAACAAACCTTTCCCTCAAAAACCTAGTCCTATCATCTAGAACAAACCCTTTCTTGAAGTATCTTAGACTATGGTAAGCCCTAATCAATTATAGCCTTCCTGGATACACTCGATCGGTATGAAACTGGAAGAGGGAACGAAGAGGAAACTCAGTAACTGACCATCCATCATCCCACTGAGATGTTGGGAAAGACACCCTCCCCCACGAAATGTGGGTGTTCATCACATGGTGCTCAACAAGGGTGGGGTTCATATAGAAATAACATGTAACTAAAATTTATACATATAGATAAAAAAACACTCATCCCAACCTATGAGTTTCTGAACAAACAAGTAGCCCACTCAGAACCAGTTTTGGCACCTACCCTATATGTACAACCACACAAAAATCACTACCAAAGAATAACCCAACCCATTTTCTTTTAACCACTTTCAAATTTTTTATTTAGGGATTTACTTTATTTTATCCCATAACTATCGGGAAACTACCAACCACAACCATATTAAATGAACGAGAAGAACCAAACTGTAGTCCCACTCCCCAACAACATGAAACCAGATTTGGAGTTCCACTACACGCTCCCATTCCACCACTACCAACTATCATTCTTCAATGTTATTCCACACAAATACTAATATATCCTTCAATAGTACCATTGCATACATGTCCATATCCACATCGCAGTCTCACTTCCCAACATTTCTCCTCTACCACAATACAACAAATTAGGTTCAACTACCTACAATTTCATACATTCCAAAATCAATCAATCTCTCAGACTGGGATACTAACAAACCCCATGTACTTCCCCACATACAAATACCATTGTAACTGATATTAACTCACATCCCAACTATTCAAACAAACCACACCCTTCTCATGGAACCAACTCATCTGTCTAACCTTGTTCCCAAAATCGTGCTCCCAACAACAGCACCACACAACTCACACAAGGTTGCACAACTAAACAGAACACAGTACTCAACCACACCTATCAATAGGATGTGTTCATAAATTCATTTCAACTAGTAGGGGTCATTTTAATTCCATATAATTATAATTGGGGTGATCACACAATAGTTTTGATTCTAGGGCATCCATTTATTCAACCAGGTATATGTGGTTTAATAGTTTTTCATGTTACAGTGATTTACTAAATCATTACAATAATACATGACAGCATTAGTGAATCGGAAAAGTCCACCAAAAGTCATGATTTTCAACAGGCACATTGTCAAAACAATCCATAAAATAATCATAGATAATAAATAAAAAAGGCCATCAACATCTAACTACTCCATCCTTGTTATTTTGTTTGCACATGTTATATTTTGACCATATTTACTTCTTGTTTATTTCTCATTTCAAGAAAGTTATTCATCCATTAATTAAAATAAATCATTTTTACACCCACCCTAAATGATTCAAAATTAAATAGATATAGAAAGAATCCCTACCGGATGATCAAAGGATCGATGTTCCTCTTTGCACAAAGAACAGGGTTCAAGCGAGCAGTAGGGAAGAACTACAAGAAAAAATGAGAAAGAGGGGATATAGAATAGGTGAATGAATCATCTTAGGTGGAAGGATCTAGGTGCACTAAGGGGAAAATAAAAACACATAAGGAAGGAAAGATCCTGGCATTGAAGAGTCATATCCTATATTAAAGGAAGAAGAGTTTAAAAGAAATTATCGTGGGAGAATGGTCATGATCACAGGGTTTGGGTATCTCAAATCTCAGGGTACATTAGGATATTTAAAGATATAATCAATACCCTTTGAAACTCCCTTAAAAACAACAGATTAAGTTGTTAAACATGGTTTACGTCAAATAAAACAAAAGTTGGGTGAAACTGGAAACTAGGGAAACTGCAAATAAGCCACTGATGGATGAGTCCACGATGTTGAGCCATCGAAGGGTGAGCTATGGACGCGACCTACTAACATTGAGCCACCAATGTTGTGCTACTGACCCAATGTCCTATTGATTCCTCGACCAACTGACACCTGACTCATTGACGCCCTGACTCACCGATATAAACTCCCATGACTCACTGATGCCTCAACCCATCAATGCCCTAACTCACTAGTACCAAAGCATTTGACTCAACGATGCATTGACATGCCGATTCACTGCCATGCTGATGGACTAACATGCCGACACACTGACTCAGTGATACTGAAACCCCTAACTCACTAACGCCAAGACCCACTAATTCCCTGCCTCACCGATACTGATGCCCCTAAATCAATGATGCAATAACATGCCAATACACTACCTTGCCGACACACTGACATGCCGATGTACTGACTCATCGATACCAGGGCACATGACTCACTAACACACTGACACGCTGATGAACTACCATACCAACGCACTGACATGTCGAAACACTGACATATCTATGAACTTACCTAGGGATGGAAAACTGAAAACTTGGAAGACTCTTGAAGTGAGCCAATGATAGCGCCCAAAACACCTTAAACAATAGATTTTCAAAAAGGATGGGCCTAGGGAAACCCATTGTATTACATAAGATACCTATCAAACTAATATTGTCCCCAATAATCTCCAAATTAATCCAGTATAAAGGGGGTCCAAACGATAATCCCTTAATATACCTCTCAAGAGAAAACCACCTTGTTTAATTATAAAGTTTGAGGGAAAACATTGACATCCCAGAACACCTCTTTGTTATCAATCTCATAAAAAATTGTATAAAAACTATTTTTGGTCCATGATGAGATGTTTCCCCTCCACGCCGAGGGGAGACCTTTAAGAATATGTGTTCCACAAATTAAGACTCTAAAGGCCCCCTCCTATGATCATAATATGACTTCTTCTATTCCTAATCCGCCTTTATCCTCTCACACACAAGACGATCCTTCTCCGTTGTGCTCTTCACTACTTTTGGTCCATGAAGAGATGATTCCCCTGCCTCTATTTAGAATATGGGTGAGCGACAAAGTCTTCCATAAAAGGAATTTAATGGTCCAAATATAATGGTAAAGTTATATATATTATTGTAAGATAACTCTTCTAGGGTAAATTTTCATACCCATGATCCTCTAAAGTCCATGACACACACATGTAGCATGTTTTTCAATGTCTGGATGGTTCTACTATCTTCCCATTCATCTAAGGGTGGAAAGCAGTACTAAGGCATAACTGGGTGCCAAAATCATGATAAAATATCATCCAAAATCATGGGGTAAACCGTGTGTCTTGATTCAAGATGATGGATCATGGAACTCTATGAAGCCTCACCACTTCACTTACGCACCTATGTGCTAAGGCATCCACTACGCTCGATTCCTTGATCACAAGGAAGTGAGATGAATTTGTCAACTGGTTCACTACTACCTAAACTACATCACCCCAAACCTGATCTTTGGGTAATCCTAGGAAAAAATCCATAAATATGTAATCCCACTTCTCCTTGGGAATATCTCGGGGCTGAAATAGGCCACTGGGAACATGGTGCTTCTCCTTAACCTACTGACACTCTAGGAATCGTTACACAAACTCAGCCACTAACTACTTCACCCAAGCCCCCAAAACTACTCCCTTGGGTCTTTTTACATCTTATTGACTCTTGGATGAACATCTAGGAGTGAGATATGGAACTCTAGGAGAACTCTCTCAGGGATTTCCACTAGGAAAAATAAGATCCCATAAAACAACATCAGATTCGGATTATCCTCTGATTGTCCTTCCATAACATCACCCTGGACAACATGATCATGAATCACATTATTCTCTGAGCCTCCCCACTGAGACTCCTCTATCCATCAACCCAAGGAGGACTGCATAGTCATTTGAAATAGATAGACTCTACCAATATCCTTCCCAAAATCCAGATGCAAATTAAACAACTCCAACATTTCCTTCTAAACATTCATGGATTCTAGAACTAACTCCTTCTATGACTTCTTGCTCAAGGCATTGGCTACCATGTTCCCCTTCCATAGAGATTAAGATATTTTGAAGTCTTTATCATGGAAGAACTCCATCCTACTTCACTTCCACAAGTTCATTTCTCATTAGGAAATGATATACCTCAGTCTCTTGTAATCTTTTATGACCATAGAGCACTCCCCAATGAGGTTTTTCCCCCACGACATTAGCCTTAAAACAAACACTACATGCTCTAGATCATGTGTGTCATAGTTACATTTGTAGGGATGTAAATTCCTAGACCCATAATAGATTACTCATCACTAATGCAATATCACACATCCCATGACTAGGCCCAAAGCATCATAGAACACCTCGAACAACACCCATTATTCTAGAAATCTAAGCATTGGGGAACTGACCAGTTTCCCCTTCAGATAACTGAAAGCAGCCATACTCTACTCACCCCACGCAAAGGCCTCATATTTTCTGGTCAAAGATATAAATGGATCTACAACTCGAGATAAGTTGGCTATGAGCCTCTAGAAATAGCCTTCCAAACCCATGAAACTACGAACCTCTGCCACATTATAGGGTTTTGTCTGAGAAACAACCACTTCAACCTTTTATGGTTCCATTGTTATCCCTTGTTGAGACACAATGTGTCCAATAAAATGCACCTATCATGTCTAGAACATTCACATGGACAACTTTCCATAGAGATGCTGGTGTCTGAGGATCTACATGATAGTCTTCAGATGCATGGCATGCTCCTCTTCTGACCTTGAGTATATTAGGATATCATCGATGAACACACAAAAAAACTAGTCTAAGTACTCAAAGAAAATAGATTTCATAATCCACATGAACCTAACTTGTTCATTCGTGACACTAAAGGGAATGACCATGTACTCAAAGTTCCCATACCTGTACCTGAAAACAATCTTTTGGATGTCCCCCTCCTTTACCCTCAACTAGTGATATCTAGACCAAAGGTCAATCCTAGATAACGAAACTCCCCCTTTTAACTGGTTGAAATTATTGTTCATTCTTAGAAGGGGTAATGGTTCTTGAATATCACTTGATTCAGTCTCCGGTAGTCAATGTACTATCTTAGATCACCATCCTCCTTCTTCATGAACAAGACTGGAGCACCCCATGGTGAGACACATGGCCAGATAAAACCCTTCTTCATCAGGTCTTCAACCTGAATCTGTAACTCCAACATCATTGAAGGTTCCATCTAATAGGGATCCATCAAAATCGGATGGGCACCGGGTTTGAAGTCTATCCCTGACTCAACGTCATGTTGAGGGGGTAGATTCACAACCACTTTGGGGAATATATTCATGAATTCACTAAAACCCCCCAAAACATCCACTATATCTATATTTTTATATTTCACTGAATATTTGTCTAACAAGGATATAAGAGGCTCCACACATCAGCTACCCTCTTGAAAACTATGCTCTCGAACAAAGGCTTTGAACTGGTCACCCACATATGAGAACACAACCCTTATCTAGAAGCAGTTGATAAAAATGTGCATAGAAAACAACTTGTCAATTCCTAAGATGACATTGTATGGCATCATCTATAGAAAAAGAAGATCCCCACTAGACTGATGTGGCCCCAACATCAGTCTACATCTTCAAAAATCATCAAATAAACTGTTCTGACCTCCAACTGGTGAACTCTACACTAGGGGAATGGTATGTCTCACTACGTCTAGTCCTAGATCATGGGCTAGACTGGGTGAAACAAAGGTGTTTGAGGCTCATGTATCAAACAAATAACATGCAAGAGTACTAAAGAGACTGATCGTACCTCAAAAAACCTCTGGCCCCATCGCAACTGCTACCTCTGCAGCGTGCAGCTGACCACACCTATCCCCTCTACTTATTTACTATCGATTTTCTCATCGACCATGCCCTGGTCGAGTTCACTGAGGAGCGCCCAGAGGTCGGCCTCCCCGAACATCATCTACCCTTAGTGGACTGGGATCTCTCTTCCCCTACTACTGGAAGGGATTGAACAAAAATTGTTGCTACTGAGGTGGGGGAAAAATGTAACTCCCCAAACTTCCATAGTATGTTTCCCTTGGATTAATGCAATAGCTTGCGTTGTATGCAACTTGGAGTTTTAAAACACCACGACCAATCAAACCAGCCATTATGAATAGTAATACCCTCTTTTTCAAATTTTATAAATTTTATTTTTCAAAATGGACTTCATTTTTAGATTTATAATATCAATATTATCTCAGGGTGAATTTTTGTAATTTTTTTTAAAACTTTCAATTTTTTATTAGTAGTGAAAAACACCTCGTTATTGTTTAAAACTAAAATTTTATTTAAATAATTAATTATTTTATTTCAATTTATTTTAGATATAACTAGATACCTAATACCTATATATTTTCTGTTTAATTCATTGGAGTCATTTTATAATAATATTAGATATTTAAATTTTTATTGAACTTATTACCGTCTTTTTTCCACCTTCTAGGCGCATTTTCAAATTTGTGTAAAACTTAATTTTATCAATTCTGTGAATTGAATTTCATAAAGTCAGGAGAAATGATTGAAATAATTAAGTAAATTTTGGATCAATAAAATGAAAATGATTTTTTGGTGATAGTAACTTTTGACTTTTATTTATGACGGTTAAAAGAAAATAGGGTAATTAAATGTAAAATTGATATTATAATTACCCTAACACATGTCTTAATTCTATTGGATAAATTTATTTCGACCCAAATAAACATTAGGTATAAAATATGATCTTATGGGTCCACTTGGTTTAGATTAGGGCATTTATTATTATTTTATTTAAAGAAGAGTTAAAAGTGTTAAATTCAACTCTTCATAAATAAAACATTTTTAATATAAAAATACATGTAATATAAATTTTATTATAAGTATTCATTAGAAAGATAAAAATATTTCCTACATGATGGTATTTTGTTTATAATTTTTATATATTAAATAATTAAATTTATTTATGACACAATGATGATACAGTAATTACCTTATTAATGAAATATTAATATAACTGATATTATAAATATCCAAATAAATGTAAATTGAGACTCTTGAATGATTAAACTAATTTTATAGGTTAATATTACATTTTAGGGTTGATTAAATGATTTTTTTTAGAATTAATCAAGTTGTTAAGACTTTAAGAAAAATCAAATACTAAATAGTGTCAAAATTGACATAAATGAGTTTTTAAAACAAATACTATATTATTTAATGATATCATAGTCCTAAAATCTAAGGTTTAGAAAAAGGACTTATATAATAATATATATATCATTAATTAACCACATGGTGTTAGATTAGAATTTTATAGTATGTTTATTAACCATATAATATAATGATACAATGAGACATGGTAAATGTTAAACTATTTTACCAAGAGTTAAATCTAAATGATAAGGTTAATATGGTGACCTAAACTTGTCTAAAACCTTTTGGATGAGACGTTTTCGACCCATAACCTCCTTATCCTTGAAATAAATTATTTTGGATCCATTATAAACTGAATATTATTGTTTAATAATATAATATTTCAAGATTTTCTTAAAGTAACCCTCACCTCTATTATAAAAGGGTACTTCCCCTTCTCTCAAAATCACACCTCCAAAGCCATTTTCCTCAGCCAAACCATAATAAAATATCATCCAAACTACCCTAAAGTCTATCTAGTGGCCTTACTTTGATCATAAATCCAAACTATGGATCCCTTGTTATCAACTCAAAAGGAAACACCCGAAGAAGAGGTTATAATTTCACCACCTCTTTCAATGTTTTTTTTACTTCAACTTACTCTATTTTTGTTGTTTCCCATAAAATTAATAATAACTCTAGTACCTTTTTAATACTGTGATGTTATTATAAATATGGTATGACCATATTCATTATTATATCCATCCAATTAATAAAAAAGTCACAATACAGGCGTGCGTACTGCTTACCATCTCCACGTCGTGGTGTAGTTTATTATTAAAACACATAATTATTTGGATGGGAATAATAATGAGTATAACTAATGTAAATAATAAATATAACATGTTAATTATTATTTAAATATGATATACCATCCAATTTCAAATTATTTCACCATCAATAGAATGAAATTTTTTCTCGTGCGTACGTACGGATTACAATTTCCACAAATGCAATGAAATTCATTCCCCATCATAACCATTCAAGAATAATTTTCATTTTATGATTAAAAAATGTTTAAGAACTTAATTTCATTATGGGTATGAATCAAATACATCATATCCATAACAAAAATGGCTTACGTAACCAATCATATAAAGTAAATTGAATCAGTAAACACCCGAAACAATGATACTACAGAAATATTATTAACAAATAAATATTAGAAGATCATATATGATATCATATTTATATATGTGGTTCTTGTATAATTTAATAAAAATTATTTAAATATTATACAATATTTTTGAATACCCTCGATCAGGGAAAATTAAAAGTTGAGGTTTAATTCCACATTCTCTTCATTATCATTGGTTGTTTATACATGAGTATCTACTGGGACCTCTTAATCATCCACATACATGTTTCTTAAAAATGTATTTAAAAACATTTTTACTATTTCTTAGACTATGGATAAAAGTCATTTATACCATTTATTGACTTTTTATAAAATGTTTATAAAGGAATATTTCTGTCATTTTCTAAATAAGGTCATTTACGACCTTTTCAACAAAATTAAGGAAAGAATGTTTTTTTAAATTATACGGTGTGTGCGGATATTTTCTGCCACTACAACACCTTCAAATATCCCATTAGAAGATTATAAGAATATTTTCAAAATAAATTTTTCTTTTATAATTTCATGACTTTTAAATGATTTCAAAAGATAAAGATATATTTATCTCAAGCAGTTTTGATTTCATCTATGTCAACATCCATTGATTAATTTTACACTTGTTTGAAGTTGATTTATTATGATACAATCTTTCATTTTGTATTTAAGGTTTTGTGATATGTTTGACTATGGATGTGTTATTTTTATACCATTAATGGTTTTTAGTTAAATTATTAACATTTAATATGCTAGTTTTAATATGAATGTTTATGTTATGTTCAACATTTTCAAATGTGGAATGCATTGGACTTAGTACATGACGGGTGGAGCCTGTTATAGCTCCTAGATGCATCGGTGGGTCTCATGAGACTAACAAGTGTCTTAGAACAAGTCCTTGACAAAATATTAATTGTATTCTTGGCACGAGGCCTTGAATATGTAGTAATGATGTCTTACATTATACATTCTATCATTATGAAATTGGCTATTGATAATGAATGTGATTATTCGACTAGTATAATATCCATTTGAATATGTAAATGGAATTAATTGATTTATATTTTACATATTATTTTGATGTTTATTTTAAGAAGACTTATTTCTTAGTCTTATACATTGCCTTAAATGATTATGCTTATTTATGAAAGTTTCCACTATATTGTTATCCTTACTCGCATCTGAGGTCACCCTTTCTATATTTTATTTTTCCTAGGATGTGAAGATGTATTTTATGGTTGACCTATAGATATAAGATAAGGGATATAAGTGTGTTCAAAGGGGAAGAAATTCTGTTGTTTTTGTTTTTATTTCATGATGTAATGTAAAACTTATATATGTATCTAGTACATCCAAGGATACTAAACTAATCAGTCATTCAAGAATTGATCTCTTGTGATCATGTTAATGTTATATAATAATGCACCGACTTTGGGTAACGAGGGTTGGGGAATTATAGTTTGTTTCAGAGGAAGTTTAGTACAATCCTTGAAAACTATATGTAAGAAAACTCTGATTAGAGAACATTACCCTAAGATAGACTTTGATGATAATATAGAAGAACATCTTAGAATTTTGGTAATGTAGTGATTTTGTGTATATTCCAAGAAATACATCGATGTCTGGATATGAGCAGGTAGAGGTGGATCTGGAATAGATGTACCTAGGAGTTACAAATCCGACAAGGAGTTTCGAGCTTGACTAAGTGTATCCTGGTACACGATAATGGGCCTTGTTGCACTCTTGGTTATGACACTCTTGGGGGATATGCTAATGATAATTTACATTTTATTTACAAACCATTATGAAGGATTTATGATTATATACCTCCTCAAAGAAAACATTTTTATGATTATGGATTATATACATAAATTGTTCAATTTATGTTAAGTGTTTTACAAGTTTGGAATTATGTATTGGTATTCATAAACTAATCTAGTATATGCCATTATTTAGAAATGGTCCCTAGTGGAAGGAATGGAAAATGAATCAATGCATGTAATACATGTTGGGATTTTCCTCCTACACAACATAATTATAGTGGAACTGGTGATGCAAATGGTGCTATCAGCTTATCACCATACTGGGGCAACTCACTCAGGTTTTGAATAATAAACGTACCCGTATAGAGGACCCTGATCCACAGCGTGGAAGATCAATGATAGAATGATTCATGAGGAAACAACCACCAAAATTAAATGGGGCTACAAATCCATTTGTAGCTAATAAATGTATAAGTTCCTTAGAGAAAATATTTCATGGTTTGGTGAGTAGAGAAAGAGAAAAAGTTTTAATGGAAGACTATTGCCTCACAGGAGATGAATCAATGGTGGTCATTAATTCAAAACACAAAGATGGATGAAGAAGTATCAAATATGGAATGGTGGGAGTTTAAGGACATTTTATTAGAAAAATACTTTCCTTGTGACCATTGATCGGATATGGGAAGACAATTTATGAGTCTAATGAAAAATGAGGATGAGAATGTCGCAATGTATGAGGATAAAATTGCAAGGATAACAAGGAAAGAATCAAATTATATACATAACCCAAGGAGTAATATTGATCGATTATTTGATGGGTTAAATCCATTTCTCTGTTGAGAATTATTCTCACAATCCTTCTCATCGTACGATGATATTGTCTCATGTTCTATCAAGACAGAAAAGGAATTCTATAAGTCTTATGACTTTAAAGAAAATGAAGAGAAGAAGAGATCTACTGAAAACTCTATAAATGGAAATAAGGGGAAGAAGGGAAAAGTTAAATATCCATCCTAAGGTAAATGTGAGAAAAAACACCCTGGTACTTTCTTGAAGGTAATAGGAGTATGTTACAAGTGTGTTGAAAAAGGCCAACAAGCACATGATTGCAAGGAAAAGGAAGAAGCTTTCAATGTTGAATGCTAAAATTGTAGAGAAATGGGGAATTATGCTCATGAATTTCATATGATCCAAGGAAAATTACCTCAGAAAATTCCAAGGGAGAAGTTCCAAGCTTTTGCGATCACTACTGCTGAGGTTGAAGCTCCGAAAGACACGGTGGAAGGTAATTTAAAGGTTTTCTCAAGTTTAGACAATGCTTTATTTGATTCTGGATCATTGCATTGCTTCATATCTTCCCAGTTTTCTATGAAAATTAGATATTTATAACTTGAATTAACAAGGGAGTTGTCTGTAAAAACTCTTAAGGGATGCATCATTGCAACAAAGTTTTGTGAATCAGTCCCCATTAGGGCATATAAATATTATTTATCTTCTGATCTCATCATCAGGCCCATGATTGAATTTGATATAATACTTAGTCTGGATTGGATTTCAGACCACGATGCGAAAATTTATTTTTAGAAGGAGGTTACAATTTTTTATGATGATAAATAGTACATTATCTTTAGAGAAGAAATATCACCATCGGATTATTATCTTGATCCACCAGCAGTTTCTCGAGTAACATAAATTATTAGGGTGGAAGAGAATGAAATAACAATGGGTGAGTAATGGAATATTCAAATAGAGGATGTACCTATTGGGAAATAATATGTTGATGTGTTTCCAGAGGATTTACCTAGACATCCTTTAGAATGAGAAATTGAGTTTTCCACAGATTTAATTCTGGGTTCAAGGCCCCTATCAAATACTCCTTATTTAATCGACACTATGGAATTATTAGAACTAAAGAAACAACTAGAGGAATTTAGTAATAAGGGATTTATTTTCCATAGTGTTTCTCTATGGGGAGCCCCTATTCTTTTTGTTAATAAGAAATCTGGATCTATGAGGTTGTGCATTGACTAGAGGGTGATCAATGCTACAACAATAAATAATAAGTATCCCCTACCGTGCATTGATGATTTATTCGCCCAACTTCAAGGAACTCAATATTTTTCAAAGATTGACCTTCGATCTGGATATCATCAATTGTGTGTGAAGAAGGAAGCCATTCATCTAATAGAATTTTGAACCATGTATGGGCATTATGAGTTTATACTATTTCCTTTTGGACTGACTAATGAACCCTCTACTTTAATTGATCTAATGAATAGTATTTTCAAGGAATATCTTGATGACTTTGTAGTGGTATTTATTAATGATGTCTTGGTTTACTCAAAAAGCTACAAAGATCATGAAAATCACCTGCACACTATTCCAAAAACCCTTAGAAGAAATGAATTATAAGGGATGTTTAGAAAGTGTTAATTCTAGCTTCCCAAGATTTATTTTCTTGGCCATATTGCCTATAAGGATGGAATCTCTATTGATCCTTCAAAGTCCAATGAAATCCAATACTGGGAAGAATTGATAGGTATAACTGAGGTACACAGTTTTATTGGTTTAGCAGGTTATTATCAGTATTTCTTCCATAATTTTTCCCGATTGGCTAGCCCATTAACCAAGCTCACACGTAAGGGGGTTAAATGATTTTGGACAAAAGAGTGTGAAGAATGTTTTGAAGAACTGAAGTGATGTTTAGTCAATGATCCTATCTTGACACTACCATTGAGGAATGATGGGTTTATTATTTATAGTGATTCTCCAAAGAAAGGAATTGGTCGTGTCCATATGAAGAATGATAGACTTATTACCTATGCATTTCGACAACTAAAAATTTATGAACAATACTATCCCACTCATGATCTTGAGTTAGCTGTTGTAATCTTTGCTTTGATGATATAGAGACACTATCTCTATGGTGAAAAATGGGAGATATATACTGATCACAAGAGCTTAATATATATTTTATCAAAAAAAATAACTCAACATGAGGCAAAGGCAATGGCTCGAACTATCGGAGTATTATGATTGCACTATACACTACCACCCATTGAAGGGAAATGAGGTGGCATATGCTTTGAGTAGAAGGAATCCTGGAGTTTTGAACAATATGAGAGTTGAAATGGATCCTATGTTCAGGGATATAGTACATATAGATAATGTATTAATCATGGAAGGTGAAATATCAATAATGTTTCAAATGGGTTCAAAACCATCTTTACTAGAAAGGATAAAAATTTCTCCGATTGATGAGGAGGAGTTTCAAAAGAAAATTAAAGCTCTGAATGATGGGAGATTGATCGAAATCATATATGAAGATGGGATTTTGAAATTTGGGAAGATCCTTTGTGTTCCAAATATACCTGATATAAAAAGGGAATTGTTGGATGATCCTTATAGCTCGAATTTTTCTATACACCCTAGTTGCACTAAGATGTATAGAGATTTGAAGGAACAATTTTGTTGGGACAACATGAAGAGATAGATTGTTGATTATGTGTCAAGATATATGGTTTTTCAATAGGTAAAGTCTGGAAAACAACATACTAGAGGAGTCATGAAACCTCTTCCCATACCTGAGTGGAAATGAGATGATATTGGGATGCATTTCCTCCAACAGCTACCAAAGACTCCTAGAAGGAATGATCCAATATGGGTCATTATTGACTGTCTTACCGAGTTAGAAGATTTTCTTTCTATAAGAGAAGATTTACCACATGAAAGGTTAGCATGACTATATATTAATGAAGTTGTAAGACTTCATGGAATACCCCTATCGATTGTTTCTAATCACGATCCCCATTTTATATCAAGATTCTGGAAAATTCTTCAGAAGGCCTTGGATATTAAACTTTGTTTAAGCACTACCTACCACCAACAAACTGATGGACAATCAGAATGGACTATTCAAACTGTAGAAGACATGTTAAGATATTTCTTAATTGACATTCAAGGTTTGTGGGATCAATATTTACCTTTGGTAGAATTTTCCAATAACAATAACTTCCATTCAAGTATTCAGATTGAACCATATGAAGAGTTATATGGAAAAAGATTTTGCACACCAACTTGTTGGGCTGATGTTTCTGAAAGAAAACTAATAGGCCCAAAACTTGTTGAGAAACCAATGGAAATGGTGAAGGTTATCCAAACCCACATCAAAGAATCTCAAAGTAGGAAAAAGATATATGTTGATAACTGAAGTAAGAATTTGGAATTTCAAGTAAGAGATCGTGTTTTCTTGAATGTATCTCTATGGAAGGGTATTACACGATTCTGTAAGAAGGGAAAATTAAGTCCCGGGTACATCGACCCTTTTTAAATTCTAGAACTAATTGGAGTTATAGATTGTATTTTGGAAATTCCACCAATTCTCTCCAAAGTTCATGATGTGTTCCATGTATCATTGTTGAGAAAATACATGCCAGACCCAATACATGTACTCCCCTATGAGGAAATTGAATTGGAACCGGATTTTTTCTTGTTATGAAAAGCCTTTCAGAATTCTTGATTATAGAGAACAAGTGTTTAGAAACGGGACAACTCGTCTTGTGAAAGTTCTATGGAGAAACTATAAGATGGAAGAGGAAACGTGGGAACACAAAGAAAATATGATGAAGAACCACACAAAAAATTTTTTATAGTAGTATTCTAGTAATTTTGAGGAAAAAATTATTTAAAGGAGGGAATAATGTAACACCTCAAACTTCCATAGTACGTTTCCCTTTGAATAATGCAATAGCTTGCGTTGTACACAATTTGAAGTTTTAACACACCACGACCAATCAAACTAGTCGTTATCAATAGTAATACCCAATTTTTGAAATTTTATAAATTTTATTTTTCAAAATAGACTTCATTTTTGGATTCTAAATATCAAAATTATCTTAGGGTGAAGTTTTGATATTTTTTTAAAAACATTCAATTTATGATGAATAGTGAAAAACACTGTGTTATTATTTAAAATAAAAATATTATTTAAATAATTAATAATTTTATTTAAATTTATGTTAGGTAAAAATAGATATATAATACCTATATATTTTCAATGTAATTAAGTGGAGTAATTTTCTAATAATATTATATATATATAATTTTATTGAACTTATTACCGTCTTTTACCCACCTTCGAAGCGCATTATAAAATTTTAATAAAACATAATTTTACTGCTTCTGTGAATTGAATTTCAAAAATCAAAGAGATACAGTTGACATCAGTAAGTAAAATATAGTTCAATAAGATTGAAATAATTTTTGATGAATAGTAACTTTTGACTTTTATTTACCACGGTTAAAAATAAATAGGGTAATTAAAGGTAAAATGATATTTTAATTACCCTTAAACAAGTCCTAATTCTATTAGATAAGTGTATTTTGGCCAAAATCAACCTTGGGAAAAAAAATTATCCTTTGGGTCCACTTGGTCTAGATTAGGGAATTTATTATTATTTTATTTAAAGAAGAGTTAAAAGGTTTACATTCAACTTTTCATAACTAATAAATTTTTAATATTGGGTTATACATAAGATAAATTCAACTATAAATATTAATTATAAAGTTAAATATTTCCTACCTAATTGTATTTTGTTTATAATTTTTAGACATTAAAAAATTAAATTTATGTATGACATAATGATGATGCAGTAATTACCATATTAATGAAAGATTAAAATAATTACTATTATAAATATACAAATAAAAGTAAATTGAGACTTTATATGAATTATAAGAATTTTATAGTTTAATATGACATGTTAGAGTTTATTAAATTAGTTTTTTCTAAGTAATCAAGTTTTTAGAACTTTATCAACAGTCAAATACAAAATAGTGTCAAAATTGACATAATGGAGTTTTGAAAACAAATACTATATTATTAAATGATATAATAGTCTTAAAAATATAAGGCTAAGAAAAATGAATTATATAATAATAGATGTGTCATTAATCAACCACTTGGGGTTCTCTTGACATTTTATTGTATGTTTACTTACCATATAATATAAAGATACAAGGAGACATGGTAAAGGTTAAACTATTTAACCAAGAGTTAATTCTAAAAGATAAGGTTAATATGGAAACCTAAACCTATCTAGAACCTATTGGTTGATATGTTTTAGACCAATCCCCACTTTAACCTCTAAATAAATCATTTTGGAACCATTATAAATTGAATATTATTGTATATTAAAATAATATTTCAAAATTTTCTTAAATTAAACCTCATCTCTCTTATAAAAATGTACATCCCTTATATCAAAATTGCACATCCAAAGCCATTTGGATCAGCCAATACCAGCTCAAATATCCTCCAAAATACCCTAACGTCTACCTAGAGGCCTTACTTTGATCATTAATCGAACTTAACGATCCCTTTTGATCAACTCAAAAGGAAACACCCGAAGAAGAGGTAATAATTTCACCACCTCTTTCAATGTTCTTTTTTTCTACCACTTCCTCTTTTTTTTTGTTCCCCATTCCAAAATAAAAACTCTAGTAAATTATTCATTATGTGATTTTATTATAAATATTTTATGACTATATTCATTATTCTATCCATCCTATGAATGAAAAAGTCACCATATGTGCATATGTACGACTTACCGTCTTCACGTCATGGTGTAGTTTATTATTCAAACACTTCATTATTACGATGGGTTTAATAATGAGTATAACTGGTGTAAATAAAAAATATAACATGTTAAAGATTCTTTATATATGATATACCATCCAATTACATATGATTTCACCATTAATTGAATGATATTGTCGCTCGTGTGTACGTATAGATTACCGTATCCACGAACGCGATGAAATTCAATCCCGATCATAACCATTCAAGAATAATTTTTATTTTATGATTAAAAATATTTAATAACATAATATCATTCTGTATATGAATCAAATACATCTTATCCATAACAAACATGGCTTATGTAACCAAGCATATAAAGGAAAACAATTCAGTTAACACCCAAAACAATGATACTACTAAAATATTATTAACAAATCAATATTAGAAGATCATATATGATATCATATTTATGGATCTGGTTCTTGTATAATTTAATAAAAATTATTTAAATATTATTCAATATTTGAACATGCCCTTGATAAAAGAAAAGTACAAGGTAGGGGTTAATTCTACAATCTCTTCATTATCTGAGGTTGTTTATACATGAGTATCTACTGGGACCTCTTTATCATCCACATACATGTTTCTTAAAAATGTATGTTAAAACATTTTTACTATTTCCTAGACTATGGGTTAAAGATAGTTATACCCTTTATTTAATTTTTCAAAAAATTTATAAATGAATATTTCCTTCATTTTCCAAATATGGTCCTTTACGATCTTTTCGACAAAATTAAGGTAAGAATGTTTTTTAACATATGTAGAAGGTGAGGCTATTTTATGCCATTATAAAACATTAGAAGCTTACCTTAAAATCTTGTAAGAATATTTTTAAAATAAATGTTCTATTTTATAATTACATTAATTTTAAATGATTTCGAAATATAAATAGATATTTATATCAAACAGTTTTGATTTCATTTTTGTCAACATCCATTGATGGATTTTACAATATTTTGAAGTTTATTTATTATGATACAATCTTAAATATTTTATTGAAGGTTTTGTGATATTTTTGGCTCTAGATGTGTTATTTTTATACCATTCATGGTTTATGGTTAATGTATTAATATTTCATATTCTAGTTTTAATAATAATGTTTATGTTATGTTCAACCTTTTCATATGAAGAATGCATTGGACTTAGTATGTGATGGGTGGAGACCGCTATAGCTTCTTGATGCATTGGTAGGCCTCATAAGACAAAAAGGTGTCTTGGAACAAGGCATTGACAAAATATTATTTTTAGTTTTGGCATGAGGCCTTGACTATGTGGTTATGAATTTGGGCATTATGTATTCCAGCATTATAAAATTGGCTATTGATTTTTCATGTGACTATTCGACTAGTATAATATCATTGTGAATAAGTAAATAGAATTAATTTACTTATATTTTCCATATTATGTAGAAATTTCTATTTTAAAGGTTTATTTTTTAGTATTATACATTTCCTTAAATTTTTATGCTTATTTATGAAAGTTTCTGCTATATTGTTATCTTTACTGAGCATCTCTGATCACCCCTTTATATGTTTTATTTTTCCTAGGATGTGAAGAATTATTTTATGGTTTAACTTTAGGGATAAGATAAGGGATATAAGTGTGTTCATATGGGAAAAAATTTGTTTTTATTTCATGATGTAATGTAATACTTATGTATGTATCTTATACTTCCAAGGCTACTAAACTAATCGGTCTTTCAGGACTTGATATCTTATGATAATTCCAATGTTATTTAATAATGCACTGACTCTGGGTAACTGGGTTTGGGGTGTTACACTAAACCTACCCCCCCCCCCCCCCCATTATAAGACACTCAAACTGGGAACTGGTGTCAAATATTTCCATGGTCTACACAGACAAAGAACCTCAGTCCTAGACCAGTGGAAAAAGGGTGAGGACCAGGAGATTGAAACTGGAACTACTGGGGCCTACTTCCCGGTAGTCAAAACCTGGAAGTCCTTTACACCAAAGACCTAATACTGAAAAATTTCCCCTATGAAAATCATGGATGGCTCCCCTCTCGCAACACTCCTCCATGCGAGGAAATCCTTTCCTCTACCTCATCCTTATTCGGAATATCTAGTATGTCAGTTGAGTTAATGGAGTAACAACATACGAAAGAGAAGGTCGGAGTGCCTCCTCTAAGAGTCTCTCAAGGGACTCCTCATTCAGAAAGAGATCCAGGGCAAGGTGCATGAGATCTCGAAACTTGATACCTAGATTCCTTACTAACATACCAACCATCTAGAGGGAGAGTAGCTTCGGCCTCTTCCTAGCCTTCATCGTGTAAGAAATGAATTCCCCTTGGAACTCCCCCTCAATGACATCCCACGAGACCTCAGTTTCCTTCCTATCCCTGAGGTAAAGAATCCACCACTAAAGAACTTATCCTCACATATGGATCACTTTCAGTGGGACCCAGAACTCATTTGGATCCCATATCAAGCTAAAAATGATCACCAGCTCTTCGAGACAACTCTCAATTTCCATGTCTGAGACTCTGCACTCATACATTCACAGATTCTACCACAAGAAGGCATGAAGTGTCTTCTTCCATTGGTCATCATCCTCCCCTCAATCAGCCCTCTGCTGAATTACTGGGTCACCCTTTCAAGCCTCCACTACTCTTACAACATAGGGTAAACGTTCGGGTGTCATAGCTAAAAATGTAAACAAGGAACTCCTTTTACCAAGTAAAGTGGAAAATTCCTTTTAAATTTCTTTTAACTCTTCATTTAATTTTAATTCCCAAAACACCAAGGAAACAAAATAAAACATGTCACTATGATGCATTTACCATTCCTAGGGTCCCTACCTGGCAATCAGTGTAGCCTCACTTAGTTGTTCAGTAGGTCTAGAGTCCTTAAATTGGATCACAGGGGGGCCCTAAAATCTCGTGTCCAAGCTGGACTTTCCTGGCCTATCTCATGCACCAATATTTCATAACACTGTTTCCATACCATCCCATGAAATCATCATTGTTCTCTATTCCAAACTCTATACTATCTCTCTAACTACGAAAAACTCACCTCTGATACCATTTTGTCATGACCTTCCTTCTTCATGATGAGGGAAGGGATAACAAAGTTCCAAACCCATCCTTCCTCATGTTGAAGGAGAGATAATTACCCATGAGTCCTACCTTAGATAGACCCTAGAGTGGAAACTAGCACAAAGTGTTTAAAATATCATGTAATATGGAAGGGATTACATTTTTATAGAACAATAACAGGAGATAAGATAGTAAATCCCCAACAACTCCAAATATAAAAAGTAAAAGTAAACCAGAAAACTTTTTCCAACATGCATGATCAAATGTAAAGCTTGTACAGGTTATAACAAAACTCCAAAGTAATGTATCAAAATAAAATAGATTAAGGAGAAACAACATCCAATCTCAACACAAGAGTCAGTAAAGTTTAACACAGTCATCTATGTCCTCCCAAAAACCTGAAAATAGTTGTATATACATATAGTGAGATTACAAGTATACACAATATGAGAATTAAAGCCACTCGTAAATAAGTGAAGTAAATTACTAATGTCCATATAAGATATAATATAACCTTAAATCACCCACCAATGAATACAATCAAGCCCATTCTCACCATGTAATACTATACAACCCAGCGTCACCAAGGCACACTCACCAAATAACGCAAGTCAACTAATGAAGTGGTATAAGAACATTGATATTTTGGTACCCCACACCACTTTCCCACATGTTAACTTCTAATCTCTAATAAATAACATCTTGACGCTAACACTCTCCCCATACACAGTCCCCCTCCAACAACCTTCTTGCAAAAACCTTGGCCTCAAACAACACACAATCCCGCCCGCAAACACATGGGCCACAATGACCACATCATTGGCCCAAAGACACCTGGGTCTCATCCCAAGGATTCATGGGAAAATAAACATGTCCTGCAAACACCTAGGCCACTTATCCACACAAAAAAACACTAACCTAAAGTATATTGGGCTCTTGTAAGCCTCAAGATATTATAGCATGCCCCAATACACTCAAGTGGTAACAAATCGGAAGAGGGTGTGGGAATGAAAGTCAGTAACCTTCCATCCATCCTCCCACCAAGATGTTGGGAAATCACCCTCCCCCAAGAAATGGGGTTGTTGGGCACATGGTTCTAAAAAAGAATGGGGTTCATATATAAATCATAGGGAGCTACAATTTACACATATAGATAGGATAACACTCAAGCTAACCTATGGGTTTCTGAATAAATAACTAGCCTGCTCAGAACTACTTTCGCTACCACCCCTATATGCATAACCTCACAGTATCCACTACCAAAGCATAACCCAACAACATTTCATTTAACTAATTTCCTTTTATTCATTTAGTGGATAAATTTATTTTATTCCATATATTCCGGGAAACTACCAACCACAGCCATATTCAAACAACGAGAAAAACCAAACTGCAGTCCCACTATAAAAAAACACGAAACCATATTTGTTGTCCCACTGCATTCTACCATTCAACCATTGCCAACAATAATTATTCAATGTTATACTACACTATTACCAATAATTCCCACTGTAGTATAACTACATACAAGTTTATATCCACATAGAATTCCCACTTCCCAACATCACTCCATGACTATAACATAAAAAAGAAAGTTCATTTTCTAGCAAGTTTATCCATTCCACAATCAATCAATCTCTCAGACCAAGATACCAACACAACCCCAATACATCCCCACACACAAATCTGATTGTAACTAATATTATTATACATCCTTGTTGTAAAGTCAAACCACACCCCTCTCACTGAACCAACACCTCTTTCTAACCTTGAACGCACAACTATTCTCCTAAAAGTAGCACCACAAAACTCACACATGGTTACACAAATCAACAGAACACAACACTCAGCCACACCAATCAAAAATATGTGTAGATAAATGTAGATATAACCCGTTGGGATTTCATTAATTCTAATTAATTTGAACCGGGTGATCACACAATAAGTTTCATCCTTAGGCATCCGTATATTTAACCAAGTATATGTGGTCTAGTAGTTTTCATGGTATGGTCGTTTATTAAAGCATCAAAAAAATAGTACATCAGTAGTGCACATGAAAATAACACCAATAGTCCTGATTTTTAGTAGGAACACAATCACAATAGTCCATAAAAGAATTAGAGATAATAAATAAAATAGGCAGTCAACATCAAACCACTCCCGGCTTGTTATTTTATTTACCCTTGTCATCTTTTGAAAATATTTACTTGTTGTTTATTTATAATTTAATGAAAATTATTCAGTTGTTCCTTAAAAGGAATCATTAGTACACCAACCCATCAAGATGCAAAATTAAAAAGATATTAAAAAATTCCCTTTTGGATGATGAAAGGATCAAAGATCCTCTTTACACCAAGAACAGGGGTCGAGCGAGTAGTATGGAAGAACACCAAAAAAAACTGACCAGGATGGGCTCTAGAATAGGTGCACAAATAACCTAAGGAGGAAGGGTCTAGGTTCACCAAGGTGAAACAAAAAAACACACAAGGACAGTAATATCCCAGCTTTGAAGAGTCAAATCTTATTTTAAAGGACGAATGGTTTTAAAATATATTATCATGGGATCATGGTCACACTACTACAATATTGCCTTTTATCAGAGTAAAAAATCAGCATTACAGTGCTAGAAAAGCCCAGTTAATGTCAGCATAGATAAAGGGGGGTCCCCTTTATCAGCGCTCCAAAAAGAGTGGATAAAGGGGATACCCCTTTTATCTATGCTGGAATTAACAGCACTTTTCTAGATCTGATAAGTTATAGCTTTATCAGCGCTACCTTGAGTGCTGATAATAGGGCCCTTTATTAGCATTCTTTTAGCGCTGTTAGAGGTGTCTTTTATCAGCGCTCACAAAAGCGCTGATAAAGGCACCTTCCCCTACACCTGCACAACCATCACCTACACACTTGCACACCTGCACAAACTACCACACCTACACAAAATAGAACCCGCACAAAATATTTTGACAAACAATGCTATATAAATTTACTTACCATAATTAATAAAAAAACACACTACTATATACATTTCAAATAATGTTTTACATGGTTATAATTACAATTATCAAACAATAGTTATAAATAGTAATGTTTCATCCTTTGATATCTATGATCCTCTCTCAAAAAATTTCATCCACGGTATTTGTTGCCGAACAAAGCATCTGAACTCAAGGAAAAAAGTTCACATATATAAGAAAACAAATATTATGTTAGTAATACAATAATGAAATAAATTAAAACATTAATATGATAGAATACATTAATATGGAAAATTGAAACTAAAATATGGAAATGATAAGCTCAAATGTTTTCATTATAAAAAAATGAATAGGAATAATGTAAAATCAATTTGTTTTTGGATGATTTATCTCATTTAATAAATACTAATTCTTTATCTAATGAAAAGCATTATTGGTCACACCGTTCATTGTATTGAGGTGTAGTTGATTTTTACATGTTAAAAATGACTCATGGAACATTGTCCTAAAGTATCAATACAATCTGAATGTGTTGGATCGGTTTTCCATATGTCACTTGTGTTGTTTTCTAATGTTTATGTCAATTTGAAACTGATATCAGACACTTTTAGCCATACTAGTCACACTATGCGTCGGATTGAGGTGCGGTTGATTATTACATGTCACAAAGGACTCATGGATCGTTTTCCAAAACTATCAAAACAATAAAAACGTGTTTTCTTGGTTTTCGATATGTCACTTGTGTTGTTTTCTAAAGTTAATGTCAATTAGAAACTGATATCAGACACTTTTAGCCATACCAATCACACCGTGCATCGGATTGATGTGTGGTTGATTTTTACATGTCAAAAATAACTAATGGACCATTTCCCTAATTTATCAAAACAATAAAAAACACATTTTATCATTATTGCGTATGTTATTATTGTTGTTTTCTAAAGTTAATGTCAATTTCAAACTGATATCTAACACTTGTAGCTATACTGGTCACACCATGCATCGGATTGAGGTTCGGTCACTTCGTAGACCTCAAAAATGACTCATGGATCGTTTTCCTAAAGTATCAAAATAATCCGAATTCATTTCCTTAGTTTTCCATATGTAACTTGTGTTGTTTTCTAAAGTTAATGTCAATTTGAAACTGATATCAGACACTTTTAGCCATACCGGTCACACCATGCGTCAGATTGAGGTTTAGTTGATTCTTATATGTCACAAATGACTCGTGGATCATTTTCCTAAAGTATCAAAACAATATGAATGTGTTTTCTAGGTTTTCTGTATTTCACTTTTTTTGTTTTCTAAAGTTAATGTTAATTTGAACCATATATCAGCTACTTTTAGCCATACCAGTCACATCGTGCATCAGATTGAGGTGCGGTAAATTTGTACACCTAAAAAATAAATCACGGATCGTTTTACTAAAGTATCAAAACAATAAAAATGTGTTTTCTTGGTATTCCTTATGTCACTTGTGTTTTTCTCTAAAGTTAATGTCAATTTCAAACTGATATCAGACACTTATCTCCATAACAGTTACATCGTGTGTCGGATTGAGGTGTGGTCAATTCGTACACATCAAAAATGACTTTTGGATCTTTTTCCTAAAGTATCAAAAAAATATGAACATTTTTTCTTGGTTTTTCATATGTCACATGTGTTGTTTTCTAAAGTTAATGTCAATTTGAAATTGATATCAGACACTTTTCGCCATAATGGTCACACCATGTCTCGGACTAAGGTGTAGTCAATTTTTACAACTCTAAAATGACTCATGGATCATTTTCCTAAAGTATAAAAAGAATTCTAATGCATTTTCTCAATATTCCGTATGTTACATGTGATTTTTTCTAAAGTTAATGTCAATTTCAAACTAATATCAGACACTTTTAGCCATAACGGCCACACCGTGCGTTGGATGGAGGTGCGGTCAATTTTTACATGTCAAAAAATGACTCATGGATCGTTTTTCGAATGTATCAAAACAATACGAATGTGTTTTCTTAGTTTTCCTCATGTCACATGTGTTTTTTTCTAATGTTAATGTCAATTTGAAACTGATATCAGACACTTTAAGAAATACCGGTATCACCGTGCATTATATTGAGGTGTGGTTGATTCTTACACATCAAAAATGAATCATGTATCATTTTCCTAAAGTATCAAAACAATCATATTGTATTTCCTCTGTATTCTTTAAGTCAGTAGTGTTGTTTTCTAAAATTAATGTCAATTTCAAACTGATAACAGACACTTTTATCCATACCGGTCACACCATGTGTCGGGTTGAGGTGTGGTAGATTCATACAACTTAAAAATGAATCATGGATCTTTTTCCTAAAGTATCAAAAAAATATGAATTTGTTTTCTTAGTTTTTTATGTCACTTGTGTTGTTTTCTAAAGTTAATGTCAATTTGAAACTGATATCAGACACTTTTAGCCATACCGGTCACACCATGTGTCAGATTGAGGTGCGGTCAATTCATACACCTCACAAATGACTCATGGACCGTTTTCCTAAAGTATCAAAACAATCTGAATGCATTTTCTTAGAATTATGTATGTCACTTGTGTTTTTTTCTAAATTTAATTTCAATTTCAAACTGATATTAGACACTTTTACCGGTCACATCGTGCATCGGATTGAGGTGAGGACAATTCTTACCCCTAAAAAATGACTCATGGATTGTTTTCCTAAAGTATCAAGATAATATGAATGCGTTTCTAGGTTTTCCATATGTCACTTGTGTTTTTTTCTTATGTTTATGTCAATTTGAAACTGATATGAGGCACATTTAGCCATACCGGTCACATCGTGCGTCATATTGAGGTACAGTCAATTTTTACACGTCAAAAATAACTCATGGATTGTTTTCCTAAAGTATCAAAACAATATGAACGCATTTTCTCAGTTTTCCATATTTTACATGTGTTTTTTTCTAAAGTTAATGTCAATTTGAAACTGATATCTGACACTATTAGACATATCGGTCGCACCATTCATCGGATTGAGGTGTCGTCAATTCATACACATCAAAAAATGACTCATAGATTGTTTTCCTAAAGTATAAAAACAAAACAAACACATTTTCTCAGTATTCCTTATGTCACTTGTGTTGTTTTCTAAAGTTAATGTCAATTTCAAACTGATATCAGACACTTTTAGCCATATCTATCACACTGTGCGTCGGATTGAGGAGTCGTCAGTTCATACATATCACAAATGACTCATTGATAGTTTTACTAAATTATAAAAACAATCTGAATGCATTTTCTCGGTTTTCCATATGTCACTTGTGTTGTTTTCTAATGTTAATGTCAATTTGAATCTGTTATCAGACACTGTTATCCATACCTGTCATACGGTGTATCGGATTGAGGTGTGGTTGATTCTTACATGTCAAAAATGACTCATGGATCATTTTCCTAAAGTATCAAAACAATCTAAATTCATTTTCTCGTTATTTCATATGTCAGTAGTGTTGTTTTCTAATGTTAATGTCAATTTCAAACTGATATCAGACACTTTTAGCCATATCGGTCACACCATGCATCAGATTTAGGTTTGGCCGATTTTTACACCTCGAAAATGACTCATGGATCGTTGTCCTAAAGTATCAAAACAATACGAATGCATTTTCTCAGTTTTTCATTTGTCACATGTGTTGTTTCCTAAAGTTTAGGCCAATTTGAAACTGATATCAGACACTTTTAGCTATACCAATCACATTGTGTGTCAGATTGAGATGCAGTCAATTTTTACACGTCACAAATGACTCATGGATCATTTTACTAAAGTATCAAAACAATACGAATGTGTTTTCTCAGTTTTCTGTATGTCACTATTGTTGTTTTCTAAAGTTAATGTCAATTTGAAATTGATATCAGACACTTTTAGTCATACCGTTCACACTGTGCATTTTATTGAGGTACGAGTGATTTGTACACCTCAAAAATGACTCTTGAATCGTTTTCCTAATGTATCAAAACAATCCGAATGTGTTTTCTCGATATTTCGTATGTCACTTGTGTTGTTTTCTAATGTTTATGTCAATTTCGAACTGATATCAGACACTTTTAGCCATAACGGTCACACAGTGCATCAGATTAAGGTGTGGTCAATTCGTACACCTCAAAAATGACTCATGGATCATTTTCATAAAGTATCAAAACAATCCGAATGCATTTTCTCGGTATTTTGTATGTCACTTGTGTTGTTTTCTAAAGTTATTGTCAATTTCAAACTGATATCAGACACCTTTAGTCATACCAGTCACATCGTGCTTCTGATTGAGGTGCGGTCGATTCGTACACATTAAAAATGACTTATGGATCTTTTTCCTAATTTATCAAAACAATCCGAATGCATTTTCTCAGTTTTCTGTATGTCACATGTGTGGTTTTATAAAGTTAATGTCAATTTGAAACTGATATCAGACACTTTTAACTATACCGGTCACATCTTGCATCGGATTGAGGTGTGGTTGATTTGTACACCTCATAAAAGACTCAAAAATCATTGTCCTAATGTATCAAAACAATATGAACGTGTTTTCTTGGTATTCGATATGACCCTTGTGTTGCTTTCTAAAGATTGTTTCAATTTCAAACTGATATCAGACACTTTTATCCTTACCGGTCAAACTGTGTGTCGTATTGAGTTGAGGTCGATTCATACACCTCACTAATGACTCATGGATAATTTTCCTAAAGTATAAAAACAATCTGAATGTGTTTTATCAGTTTTCCGTATGTCAGTAGTTCATAAGAGTCTCTCATTAAGTAATTCTTTACTAGAAACTCAAATCATTTCTAAAACCAATTTTCATAATCTAAGGATATGAAACATAAGAAAGGGTTATCATAGATGCTCAATAATTGTAAAAAATGGAGATATCAATGATCATATAAAGATAACATAAGTAGTAGGAATTCACCTTCATTGTCATATTTGTTTACATTCTTCCATCAGGTACGCGTCCCATTCGTTTCTAAACACATCTATATAATCTTTTGAATATGAGTTTTTGCGACAGTCATAGTAGTACTAAAAAAATATAAATACACAAAGGATTAATGAATATTTTAAATGAACTTGTAATTATTTTCAAAATACCTCTTCAAGGATGCTAGTTTGTTCATGAAATATGATCTCTTTCATAAATTTGCAAACATAATAACCGCAGTCCTTTCTGTTTGTTTATTTCTGACACTGTAGAAACATCAACAAAAATAAGTAATATGTTTTGATATGTATTTGGATAGTGAAGTATAATTATATATACCCTGATACTTGTCCATTTGTAGCTCTCATGCACCTTGTCGTCCTTAGAACCTGGATTCATTCCAGAATTTAGACGATATTCATACAATTCCCAATCATAACAGAATCCTCATTAAAAGATAATATAAATTATATAACTAGATATTTAGATCTAAAATTATGGATCTAGTGTATGACAAATTGACAATCGCCATTATGTGTGTTTGGTTTGTTGGATATCCATGCAGTGAATCTAGAAAATAAATCTTTAGAGTATCCAAATTGACTGCAATGAGCATCCAATACTGCCTAAAAATAGAAAAAGGAATAAGTAATGATAGAAATGAAAATATAATTGATATGATTAAACTGTAGAGTTTTACCCCTGCAATGTTGGTATTAAAAATAGCCTTTCATCGTAATTTTTCATTGAAATGTTCTGAGGAGGTTTGACATTAATTCATCATGAAAATCAGAATTTATTATTTTTGTTGTGTAGACATGGTGTGGGGACTAACGAGTCCAAATTTGTATTCAAGGGAAAATACCGTCAATTGTTTTTCATATATACGCCTGTGAAAAATATGAAATGTATTTAGCCATAATTATCATATTATATAAGCTTCTGTAAAATCAAATCATGAAAACATCCCTCATGCATATATTTATAACTGAGGCGCCTAGCCAGTCGTATGTGATGATTTTAGTTACAGCGTCATCACTAATGAAATCTAATGTTTCCTCTCCGTATATATCTTTTTCACAATCAATTTTGTGATTATTATTTCCTTTAATTTTTGTATCCACATGAGATTTAAATGATATTAAATGTGGATATAGAACGGGCGGGGTGAAGGTTCCCTCAGTAGATTGTTTTGATCGGTTGGTTGATCCTTTTGAGCCATTATTTTGTTTTAGCTCCTACCTTTTGTCCTTCTGTAATAACATTCATCGATTCAACCCTATTCTAATTAAATGTTATGGTTTATTCATGAAAATGAATTGTAAATGAATACCTCATGGTCGATATGTTTTTTTACAACATTCGACGACCATGCAACAAATGTTCCAATATCTTTTTCCACCATATGAATGTCATCATCGTTATTTGGCATGGGTATCTCGGTGCTCGGATCATGAGCTACATTAATCGACACTTTAACATGACTGGTTGGAAGTGGTCTAGAGTGTAGCGTGTCATTTTTCATATTGCACACCATAGCCCTCACTACAAGGCCATGGGTGGGAGTTGAATGATATAAATCACAGTCATTTTCACTCTATAGAATATCATTATAAGAATGGTATCAGTTTCTATGTGATTCATATTTCACATAAACAAATATTAGAACATTGATTACCTCGGTTAAGTCAGGTCTTTGAGGGGAATGGCCTGCCTCAAAGCTAGTGGGAGTGTGGCGGGTTGTTCTTGAGTTGTTTCTTCTCTTCGCCACTCCCCCATCAATGTTTATAGAAATTCTCCCTCACTTTGGAATTTTTCTTCAAGGGTAGATAGTCTATCTCTAATAATTTTCATTTCTTTAGTTTGTTCCTCCTCTTGTTTTTTTCTAAAAATATGTCCATGGTGTCACCCCAAAACCTGCACCACTGAGGCGGCCATACTGTTCTGGTTGTTTCAAGGCCGCTGAAAGTATGTCTGCATCTGGTGCAAGTGTTGTTGATTCCTGTGACTATTTCAAATAGAAAATATGGGAAAATAGGTAATCATCGTGATGTAATAGTGATTTAAATGAAAACAAATTTATTTTATGTCATACATACACATGTTTCCCACACTTTTTTGTATTTTCATCTACTAGTTTCCCCTCTTTATTAACACGAGCCTCCTTCCATAGAACATGGTCTGGGATGGAAGTGGCTTGAGATTTTGTTTCATCAATCTGCATATAAACAGGGAAACATGGTTACAGTGTTGTATTATGTCACATAAAATTATTACAGTACTTTTAAAATACGTACCCATTGTTTTTCAATTGAAGCATACCCCAGCCTTGCTTTACGTTAGGGGTATGCTGGTGTTGCTTCCTGTTCTTTATTATCAGCACTCAGTTGTTGTTTCATAAATAAAAAACTTTCAATCAAAGTGATGAGTACAAGAAATGTTAAACAACGTGTTACCAAACACAATGTACCTCAAAAGTCTTCTCTGCACGACGGTTTCAAAATGCATCCCACACTCCTTGGGATATCAAGTGTGAATAAAGAGGAGGTGGGTGCAGCTTCATTTTCCCTTCAGCATCTTTCAGATGATATTTCGTTAAAATAGTTTGAAAGCCTCTATGAACCCTTCCAGCCAGTCTTGATACATATTATTTATGTGATACATCTACTATAAATTCACTCTGGAAGGGATGATGTAGAGTTAGTCAATATTTCAGTATTTTATTTTATTTTATTTTAATAAATGAAATAAATGATATCGTAATGTTACCGTGATCTCTTCCCATAGTAATGTTTTCATCCCAGTAACAATATGGTGCCACGACACTATATCAATCGTCACACATTTCCGAGTGACGATTCCAATGTAACTACTAAACATGGCTTTGTTGGGGTTTATATGCTGACCTCGATTATTCCATCCCACCTCATATTTTACGTCTTTTTATTTTTCCTTAAGGATTTTTTCTAAAACTGTCAAACTATGATGAAACTATTTTTTTTGCCATCGGGGTTTCATTGCTGACCATTTCCTCAATTTCTACATCATCATTATGTTCCTCTGAAGTGCCAGCATCGGCACTGGGACTAGAAATAGTAGGTTGAGAAACCTGTTGTACCTTAGTAGTGGGACCAGCAACAACAGGTTGAGAAACCTATTGTACATCAACTGTGGGACCAGCCGCAACAGGTTGAGAGACATGTTGTACCTCTGTAGTGGGACCAGCTGCAACAGGTTGAGAAACCTATTATGTCTCGGGATTGGGTGCATCACCCGGTGCAGAAGTCATTATCTGCAGAAGTGGTTTAATATTTAATTTAGATCACATAGAAGTATCAACAAATGGATAATAACATAATTTAACACAATCTATATTACAATAAAAAAATAACCTGATTATTGAAATCTCTTTTTTTAAAGGCTGAAGGTATTTGACCCCTCTATCGACTATCCATATCCCTTCATTGTGGTCTCCTCTGACATAAAAAATTCCATCTACATTGGGACCACTACGAAATGATTGTGAAGTCCCAATGAAAGGGTCATACTCCATGAAATTTTAATCTGACCCTTCAGTTGTTATGGTCGATAACAGAACAGTTGACCAGTTTCGGTTTGTAGGATCTGAAACATAAAATACTTGAACTGCATGTGTTGCCATTATATATGGTTTGTCTTTATCCCCTTCCTTACTTAAATCAACTTTCAAAAATCTCAATTCATCTATTTTAATAGCACTACTATTATTAACCCACTTGCATTGAAAAATTGGAACATGGAATTTTGTATAATCCAACTACCATATATGTTTGATGATTCCAAAGTATGACATATTCACATAAATTGGATTTCTGTCCTTAACACCGGAAACATGCATCGCTTCAGCCACAAGTGTCACCCCACTATTCTTCATGGTATTGTCTTCATCATGTTCATTAGTATGAAATGTATAACCATTAACAACATAAGCATTGTAAGATAATACATACACACTTGGTGCTCCGGGTAGCCATCGAAGTCAGTCTGAAATTGACTTAAGATTTTCATATGACTTCTTAAAAATATGGTCCCAAAACCATCCAATAAATTGTCGATTATGTGTATCTGTTATCCATTTTTCATCCCTAGATGGATTCAAATTCCTAATAATTTCTTTGTGGGATTCAACATATGGGTCAACGTCATAACTTTTATGCAAACCATAAAGGTGGGCCTGCTCCCGATCTATAATATTGATTGTGACAACCTGTCTTCCAGAAATTCTTTCACCCTCTAGCCGCCTAGTGTGACAAGATTTTGGTAGGCCAATTATTTCCACACTAGACAGGTATTCGGTATAGAATTCAATATCTTCCTCAACAATATATCTCTCCACAATACAACCATCTGGCCAACATCGATTTTTGACATACCCTTTCAAACTCGTCATATATCGTTCAATGGGTTACATTCATCTGTAATGTACCGGACCACATAGTTGAATCTCTCTCACCAAGAGGACCATTAAATGAACCATCATATCAAATAATTAATGTGGGAAGAACATTTATAATTCACGTAATATGATATAAATTTCTCTTTCCATAGTTGGAAATTTTTCCGGGTCTATAACTTTTCTGCATATAGCTTTGAAGAAGAAACAGAGTTTCATTAATGTATGGCGGACATTCTTGGGAATAGTGAAACATAAAGCAATAGGAATGAGATCTTTCATCGAAACATGGTAGTCATGTGATTTCATACCTTTTAACTTCAAATCTCTCATTGACACGATTTCCTGATATTTGACGAATACCCATCTGGAACCTTTGTATCATTCATGAAGTTGCAAAACTGATATCTCTCCGGCCTGGAAGGAGTGTAAGTAGTAGGAGGAATAAATGTTCATTTTTCACCCATAACTGGTGCGAAATCTTCTCATATTTTCATCTCAACCATGTCCAACCTAGCCTTAATTCTATATTTTGTTTTTCCAGGTTTATTTAGCAACGTTCTAATGACACTATCAAATACATTTTTTCTACATGCATAACATCAAGAAAATGTCTGACAAACAGACAATTCCAGTATGTTAATTCAAAAAAACTGATCTCTTTTTCCAACTGATTTTCATAAGGTTTTTCGAATCCGATTTATCAAAATTAGTGTCCACATTTTTAACATTCTTAAACAATTGGTCGCTTGTTAGTGGAGATGGTGTTGTACGTTCTTCTGAACTTCCATCGAATGATGTCATCTAAGATCGGTACTTATGTCGCCGGTGTAGAAATCAGTGATGACCTAGAAACATGGTTTTTGATGAATGTTTCAACCTAATTGATTGTGTACCTTGTTCGCAAATGGGACACCCTTTAGTTCCTTTAATGATATATCCTGAATAATTTCCATAAGAAAGGAAGTCATTTATCACCCTGTACAACATGGCTCTCAAAGTGAAATCTTCTTTTTTGTAAGCATCATACAGTGTAACACCTGAATCCCACAATAATTTCAAATCTTCGATCAATGGAGATAAATAAACATTAATATCATTACCTGGTTTTATTGGTAATGATATAAGCATAGATAACATGATGTATTTTCATTTCATGCATAACCATGGTGGTAAGTTATAATTTACCAACGTAATAGGCCATGTACTGTGATTGTTTCTTTGAAAACCAAAAGGATCCACTCCATCTGTAGATAACGCAGGACAAAGGTTTCTTGACTCATTTCCAAATTCAGGATACTCATGATCAATTCTCTTCCACTGAGGAGAGTCTGCTGGGTGACGTAGTATCCCATATTTAATTCTTGTATCTTCATGCCAAGTGAATTGTCCTGCAGTCTCCTCACTTCTATATAGGCGCCTAAACCATGGAATGATTAGGAATTACCATACAACTTTAGTAGGACTGGATTCATCTTTCTTGTATCGAGAAGAACCATAAGTTGGGCATTCTTTAATTGATTTGTGGTCCTTGCGAAATAGTATACAGTCATTGGGGCAGGCGTGTATTCTTTCAGAGATCATACACATCGAGCATAGAATTCGTTTGGTGTCGTATGTTTGGATCTAGAGTCATTATCTTCCAAGATCATGTCATTCATGAGAGAAATTAGTTCCGTAAAACTAGCATCACTACACCCATTGTCTGCTTTCAAATTATACAGCTTCAGTACGGCTGACAGTGATGTATGTTTAGTGAAACCAGCATAAAATTGATTATTTTCACAAAGTTTTAACTTCTCAAACAATTTTGTTCAATCATGATGTTAATCATCGATGATCCTTGTAATTTACTCAATACGATCTTCATCATCATTCAAATCTGTAATCACATCCTCCATACGGTCATATTCATTTTTCATAATTATAATCATATCATATGATCCATAAAACATAGTTTTATCCCAGGCACTACCTACATTCGTTGTTTCCCCATGTTTATTCCAACATGTATAACTCTGGTCTATTCCGTGACAGATCAAGTGTTCTTCCAACTCCTCTGGACTAACTAGTTTTGAATAAAAACAGCCTAATCACGGACAAAAATTTTAGAAGGGTCATATGCGTGAGCTTTTTCAAACTTGATAAACTCTTTCACGCTTTCTTCATACCCTTTTGTCAACCGATTGGCATTCATCCATTATTTATTATTATTTATCCTATTTGAAATCTAAAGGATGGGTATATAGGTTAGTGGAGAATTAATATGAGTATAATTTAGATAAAAAACTAGATACTTCAAAAATGGTGGTGGGTGTGCTCATTAATAGGAAATCTTGTGTGGTTCTTGGGATTCATCCATTCTCTTCCTCTCTTCGATCCCCCCTGATGAGGGGTAGTTCTTGGGAGTTTTTATAGTGAGTTAGTGAGTTCTTCTCTCATACTTTCTTCATTACTATTATCCTTTATTTCCCTATGATTTGGGATGACTTTAACATGGATTCGTGTGATGATTTCACTATATCATCTTCAAATCAATTCAGATGATGTATATTTTGTATGTATTGACTAGAGGTTATCCTCATATGATGAACGTACCATGTTTTGTGTGGTTTAGGTGGTTTTGTGTTTCCCAATGAGTTTTTAAAAGATTATTCCTAATTATATTAAAGTGAATAATTAATTATAAGTTTCTATAATTAATTATTTGGGAATTGTGCCTTGAGATTGGGTCCCAATCATTGGTATAATATTAGATAAGGCATGTATAGTCTTGGTTAAGGATGAGTTGATCTTGGGGAGGGGGGTTACTCCATTTTTTGAGGTAGGTGGACCCTATAATACAAAACCATGTTCCAATTTATGCATGATTGTGCATTCATGCATGAGTATATGTGTTCCAGTGAAAGGGACAGAAATAAAGAGAAACCTAGGTAAATAAATAGGGTGTTTTTGATCCACCAAGAGATAGAATGAGGGTTCTATTGAATGCTTGTGATTTTTTGATCATCCATAGATTATGTCTCTAGGGATGTGAGGTTTCTAGTTTTGTTTATAAGAGGATCGAGTTTGGTATAAGATTTATATAGCCTAGTTAGGTTTTCTAATTCTATTTCGGTAGGTATTAGAGTCTTAGGCCTAAAGAAGATGGATAATATAGTTTTATATATCACGTATGATGGGGAACACCCTCTTAAGGATATATAAGAGTCATGGTGTGTGTGATGAGTAAGATATTCCGTATAGGGATTGGTGAAGTGTAACATAGAGTATTTCTTCCTTATAATTGGATTAAAAGATCTCCAATGGGAGATATGATATAAGTGAGGGTCTTGGTAATAGTCTAGATGACTTAGCATAGGGTATCCAAGGACCACCGATGCATTTTATACATAATACCATCAACCTACTCTTGTATGATCACTTATAATATGTGGTAATAATCATTAATCTTATATAAGGTCCATACATACACTAATGATCTTGTGTAGGTTGAATGATAAAATATTAGTTGGACACCAATAATGGGGAACCTAATATAAATCATAATATACTAGCTTTATCTATATAAATGAAAATAAATAAAAAATACACATTATGAAAGAAATAAAGTATTATTGTTTTATGGTAACTAATAAAACAAATAACACTATATTCATTGAGAATCAATACATAAAACCATGGGTTCCAAAAAAGAATATTATCTCCTAATAAAACCATACCACATACATCACAGATATTTTCTGAAACCCAAACATACCCAATCCTTGGGAACTATTCATCTCATATGGGTTGATAAGAAACTGATACACATGAACCATGGATCCTATTTAGGAATCTAAAAACCCATACATTGAGGACCATTGATCTTATCTAGACACCTAGAATTCAGACACCTCAGTCACCATGGATCCTTTCTTGTCAACTAACATACCACAACATTGGGAACCATGGATCTTGTTTGTGACCAAAACATACCAATACCATTGTCACTATGAATCAAGTCTATACCCCTAATATACCAATACAATGGTAACCATTGGTATAATACATGACCGTAGTGTACATATAAGGGGAACATGGATCACGATTATCTCCTACAATATGAACCCACTTAAATAGAGAAACGTCACCTTATAAGCATGTTTTATTATCATGGCCTGATGAAAAATCATCACACATATAAGACATACATAAACCCTTTCCTAGATCTCCACTATAATTTTTTAATCTTCATTTTATTATTTTTAGACCAATACACTATAATATAGTAACTACTGAAATATACCTTTATATATAAAACACAATAGAGCACTTACTGATCCATATATTCCATCTCCACTATAAAACAAACAAACAAACTAGTTAAACTGAAATGGTCAGATATCTCATCACATTAATGGGAATGAATTCCACATTCTTCCCTAGAAAATCTATTGGGTTTTTACTTGTGTATGTCCACCCATATCCATCATCTATTTTTTAATCTCATATCACATAAGCTTTACCTGATTCTCTCTCAATACAACAATTCAAATTCCACCTTCTAAATACTATAACTTTTATTATGGCCATTATACCCTATGACCATTTCACAAAAAAATCATGAACAAGTCATAATGGTGAACAAATCATAATTCCAACCACCCAAATACAACTAGGAAGGATAGTTACCCACACATACAAGAGAAAAAACTTGGTGAGATTTGAAAAATAGTTAAGGGTGGGGGTGAATCAATGGTTACGAAAAACTCATAATCTAAACGCATTTTCGAATACTGATTAGTGAAAAAAGGATATTGATAGTGATGGTAAAATGATGATAGTAAATCAATGAAATAAATCACATGGATCGAGGGATAATTACATGGTTCACAAACTCCTGTTATAAATTTTCTTATCCTTAGTGTTCATGATGTCACGAATCTTTTTCGTGGTTTATTATCAATAATAATGAACGGAGTAAGGATATAACCATATTGTCCCATGTACACGATATAATTATCTAAATATATATGTTCATCGATTTCCCCTTCATCGACCACAAGTGCCTATAGAATTTGGAATATGTGTGCACCCCTATTATTCTCCTTAAATATTAACTAAACCATCATTGGAACAATCCATGAATTGAATGGTTGGGTAACTGAAGGATTCTTCATTGAAACCGAATCAATGATTCCGGTCATGTAACACAATATTTTTAGATATTAATTGTTCTTTTATGTGATTTCTTTCCATAGGGAATGAATACTAATTCCAAATGACTTAGAATCTAAATACCAAATATTCTTCACCACCTTTATGGACTAACATAACATATCATGAAATGTGATTCATGTATGCTCATATTTACCAATATCGATAGAATACCATTCATGGAATGACCCTTATAGTTGTGGCATGGTCTGAAATGTCCCTTTAAACAATGATACACCAATTACTAATGAACAATATACTATAGTATGAATTAACACTATTACATCGTGAGCCTTTTCCTTACACACTGATACCATTGGACCCCCAAACCAGTGCAACATTTATTTTCATGAGCTAGGTATCCCAATGAGATTATCTCTTCATATTCCCTTAGAGACAACCATTATAGTTAAATGTTCCATGTTACAATATGTCTCTCCTACATCTCAAACCCTTTATAGTTACACTATCCCTACTATGGTGTGATATGTTACACTGGAGTGAACATCATAATTTGGAACACTCCCATAAAAGTCTAATCACGTCCTCCTTGTTCTGGGACAGTTGTTATCCACAAAAAATATAAATTTTTCATATTTTCTCACCTTTAAGGATCCACTAACTCATATATGATAATGTTTTCAATAAATATATTGGTAAAATACATCTAAAACCCATGACTAAATTTTCTTTTGAAGCTAGTAATAATTTCTTTCCAATTTTTACTCCATCTACTCACCATACCAAATTGTAGAATGGTTGGTGGGAATACTCCTACTCTTAGTGTAATAAAAATTCTACTATGATCATGACTTTACTAAGATCAAATTGCATATCACCCTTTTCAATTCACTTATTGAGGGGCTTCTTCAAACCACAAAACACATTAATTACCCCAAAACGTCAAGGGAACATAAATATCCCAATGGACCCTCAACCGACCTATATAAGTCATTCACTGAAGTCCTATCTCTTTTGGATCATAGGATGTACCTCTAAATGGATCATATATCTCTTGAACCATATACTTTTACTCATCAATTAATAAAACCCATGATGTAGAACTATATTTTATCATTAACTAACCAAATCGCTCAAGGAATATAATTACACTGCTCATTCAGTATTCTATAAAGGTAATAGTCATATGGTTTACACCCCAAATCCCAATGAACAGTCACACACACAATAATCACGCCAAATCATGATTAATCTCAATATTGAAAATAAATGCGAACTTAATTAATTCATGAAATTTCAATTTGAATCACCTTAAGGAGGAGGAACCGGTGGGAGAGGAGGAGGAGGCTTCGACAGTAGAGGCAACGGAGGCAGCGCAGAGGCAGCATCGAGGCAGTGGAGGTAGCTCAGAGGCAGCGGAGGTAGCGGAGGTAGCGGAGTAGATGGAGGAGGAGGAGGAGGAGGAGGTGCCAGTGGAGGAGGAGGAGGTTGTAGTGGAGGAGGAGGAGGAGGAGCCGCGGTGGAGGAGGAGGAGGAGGAGGAGCCCCGATGGAGGAGGAGGAGGAGGAGGGGAAGTGGTAGAGGAGGAGGAGGAGGAGATGTAGGCGCCCGAGGAGGAGGAGGCGGCAACCACAAAAGAGGAGGAGGAGAAGGAGATAACGGTCGTGGCGGAGAGAAGGCAGCGGTGCAGAGTAGGGCTTCCCCGAAAGCTTGATAGGGTGTGGGGAGGGGGAGGAGGACCCGATGGATTTTATAAATCCTGCGTGGACCTTTATCCGTGCTAGTAAAAAGCGCTGATAATGGGGGTGTTTATTAGTGCTAAAATGAAAAGCGATGATAAGGACCCCCATTATCAGTTCTTTTTTAGCACTGATAATGGTTGGACTTTGTCAGTGCTTTTTTAGCACTGATAAAGGGTGACTTTATCAGCGCTTTTCATTTTATCGCTGATAAATACCCTCTTTATCAGCACTTTTGTAGCGCTGATAATGAAATACTTTATTAGCGATAATAAAAGCATTGATAAATGTATAAATTTAATTATTTTTTATATTATTATATATTTATTTAAAATGATATTTATGATAAATATATATATATATATATATATTTATTAATAATTATAACTCTAAATAAATATATATATATTTATACTTATAAAATTATTTGAAAGGTATATTTATATATATATCATTGAAAATATAATAAAATATATATTAAATTTTTAAATATAATGTAATTTTTATTATAAGTGTACATTTTTTAGAACATATATATTATATGGGTAACATAATGAATTATAAATGAATAACACATCAACGTGATATGTAATTATAATCTATAAATGAACATTATTCATGCACATATATATACGCATGATATATTCATTGACCCCAATTCATTGGAAAACCCACATATATTCAATAATTTTAATTATACATATATATTAAAAAGTATTATATATTTATAAATAAAACAAATACATTAAATATAAACAAATATAATAAATATATATATTAAATATAATAAATTAATAAATCATATAACTAAAATAAATTAATAAATCTTATAAATCTTATAAATATAATAAATATATTTATTATTAATCTTATAATTATTTAATAATATATATATATAGTTATATCATGTGTTTTTTATTTAATGTATACAATAAACATTATCAGCAATAAGAAAAGTGCTGATAAATGTAACCTTTATCAGCGCTAAGAAAAGCGCTGATAAATGTACCCTTTATCAGCGCTAAAAAAATCACTAATAAAGGGTACACATTCAACAGTTCTTGATTTAGCGCTGATAAATGGTACATTTATCAGTGCTTTTCTGTTAGCATTGATAAAGACCGGTGCCTGCCTTGCCCAGTTTTGTGGTAGTGATCAAGATCACATGGTTTGGGTATCTCAAATCACATGGGATGTTATGATATTTAAAGATATAATAAATACCATTTTAAACACCCTTAAGAACACCGGAGGAAGGATTTAAACATGGTTTACATCAAATAAAATGTAAGAGGGGGAAAACTAGAAAATTGTGAAAATCTGGGAAAAATGTAATTGAGTAACTAATGGGTGAGTCATCAATGATGAACCAACGACTGTGAGCAATCAACACGACCTTCTGACATTGAGCCACTGATACTATGATACTGACCCGATGACCTACTAACTCCTCAACCCACTGATGCCTCAATCACCGATGCCCTGAATCACCGATACTGAAGCCCCTGGCTCAATAATGCCTCAAACCATTGACTCCCTGACTCGCTGATAACAGCACCCCTAACTCACTAATGCACTGACATGTTGATGCTCTGTTATGTCGATGTACTAACAAGCCAACGCCCTGACTCACCTATACTGACTCTCTTGACTCACTGATGCCTTGACCCTCCAACACCCTGACTCGCCAATACCAATACCCCTAACTCACCAATGCATTGATATGCTGACACACTACCATTCTGACGAACAAACATGCCAATGTACTGACTCACATATACTGGCACCCCTAACACACCGACACACTAACATGCTGACGCACTGACATGATGACACACTGATATATCGATGCACTGACATGTCGACATAAAACTGAAAATTTGGAAAACTCTTGAAGTGAGCCACCGATAGCTCCCAAAACACCTTAAACACTAGATTTTCATAAAGTAAGGTCCTAGGGAAAACCTTGTTATTATAATATAGATCTAAAAATATATCTTCATGAAATATAAAGTATTATTTTATAATTTGAATGACAATATGTTTTGATTATAAAAACTATCTTAGTTTAATAAATGTTTTATTTAAATCCTTTCATAGATAATATTAAATTATAAAAAATAAATTAAAAAATTAATATTTCAATTTTTTGGAAGTTACATTATTCCCCCTTAAAATAATTATTCCCTCATAGGTCATTTTTTGAACTTATGTAAATTCTTAATTTACATCTTCATAATTAGGAAAAACTATACATTCAAAACAAATTATACTATAATGCATATATTTTCCTAAAATATCAACATATAATCTCTAAATTAGTCTAAAATTTCACTTTGATAATAGTTGTAAATCCATGAACCTACTCTTCTAGATTCCCAACATAAAAATGTTTTTTTCTTTATATAAAAAAACGTAATAATTCATATAAAATTTTACATTCCATGACCATTTAATTTCTAATATTTATTAATTTGAAAAATACATTACAATTTATCAATGTTGTAACCAAAAAAATTAAACAAATTTAGTCACATGTGCTGCCTCCATTTATGAATCAAACATCAACTGAAATTATTAGAAACCTATATAAAATAATTTAAAAAAAGGGTGAGAATTACATTATCCATAAAGGGGTTTTAAAATAATTTTTAATTACATGTATTTGAAAAATGATTTTGGAAACATTTATATAATAAATCATTTTATAAAATCCCCACATAGAAATGGGATTTCACACACTAAAACATCTTCCAAATAACCTTAAATAGTACATACTACATTGAAAACCATATATCATCAAAAAAATAATTCTTTTCAAATACATATTTCCATCTATCCATTTTAAAAATAATAACTTCTAAGTATTATTTATGATACATAGGTGTCCATAAGAAAACCATAAGGCTGCCTATCTATATAACATGTAGTATAGCTCCCCCTTATGTTCATGGGTTTACTCTCCATACCATATTATTTCATTTGGTAATCTATTTCCATAATCTATTAAAACATGTTTAATGGTCCTTCCATTCTCACACTTAACCCATGAACATTTATAAACCATACGTATATTATTTTCATAAAAGAAAATAATATTACAAATTTCATTTCACGTAAAAATATTATTTTAATGAATTTATATAAGTAACTAGGATATATCCATAATTATAAAGAATTTTTCACTTTTAAAATAAAATAAATATAACTTAATAATAATCTAAACGAATTCTTTAATTAAATTCTATATAATGTGGAAAAATATATTCGATAATGGAAATATATAATGTTATTGATGAAATTTATCGACATGTAAAAACAATTCACACCTAAAATGATAATTTTTTTAATTTACAACATTCCATAGATGGATGGTACACCTAAAATGATACATAAAATAATAAACTTCTACATAGAAAGTTATTTATAAAGGAATATATTTAATGATAATAATAACAAAACAAAGGTTTCTATTATTTTACAATATATTTTTTATAATAATGTAATAATTATTTATCACATTAATTTTTAGCATAATATATATATATATATTTCATTGAAAATAAATAAATATATGATTTGATTTAAAATGATTCCCTTATAAGGTTTATAATTCAAATCAATGTTTTAAAACAAGATAGAAACATTATTGTTTAAAACATAAAATTTATAGAAAATATTAGTTTCTAACATCCTTAAATTAAAAAAATTGAAAGTATATATATATATATATCACTTTATAAATAAAATAAATGCCTTAAATTAAATTTGATAATGGAACAAGAATGGTTGTTTTTTTACATGTACAAAATAGAGGAGGATTATGGGGGAGGGTGATTCCGGTCTTTTGGTGGTGAAAAATGAGGGTTTAATATAATAAGATCATGTATTTTAATTATATCTATCATTCATGGATAGAAATAGTGGTGGACTAAAATTTATTTATTTTTCATCAAAATGAATTTGGGATTTTTTTTATTTTTAATGTGTTTGATTTAATTGTCTTGATGCTAAATATTATATTATATATATATATATATATATTATGTGTCTTAATTTCTAGAATGAAAAATCTTAATTGGTTATTCAAAAAATTGGATAAATAATAAAAACAAGGGTTTTATTTAGTATAATTCTTAAAAGAAACTAAAATGATAGAGTAAAATATATATTATATACATATAATATTGTAGAATGTGAGAGACGGGTAAATAAAAAGGGATATATGTTCTATGTTCAACAGTTTAGATTATACATTATATATTATTTCTTCTATTTTCAAAAGGCTCATAGTCTAACAGGGGGCGTAATTTGAAGGAGACTATGACAATGGAGAATAATTACACATCTATAGTGGATTGAGTTACTGGTACAAAATATAGTGGAAGAATAATTTTGATGGAGGAAAATGGAGAAAAAAAGGAGTGAACGGCTTAGATCAACCCATTTTCAATGGATGACAGTGATTAAATCTCAGGGTTCTAATACCCATCCCACATAGAAATGAAATGGGTTTAAGATTACATTTTTATTAAAAGGTGTGAAAGATCCACCCAAAAACCTAAGAACCCACGGATATGGACTTACGCCTGGGACAAGCGAACTTCTTCCCAAACTCTATGTAGAAAGAATGGGACCATATACATAGGTCCCCTCCTGACCCAGATGGGCACTTTTCTCATTCCTATTTTCTTACACACATTTAAACACCTGGGTATTCCCTGTCATTGAAGACTTTGCCAAAATTCACCTATGTAGTGGTTGAACACCTACATTTGGGGGTGGGTGAGTGGAAGAATATTTTTGTTACATAAAAATTTTCTATAAAAAGTAATATAATTATAATTGTTTAAGTAAAATTTTTTCTTATTATAATATATTTTCATTAGGGTAGTTACACCATTTATATTACTATTATTTTGATTTTAATTTTTAGAATTTATAAACTAGATACTATTTTTTCTTACTCTCAAATCTACAATAATTTAATTATTTACTTATTATTATTACATTTAATGATTTTATTCATTTTTAATATTATTATAATTCTGACTTTAAAAAAACATCTACTTTTTTTAAAATAGTGTAAATATAAATCATGAAATTTGTAAACAATTATTGTTAAACATATGACACTTAAATTTTTTTATGTCAAGTACATACATTAGATATTTTAATACTAAAACATATAATATGTGAAAATAATAATTTATTTAAATTACCCAAATTTTGATAACAATAAAAAAAATTATTTATATATAAACACAAGTATTTATTATGAAATTTAATTTCAAACACCAAATATCTCATATTAATATTTCATACTAATATTATTTATATAATTGAAATATTAGAAATAAAAAAATAAATAACTTTTAAAGATTAAATACTCACATTAAAATTATCTACACTTAATAATAATTTAAAAATGTAATTTAAAATAATTTATAACATATTCAAATATTTAAATACGAAATCATACATTAAAATAAAGGGCCTTATATTTCAACTTTTTGTAAATATATATTTATAATGTAATTTAGATATAAAAATACTTATTCCTAGAATATAAAGTAATATTTTATATTTTGATCCCAAAATATTCTAAATATAAAAAAATATATTTCTTTCATAGAATTTTTTATTTAAATCCTTTTAGAGTTAGTTTAAATTATAAACCAAATGTTAAATAAATATTTAAAATAACAATTAAAATTTGAATTTTGTGGGATGTTATATATTCTTTAGTGGTATCATACATGTATTTTCTCCCATAATATTATTTTTTCCTTTTAGTAGTTTCAGATATTGTTTTTCAATACATGATTATTGGGATTTCCATTATATAGTATTTCAGTTTCCCTTTTTGGTCATAGCCTTTATAGAAGGATGATTTAGTGGTGAAAGATGGTCACATTGAGACATATCTTGTATCTTATAGACTTATTTTTATGTTAAAATATTTTTGGATTTCTATTGTATATCACATGGATATTTTTTATTTATTTTTCTCTACACCTTGATGGTTTTCTTTATTTAATATTTTCACGAGACATTTCGATTAATTATTTATACATCACTATATAGTGGCCCAAAATAGATGGATTGTTTATTTAACATATTTCAGTTCAGTGAAAATTGGAATAATACAGAATTACTGACATTATGTATGGTAAAACTTCATAATTTTAGGTTGGTTACAATGGCAGAAAAAATTTAGGACAATCAGAAATCAGACAACAAGTGCTGGAGGGTTTCGATGCATCTGACTTCCATTTTGGAATCTATTTTACCACGGGTGGTCATGAATTTCTTCCATGTATGTGAATTTTTATTTAAATTTCTTTGAAGAAACTATATTTTTGTTTTATTTAAATTTAATAATTCTTTTCATAAGGTTTTTCTATTTTAATCCTTGAATTCATAATTAAATAAAATTCTCCTTTTTTTAAGAATTGAAGAGTTTTACTTGAATTTGGAATCATGATTTTTTAAATTCTTCTTGTGTTTATTGGGAATTTTCCTAAGATTAATAGAATAGACCTATAATGATATTTCATACAAATATTATAGAGGAAGCGATGAGACATGTTCCATAGAAAGTCCCTTCACTAGACTTCACTTTAGTGGAAGCTGCAACATGCCCTATTTAGACTCTCTGCCAAGTATATGTTTGGAACCTGGGATGAGTGGTGGGCCATGACATAAAATTTACAAGGTATTATCTACTAGTCTTCCATGGTGAAAAAATTAACCCATGAATTTGAAAATTATATTTAAAATATTGAGTGGATCTTAATCTTTATGAAAACTTTGGAAGATTCTAAGGTGGGTTTCTCTAAATACATGCTTGACGGACTGGGAAGATGGTGGTGAAAATATAGTGTACAAACTAGGTTTCATAATATTATTACCTATAATTTATTTAATAAAATATCCAACATGTTATTTTATCCTAAGATGTTACATGCAAGAATGATACATGTGTTTCTAAACCTATATAATGGGGAGTATAAAATTATGGGATATTCCACATGTTTTTATGAGTTGGTGAATTTGGTACTGGATCTTATCACCAATTATTATGTAAAGTATAATATTTTTCTATTATTGAGTGATTGTATTCAATTAATGATAATTACCATGTTCTATCTATCATGTTTGTAAGCATTCTATAGTTTATATTTGGAAAATTTTGATATAGTTTGGAAAAATGGTTTGGTGGAGTGTCTGTTAGTGTTGTTATCAGGATGGGTGTATCTTATGTTCAAAAAAATTACAATGGTTTCCATTTATTTTTTAAGGACTATATTTATGGTATTCATCAGGGTGTAAACAATTTCTCAACTATCAATGTCGAAGCCATGTTCATACCAAACCTAACTATACAATGTCTACTAAGAATTATCGTCAATGTAGACAGTCATTTTATCATATTATTTTTATGAAATGATTTTCCAAGGTAGTAATGTTGGATCCGATCTCACCAAGGGTCTTTAATATGATATCAATGATTGTAAGGGTTGAGGGTCCTATCTTCAACCAGGGGGATGCTCATCTGGCTATGATGTCATGGTGAGGATCTATGTTTGGATAAATTTATACAGTAGAATATTCACCATGGTAATATGATGTAGTGTTATATACTATTAGAAATAAAATATTTATTTCCTCTTATATGGTTCAATATTTAAATGACACATGTTATACACATTTTTTGTATCTTTAATGTAATATATTGTGTTATTCATCTATTTATTGATTATTTATTACTTTTTATATCATCACACACCACTGGTATAGAGTTCTGGACAAGAAATCAGGTGTCCCACATGCATGGTGAAAATAACTAACCATGTTGTGGAATGAGAATTCATAGTGCTAGATATTGATATCTTGGACCTGATTATTTTCTTGAATTTCATGATCATTATTAAGGATCAGATTCACTTTTATCACTATTGAGTTATGTTTTTACCTCTTGATGGAATCAATCAAGTGTTTTAGGGTGAATTGTATTCTTGGATGTGGATAGTGGGGATTACTCTTCTTTATGATTGGGTAATATAATGTATGTTGTCAATTATTTCTCGTGATGTCATTGATCCTTTCTTTAGTAATCTACATTCTACAATGGTGTTTGTGTACCCTGAGTTACTTCCATATTATTTTTCCTGATTACCTCCATAGAGAGATGTCTTGTTTACCATTTACCATTTACCTCGAATGATACTCATTTCTATTCCATTATATAATAAGACCTATACTATGTTACATGAACATAAGGATCACCATGCAGAACATGGGGATCAGGGATTTATTTATCCTAGTGTTTCACTATGGGTTTCACATGTCCCCTTTTCTTAGACAAATTATGGGAGCCTCATGCTTTTCACTTATTATCAAAATTTAAACTAAGTGGCCAATAATATAGATTATCTCATTCCGAGGATTGATGATCTCTTTGATCAAAAAATAGGGTTTTTTTATTTTCAACAATTTATCTTATTCAGGGTACTATCTTTTGCGATTATGTGATGAGAATATACCTAAAACTATTTTTGAAGATGATATGGGAATTTTGTGTTTCTTGTTATGCCATTCATTATAACTATCAATTCAATAGTATTTATGAAATTCATTGTCTATATATTTCATTAGTTATAGGAATACTAATATTTTCTATTCATGGATGATATTATCATGTACTCTATGTTAGAGGAGTAGTACAAGTGTCATTTGGATAACATCCATATATCATTGAGAGAATGTCGTATATCTGTTATGGTTTCAAAATGTGACATATGGATCCAGTAAATGATTTTTATAAGGAAAGTTATATCCACTAGGGGATTCTCAGTGGATCATGAAAATATACAGATGGTTATATATTGGGATAAACCAAGAAATGTGTTTTTGATTTATACCTTATTGGTGATCATTAGTTATTATAGGTGGTTCATTCAGGAATACAACAATATTAGATATATAATGATAGAATTATCCTATAATGATTCAATTTTTAATTTAAATGAATCATATTAGATATAATTTATAGGACTGAAGGTGTGGTTTACTTTTGATCCATTTTTTATTCTCTCCTAAAAAATTTCGAGATATGATGTTTTCTATGATGCTTTTATTTTAGATTTGGGGTATTCCTTCATTCAATATAAATAGGTTGTGGATTTTATCTCTCACCAATTATTACCTCGTATTAATAACTAACCTACCCAACTATTGAGTTTTTTGGCGGTTTTCCAAGGACCCCAAACATGGAATCAATATCTCATTGGGGAGAATACTACGGTTTATTGTGATCATAAATTCCTGAAGTATATATTCAATCAGAGAAATAAAACTAGTGTTTTAGATTATAGTATAATTATATCTATAAAATTTATTTTTTATTTCTTATATTCCTAGTAAAGGGAAAGTATTATTAGATTCGTTGATCATGAAATTATGAACTCAAGCCATGATGGAATTGTTTAAATAGTGATCTATGCAAAGTTTGATTACTAAGATTATATTTGGAGTGCATTAAATTGAATGGAAGACTTACATGGCATAAATAATTGATGAATTATAATTTTATTAGATTTTTTTACTCAATTAGGTATATGACATTGATTTTTGGTAATTTAGTAAAACTCAATGTAGTGGGGAGACCTCATGTGAGTTGTTTTGATCTCCCAGTGGAGCATTATGTTTCGAAAATCTGTTGGTTTTACCTTTGTCTCTATGGACGGATATTATGGATAATGGAACATTTCTTGTTTTTCTTTTCACTATAGTATTACCAACATGTTCCATGATTTAAAATGTCAGTATTGATGTTCAGAGATGAGATGGTATTGCATATTTTATATCATGGCGTCTTATGTGTCAAAGAATAAAATTATAGCACGAGAGGAATTTATGGTTGTTTCATCCCTTATATATTCTAGTATGTAAGTGGGATATTATTTCCATGGACTTTATCATTTTTATACCATGGAAACCTAGTGGTAAGGAAGAAACTGGGGTGATCATTGATTAACTAATGAAATAATGCATTTTTCTCCCCATTGGATGTGTTCTATGTTATTCTGAGCATTAATATCCTATGATGTGCAGGATATTATTATTAATGGAGAAGCAATGTCCTAATTTTTGTGATTTCCTGATCTTTAAACCATTCTAGGGGAATAAATCATTTACGGCGAAGAGAATCGTAACATCACAGGTAATAAGGTACCTCGCTATTAATGTTAAAATATTATTTCAAGGGTATAGAGTTACCATATGTGTTTAAGCATAACATAGGTTGGGTATTTCTTGTAGGACCATTTTATAATGTAAATTATAGGTTTATGACATAAATATAGGAATGTGAACAAGAGGTGGAATGGTTTACCAAACATGAATCATGCAATATGAAAAATATTTTTTTACACTCTAAATTATATTCATGCATTATGACCGACTTTTATTCTTTTAAATAATCAATAAATGTTATTTATCATGAGGTAATGTGTTTATCAATGGATATGAGATATGGTAACATTAAACCACAAACATTTTTGTTGATATAAATCCATTGTCCCAACAGAATGGACATGTTGTATGCCTGAATTCATCTAATATTGACATACTGTACTCTATCTCAAACCATAGGTTTCTTTTAGGTTAATTGGGTGTGATTTTCCCCCAAATGTACTACATATATCAATAGTTGATCTCCAGCAATGTTGAGATTCTTATTTCTAGTAAGAACACCTTTGTATTTTTTATTGAGTTTTGTCACTACAATATCTTTGGACATGTTTCGAAAAAAATAGTAGCTTCATTTTCTATTTTTTCAATCCATTTATTTTTTTCCCATCAATCTATAAATTTCATTGGCTGATAATCTTATTTCCAATATCCAGTGTTAAATGGGACTAGTTTCCCTATGTTCATGATATATATGTCTCTATAAAAGAATTCTAATTCTATAATATCATTACATTCTTGTAAATTATTTTGTGGTATCCTATAAAAATTCTTGAGTTATTCAGGAAATGGAATTTTTGTAAGAGATTCATTTTTTAAATTGGGTATCCTTTAAAAATTGATTTGTAAAAACCAAGTATTTGATCAATTATTAGAAGGGTGATTTTGTTTTGAAAACATAATTTTAGTACCATAAAAAGAAATTATTTGGTGTAAAAATGAATTATTAAATATTAGAATATTTTTTAAAAAGGATTTTGAAAAATATTACATTTGGTATCCTTGGTTTCATTGGAAATATAATTCTCTCTCTTTGTGTGTGTAATGACACAAAAGGTTTATTATCACAATAGTGTATGTAGTTCTACAATATATTTTTTTGGATGGATTCATCATAGGCCTAACATAGAGAATTTGTTTCCAATCTACCACATATAGACATTGGTTAGATACTAAATGGTGTGATGTTTTATTTTTGGTTCATTTATCACATAATGGTATTTTCATTGTTATTTTATCACTTATTTATCTAATTGTATATCAATGGTTTTTTTATTATTCTTCCATACCATATTTCATATACATGTCATATTCTAAGATTTTGTATATATGGTATGTCTTTATGAAAACTGAATGGTGATTTACCTAAAAGGATTCCTTTTTCATAAATGATTTGTAAAATTGATTTGTTATATATATATATATAATAAATTTTTCATATATGAACATTAATATATATATTTTTTGTATCCTACTTGGTTTTATTCACACACCCTAAATTTTTCCATTGGTTAGTTTTAGATGTTAATTTTTGTGTCTTGGGTTAATGGTAGGTAATTATGTAGTCTTATAATTTTTATTTTTGGTCATAACCTCTATAGTGGGATGGTTTGATAGTGAAGGAAATTCACATTGAGATAAGTGTAGTATTTTATAAATATTTCTTTATTTTAAATGGTTTTATTTCCATTGTATGTATCATTAATATCTTCTCTCTATTATTCTATGATACTCGATGGTTTTATTTATTCATGTTTTAAATTTGTCATGTTTTTGAATTTTTATTGTACTTCACTACATCTAACACCATATTGGTTGACTTGTTTATATGAAACGAGTTCATTTATTACAATATAATTACCTTCCATCCATTGTAAAATGATTTTTTTCTGTTTGTCAATGGAGACTACATCCACGGTGGATGATGAAATTTTAACATCATCACCTCTCATGGAATGATGTAATTTTTTTTAAAATAATAATTATGACATTTACATCATAATTACAATTATATAAAAATTAATATTTTATCTACTTCATTTCCTACTATCCATTTGAAAATAGAAACTAATTTGTTTGTACATATAGGCTACCAATCCCATGGATGATTTGTTTCATTTTTCAATGATTCATTATATGTGCGGGTATAAAAGTTTATATAATGAAAAAATATCGTTTTATAATATTTATAATGGTTTTTTAAGTATTATGAATCCATTTTTAGACCCTTATTTACACTAGGAAACACAAAAACAATTGTTTTTGGTCAAATTACCTTTATACTACCAATATGAGTCATGCCAATTTATTGACTAAAAACATAAGATATAAAAAGAAATAAAAGGAATAATGATAATTTAATAAACATGAAAAATATATTATTTAATTAACTAATTAAAATAAATTTATTACTTAGGATGGAATATAACATAATTTTCTGGTGGATACTCAAGAAAAGGGATTATTCTATAAAACCATACATTAAATGTTTTAAAATATTTATCTTCCCTATAAATTTTAATTCAAATATCCATTTAATGATTTCTTGTTTAGAAATAAATAATTGGTAATTCTATTTTTAAACTATTTTTTAATTTCATTTCAATGGTTTATAAGGGAATCATTTAAATTTTTTCCATATAGGTCATTCATGAAAATCATTACAAAAGCGCAGAATGTAATTTATTTTAATTTACAAAAATACTAGATCTTCTAAATTGTATGTTATTTATAAGTTATCATGATTCTTATTCAAGTTTCCATTTTTTTCAATAAATATCTTTCTCCCATTACTCTAGGATATTTTCATTTTTATATTCTATCATAAGGAAAGTGTATTACACATTAAATTTTTAGGGTAACTAAACGTGCATTTTATAATGGTTTAAAAAAATATGTTTTGTGAATAATGTGAAATAACTTATATGTATTATTCATGATATTTTTATTTTACTTACTATTTGATAACAACAGTTCCTTTATATCCCAAAAATTAATTCTGTAATATGGATGGATTCAACTGGTTATATGTAATGACCCACTTATTTATAGAATAATACTTTTTCATTTATAGTAATATTTATGACTAATATATTAATTTTACATCAAAGGGGGATCCATTTCCAATAACATACTCTACACACAACAACGTGTTTCTCCAAAATCTTATGTTGCACACAACATTGAGTTATTCTGAAAAATAATACATTAGTATTATTATTATTTTAAATTATTTTTAACGCATAGACGTTGGAATGGATGGAATGAATATTACCAACTAAATTTTGAAGTATTGTTAACACATGTTAAAATAATTTTTCATTTATTACCAAATTTATTTGAAATGAATATAAAACCCAATTCAATATAATGGATGAGTTTTTTATGAAAACCTATTTAAAAGAGACAAATTGTGTTTATAAAATCAAATGACTCCTTATGGATTTGTATTTAATGAAAATATATGTTATATATTTAATGTAATGGTTTAAAATAATCTTATATGTTTTCTATAAATGATATAAGAACAAATTCAATTCTTCAGATAAAAGGAGTATTTTTCTAAAAATGCATTTTTACCGCCTTTTGATGGAGAACCCTTTTAAAATTTAGTTTTTGAATCATTTATATGTTCTATTTGACAAAATAAACATATTCTCTTGAATTGGGACATCAATATTTATTTTGGATGATTTTTTTATTTTCTTTTAAAAACTATATTGTTTTGATGAATAGTAAAAATATGCGAAATTTTAATTGAAAACTTCTTCCATTGAGATAATTTATATGGTTAAATCATATTATTTAATAGTTTCCAAGGATAAATGGAATATATTTTTATCATCTAATCAAATTTAGTTCATTGGATGTAATTTCACTTTGAAATTTCACAAAAACACAAGGCAATCTTTTGATAATTATTATTTCTTAAAAACCCGCTTTTTGGTTTGGATGACAGGAATTATTTTTAAATTAATTGACTAAACTTCTATATTTTGAATTTGGAAAAATAGATTATATATTTGTAATTATAAGGTTCAAATTTTTAAAATAGGTACCTCTTTTTGGACATTGTGAATATTAACATCAGTAATTATTTTATTTAGCACGGTTAAAGGATAAATCTGGTAAATAAGGGTACAAATTATATTTTAATAATAGTAAACTACACTAACACATGTTTTAAAACTATTTTATAAGATATGTTCGACCAGGGTAATCCTTGGGTATATTTTGGTACCCCATGGATCTATTTTTGTGTAATAATGACATTTTATAATCATTAATTTAAAGTAACTAAAAATATAACATAAACATGTATCATTTACTAAAAAATTATATGGGGTTATATAACGGATATATTCTACAATAAATAGTCGTTATAAATAAAAATAGATTTAATAAATCATGATATTTTATTTATAATTTTATACATTAAATAAATATATTTAATTTGGACATAATGATGATGCAGTGATTGCTTTATTAATAAAGGATTCAAATAAATTATTTTAAAAATATTAAATTAAATGTAATTTGATTATTTTTATTGAATCCAAAAAATTTATGGATTATATTGACATATTTTCTTTTATTTAATTCCATTGGTTATAAGTAATCATGTTTTTATGACTTTAAAAAATCCATTACAAAATAGAGTCAAAATTGACATAAATGAGTTTTTAAAACAACTACTATTTTATTAAATGATATAATAGTCCTAAAAATATAAGATGCGTCCAAATGAGTTATATAATGTTTAAAATTCCATTAATGGTCCACTTATGGTTCTCTTGTAATTTAATAGTCAATATAGTTACCAAATATTATGAAAATCAAAAAAGACGTGGTAAAAGTTAATGTTTTTGACTATGGGATAAAGCTAAAATATATGGTTACTTTTGTGACATAAACGTTTCTAAAACCTTTTGGTTAAGATTTTTTAGACCCAAAATTATATTATATTTGAAATATATGAGGTTTGGACTATTTTATACAGAAAATAATTTTATAATAAAATAATATTTCAAAACATTCCAAAATTTCCCTTCCTCCCTCTTATAAATGGGCATCACCTCTAACCATTTACTCACACCTATCAAGAATCTTAGCCCATAAAAATTCTTCCCAAATAAAATAAAAACTTACTTCCATTCCACATATAATCATTACCTTTGGAATAAGGTAATTTTAAAAATCCTTTTTGCTCAAATCAAAAGAAGTTACCATATTTAGAGGTAATATCTTCACACAAGTTCCCTTCATTTATTTTCCTTATCCACTTCTAATGGTCTTCTTATTATATGATTTAAAAATAACACTAGTATCCTAAATATACTAGTATTGTTTTATAATAATTCTTCTAACTACACTTACACACACCTCCATCTGATGGATATGAACTTATTGTTTCTGTGTACGGTAAACTACTGCCTCACGAAACGATGATTGTTCAATTTTATGCTACCACATCTCATGGTTGTCATTCTGATTGAAGTATATTTATATAAGATATATATTATACTTACAAGTTCTATATAATTCTTTATTTTTTTATTTACATCATACCTTAATTTTTTTTGTTATGTTTAAATACGATAATTTTATTTGAGGAAGTGCGGACTACCGCCCCCTCAAAGTGATATGATCTGTTCATATCATACATGGAACATATAAAGGATGGAGATAATGACCTTATGTAACATATATAATATATATATATATATTATAATTTAATTATAATATACCTATTTATCATTCAGTTTTCACATCTTTAATATGACAAAGAAATGAAAGTAGTGTGTACGCTTATGTACGGCCTACCGCCTCCATAAACGGTGCATTTCATTTTTTATATCCGAATGTTATGTAATATTATAAATATATATATTTTATATATATATGATATTTTAATCATTAATATAATTCTATATATGATGGAATTATGACTGAATGGACAATTTGTAACTATATCCATTTCATTTTTGACTCAAGTACCGAATATCAACAAAACGATCGACATGAATGTGAATAATTATATGATTTTTATAAAAAAGTAATAAGTGATATAAAAGGAATAATAAACACGTAAAATGTTATGAAGTAAGTAGAAATTAAGTAACGTATATTATTTAGGATGAACAAGGAACATACGTGATGATTCAGGCTCAAGGTAAGGGAATATTTCTCCCTCATCTTGTAGTCAAAGAATTCTTTTATGTTATGTATTTTAATTTCATTTTATTATGTTGGGATATGTTATTATATATCCTTATTTATGTAAATTTTATTTCAAAGTGATGATAAACACTTTTCTCTCCCATCAACTCATTTTCAGAATTTTTAAGTGGCATCTTTAGGCTGCCGAATTTCATTAAGGGGACTTCTTAATCCAATTTCCATTTATTGGGTTAAACATGTACGTCTTGATTATGTTATTCTATGATTATGTGAGAAAAAACATCTGATATACTATCTTGTATTCATACTTACATTATGTGTACTTATAGTGAATTCAAAAAATTGATCTAGTTTATTTACAAAATGTTCTTTCTAAGGGACTTCGTATGAATCTCCTTTCATTAAGGCATATTTCGATTTATACAAAAATTTCTTTTATACGGTGTATAATTATACCCCTTTTCATTTAATTTCATCCAACGGTTTTAAAAATAATTTTTTTCCTGACTTGTTTTACTAAAGTGTAAAGGGAATGTTTCTTTTTACCGTATGTGTTAACAACGACCTTTCAGTCGTCATGAGCATTATTTGATATTTGGATTCCATAACAAGTCGTAACATTCTAAAAGGAAAATAAATACCATATAACTTTTTTATGTATTTTGGTATTGAAAATGGTTTTGAGAAATCATTGATTATATCAATATATTGAAATGATATATTGTGATTTCAATGTGGAAATGTAATCTTTCCTTTATACTTTTTTTATGTGTTATGGATATGTTATGGTTCATGGGACTGTTTTATGTATAATGTTTGTTTTGTGAGAAACCTAGGTTAGTTGAGCCCGAGATAGACCTCCAATGAATTGGGTAACGTGACGGAGGTAAATGATAATGTTTCTTCAAATATATTTAGGAAATATACTGTGAAGGGAATTCCAAACATAACTCCCTATCTTGGTGTGAATGCTATAATGTAAGTATGTTATAGATTCCACAAGTTACCTTTATGATTAATTATTTCTATGTTTTAATCATAAATATTATGATTTCATGAGGTATGCTAAAGAGATTATGTTTTATGATTGAAAATTATGATTACATTGATTTTTATGTATTCATGGAAAAATATTTTCTTTTCTTATTTTATATCCCTTACTAAAATTTTGATACTCATCCCATGTTTTTGAAAAAAATTTCACATGGTAAAAGGATGGGTAAGAGAAAGTAAGAATTCATGAATATTTTTATCAAGAAAATATTTCTTTATTTCATTAAGGAGTTTTATTTTTGTGAAAAAAATTGGATAGATTAGAAGTTTATACATTGTATTGTTTGAGATGTAATGTAATAGTTATGGACTAATTCTATAAAACTCTAGACATAAAAATATCCCCAATGTGTATTCTTTACATAACTAAATATTATTTAATGTTTAAGGTTGGGTCCTTATATCATAATTTACTCTTATGATGTTGGATGTGTTAATTGGATATATTTTATACATATGAAAATGTCATAACGCTCTATCTTGATAATTATTATCTAATCATTTGTACTTTTAATATATCAGGTGGATTATTCTGTTGTAAGTTTTTTTAAAAGAATCATTTGATTATGATGTTCTATATGTCCTATATGATTATGCATTTTATGTGGCTTCTTGTATGTGGAATATTTTAATAATTATTATGAAAATTAGTATATTTCAAGTGTGTTTAAATAAAAAAATTGAGCTCAAATATTTTTATTAGAATATGGTAACATTCATATGTGTTGTATTATTTTTCAATGAACTAATAGGTTCCCACTCATTTTATATCCCATATAGTTATTTTTTTCTCATCCCATATTTTCATGTTTTTTTCATTTTTATTATGGATGAGTAGGTATATTAAAAACTCTCTTTTTAGGTTTTGGTGACAATTTTGGAATAATTAAAGTGTTTCATAAATGAAATATGATTTTTAATTCATGTACCTTTCATTATAAAAATTTTTTCACTATGTGGAAGTTTCCACATTGTAATATAAGAATTTTCCTATAAAAAATTCTAAAACAAAAATAACATTGAAATTTAATATAGTAGAATAATTTTTATTAAAATCAGGATTTTGAGTTTGATATTTATGGGATATTATAATGGTCATATTCTCATATATTAAAATTATATGAATACATTTTTTTAAAGATGAATAATATATTTTTTTGGGAAAAAATACTACCACAATTTGAATTTGAATAAATTATTTTAAAGATTTAAAGTGGATATATTCAAGACTAATTATAAAAATAAAATTTTATCATTATATAATGTATTTTATTTTGATAAAATATTTCCAAACAATGTATAAAACATGGTAAAATTATTTTTTATGTTATTGAGAACATATATAATCACATTACTTTAACTGTTCATATAAGTATTTTAGGATATCATATATTTTATAGAATATTCATTATTAACATCAAACAATTTCAAAGATCATTATGATATTTTTTTATTGAAGACACCATTTTTTTCAATGAGATATTCTTGGACTCGTTGATTGTACTGAAGTGGAAACATATTTCTTTAAAAATGTTCATTTTACCATGATTGATTTTACATTTTATGATCACATGTGATATCAATTACATTATATTAGGGGTAGTTATTTGTAAAATATGTATTAAATTCTTCATATTAAATATGGAACCAATAATATTTTTGTTTAGGATTTAAAAAATTAATCCACTTCATAGAATGATATATTAAAAATGATCTATCATTATAAAAGTTTTGAAAAAACATGGGGCCACAAATATTATTATATATTTGGGAAATTTATTTATTATGTATATTTTGAACAATAATAATGAAAATGATCGGATAATCCATGATATTTTCAATCTTTAGAAAGAAAATTTAAAAATAATCTAAAATAAATGGCATTGTGAATGTGGTGAAAAATCTTTTCTCACAACATCAATGATGTCTAACAAATATGATAATTTAAAATTTTCATGATAAATCATATACGTTCTTTTCTAAACATAAATAAACATGGTTTATATATATTATTAATTATTTATATTCCATGATTAAACCATACGAGTTCAACATGAAATAAAAAAATAAGTTTTTTTTTAAATTTCGTGAATTTATACTAGGTTGATTTTATTATTATTATTAGAATATCTGAGAGAATTTAGATTTTTAGAGAATTCAATAATATTTGTTTTAGTAGAAGGGATGGAACCCATTTTAAATGTTTTCCATTATTCACATTGGGGAGGACACCATGGGGAAGAAAGACACCATGAATTGATCATTAACCAAGAGTCTATTTGTCGTTGATTCTTATGGAAACATGAATCTTTATGGTACTTTTTGAAATATTTTAGACTATGTCCACTCTCTGTAGGATTCTTTGAATTACACAAAATTATTTTTTAGTATTATATTATTGATGTGTGAGAATTATTCTTCATAGGATTTTTTACCCAATATTATATAATGAATTACATTTTTTAAAAATATAATATATATCAAAGTGAGTTGATGTAGTATATCTACAAAATAATCATGCTTACTGCGTTATGTTCTATAATAATAAAAATATTTCGATATATTTATAGGGAAATGAGTAATGATGGTAGAAAATGTTGTACACATCAATAATTTCTAATCAAGATAATTAATGGAAAAATATTGGTGCTTAAACTAAATAAATAATATAGGATTCATATTACCCCAACCCAAGTGAAGATGTTGAGATTACCAATAGTGATATAAAATATATTTAATAAAATTTTAGGAATTACAAGAAGGATTGGTATAAAAGTTTATGAACTAATTGATGAATATAAAAAATTAAAATAAACATAAGAATTCATCCTTAAAATATGTTAAATGTGAAAAATATTTATATCGCATTAGAGATTTTGCATAAGTATTATTATGTAGGAAAACCATTGAAATATTATTTTTTGACTACAAGTGCTTAAATATGATTAAAATTTACTATGTTTTATAAAATGAGGATCTTCCCATATGATAATTCTATAATGTATAAGAACTGAAAAAAATCAATATTGAAATATTCAGCAAATTGTTTTTTGATAGGATAAATTTCACTAACATTTAAATATAGAATGAAATTTTTTTAAGAAATTTATATCAAAATGGTATGAACCAATTAACATATTTTTACTGTTAAATGATGTTTTTTTATCTTGTGGTTGAATAAAATATGATATATTTGGTTAATTTATAGTTAATTAACATATATATATATATTTATAAAAATAAATTTGATACAATATTCATCCTTTATAAATAACGGAAATAAAATCTAGTTGATGTCTCTAAAATAGGATCTACATGAGTGTTGGTGATTTATGTTTCATTCAACCCGTGATTATAAGAAATATTTTTATAGTTTCTTATAGTTATATTTTTTATTTATATTTTCATTATTCTTATTCTAATAAATTTACAACATCAGTCTACAACTCCCCAAGTCTATAGACAGTAACACAATATATTATAAGAACATTTATGGCTAGATCTAGGGTTGTGACTTGTTTGGTTTTCACACACACACAAATATATCTAAGAAAAATAAAAAACACTTTATAGATAAAATGGGAAAATAAAAATATTTTTGAATTTTTTTTCAAAAACTCATGATTAGTTTTGGGAAAAGTGAATTAAATATTTCAAATTAATAATAATTAAATTGTTATAATGGGTAATTTCTTTACGTTTGGATTTAGGATAAATTTTTGGTATAAAAGGATTTATTTCTTGAGAAATATGATTTTCTAAAAATATAGTTCATCGTTATAAGATAATTAAAGAAATAATTAATAATAATAGAAAGCAATGTATTGTTTCTTAAGTTAGTAGATATTTGGAATTAGTTTTGGATATTTACAAATAATTTACTAATGGATATGTAACAATTAATGTATCGTGGAATCTGATCGCATAATATTATTTTTATAAAATGAATTTTTTAAATTATTTTTTAGGAACTCAAATTTATAAAAGGACCATAAAATATATATTTTCAATTTCCACTGTTATAATAACATTTTTGCATTATTTACAGGTATTTCATGTGATTTTTTGGGGTTATTACATTTTATTTACATTTCAGTTTAAATAAAAATTCATGAATCAATTTTTAACAATATTTCAAAAATTAAAATTTCATATCTATATTATCTATGGAATGAGTGAATATTGTTATGTGTTGTAAGGAGGGAATTATATTTATGAATATTTCATAGTATTTAATTTATAATTTCACAAACAACATAATGATGAAATATTTTGGTTGGTTTTAAAATACAAAAATCATATTGAAAAAATGAAATAAGATTGATCAACTTGATTTTAAAAATTCACACTCAATAATAAATGGTTTTGTTCATATTGAATAATAATTGATAAAAGTCAAATACTGATTTTTATAGAATGTATAATCACTATATATAGTTTTAATGATCATATAAGTCAATTAATTGACTCATATAAGAATATGTAGAAGATTAAAATTTATCAAGACAACCAAGATCCAACCAAGTAGATAGACCAAGTAATTCATGAAGAATAAACTCAAGACTGTGGATAATCATATAGTCAAAATATAAGTAACAGTACAATATAATTTCATTACACAAGTCAACTAAATTAAATATTTCCATTGACCATATAAAATATTAGAGTTCATCATATTTTTAAATATTAATGGAACTAGTTGACTAATACATTTTTCAAACAATGCAGTCATAGTAAACCTTATACAACAATTATTGTGTAGAAATTCATGGATAGGGATATTTATGAAATTAAAAATCCATGAAAATACATATAAAAATATATTATACAATAAATGAATGTATATTCATCATATGATATATTTTTACGGTAATTATACCTACCCATTAATAGAGATATCATAAATGATGGGGCCTGGGATAATAAATTATTTCATACATGGGGATGCATGGGATTTAAATAAAATCATTGTGTAAATACCAAAATCTCACAATTTGAAACAAAAGAAAAGTATAATATTCAATGTTGAGTGGTATTTCCAATAAAAAATGATTCTTTGTGAATGTAATTTGTATGCAGAGAATGATACAAAACTAGGAGTTTAATGTACATAGAGTTATATATACATATATATTGCATGTTATATATAGAGTAAATCTGAAATATAGAGATATGAATCACATATCACAGATCCAATAATGCAAGGGGTACCCTATATACTAAATTATTATTTAAAATATTTATGTTATTCTCCTTATGGAAGAAATGACTATATTTATTAATTTAACTAGATTCTTTGAAAAATTCATGTGATTTAGTAGGTATCAATTCTATTATGTAATTTCATTCTATTTTTATTATTTTACTTCATTGTTTTTTCTTTTTTTATGTCTAATATTTTATTTTTTCCATGTTTTTTAAATAGATAAATTATTATGGAGGTGGTTAAAAGATCAATTAGTGATAGTATAAAATTATATTTTTCAATGGTATAATATCATTTCAATAATTGATTAATTAATTTAAGGACATTGTATAATAATATAAAATGAGGAATTCAAATTCAAATAACTCACTCAAATCACATATATATCATACTAACATTATTTGTTGTCAATCGATATCGGTAATATGGAATGATTTTGTTAGTTTTTTTATTATTGTAATGTTTATTTATAGTCTATTATAATGATAGTAGAGTAATGGAAAATATATATTAAAAAGAGTATACGTCATTAATATTTAGTTAAATTAATCTCATGAATTGTTATTTTCTAGTTTTTATTCCCCATGGTGACTAATAATTTATGATAATTTTTTTTTCATTCACCTCCTCTTATATTTTGAAATTTTAATAAAATTTCTCTACTATAATAAATCTATTTACACTATGTATTTTATTTTCTTCCTTAATTGTGTTTTTTCATTGTTTTTTTATAATTATTTTGAATAAACACCTCTTCCCATTGGAGAAACCCTTTACCATTCTGATTTATTGGAAAAACATTTAATGGTTATAAATTTAATTCTATAATAATTTCACATTGATAACTAATATTCGATAATAATGAAGGTACTCACGTCCAATAATTTATAATTAAAAGGGAGAATATTTATGGAGTACTATAGAGAGTTGATAATTTTTTTGAGAAATTATCCAAATGGTTTCTCATTAACTATATGAAAATATGTTTTCATATGAGTTCCTTTTATATTTTTATTGTGTAGATAGAATTAATTTAACACCTATATTTTTTTGATTAATTTTTTCTAATATAATTTTTTTATAAATAAACCAATAATATGAACAGGGGTTTACCCCTAAACCAATATGTATAAACTTATAAGGATTGAATAGGTTTAATTATAGGGGGTGGTAGGATGAATGTAATTTCAATAGAATGTAACTACACTCAATAAATTATTATGATTCCATATCATTTCATTTGATGTTTGTGAATAATAATATAGATAATATAATGTTACATAAGATCTATGGAAAACCATTGGTTCACACTTATATATTATTATGCTATAAATAACTTCTAAATATAATGTAATGTTTTTAGATAATTATCAATAAATTAAATAGGGTAATCAAATGTTTATCCTTAAGAAATGTCTATGGTACTTATCCTTTTTATGAAATTTCATTTTGAAAATTAATGATCTAATATAATTTTGTATCAAAAATAATAATTACTCAGAAAAGAGAATATCATTAATGGAGGAAAATTAATGCCAATGTGTGTGAGATCAGTGAGTGTAAAAAAATTATTTCTTGAGAAGATACAAAGAGTTTGCTGTATAGTGATTGGACAAGAATGTCATCATCTCTACTAAATTATTTGTAAAAGTATATGATAATTTAATTTGAAGAGAAATATATATCAAATGAGAATTATGAAACAAGTAACTCAAAGTAGGATACTATATTGAATAGATGGATTTTTGATTGATGCTTAATCTTGGATAGAGATTTATATATGTATATATGTTGTTTTATGTCTTATATTCATGATAAATAATATTGTATGTGACTTAGATGATCTATGAGGCATGGTAATAATTATTATATTGGATTCGAAGATATTAATATAGGTTATTAAATTGTGTCATAGGATGAGTTATTTTTGATTGAATTATAAATATATTTTCCTTAGAAGGTTTTGAAATGAACTAAAAATCAATGTATAGGATATGACTCCATATAAAATATGATATAATACATATTCTATGACACACTTTTATCATATCCTGTAGTTTTTTGTATGTGAAATTGACGGTATTTTTATTTTATGATATGGTACATGCATCTTGTAAGAGAGGATATGAATGAAATAATACCCACATTATGAGTTATTTCATATCATTTAATTGTGATATATCACTAAAGTGATTCAAAAATCTATTTTAAACTCATTTATATTCTTTTTTGTATAAAGTATCATGAACACAAATTTTATAGGATTATAAATGTCATGTGGAGGATTGAATGGAGTTATTTAACATGATTAAATAATTTATAAAACATTCTCATGATTATCAAATTAAAATATTTTTCATGAAATGAATATTTCATATACTGAAATATTTATATCACAGCATACAATAATGGTTCATTTGTAAAATGACATAGAATGAAAGAATTGGAATGATATGCGATTGAAAATTTCACAAAGATATCTAGTCATGTTATGTTATATGGTGGTATCATTGGATATATCATAGACAAAAAAAATATTGAATATTGTGACATGGATTAAATTCAATAGAATATTGTGTAAAAGACATAAATGAAGATTTATTATTGTATATGATAGGATATAATATATTGTGTGATCTTGTAATACCATACATTTCATGTGTATCATACACCACTATAACAATTACATATAAAAACAAATGATATCACTTAATATGAGTAAATCTATATTAAAGAATTTATTCAACATTATGTTTATTCAAAAAGGTGATTTAATTAGTAATTTGACATTACAAGATAAATTTAGCATAAAATCCATTCAACTATATTTCTTTAGTCTCTATGAATAGATAAAAATTGTTAAAATAGATATATTGTTTTCACATTTAATAATAATATTTTCTTGATGTCAAATATGAAATCTAATTTATTTATATAGAATATTGGAAACATGGAATATAAGAGAAAAAGATATGGAGGTCTATGATTTTTTAAACTAAATTTTTTAGCGGAGATGATATTGATGATGGATAATGATTGTTACTAAAAAGAATAATGAATTATAGATAAGTATAGAAAAATCTCTTAATACATAGAGAGTAGAGGTAGATGACAAAGATCTTTGTGGTATTATATTATAGAGATTATCATTCCAGAAAAATAAAGGTGTCCTAAATCAAATTATAGAGTTTTTGATTTATACAAATTATGAAATAATAGAATCACAATCATACATTTATTTGAAAATATATATATTAAAGAATATTACTGAGTTAGATAGAATAAGTAATCTCCTTATAAATATTTTGGGAGGAATGATAATGACATATTCTATTAAAGAAGTCTAATGATGTTGGAAGGCTGATATAGATTTTACTTTGAGTTTCTAATTCTTTTGAAAATGAATTAGTTTTCTACAGAAGAAGATATTGATACATGCATTAATGGGAATATACTGATATTATCTGGTGAACCAAATAGAATAAATTTATTTCAATTTTATATTTACTGATATTTTTTTACAATACTATAATGGCCTTTGAGAAAATCATTATATGAGTATATATTATTTTAATTATCTATTGGATTTACCAATATAATGAGATTTAACTTTAAATGAAGTAATGATATTTGATTTTAAATGAAATAATAATTTCAGTATGTTTTATGATTGGAATTAGGACCCCCTAAAACATTTAACGCAGTCTACATTAGGTGGACCATGTAAATTATTATTAAATTCATTTATTAATAATTTATAAGGCCGAGTAGTTTTGATTGAAAACATGTTTGGTTTTGTAAATCATTATTATTAACACTAAGAAAATTATTTATGATCTATAAGGGGTGTGAAGTCTATGTAGTGAGAGAAAGTAATTTTTAAATGTAAGGATTGATATATTATTATTCTCCACTCTATTATAGTGTTTAAAAAATTTTATATTACACTTATTGAAGAACATATATCATAAACACCTAAATTCATTGAATACATAGGTAAGATGAATAAGTTGTTATTTTCCAGAATCCATTCATTTTATTTTGGACATGTTAGTGGTGAATATTGATTAATCATGTGTCAATCCCAATCCATATTTTTGAGTAAGTATGGACTATCTTATACCAAATAATGAAATTATTCATTTCATAATACTCATGAAAAGGCATGTTAAGGAGGTAATTAGTCATATAGATTGTATAAAATAACTCCCAAAGAATCTATTAGGATTAATATAAAAACTATAGATAATTAAAATTATGAATATATATGAAATTTCTATTTAACCAATTATAATGAAAAATAATGTGAATTAATTGACTATTAATATTGGGGAAAGATTAGATTTTGGGCCTCAATAAGAATAACTTTACATAATCATGGTGTTCTTAAGAAACATGTAATGTTTTTCTAGTTACTCATTAAAGAAAAATTTACAAGTATTGGATTTGGAATGCCATGATAACTACACATGTTAGGGGGTATGAGTAAATAATGGATCATCATTAGTGGAAACCATATTTGGTATATCAACAACCCCAAGTGTGGTGGTTTCAAAAGAGACAAGTATGTATAACATCATTATTAGTGAGCAGAGAATCCCATATTAAACTTAATTAGAAATTATCAAACTATAAAGGTAGAGGTGTAAATAGGATTTATAAGAAACTATAAATGATATATATAATTGTTGTAGAGAAATATTTTAATTTTTTAATTTATGACATAATGTGAATTTGATTTCTATTTCCCTTTAACTATTAAAGAAGTATGGTGGTATTTTTTATGAGGGATTAATTTTGATGGAAAATGAATAAATAATTCAAGATGTAAATGACTAAAAAATAATATCAAATGGTTCTTAAAAATAATATTGGCTATGATGATGAACATAAATTGAAAGTTTGAAATAAAAAATTATTTTATTATTCTTCTACTATGTAATTATTTTATAGAATCCATATCGGGGGATCAACTATTTATTCCCCATCTCAACAACACCAGAATGGTCCGGTCAATATAGAATTATCAACCAACATGGTTTTTTCCAAACTATAAAAAACACTCTAAATGAATCATTGTACCTATTTTTGATATTTTTTATGAATCCCCTCACAAAACACAACATTTAACCCCCTTTACAAACCCCTCACAATAAAACCTCATAAAATTACCCTATCAATTTTTTTTCAAAAACGTTTTGGATGTTTTTGTTTTGAATTTAGTATTCTATAGAATAAAATGACATCTTACTATTACTATGAAAAAATGGATTCTATATATGTCTCTACAATCCAATTATTTTTTGGATGAAACTACAATCTATTCATATCTAATTCCTCCAATCATTAGAACTTCAAATACCTAAAAATAATAGTTCACCTAAAATATATATTAATTATATATCATATATTAATTTTCCTTTCCCATTCTTCATTTATATTGTACAAAACAATTAAATATTTATTGTTAGAGTTTATATATGAATAATTGGAGTAACTGATATGAGGATTGAAAAAAAACACATAATAAGTTTTGGGTTATGTTTATTTAAAGCAATTTTTTTAAAATAATCATATTTTTATGGAATTTGTTATCTGGTGTTTCCAAAAATTTCGAGGAATACTAAGTGGTTTTTCAAAAAACCACATCATAAAAATATATATTATCCCATGTTTAATTTAAATAAATTGTAGAATTGTATGAATTTATGTATGTGAAGTAACATGTTAAATTTGGACTACATTATTTTATGGTTACATCATAATTATAAGATTTATTTTTTATATATCCTGATGGGAAAATAGGTTATCTCCAAATGTTCATTTTTTTATGGGCTACGTTTAAATTTTATTTTATTACAATAAAGATGTTCATGGGGGTTTATCATGGTATATATATACTGAAATAATTTTTTTTAAATATTATAGAATTATTATTCCATAGATAAATTATTCTTCATTGATCAAAATTTTGAAGAAGATTGTACATTTTCAACAAGTCCTTATATTAAAGGATAAAATTAAACTATTAAAATTTACAACACGGTGTAGTATGTGTATAGTAAGGATTTATAAATAAAAAATGGTATAAAATTTTAATTTTAATTTTAACCAATTTTTTTTAGAGAAAATGATAATTAGAGACACTATGGAATAGTTTCATTAAAAATTCCATGGTTTTTCATATCAATATAATTTTGAAATTTAAAATTCATTGATATTAAAATTATTAGGATAAGATATATATATATATATATATATGTATTACCCTTTTGGGGTACGGTTTATTTATAATTAAGGGGAAGAGATAGGTTTCATGCTTTGGGAGGCTAAAACAACATCAATAAACCAACATCAGTCTCCATGTGTGATAGTGGGGGAAATAGTAATATAGAGATAAATAGAATATAAAAAAGAATATGTATATTCACAGAAATATTTAGGGTGAGTATTGGTATAAATAGAAATTTATAATATAATAATGATTGATTTTGGAACTCATTGATATATTTTTCCTTTAGAAAAATGAATAATATATAGTTTGTCATATTAATAATACTGGTGTTAATTATAAGGCCGATGATGTTTTAATATTTTATTTTATTTTAATGGGGATCAATTCTTTCACTTATTTCATCCTGATTCTAAACATATGAATGATAATATTGATATTTGTAATTGTAAATGATGATAAATATATGGTTTTCATGTTTCCACTTGAAAAATGAAACAATAAATGGGATAATTATATTTTCATACATCTGTATATCTCTAATATATTCACCATAGATGAATTTATGTGTAGGTTAACAAAAAAATCACATGTTAATTATTTTTTATTGGTTATATATATTGATATTCTAGGCACTAACAATTTTCCAAAATAATAAATATAATTATTTATGTGATATTTTATTAATGATGAAATGGAAGAAATTAGGTTTAATAAAATAAATATCCTTGAACATGTACATGAACTGATTCATCCCCATAACCAATCAGTTCTAACAACAACATGACCCCACTACTCCCCACCAATGATTCTATATATTCCATTATTATTTCACTAAAAAATACATCACATTATAGCGATATTATATAGAACAAAATGAGAGTCCCCTAGATAAATTGTATAACAAAATATCATCAACCATGTGACTCCATCCAAGAACATGTGTTGGATTCAACATTTTTCCCACTAACATGGAATGCCAGACACATTTTCATATAAATATACCTATAAGAAAATCACTTAATGATCTTTCAATTATATCCTCTAATAAAAGGAAGGAATGACTCCCATAATGCTATGAAAGCCTCTTTGAAGCATCCTAAAACATAATACACCACTTTAGGTACTATAAAAACATATATCTAACACTACCTTAGGTATATTATTGATAGAGGATAGATAATCCAATTCCTAACACATAGTTAATAGTGCCTCATAATTTAACTAGAGAGCTAGACCCATTTTTTAAGATCCTGAGTTTTCCTATGGGGAACATATATTTTGGTTTCTTGATTTAAATTATTTTTTAATTCCTAATGTGAGTACCCAATGAGATCATGTGTGTATAAGGGGTTATAGTTATTATTCATAGCATAGAGGACCACATTATGGAAACATTAGACATGAAACATGGTTAGGAGAAACCATGTCGGATATCATGCAAGGTTAATCCTAATCATAAGAGGCCAAATAGAGAGGTTAATTAGGTTTCACGGTTTGATAAGACCATCATAGCTGAGGTGATTTCTAGTAAAAAGGGATCTATGGTATTTTTAATATGATTTTTCATGGTTTTTTCATTGTTATTAAAATCATGAACATAAACCCATATGTGGTACTCCTTGACACAATTAAGGATTCTTGGTTTGTCCATGGTTTACCCAACAGTGTGACCAAAACATGTAGTCCAATTATTCTTTCGAAAATTACCAAAAATGTATTAAAACATATTATAAAAAATTTACCTTTATATTTTCTTATTTTGTATAGAATCTCCCTTTTGGATAGAATCTCCCATATTTTAGATCCTTTGAATCCCAATCGATAATATTTTCTTATGTTTAATCATCTAAAAATGGATTTGAACACCATTGGTCCTATTGGAACCAAGCCGCTGAGAACTCTAATCCACTTACACTGTTATCCATTTGAATATGTATCGGTTACGCTATTTTGGTGCAAGATAATACTCTATATTTTCAGGATTTTCATCAATTAATCCTTTTTCTCTTGATCTAAACTAAATCAGATCTCAATACTAAATGAGTTATCAACTATGGACTTTTGTTTAGTGGTATATACCATTCTTTCAAGGCTCGGTGTTTTATGAGAATAGTTTCTATTGTGTTGCATGCTGGTCTTTTGGACAGTTCTCCTTAAATTAATTGAATGGTCGAATTGGATGAATAGGAAGATATTGTGTTTCCACTTGAATACCATTTAATGGTTAGAGGTTGTTCATCCTCAACTGAGGCCAAAAATAGGGTGATACATCACTTTTTCCATATGTTATAGCACCCAATTGGTTGTGTGTTAACTCGTCACTGATTTTGGAGCATGTCATACTGAATGAATTTAAATGAATTGATTAGTTGATGATTATAACTTATTCTCAATGTTGTTACATGATGTGAAATGATTTAATTGTCTAAATGGATTTTTATAAATTGTTATATGATTTTAATGAACCCATGAAATTTTATGAATTGAATTTATTATTAATATGAGATGATGAATTAAAATAGAATTGCATTCCTTGGTTTCTAAACCTTGGATACATATTCCATAGATTCAATGGATTTTTTCTCTCATGGATTTTGTTTACTATAGTAGATTCCATAGACTTGTATCCCCTTCTTATTGATTCCATAGGATGCATTGGGGCTTACTACCCCTTGGTCCAGTATTTAGGGGATCATGTTGGACATGGTCAATTGTCCTTCTCCTTCAACCCCAAAAACATCTTCACCGATATTCCATTGAGATACTCCTAGGACTTGACATGTATTCCTTGGCCTTATATATCTCGTATCTAACCCTTTGTGTTTGACATATATTATAACATTGTATAGCCACTTTGGGAGACATGATTATACAAAATTTCCATGGTAAATTTAATATACTAGATTATATGACAGGATTAATGGATATTTTCCAATTTTTTAAACGGAATGGATTTTATGGATAAATTTACATGTTTTACATATAGCCTTAGTATGGGTATTAGTTTTGAGGTGTCAAACTGGATAATATCACTTCTTATTTGTTATTTTTCAGCTCCCCTTGTTAATGGAACATGAATATTATTTGTAGGAAGCCATGATAGGTTGGATTGTACAACTTGACTTTCTCACATTACATTCAATGAAAATATACCTATGATATATATTTGATCCCTTTTTATATTTTATTATATATAATTGATTGTTATAGACACCGTTGGTGGTGGATTAATGTGTGTTGTCTCACACCCAATTTGGGATGTCGTTGGGTACCTAAAAACATCAGGGATATAGGTAGAGACTGGGAAAGGCACCCACAATATGATGATTTACTTTCTTGCTGCTTAGGAGCAGGAGAGCACATAATCAAGATAATAATGTGATTTCAATTTTGACAGTACTTTTTTGAATTTTTGGAATTTTCATTCATGTATTGTACTAGATATCTATAAAAATATTTTCCATATTTTTGGAAACATGACATAAAACATTGTTGTATATGAGATAACATTTGTCGTTGTACATTTATTCATGTCTTTATTATTATCTTCTATCTGGATTATTTAGATCTTTCTCTTTTGGTTTTATGATTTCTAAAAATGTGTTACACTCTAAAATGAGGGCATAATATCTCCACAGACACATCCTATGAGATTTATATTAATCAGAAGCCTCTACCGTATTAGGAGGCATGCTTGAGACCATGTTTCCCACTAGATCACGAAACCATATAGTGGATTTTCATTCGGGAAAATATAAAGTGGTGTAAAATGAGTTCTTATTTTTTCCATAATATATTGAGGCATGATACGGGGAATTAAGAAGGTGTTGAAATTTGGTAATGATTTTTTTAGGGATTAGCGAACCCATTTAGAGGAATGTAAAATTTCCATGAATGTAAATTTCTATTTTTTATAGTGTGATATTAAAACTAATTTTATTCCAATGTCGGATGAAACAATTTATTTGTGATGATATCATTGATATGATTGAGGATTTTGTTTACCATTTACATATGGGAAAAATTTATTGGTCTGATTCATAATTTTTGTAGCCTACTATAATTCAAAGGCCATGTAGTATTCCAATACATATAGGATTCATTCCATAACTACATGACTTTTTGATATGATCCTTGTTTGATATATTTTTTGTCCTTCAACTATTATTGTATGGAATTGAGAAACATAGTAGGTAATTAGAGTTCCTTAGATAACCTAAATATTATTTTCCTAATTAGAAAACAACATACACCCTAAGCAGTAGACTATGGCATATTGAGAAATGGATCGATGGTCACATGGGTTAGAACATGTTTTTTTAAGAATTATGGGGACCACATATTTCAATAATGAGGTGTATAGGTCCTTGTGGATTATAATTTGTGAACTATTTTGTTAAACCATTCAAACTGCATCATGATATAAATGTGAATTATGATTAAAATTTAATTTGTGAAAACAGATAACACAACCTTAAACTAACTTTATAGTGGGAAGTTGGTATTCTCTATAGTGATGTTTGTGACAAATTATTTTTACCAAGTCATGGAATTAGGATAAGTAGGGGGAGTGAGAACTATTTATATGAAATATTTGACATTTTCTAAATGTTTGAAATGTGATATTCTGGTTCAAAACCATTCTAGAGGCGTGTGTTTGGCATTTTAGAGACATTCCACCATGATTACCTCCATTTTTGTGCCTCGAGTGTGGAGAAAACCATTCTCTATACATGGTGGACCATGAATTATTAGTATATAATCCTATATTTCAATCTATAGTTCATGTAATTTTTTTGAATATAGGTGTGGAGGCACATTTACCCAATGGTTTTTCATTCTATATGCATATTTTTTATGTATCACTAAAACATGCCTCATCTATAGGAGAGATGATGAATATGTTCTAGCTACATTATCCTTCCAAATTTTCAAGGGATGGAGGTCCACAGGTTACTAAGATATGATTTGATAGTAAATTTTTTATATTCATGCATCTGGAGACACCTCTTGTGGGGAGAGTGAAGCTAATGAATTATATACTTTGTGGAGTATCAAATCACTTATGGGATGTTTTGAACCAGGGATATGCAATAGGAGATATTGTTTGGAGGGATTCAAAATCCATGTTTTATGACTAATTATTCCCTAAAAATTGACATAAAAGAGTTGTAGTGATTTTTTGAGTATAGATCATGGTGTGATATCTATTGTGGAATATTCAGCACATTGTACTAAGTTTCAATGTTTTTTGATGATTTATCTTGCTAATGACACATCAAGTGATAGATTCTTTGAGGAAGGTTTAACACATTTTGTTCACTATCTGGTCAATATGGTTAGATTAAATACTATTATCTATATATTCAATCAGGTTCAAATTATATAGAAGAACCTGAGGGAAGTTGGGGTGCAGAGATGGGAGGTTCAACCACTAGAACAAGTGGTTCATAATATTCTGTCTTGAAGTTCCATTTTGAGGATTCATGTGAAGGGAGTACTAGACATACTATGAGTGATGGTATCTCTATATTATTCCATTTGTGTTGCAGATTTGAACATATGATGAAGCAATGTGATCAAGTCCCAGTCGAGTTCCAATATTATGACAGGATGGGCCATGTACTATGTTTTTTTAGTACCATACCTCTAGCAGTTAGTGGAGGGGAATTGAATCTGGATCTATGTTCAAGAGTAATATTTAATGATCCGCATCTGGCTAGGATTTGGATTAGTAGTAGTTGTTTAAGATGAGGTGGTAGTCACAACCAAAGTATCTAGACACGAGTTTTATCTAGACAGTAGAGTGGGTTTCTCTATTTAATGAGGTTCTGTCAAAAGGCATCAGTTCATGAAATATATATTTTTACATGCTTCCCATGAGGAATATAAAAACATGCCTTCTATAATGAGAGGTAAAATCATAGTACATGATACACTCGTATCTCTACTCTTTTATATAAGTGTGTCTCATAGTTTCATATATGTACCTTTGGTGGAGAGACTTGCGCTCATTGTAAAGTTTTATAATGGCTCTATGAACATGGATACAACATTGTGGATTTTAGAAAGCATATATTCTAGTGTAAGGAGTTCTCTATTGAGATTTTTTGGTGTCACATCATATGAGATCATTTTTTATTCATGATTAATGGGTTTGACATCATACTCATGATGGATGAGATAGTTTCCTATGAAGCCCATTTTGATTGCTATCACTGTAGGTTGAATTTCATATCACCATAGGATGAGGTTTCTATTGATAAGGGTGAATAGTATTTCTAAGAAATATTAGATGGATGAAAACATCATGGGATAAGAAGGATAAAATCTCATATTTATAGTTTGTAACTAGATGATTAGTGATCACGTCCGGAAAATTTCCCTCTAGTGGTTGAATGTTTTTGAGAAATTTTAATGGATGAATTTACTCATTTACCTCTTGAGATAATGATAGAGTTATCCACCAAGATAATTCCATAAGGTTCATCGATATCCATTCCTCCTTATATTGTATATCCTATAGAGTCCTAGTATCTTAAGAGTTAGTTGGAGGACTTTTTAAAAATTGGTTTATAATCAGTAATTCACAATGCTGGTGGTCGATCCTAATTTTTGAAATAGGTAGAAGGTACCATCAAAAAATGTGTGGATTACAAAAAATATATTTATTTGATGGCTAAAAACTTCTATCTCTTACCCCAGATATATTATCTTTTTTATGAACTCTAAGGATATTGGGGGTTCTCAATGATTTATTAGAGTTTAAGATATCACTAGGTACATGTTTTACCTGTAGATATACCTCATACAACTTTTTGTTTCAATTATGGTCTATATGAGTAATTTTCATTGTCATTAATTCTAAATAATGCACAAAAAATTTATTACACTAATTAACCTAGTATTATATCCTTATCATGATTTTTTGGGGGGTATTCGTGGAATATATCTTGGTGTTTTCTCCAAATCCACAGGATAATTCCAATCCTCTTAATACCATTTTTATACACTGAGTGATAATTAGTCATATAAAAATATTACAAAGTTACACTCTTGGATAGAAATATTTCACTTCATGGATAATATTATTTCATTGATAGGAGTATTAGTTGACCAGGGGAAGGTGAAGGCTATTGTTTCTCTGGATCATCCCATGAACTTCTTTGACATATGGAGCTTCTTGGGGCTAGTTTAATATTTCAAACATATAATACTGAACTAATCATGCATAGAATCACTATAAATGGGATTTAATAAGAAGGATGTTATGTATGTATGGAAAAATACCTACAAGACAATCCTTTATGATATAAAGGGGAGAATTAATTTAGCACCTATCTTAATTCTTCTTGAGCTAGGTAGGAGATACATTGTTTATTGTGATGTATCATATATCAGTTTAAGATAAGTTCTAATTAATGAGGATAGAGTCATGGTATATGGTTCTTAGAAGTTGAGGTAACATGAGAAAAGGTAACTAACACATGATCGAAAGTTAGATGTAATTTCCGATTCATTGGGTTGTTGGATACATTATTTAACTACAGAGCATTATGTGGTGTACACATACAAAACAAATAATCAAGTACATATTTACATATTTTGATCTAAATTTTAGGGAGTAAATGTGGGTTGGGTACGAAATTCCTTTTGAATTATTTATTTACTATATAGTTGAATAAGGAAACACAGTGTCCAATTCTGTGAGAAGGAAGAAAAATATACAGTTCTTTTAGGAGGATAGTAAGGAGTGGTAGCTCATGACCATGTTTTCTGAGATGCACATGGAGGTGAATGATTTCATTGGGAAGACTCTTATTTATTCTTTAGCGGTGATATCTACCCTTCAAGATAGACTGATGATGATACAACTTTCAGATTATGAGGGCCTAGTCTAATGATAGAGTGTGGTATGTGAGGACCTATCTCATGGTTTGATTGTTGGTGAGGATGGGATTATAGGTATTTAGGGTTGTGTATGGGTTCTAGTAGATATATTTGATGAGCTGATGAAAGATTTTAATCCCTCATTTTGAGAAGTGTATCCCACTATTACCAAGATGTATCATGGTTTATGTCTCTAATATTAGGGTTGGGGGTGAAACATGAGGTGTTCCGCACATTTCTAGGTGATGGTAGAACATCAACAACTATCTAGGATTTATAGTAGTTACAGATTCATAAGTGTATATTTGAAAAATGTGGTGAGGGATTCTATAACTAGAATGCCTAATTCATCATGATGGAGTGATATTGTTTGCGTTGTTTTTGATAGGCTCATGAAGGAAAATCATTCCCTTCTGATAAAGGATACATTCTTATTAGATGAGATTTAGTGGATGTATATCTATGAGATAATGAAACTACATGATTTTACTGAGAAAATGGTATTAGAAATGGATGTTGGGAATATGTATTTCTTCTCGAAGAGATTTCATAGGGTGGTTGGTACACAGGTGATTCTATTTATGGAATACCACCCTCAAACTGATGGCCAATCAGAGCGTATAATTTAGGTTCTTGAGAACATGTTGTGTGTATACGTCCTAGACATTGAGGGATCTTGGAAGTGTCATAAAACCATGGTTGTGTTCACTTATAATAATAGTAAAATTGATACTTTAAAATGAAACATTATGAAACTTTGTATTGTTGGCTATTCTAATGTCCCTTGTGTTATTTAAAGGTAGTTGAGGTAGCTTTACTGGAACTGTGTCTCATGTACAAGATTTCAAAGATGGTCTAGTTGATTTTGAAATTGATGGAAACCACACCGTTTAAATAGAAATATTACATCAATCATTGTCAAATAAATCTAGAGTTCAAGGTAGGGGATCGAGTCTTTTTGTGTTTCTCCACTCGGTTGGGACACAAACATATCAAGAGACATGGAAAGCTTTCACTATGATATGTTGGGATATTCGATATTCATGGTAAATACATGATGATATCCTATCAGTTTATATTATCTCAAAGGTATTGTCGAATCAATATCATCTTCAATGTGTGTCAGCTATTCCATTAAAATTAAAACCCTTCTCATATTCTTTGGCTCTATGAGGTAGAGTTATAAACAGCTGCATTCATTTAGGATTATCTTATTCATGTTGTCAAAAGATGAATGAAGGTTCTCCGAGTCATTTATTCTAGTATAGATTCTATGGAATAACATCCATTTATAGGATGATACATGGGATTGGTAGGCTGATGTACGTGCTTAGTGTCTGGTTTTATAATATGATGAATCCTTACCACCCATGGAAGGGAAATTATGGGATGAATTGATTTTAGGGGAATGACTGTAAGATCTCATGATTTCTTATGAGGTACATATATTTTTTTAAAATTAAATGATTTATATGTCCTCATGTGAGTACCCAATGAGATGATTAATTTATCGGGGGATGTTCCTAGATATTGTTAGACCTCACAGTACTACTTTTTGATTGAATTAGACAGGTTGCACAGTTTGGAAAAAACCAAGTGGGAGAGGTTGTACGGTTACCCCTAACCATTAATGGATGAAAAAGGGGTGTAGGGGTTTCGTATAGATTTATGGAACCATGAAACATAAATGAAATTCTAATGCAAGGGTCTTTGTAGTTTTTATTAGGTCTATTTCACTATTTTCTCATGTTTAGTAAAACCACGAAAAAAAACATTTAAGTTACCCTGTGACATAGTGAATGGAGAAATGTTTAGACAACTTTGCATCATATATTTTCAAGGGAAAATTACTCAAATTAACTTAAAATATATTATACAATATTTTTCAATTCTCTTTTCCTCCATTAGGAGATCCCTTGAAATCCAATCCATAGTCTTTTCCACCCTTTTGTAATCCTAAATAGAAATCGAACACTATTGGTCTAGTTGGAAACACATAGATGAGTTATATAGTCTTATTGTGCCATTATTAATTTTACATAGTATCATAGATGATATTTGGTTGAAGGATAATATGCCCTATTTTCAGTCTTTTCACATGTTCTTCATTTTTTTCTCAATCTTGACCGAATGAGAGATCAAAACTAGATGAGTTCTCTACTATGGACCAACAAAATATGGTATATACCATTCCATGGGGTTTTTTATAAGAATTGTTTTTACTGTTATGAATATAAGTGTTTTTAATGGTTAACCTTTAATAAATTTAATGATATAATTTAACAAATATGAACCTGTTATGTTTCCCCATGAGTATCATTTTATGGTTGAAGGTAATTTATCCACAAAAAAGGAAATCCATGGGGTGATCCCTAACTTATAAAATATGTTATACCATGTTTTGGGGTGCAAGTTAGTTATCCACAAATTTTGAATTATTCAAAATTGAATGAATTTAATATAATTTATTAGGAGAAGGTTATTCCACATTTTACTCATTTTAAAATGATGTGAATTAATTTAATTAATTGAATGTATTTTATAAAAAAAATATAAAAGTTAGATTAATTCATGGAATTTGATTAATGGAATTGATTCCAAAAATGAAATGTTGAATTGAAATGGTAGTGAATTCCTTTCTTTTTATACCTTATATTATAATAAAATAAATTCTGTGGATGTTTCTCCCATGGATCATATTTATAGTAGTGGATTCCATGAAATTTTTTCTTCCTGGTTTCTAATTCCATTGGGTGACTTGGGACTTGTAATTCCATAGATCCATCTTTCTTGTGCTTATGATGGATGTGGTCTATTTACATTCTCATTGGAAACCACCCAATACTTCACCAAGTATCCATTGAGATGCTCATAGGACTCGACATGGATTCCTTGGTCTTTTATACCTTGGATCTGACCCTTTTTCATCTGACAGTTTTGATAAACTAGTATAGTCATTGTGGATGACTTGATTATATGGGTATGACATGGAAAATTTTATATACTAGACTATATGGGGTGGTCTTGATGGATGTTTTACACTATTTTACATGGAAAGGCTATTTTTGATGCTTTGGAATGTTTTATAGATAGCCTCAATATGGGAATCATTTGAAAGTTGTTATACTGGACTATATCTCTTGATTTTTTATATTTTATTAACACCCTTGTTAAGGTAGACTGACTATTATTAGTAAGGAAACATGATAGGATGGATTTTACCGCTTTACTTTCTCACATTAAATTCAATACTGATATACTTGTGATATATATATATTATACAATGTCGTAGCGTGTGTTGAAAAACATGATAATTATAGACATAATTGGTGGTTTCCTAATAAGTGTAATCTCACACCATGTTCATGATTCTATTGGGTACCCATAAAGACTTCATGGATATAGGTACGGAACAAGGAAATCACCCACAATATGATTCATTACATTCCTATTTCTTAAGAGAAATAGGTTACATGACCAAGATATATTCATGATTATATATGGGATAGTCCTTTTTGGACTTTTTCATATTTTGATGCATGTAATTTTTGGGTTTTCTATATACATGTTTTTCTAATTTTTAGAGACATGACATGACACATCATTATATATGGGATTACCATTGGTGTTGTTTATTTATTAATTTCTAGTTAATTATCCTATGTCATGATGATTTACCTTTACTTATATTGATTTATATGATTTCTACCACTGTGTTACAGTCTAACATGAGGGAATAGTCTCCCCAAATACACTCTCATGGCCCTTGAATCTAGTTGGTGGCCTCGAACATTTGGGGAGCTGCGCTTTATGCCATGTGTCCCACTAGATAGGGGCACCAAATAATAACTCTAAATGGAGGACATAATGCATTTTAAAAATTATTAATCCCTGGTCCCTTGAGGAACCTGGGATGATACCCTCCCCAAACACACATGTGTTCCCCACTAAGAATGGTTTTAATTTTCAATGTTTCAATGCGTTATTCCAAAAACCAAAATGTTCAGATTTTTCTCTCTTGTATAATGTATCCAAAAATTAGGACTATTTTTTCCTAAATTGATTGAGAATTAATTACTTTGAGTGTATTTCCTAACCCTCATATCTTACGGATAAAACATCACACTCTTGTGTTATCCCTTTAACAAAGGTAAGAAATATTTTTCATTTATCCCATGCTACCCCCAATAACCATTTCTAGATAGAGGTGTTTTTCAAGTAAATTATCATATAGTTTCCTATCATTATTTATATTATTCAAAAGGCCATGAATATATGTCTCTCGATGATCCTCATTTCCTATGATAACCTAGAATACATTCAGAAAGGTCAAAACACATAATTGGACATCCAACCCAAGTGTTTTCTAAGGTCACCTGATGTACCAAGTAAATTCATTTTCCAATTTAATTTTTAAATTATGAATATTTATTATATTAATAATGTTAATTTCATATCTTGTAGATGATTCCTCATGATTTATCCTCCCTTGTCGATAGTATCCTTGAGGTATAGATAATCATGTATTTATATGATAATAAGGTTCCCTATTCTTTGTATTATAGGGGAAATGGTACTTATGTAATATATTCATCCTAACCACATTGAACATGCATCCAAAAACATCAGGCATATAGTTAAATTCCCATTTAAAATCAATGTTATGGTTACCCAAATGGGATTTTAATTTAACATAAGACCCAATATGGTATTCCAAAGACTTCTCACACACCTGTGTATAGTCACCCATCACCTCACATTGTGGTATAACATATTAGATATAGTGTAAATGTTTCTCCAACATTTTTTAAGGTCTGATTTATCATCATCAAATCTATAAATCAGGAAAAACTATATGTTCCAATCATATGTAATTCCCACACCTAGTAGAATCTTTACATACATTTCATAGTATTCCATTCCTCATGAAATTAAATTTAATTGAAATAGGCCACATAAAATGAAAATAAACTCTATGATATAATGACCATGACTACATGAATTTATATGTAAACATAAAATTAATTATCACATGATGATTATAGGAATTTTTTTCCTCAAAAAATTTCACTAAACAATGTTTTTTTATTCCCCTAATGGTGATATTTATGAAGCATATATCATGTTCCCATTCCCAAAACAAATAAAACATTCATTTTCATTTGGTATTGAGCTAATGGAAAAAACCATTGATGGTAGGATGATGATATATTTATTTCACTAATTATTGGATAATAATACTATCAATGTTTTATATAATAATTACATGCCTCATCCATTGGTGATGAGAAAGTTAACTAATCTAATTGTGATAGGCTAGCAACACCCATCATATAATCTTGATAGAATGAAGATATCCATTTTTTGTTAGTTATGGGTAAAAATAATAATTTTATAGTGATAGGCCCACAAAATCCACCATCCATTGGTGATCAAACATTATTTTAATTATATGGATATAGGATGCAGACATATATAATCCATTTGTGATGTGAAATTAAATAATCAATGGGTTCCATGTCGATGAAATGATGCTTCAGTAGTTGATGGGAGAATATAGAATTACATTATGGATAGTTAGGTGAAATCTACCTTCCATTATTAAAAATATAATGGAATCCTTATTCTATTGGGGATGGAACAATGAAAAATTATACTAGTAATAGGTCAAAGATATCCCCTTTCAATTCGTGAGGACCCAATTAAGAATTTATATACTGATAGGACACTAATGACATTATTTTATTTTGGATGTTTAAATGAAACAATCCACTGGTGAAATACTATAAACATTTATCTTATATTGGTGTCTGTTCTGTGTAAAAATCTATTTGTTATTGTATAGGAGAATTATGTCATCAATTAGTGATAGACCAATGGACTATAATATTAGTTTCATTCCAAATAAATTCATTATCCATTGGTGATGGGTCATTGGAGTAATACATTAGTGAAATTATGGTTATATCAATCATCCAGTGGTTTGGGGGAATGATTCAATAATCCCATGATAGACTAATGATAGACATATTCTATTATGGATGGTAAAATATACCATCTTATAGTGACGAGTTGATGATATCCAACTTCTATTATAGATTTTCCAAAAGTTGAATCCATTTTTTTGGGAAAATTAAATCCATACTTAAAAATTTATTATTTAATATACCAATCAACTGGTGCCATGAAATTATCATATATCTGATCTTTTTAGAGAATCAATTAACCATTTTTTGGTGATATTATGATAAAATCATCCATCCATTAGCTATGCACTAGGAAACATTAAAATTGGTGAAAATCAAAGTAACAAACTCCCTTGTGAGTATTTATAAAAAGAAAAATATTTTTTATGGTGATTTAACACATTGGTTAACACTATTAAATATATTAAAACTTGTTAATTCCCCAATCAAATGAATTTGAGATAGGCAGTTATCACACAAATATGTCATCACTCATTGAACATATGATAATTTATTTTTATTATAGAATCTATCCTATTTATTCATAGATCTTACCCATTTTATTGGTAATCCACCCCTCTAGGGAGGAAATTGATGTATAATAAATTTTTATTGTTTTCATGAAGTATTTGAAAAACATATTCCTAAATATATAATAATGTTACAATGTAGAAAATAAACTTCACTATGAAATGATTAATTCTAACATTATAAAGGTTTAAATAGATAATATTCAACAAATCGTTAACACAACCTTAAAAATATTAAACATATGGAATGTGTTTCTTTGATGAAAGTGAAATTAAAATGTTTGAGAGAATAATATGGTAAACCTATCGTAAATTCTGTTTCCCCAAAACTATATTTATTAATCATGTCTATTTATCTATAATTATACATTGATTAGTTTCTTAAATGTTATTTTAACATCCCCCTAATTTCATGGGAAATACTCTTATTAAAACCAATCTTCACTGAACCAATTAGAATTTGGGAGTTTATTAAGGATGGTATGTGCCTTTTGGGCACTTGAACCCCTTTATAGCTACACACACCTATTATAAATTTGCCTATTCCTTTACCATAGCCTCCTTGATCATTATCTTTTTTTCCCATGTCTATATATTTTCTCCCAAGATGATTAATGGGATGGTTTTGGAACATATAATTTATGTTATGATCTATAAACATTATTATTTTAAGAGAACTTGAATGGGAGGAGGATAAAATGGCCCTCACGATGTTTAATTGGTTTTAATGTGTAGGTAGTCTATATTGATACTTCAAACTACTTTGTAATCTCTCTTCTAAATTGTATAATGTTATCATACCATAATAATAACTGGTTATGATGGTTCCATAAATATCCAAAAAAATCCTCGAGTGTCTTTAATGAGGGAAAACACACATTATATCTATTTCCACTATTCAACATCCCTAAAACCCCCATTGTTTTAAAAAACAACCTAACTCTAGTTACCTAAACCCCAAAACTATGGGTATGTTCCTATTGTGGGTAAATTTATCTCATAATCTAGAGGGACACATTATCTCACACCAAATCTATTGGGACCAACATTATAAAAAGTAGGTGACCCAAGGGGAACACAATTTAATAATGGTCCAGTGGCCCCATTATCCTTATGTGGTTTCTTGAGTAGGCCTTGTGTCTTAAATTACTAATGTAGGCATGATTATTACCATATTGTTGAAATTAGTGTGGTCGTCTACAAATTGTGTGAAATTCAATTACATGACATTACCTGAACTCTCCATTGATTATATCCCTATTTTCATGTTAGTTGCTATAGAGTTCCTCTACGTGTCTGTAGTTAGGAGACCTATAGTGGATAAAGTATAGTAGTATTAGAAATGGTAGCCCAATTCATGTTCCTTCACATACAGAATAAGAAAAATCATCAAGTCCTATTTTCTATTTAGTAGTATATATATACTAAAATAAAAATGATCATATCAACTCCACGATCCTCTATGGACCACGATTCTGACATCCAACAAGTATCTCTACAGATAATAAATCTTGTGGATACCCAAATATATGTGATGATAATGTAATACTACAATATCCTCCTGAATATTAAACCCAATATATATAACACATCATTGACTACAAATGAATGTAATCGATTATTTAAATCCCAAAAATACAAGCCTAATTCATTCTACCAGTGTAGATATTAACCTTTACTAAAGTAGAGGGTTCTCTAAGAATATTATATACACTACATAATGATATTTGGAGGAATACAATTAAAAAAAAATAGATGAACCATTCCTATAATGTGAAGGATGATCAAATTTAATAAAAAAGGAACTAGATGAATAAACAATACCAGTCATGTACTATATATTCACCACAATCATTATATGGTGGCCAAATAGATAAGGGAGGAACAAAAATCCTCTTAAAAAAATCTATTGTCAATTTCAAATCTTCTATATAGTCTCCACATACTATATGTTTGATATATACATATATAGCATACCAACATGACTAGTCCATGAGTGTTTTTATTCTATCAATAGCAGTAAGCCATAGGTCTCAAAATAATCCTGAGTGTCTGCATCATACTTGTATTGAATTCATCAAAAAATTTCCTTATGAAATCAAAGTTTAATTGACCCATGTTGATATTTATAAGTTAAATACCATTTTTAAATGAATAAATCCCATTTCAAGTAATAATTTTATAGAAAACACATACACTAGATTGTTTATTTTTTATATTTACAGTATATTGGATTTAAAAGACAATTTAGAATCATAACTATTGATAATATAGGTTTTTAATAGTGACCATTGATATTAGTATATGAAGAGTTATTATAATTTCCAATTGACAATGACATAAGAAATTATGGTCTTGACGAGTATGATCATACCTTATGAAGACCATTTATTAGAGATTTCTAGGGTTATGGAATCACTATGAATCATCTTGAAATATCTAAAGATGATATTAAAAAATGAATCTTGAGTGAAACCATTTATTGGATAATCACATGGTCATTGAAATCAAGGCCCAATCCATGTTTTCAATACCAGTGAATGAAAATCTCACCATTACACACCTCACCCTTAGGGAATTGTTTTGTGTAATAAAGGTATATTTATCAAGAATCTAATAGTATTAGTTTTTTATATTACATTTTTAAAATTTTAATTATTATAATAATAAATTTTTCTATTTACTATTTAATTATTTTTTTACAAATTAACATTATAATATGATTAAACAAAAAATAATTTTTTGTGAAATATATAATTTTAATGGAGATATTTTTTTTTGGAATTGAAGTATTATTTAAAAAATGATTTTTTAATAAAATAACATTGTTAAATTACATTGTATATAAAAGAAAATTTAATATTACAAAGTCAAATGTAATAGTTATATGGTTTTGAAAACTATTATTTTCAAAAAACCATGATTTGTTCAACAAATTTTTATGTTTAATGAAAGTTAAAATACTCGTATTTAGAGAATTAATTTGATAAAATAAATTATATTTTTAAATTAAAATTTTGAAATTATCCAATGGTGGTATTTGAAAAAAAAAATTCTATGTCTATCTAATTTTTAGGTAAAAACAAAATTTTTTATAAATATATGGTTTTTATTATGACATTATAATCTCCGAAAATTTATGTAAAATAATCCATAAAAGATATCCATTTCCTAATATCTATTTCCTTATAAAATTATCATTTATTTTATGTTATTTTATTAATATTATAATCTCTTAATTAATCCTCCAAAACATATATTATAGTTTATGTTCTCAAAATCAATTATTTAATAACATGACTCACTTTCACATCACCAGGGTAATTATTTCAATGTTTTGTATTCATATCGTTATAGAATAATGAAATAAACACTAATTTGGTATAACCCGTGCTTTAAAAAAATTATCATTTTTGTTTTGGATTACTTTAACATATATAATCCAAAACCTTTTTCTGGAAATTAATAATCAATTCTCCTCACATTGGCTATATAATTGCACCTATCCTCCATTTCCACTTCACTAAAAATCATTGGATCAAGAAATTAAACTTCCTTTAACTCTCTAAATTCCCCCCATAGTTCCCAATAATCTATTAAGATACTCCTCTCGATATTTTAGAAGCATTATCCAATGGTATGGGATCCCCTCCATCTCATATTTATTCAATTACCATCATTATGTCACTACTTTTTTATTCAAATTATTCATCTTGGGAAATTTTTTTATACATGCCTATTGCTTTCCTTATTATTCCAAATTAATGAGATAAAACTTTTTCTCTCATTCACCTCTTTTAAAATCCTTTATGTACAAAAATTATGTTGTTTAAATTATGCTATTATTTTCCATGACAATCATTTTTGGTGTGAATACCCATCTTGATTTCCATTAAAGGAAATTCACATAGTTGTAACGAACCTTAATTTATGGGTCATTTTCATGTATTTAACACTCAATAATTAATCATTTAATTAAAATTTATGACATAAAACCTTATGTTGTATGATCTAAGTGGAACACTAATACATAATAATGATATGAAATTGATTGGTGGGCAATAAATTATATAAACCTCTTATGAGTTAGATAATGTTTTTACTTTTGAGATTCCATGTATAGTGATCACTATTCTATATTAATCATGCTATATACGGATGTCTTGGATGTTATCCTCAACTTATTTTTATGATGTCATGACTTATGGTTTTCACCATTCCTATGTTTCCTTTATGTTATCGGGTTATATCATGGCTTGTTGTTCAAGATTATAAATCTCAGTGTTATTTTGGTACATTTAAATTCAATTGGTATCAAATGATATAATTTACCTAATAATATTATTCGGTTATTACATCGATTTAATTTATTCCTCAAACATTTCCTATGTACATCCCTAGGTTATCTGGTGTAGTTTTAGAAGAACAATTCAATTTTTGGAGAAAATTTAGGATATTTCCTTAATTTCATTGAATTTCGACTAAGTGTTTCTTTATTGTACCTAATTACCCAAATACACTAAGAATAATTATATTTTAGGATTTCATAATGTGTACCTCAATGTAATAAATCATGATTTAAGATGTATTAATGATATGGTTTTTCTTAATTGGTAATAGAGGAATGTCTTGTTCTATAATGATTAGGTATTGGAAACTATATTTAATTACTTAAAGATAAATCTAAACATATGAAAATATACCCAAATTTTGGTAAATTATAAATTAAGTGGTTTCTATGAAAATATATCTCTATCTAGATATTTGATGTGGATGAGGCACTAGCACAGAGGAACTTAGTGGTAATAACCCTAAAACAGGTGCATTGATCAGGACCATTGTTAATCGGATATGCTTTGTTAAATTCACAAGAAACATATGAATCATTTTTAGGGGAATAAAAATTAAAATATTGTTTTATGTTAGGAAACAAATCATAAATAACTTTTATTTAATCCTATAAACTCACATGTTAATGAATATAAGTCATTTATGAGTTACCCATTTAGTGTTTATTGTTTTCCATATATCTGTTTATGAGTTTATAAATAATCAACCCCAATTTTCCCTTTAATTTTAGTCATTGTATTGAAATATGATAAAGAAAGTCAATAATAAATTTGAGGCATAATGTGATGACTTCCTAGATTAGATTTCAATACTAATGGGGGAATGAATCAAAAACATTATGACAATAAATTCTTATTTATCACGCCTTTTGAACAAAAAACATCTAGAGGAATTTCCAAATATCCCAATGAATGAGAATGTTTTAATTGTGACCATTATTAGATAAAAGACTCATTATTTTATTATATTATATGATCCATCAATTTTTGAGAAATGGATCAAATCCATTGAAATGATCCTCTCTATTCATAAATGATATAACAAAGATAAGTTTATGTTGTCTATTTATTTGGAGGGAGAAGATAATAAATGGTTAACATTGGTACATAATATAAATCCTAATCATGTTATTTAATCATTGGATAGGAAGAAATTACTGAAAATGTGTTTTTGAAAAATACTTTCTTCATACTCTCAGACATTAGATGGAGAGATATTTCATTAATCTTATGAAAACCAATGATGAATCTATTTTTATGTACAAGAAAAACTTCATAAGAATTTCATGATATTCAATCATATTTTTCATTTCCCTAAAAAATAATGTTGAAAAAATATTTGGTGGGATAAAAATTAATCTATAAAAAGTGTTTACTATTTCATACTTTTAATGTAATGATAAAATTATCCTATGTGACCTTAATTTATAAATGGATATTAGAGAATCTCTTGGGTATCATGGTTCTAGGGATATTATTTAGAGATTAGATATTAATTCTAGAGGTGTGATTGTAAAATATCACGAGTTAATGAAAGTACATCATCCAACATGTTAAAAGTGTGTAAAGAAGTATCCCATAAATTTCATGAAGGCGACAATGAAAGGCTTTAAATGATGGATGGAAGGATACCTGCCTAGATATTTCGAATCGGAGAGACCCATAATTTTGATGAAGAATGGAGTGCTTCAGTCAAACATAAGCTTATCATCCAATGCTTCAACTATGAGGAATAGGGACTCTGTATGAATTATTTTTCTATATCTTGGGCTCTCTCTGATAACCAATTAAAATATCATCCATGGACTAGAGAGAAAGGGAAATAATATTCCAAAACAACAACTATGGTGGATCCTGAAAAATAATGTGGGGAAATTTTTTCTATTTATTCATTAAAGGTGAGAAAACCTACTATATTAATTTATTTGTATTCATTCTTTCATATTTTCATCTTCATTAGAAATATTCAAACACCACCTCAAAAAAATGGTGTGATGTTATCAGCGATCATTTATAATAGATCAATGGTTATATATTATTTATTTAATAAATCCTCTATCAAAAAAATTTAGTAGAATTTCTCTAATAAACAAATTGGTTTTCACCTATGAAGAATTTAATACTACTCTGTTCATGGATTTGATTTACTTGTATTGAACCAATATAATATGTTAATAAAATGAAATATCCCTCCACAAAAAAACCTCCCTTTGATTATATACATGTGTAAGGAGGAGGATTAATATACTTCTTTAACAACAACTCAATAAATATTATTATTGATTTCAAAATAATGTGTCTCTAGCAATAATGCTTGAGACTATATAAAAGACTTTCCTTGATGACATACCCATTGTATAGGAAATCGCTGATGTTCTCCTGAGGAATTTCACGCTCATCCTCCTATATCTGAACTTGAGATACCAAGAATTATAATTCTAGTAGAATTGTATATATTGATGAATCCATGCAGAATGGGTATTATTATACCATATGATCTAGAGAAACAATTAAAAGAGAATATGTATATAGAATTTATATGCCCATGTTCTTAACCAATGGGAACACTGGTCCTCTTCATCATAAAAAACTACTGGTTCAATACACATATGAATTGATTTTCATTAGGTTATTAAGATTAATATGAAGAAAAATATCATGTTCCACATATTAATGTATTTTTTGACTAGTTTAATGGAGGAAAATAATTCTCTATAGCGAATCATTGATTGGGGTATCATCCTGTAAAGGTGAAGAATGAGGATTCCCCCATGATAGATTTTCATGAAATGTATGTGCCCTATTAGATCATATTGATTAAATTTGTACTTAAAAATTATATTTAAGTATTTATACACTTAATTAATAGAGTTTTTTCAGATAACATAATCAAATTTTTGATAGTATTTATAGATGATATTCTTATCTACTTGAGAAGAAAGGAGGAACACGTTCAGAATTTAAATACTATATATAAGGCCTAATAGATAGAAAAATTATATGAAATGTAAATTAAATGTATGTTTTTTTGTTTATGTAACTTTCATTGGGAATGTTATTACATGTAAATGCATATCTATGGATCGATCAAAAATCAAGGAAATCAATGGATAGTGTAGACAAGTTTAACTATAATAATCCTATAGTGTACTTATATTAGTTGGGTACAATCATTGAATTGTGACAGACTTCTCATGATTTTCACACCCAAAATATGAGATTACATAGAAGTGATCCAGGTTTTCCTGTACTGATGAATGTAAATGAATATTCAATGATATGGGGAACAATACAAACAAATAAAAAGTTCCCAAATTATGCATATGTGGGGAAGGATTTGTAATCTAAATCAATTAATATAAAAAGGGATTGGGTTGTTTACATGTGAAATATTGAAAATATATAGCTTATTCCTCCCAATAATTAATGATCAATGAGTAGAATTATCCATACCATGATCTATAATTGGATACAGTAACCTTCATGTTGAAAATTTAGCCACATTATCTATACAGTGAAATGTGTGACATATATATAGGTCATAAGACACATAAGTATATCTTCACACAAAAGGAGATAAATATGTTAAATTATGGTTGTTAGAGATTATTATAGATTAATATGGTTCATTCAATTAACATCCTATATAGGAAAATAGTGAAATATATGTTATGAGTTAAAATGGTCCTGTAATACAATAAATTATGAGGATTGTAAGGGATTGAATAATCTTGTATATGCAATGGATGGATATGAGAATTGAAAAAGGATCTTGATCATAAATTTCATAAATAACTTCTCAACAAACTATTATTGGGTGGTTAAAGAATTCCCAATATGCATGGTTGGCGTTAGATAGAGGAAGATAATGGGACTATATCTTATCCAAGAGATGACAGAGAAGTTTTAAACCACCAAACATCATATGAAATATTTAATTTTTTAAAAAAAAATCATTTCATACAATCATTGATGAGACCTATAATTTGATACCAGAAAAAAGTGTTCCATAATATATTTCCATGGATGAACATCATGAGGTTTTTGAATAAGGAAAAGCTTAGTCATACATTCATCAACTCCAATGAGATCCTTGGTCACATCAGAGTGGTGTAATACTGACTAGAACTCCCAAAAAATCTATCCTAGGTACACAATATGTTCTGTGTATCCAAGTTTAGTATGTAAACAGAAGACCCTTCACATGTTCTAATGTAATAGTTGGTACTAATAGATAATGATTTTTAATATTAGGAGAACATAGTGAAGATCATAGACATAGAGAAAAGGTACTAAGAAACAAGATATATCAACATGTTAGTGTACTGTGGTGGAACCATATGTTTAAGGAAGCTACATGGGAACTAAAAGAGGGGATTAAATAGAATTTACCAATCCTATATAATTTTCCAAAATGAAAATTTAATCGATGGAATATCTGAACAATGAAATAATGTAAGGATATATATAAATGAAATTCCCTTCATGAATGAATAAATACCTTATCAAAATGTAATTATAGAAAACACATGAACTAAATATGTAATTTTGTTTAGTTATAACATTTTTGATTTTAAATATGTTTGGGCATCACAACTTTTGACAATATAGATAATGTACAGTGACCATAAACATTAGTGTATTGAGGGTTGTGATAAATTATCATTGACATAGATAGATAAAGACATGGCCTTCAATAGTTGGATATCTCCCTTTAGAAACCATTTATTTGGGAAACCAATAGTTTTTTCATCAATGGGAATTTTCCTTTTCTTGTCCCAAGAAGAGAATCAAAAACTGAAGCATGATTGAAAACATTTACGATAGAAGTTTAGAGTAATCGATATTAAAATCAAAACAATATCTATCGAACCAATCCATGAACATCACAATATCATGCACCCTAACTAATTTAAATTCACTTATGTAATTAATGGATTCTTATTGAGATAATGGAAATATGATTTTTTATATTTTATATTTAATAATATAATTAAAATATTCATCCATTTTTTTAATTTTTAAATGATTAGTTTGATAAAATTATATTTTTATTTGATGAAACCAATATTTTATTTTTTGGTAATATATATTTTCAATGAAGAAACATTTTTTATGAATTTAATAATTTATTAAAAAAATTATTTTAATAATATTTTATTATTAAAAAATATTAAAATATAAATGATAATTATACATGGTCAAATGTACTTATTATAAGGGAAATACAATGTTTTATTTAAAAACTAGTATTTTTTTAAATTATTTTTTTTAATTAAATTTTTCCATTATCACATTTAGTGAATTATAATAATATATGAAGTAAAAAATTTTGAAATCAACACATCAATATTTTCTATTTTTTATATAATTTTACAGGAAATTAAAATTTTAGGATAAAAATTAATTACAATAAATTTACCTCTTTATAGTCTACCTAATGTTCCTCAAGATCATTAAAATCTTCTCAAAACCTTTTAGAACTATCCCCTAAAGGTAAGGGATCCTCTACTTCTCCCCTTCAATTGAAAACATTCATTTGTTCGTACCATTTAATTAATAATTGATAAATTTATGATATTTTTTTATACATACCTATTATTTTACATAATATTCCTAAGTAATAAATGACCCATTTTACTCATATTTATCGATTATATAAACCTTTATGTAACCCTTTTCCTAAAGAAGTTATCCTACAATTTCTTTAGGCCATAAATTTGTATAATGAATACCAATATCCATTTCTATGTAACCATAATAACTAAGTTGTAATTATCCTTAATTTAGATCAGATTGACATATATGTAACCCAAATTCCTTAATCATGGGGTTAAAATTTGTGAAATACATCTTTATGTTAAATGATATATGTGGAAAACTTATCCAAGTATATGATATAAATGTAACTATTGTGCCAAAAATTATATTTCCTTCCAATGAATTGGGTAATGTTTTTATATCATGATATTACATGTATGTTTTTAGGAGTATATACTAAGAACCATATGTTTTTATGTCCTAGTGGTTATCCTCAACTTAGTTATCTTAATCATATATTTATAATGATATGTTGTATGTTGTTTTTTAATTAATATATTTCATTTTTGTTATAATGTTGTATCATGTATCATTTTTTATGATTATAGTTATCATACCTCTTGTGTTACTTTGATATGACTGTTTTATCACATGTAATACTTTACCTCAGGAATATATTTAATTATTCATTTATTGGGATTCATAACTCATGAATATCCTATGTATATCTCAATGTTATCACGTGTATTTTTTAAAAACGAAGGAAATTTTGTAGAATGATAAGTATGTTTTCAATAAATTTTTTTTATTTTCATTTAATGTTTTTATGATATGTAACAAATTTCGTAATGACACTAGTCTCAATAATATTTTAGGATTGATTTATGAGAATGTTTATGTTATAAACCATGAATTTTTGGGCATTAAAGATATTGGTTGTCTGAAATATTATTTCAATAAAAATAAATTTATTTAATAAATAAATAATATATATTTATCCATTAGACTTGAAAATTTAATAAAAATCTTAATAAAACTAATATTATTAATCCATGGGGTTCTCATTTTTATTAGATAACAATAATGGGCTTTGTGTAATTATTTATTCTCTAACCTTATGCCTATAAATACTCAGTTGTGGAATTCACTAACATTATGATAACCGTTCTAACCGATTCAGAAAATAATTATCCTATAAAATGCACTAAATCCCTTGAGATCTCTTCTCTTAGTTTGATATAAATAATGTGTAACAATCCTCCTCACCCATCACGCTCTTGAATCAAGGGAGAAGTAAAATTATTCAACCATGATGAGATTCCTATAGTGATGAACAATGAACAACACAAGTATTATTCTTCCACATTAGATTAAAAGAATTTATAAAAAAATATTTAATGGTGGATAAAGTATACTTAAATCCCCACTAAAGTGATTCTACCCATTAATTATTTAAATGAAATGAATATATGTAAAATTTGATTTATTAGATATCCAATAGAAACATAATTCCATAGATAAGTAATTCATAATACAAATAAATTTTTATAATTTAAATTTAGTGATCCTAGTTTAAGTATTCTAGGGTTGATAATTTTCTCACACTAAAAATAAATTAGAATATTTTTTTTAGATTCCAATGTTTGTCATATACCTTAAAATATTCATTGTTCCATGAAGGCTTCAAGTGGTATAAAATAATATTTAAATTTAAATTTATAATTAATTATAATATTTTGATAATTATACCCATTTGATGTTAGTTCTAATATTAATTTTAATAGTTCATTAAATCAGATCATCAAGATATAATGTGTCTATATGATGAGTATCCCAAACATACATGTTGAGCTCCCATGTTCAATATAACCTGAAAAACATGGAATTCAATTATGTGTGTCATTCATTGATTCATAAGATGTTTCATTAAATGATATTATATTGATTAGAACATGGTCACACATATTTTTATATAATACATGTAATGTTACTCTTTTACCCAATGTGTAGTCCATGCATTTTCATAGTGGGAAATGAAGGTTAAAAGTAGTGTCATGTATTTATAATTTGACTCATGTCACTAAAAAACCATGTAACTCATAGGGAACATGATTTTAACTTGAGTTTATATCGGGATAGAATATAAATTCCTAAAGATGAAAAAAAATCACATTCCAATGTTTTTGTTCTAGGTAAATGTTGAAGAATTCTATAAGGTGTGTAAATTATCTACACACATTGTGTATCTTACATATTATCATAAAATGTAAAATAAATTAATTATTCCAGTTTAACATAATTAACATGTGTCATATTATTATCTATTTATTGTATTTTTCATGTGACGGTTTTAATATATTTATATTAAATGGTTGTTGAATTTTTTGTTAATATTTATAACTAGAAAAATTCTTTAACTTTAGTATTGTAACTACTATAAATTCATTAAAATAATTACACAATGACAAAATTTACATGTTTATATGTTTCATATGCTGATAGTTTAAACCATTTAAATATTTGGTATGATATATATTATTTATTCTATTAGATTATATAATATATTACCACAATACACACTAATTTTTTTGGATAGGTACTCACGGGTTTTCCTCCTGGTGCAATCATGATTCGTCGTTGATTTTAATAATAAATAATTTTTTTAGTATGTTTGAAATTATAATCGATGAGAATATTAATTACTACATTGATGGAAATTAATATGATCAAATTGAATAATAAATATAGATAATTATTTATTTAATATCTATTTTACAATAATTATGAAGTATTTAAATGAGTGATATATAATTAAATGGGTAGTTTGTTCATGTGTAACTTCTCTAACTACGAAACCACAAAACTGGTTCTCCATGTTAGGTCATCACATGACCTCAAGCCCACCTCCCCACATACCAGAGATTGTTGACTAGTGGTAGGGGTATAATAAGTCATGTCGGGAGATTATACCCTCTTTACCGTATTAATCCATAGCAGAACACAATATAAATAATAGAAGAAATATAAAACAACCAAAAAACATGCATAAACAAATGTTTACCAAAATGGTACAAACCACTAAACAAATACAACTATGTCATGCCATACTAGTAGTGAAGGTGGAAGAACCCAAAATTAAACTAATGACCAAACTCTAAAAGGGTCCTGACTCTATGTCTAGGACCTTCTCCATGTACGTCTTAATCCCAACTCAACATCACAGAGTAAGGCCTCTACCCTTGTCCTGACCTGCAAACAATAGATATGTTTGGGTACCCAATAGCAGCCCGAGTAGGGTGTGAGTAAAAAAATCATTAGGCCACCACAAATGGTGTCAACAAAACATCGAGTCTAATATACAGTTCTTGCAAGTACAAAATGAATTGAAATAAATATAGGGACAGTTCGGTTGACATTAGTTGACAAGGATATTTTAAATATATTACAATCATTTATCCCAATTCCATCTCTCATACCATCTTCATTACAAAAGACATAATGATCACATATTCCATGGGTTATGCATAATTATCATCTACCCAAGTGTATAAGGCATTCAATCACATTACATAGGGGAACCAAAAAAAGTGCCTATCTCACTAGGGACACACATATCACATCAAACCACTATCCTCACCTCGAAGACTCAGTCCTAGTGGAATGAAAACATTAGGGTAATAGATCCCCCATCCCATTCCCTAACCTATTCATTTTTTTGTGGAGTTTAGAGCCTCTGTCTAACTCAAACCTTGGGCATAGAACCTCAAGTCAATACCCCACTCATCCCAGCCATGAGCACATTCTTATTTATCAATCACCACAACCATACTATAACACAACATAACATAAACAATTCCATTAGAAATCACCATCCACAATTCATAGCAAAACACATGGAAATTAATACTATGTCGTAACCCATTAACAAATTTTCCAATTACAATTCATATCCATTTATCCAAAGTACCATTTTTTTTCTATAACCCATTATTTATATTCAGAAACCCCAATGCCTTATCCAAATTCATCATTTACCATTCATTAAACAATTTATCTCATTTATTATTTCACAAGAATTTACCCACTTATGCATTTCATGTACAATTCTCATATCACATAACATAATCCCTTTATTACATTCAACCATTTAGGTGTGCCACCTAATTCTCATGCATTAACCCATTCATCAAATTCATCCATTTCCTTATTATATCCCATTCACATTCCACATTTCCCATTTCATTACCCATTTTCATGTCCACTATTTATTATGACCTAATCCCCTTAGGCATTTCTAACCAATATTCATGGAACAATTGACATAATATCTTTCAACACAATTAACCATTTTCATTTCATTATGAAAACACCTTATTCATTTATCACCCTATGCATATTTATCGATATTCTATTTGTAACATAATCAACCATTAATACATATTCGATAGGGATTCCACATTATTATTCGGAAACCCATCAGTAAACCCTACCACACTCTATGTCCAGGTTTTCTAGTGCACCCCATGGGTGCCCCTAAAAGTGTCTAGCCATCCTCAATACATCCCATGGGAATCATGAGGGTTTCAATTGGTCACATAGACACTTTTTTTATCAAACACTTCAATGGAACGAAGAACACAAAAGAGGGGAAAATAAAAACACCAACCTCCATGAACAAATATGAAATAAAACTATTGGATAAAAATTATAGACCACCTACCTCAAATACTATGATGAACACACTCTTAATCCTAGCCTTTGATCAAGATTAAAGCATCTCATGAATCCCCAACCTATATCTCACTGGAAAAATATGGTTTTAGGTCTTTGTAAGGATATGGAGGAAACTAAAAACCCAAATCTGAAAAAGAGGAGAAAGAGGAGTGTTAGGATTACATAGGGCTTCGACAGACAACCAATAGTGCTTTAAATAGTTAAAAATCAAAGTAAAATAACCTCTTGTAAGCTTAGGTTGTTAAATATTGTCATTAGGGTTGTAGAGGGAAATGGAGGAGAAACTCTAGTTGTGGTTAAAAATCCTAGAGTGGTAATTATGTAATTTTTTAAAATTTCCCAGGCCGCATGGTTTACCCGCACAGTTTTCCAAACCGAGCACAAAACATGTGGAAGATATTACACAAAAATCACCTCATTCACGTGGTTTCCTATGAATATTTCATAGTTTTCCAAACCATGAGCAAACTGTGTGGATTTATACTGCTTGAATGGTCTCCAATCGCACTGTTTGTTAAGCTGTGTGCAAACCATGTGGATTGCCCAGAGTTCCCCTTTTCTCCCTTCTTTATGTCCCAAACCCTCAGAACACCCCAATCCTTCTCAAGGAATCAGGAAAACACTTACCTAGCCACAAAAAAGAGTCTCACACCAAAACATAAAAAAACACTTTAAGAAAATCTGAGACCTTACAACCTCTCCACCTTATAACGGCTCATCCTCAAGATGCTCTGTAGGGATTCACTAAGATTTTGTAACTAAATCCCATTTCTCTATACCTACATATACATTTTTTTCTTTCTAAGATTCTGATTTCACCATACAATTCCCATCGAACATGAAACAAGGTAACCGACATTCCTCACAAGCCTTCTTCACTACAACCACAACACGATCTGAAAACATCTCAAGGATGCATCCACTTCAACCATTTACAACAAGATAACATCATGGGGGAAACATGAGAGACAACACCCAACTCATAACACATGGAAAATTAGTACATCACATCACATCATCATAGAGAAACCAATCAGAACCCCATCAGTTTGATCATATCCACAACTCAGGACCCAAATCACTTAGTGTCATTTTACTCTATTTTTTGAACTCTAACAGTCACCCAAACCCATTATCACCTGAAAGAAAACACATTATCCTTCCAACCACATTACATAAATATTTCATTATATAACAATATATCCAAATGAAACTGAAAACTCTTAGCTACTCAACCAGTTAAATTGTGTCAAATCTCACTACCAAGGCTAACTCACCTAAACGGTGACCCCTCTAGTCCTTCTAACCCGAAACAATGATCACATCATCAATCAACCATTTATCTGGTATGGTTCTCTCCACCATTCTCAGTTACATGTCACCTCCTCCACTGATGAAGGACCACCAAAACTAAACCCAAATTTCCCATTTCCTAACATGTCCCCACTCACCACACTTAGGCATCCATTAGGAAATATCATACATTGGCACCCTGCCAAATCGTCGAAACCACTCGGGAGGACATTCCTACACTATCCATCTAAGTACTATGATCAACTTGACCACACTTAGGTAAAACTTCATTTCAAAGGCACTTTCCACTACAACATGAACCATGAGGTGGTTTACTCTCACTACACCCATTCAAGTTTACCATCCTAGGTCGGACCACACCCGAATAGCTTGTCCCAGAACACCCACCTTACACTGATAGTATGCTACCCCCTTATCTCACCTTCCTAAGGTGTTTATCATCTAGAAGCCTATCATTATGCTCCCATGCACCCAAAAATGTCATTCCTTGAATTTTGGTATAATTACATCATCATATCACTACCTCCCTCTAGAACATCATAGGGATTAACCCTTGGAATGAAACCACATCACATTACCAAGGATCACCCAACTTCACGATGTCCAAAAACCACACAAGTAAAACTTACCTGAGTCTAACCCGAACCTTCGTTAGAGTTATTGGACCCCGACTTCTCTTTCCACAACCTATTGTCATAACCAACCAAACCCTTCTACAACTCAGCACAGTCATCACATGCTTCACATGGAACCATCCTAAGCTTAAGCCAACTCTTCTCTCATCAAAAATCACATCCAAGGCCTGCATGCATCTCCGAGGAACCTGACATTAATCTCAGAGGCTCCCCATTGTCACCCAAGTGCAAATACATTGACTCGATGTTCTCTTCTCTGCATCAAGGACCGACTTATCACTCCTCACCATAGGAGTGTTGTTACCACTACTCTCAAGAAGGATTCTACCTATTTATCCTTACAATCACACACAAGCTAAACCCCAACCTTAGACATGGCCATCTAGATTGTTCCCACAATAAGAAAATGATCATCATCCAGTGCATGTTCTTGGATTCTGTGGATGGAACCCATGAAGTGTGTCGACATACAGTATATCCTGAGGAACTCACCACAAGCCATAGAGGGTGTACGTCCCCTCAGCAGGCTCCACATATATTGTTTCCATGAGCGTAAAAATCTTAATGTCCCTTATACAACCAAACTTCTTCATGTATCTTGGTGTCTGCCAGAGCTTCTCAATGTACCTGGGATGATATCAAGATGTAGTTCATGCTCATCACTAGATAAGGTACATGAAAAAGTTGTCAAAGAAAACCACCACCAACTTATCCATTTTTGATGTCGAACCATGGGACACTATGACCTACCAAAGATTTCAGGCATCCCTCCTGAACACATCTCTTCAATACTTAACCACCACAACTCAGGTGTAATGGTAGACCATGTTTTAACCATCACTCGATGACCAAACCATCATTTATTATTGAACCAACATTTCATATAGAACTACTTCCTCCATTCCATTCTAATTCTTCTGATGTGTCCCTGATAGCCAATAACCATATAACCTGGTTTACCCCACCATCCAAACCATCAGTTGTAAAAACCCGTAAATTTCAAGGAAATTTTTTTCTTAATTTTCTTTGGAATTTTACAAGAATGTAGTTTCTGACGGAACGTGATTCTGAGGCCCGGTGTGCCTGGAATCATTTTCCGAAGTTTGGATCGGGTACGTTCAGGGAACGAACGAGCGGGTTTTTTTCTAACTTTTGAACCGGTTCTCGGAATCGAATTCTGAGGGCACCGATGGAATCGCAGCACTGGTACATGCATAGAAATGCCTCTTCCGGAGTTGCATTTGTTCGGGTGTGGTTTTTAATTTTTGGGGTTAAGTGAAGAAAATAAAATAAAGTGGTGCGACAACTTTATTTTATTTCATTTAATGCCACTTAAAGACACTTAAAAGCAACTTAATCTAAGGTGAAGTGGATATGGTGGAACCCAAAAATATCCTACCCTCTTGGTAGGATATTTGTGAGGTGGGGCCCGCACGAGCCCCACTATTTCTTTTCCTCTAAGTAACGCACCCGCAAAAACTCCACTTTAATGAAAGTCAACTGGTGTGTTTTATAAAACTCTTAACGCCCCTATTAATTGGACAGTTAAGACGTTTCCATTAATTCACCGAATTAATGGTTCGTTTCTTAACATGTTTTCAAACTGTTGGCATAATAATAAAATAATACCAACACACTTTCATCTTGGGTGTGGTTTGTTGAGAGGATTTGGAGAAACAATATATTCATCCTCCTTCGCGAAGAATGCGAAGAACGCGAAGAACGCGAAGAATGTCGAACCCTCAGAGATCGACGACACGACGCCGTGTTCCGCGATGCCGACGATTCTCCTTCCGCGACGCTTCTTCCGCGATGTTCTTCCCCACAACAATCTCCAATCATCAACTGCTTGAGGTAGGAGATTGTGGATCTTTTATATTTCCTTTGTGGATTTTATCCTCAACATGGATTTAATTCGTGAAATTAAATCTGTGTGTTTTCCTTAACCCTCAGAGATCGTCGACACGATGTCGTGTACCGCAACGACGCAACGCCCCTTCCACGACTCGATGATCCTCTTCTTCCGCAACGGTCAATACTGCGAAGAACTCATCCGATGACAACGACGAGGTAGGGGTTGTTCCTTTTAAATCTTTGTGATTCATATCTCCGGTTGTTAAATATGATTGTTGTGAGACTTTAAAAACCGCTAACGCAGTCGGTGCAGAACAACGAACAAGTCCGAACCCACCGCCCTTTTTTTTGTTATTCACGGATTGGTGGGCGATGACAAAAAGGGCCTCAAGTTAATTTTTAAGGCTTTTCAGTGAAGAACGAGTCCCGGGACGAGCACTGGCGATGACTGCGCGCAAATCGGACCACCAGAGCGCATCCGGTGGTCCGCGGAAGCCCCCGACGGCGCGCAGCGCCGGCAGCCGGAGGCGGCACCCGGTAGCGGCCGGCCGCCAGGTTGAGGCGGCGCCCGGCGCGCCGCCGGGAAGACCCGCCGCGGCGGCGTTGGCCGGTCCTGCGGCCGCGCGGGACCGCGGAGGAGGGACGCGACTTAAGCCACGTCTGGGTGCCACGGAGTGGCCCCCGCGCGCGCGGGGGGGGGGGGGGGGGGGGTGCGCCTTGTCGGGCCACGCCGTCCGGGTTGGACCCGGTTCGGGTCGACCCGGTTCGGACCGACCCAGGGGGGGTTGGGCCCGGTCGGTCCGGGCCCAGACCCCCCGTTTTCGGACCTTTTTGGACTTTTGCCCGTATCTTGAGCTACGGGCCTCCGATCGACGTTCCGTCAGCAGCGATGAGATCCTTGGATCGAGACGGTCATTTCAGTATATCACACTCGAGGTTTCGGAATAATTTAGGTTCGGCCGGGTTGGTTCGTACACGAAACCAACCGGGCCCTCGGAGCGGAAACGCTCATATCTTGAGCTTCGAACGTCCGATTGACGTACCGTCGACTTTGATGCATTCCTCTAAGTGAGACAGATCTTTTGGCTTACTCCGCCCGAGGTTTGGACGCAGGTGGAGTACGGTCGGGTTAGTTTTGACCTAAAAACCAACCGGGGCCCTGGGACGAAAAGGCCAATAACTCTCAGACCGGGCGTCCGATTGACGCGCCGTCTGCGACGTTGAGTTTCTGTTGACGATACAGAAATTTTGGATACATCAACTCTGGACTATGTGTCAGTTGATGTATCATCCTCTCGTCTCGGGGAGCGGACCCTCCCGAATGAGCTTGCTGTGTGCGGGAACCCTAGAGCTAGCTGCGACTGCTACTGTGAAGGCGACGACTATACAGAGATCCTCAGTGGATTCGACGGTGACGAATACAGCACTCAACGATCCTTTGTGGGTCAGTGCTACCGATCCTGTGTGGGTCCGATTTTGTGTGGTTCAGCGCTCAGAGGTCCTGTGTGGGCCAGCGCCTACAGATCCTGTGTGGGTCTGATCCTGTGTGGGTCTTTGCGGGGGTTAGTTACCTATCGATCATGTGTGGGTCAGATCCTTTGTGGGTCATTGCAGGGGTTAGTTACCTATCGATCCTGTGTGGGTTAGATCCTTTGTGGGTCATTGCGGGGGTTAGTACATATCGATCCTTTGTGGTTCTGACGGCTTAGATGAATCAGTGGAAATATCTGGTCATCTTTATAGTTATATGAAGAAGTATACCTGTGTGAGCTGAAATCCTTTTTTTCTTTACTTTGTGGATTGTTTTGTGCTATCCTGTGTGGATTTACGTTTTTCTTTCCTATGTGGACTGGGTATTACTTGGGCTCGGATGTTGGAGCCGAACGAGAATTGAAGACTTAGGTATATGTATGGGCATATATCTAAGCAGTGTTGAATGTTACTTCGTGATTGTATCTTTCCTTTGTGGGTTATCCTTGGTGGATTCTGGGAGACCTTCAGGGGTCTTGGGGTCCCTACTGAGTATCTTATACTCACCCCTGCACGGGCTATGCTCGAACTACGTTGTGTTGGTTGCAGACGACGGACAGCGCTGATCGTGGTTGAGGCTTGCAGAGCAGGATGGTACCTGGAGGTGGACCACTGGGCGGGACGTACTCGGAGCGGTCGACTGGACCCGAGGAGCAGTGGAGGCTATCTGTACCCACCCTTCAAGTGGGATTTCCTGTGGACATCTCGATGTTGCGGCTTTACTTTTCAGTTGTTTTTTTCCCTTTCCAGTTGTAGTTTACTTTCAGTTTGGGTTTGTATACTGGCCCACTTACTTTTCTGCACTTACTGTTGTACCAGTTTTTACTTAGTGTTTACTTCTTCCTGCTTTCTCTGTGGTGTTTGTGGTTTACTTTACAAAGGAAATACCTTCCCTTTTTCGGGATTTACACCTTGGTGGTAGTCGCCAGCCCCTGGCCTATGGAAGGCGGGCTTGGGGTAGTCACGACACGGGACCCGAGGACGGGTCGTGACAAATTGGTATCAGAGGAGTTCGGTTCTACCACAGAACTTTGGACTCTGATCTTTTTCTATGTGATGCAATAGTGTTAATCGTATTGGGTGTGGTTATCAGTCCAGGGAGCCCAGTGTTGGTGCGGCGGCCGACGTATCCGTACACCAGGACCCTGACTTCTGATTTCCGACTTAATGCACGAAAACATTGATTGCATGTGTGTTTCATGTTTTCTTTGTGGTTACTTTGTGTCATCTCACTAGGTATACTGTTCTGACCGTGGCGCACCTGTTTCCTTTTCAGGATGGCCCCATGATGACAGCCAGCTAGGGTTCCGAAAGTTGAGCATGACGACAGCCCACTGAGCGACGAGGTCTCGGTGCAGGGCCCTTTGACAGCTGAGGCACCGGCGGTACCTCTACTCGCCGAGCCACTGATTCTTCCAGCCCCAGCCGCTGATGATGCACGTCGCCTTAGGGCACTGTATGAGTTCTAGCGCCAGCGACCGCCCAGGTTCCGCGGGGAGACAGACCCCCAGGCAGCCGAGGACTGGCTGGAGGCAGTGGTATGAGTTTTCCGGTTAGTGATGACACCAGCAGACCTCATGGTTATCCTCGCGGCGAGCCTACTGCACGCGGCAACAGGCCGATGGTGGAGCTTCATGCTCAAGGTGCACGATGAGACATCTCTTCTCTGGATAGCCTTTGAGGGCCTCTTCCGCTCAGAGTTTTTCCCAGCCACCCTCTATTCGGTGCGCATCCAAGAGCTTCTTCAGCTGCGGCAGGGCAGCTTGACGGTCTCCCAGTACTCGGCGAGATTTACCGATCTCTCGCGTTACTCGACAGACATGGTACGGGGCCCATTCTTATGGGCCCGGACCTTTTAGCATGGTTTGAGACACGAGATCAGGGCATCTCTGATCTCCCTCAGCATTCCGACTCATGAAGGAGTACTAGAGAGAGCCCTTTTGATCGAGAGCTTCCTTGCTGAGCCTTTATCAGCAGAGAGACCTACCGCGGGGCGGCACGTAGTAGAGTCTTCTATGGAAGGCAGTCGGCGGATGACTCAGGGGTCCAGGTAGGCCAGACCCTTACATAGAAGACCTCAGGACACTGGCTCGGTAGTGTGGGGCACACAGTGTGGAGCGAGTCTTTCGAGAGGCAGGCAGTGCTACACATGCGGCGGGCAGGGTCACATGGCTCCTGACTGCCCGACCCACCATGCCGAGGAGCATCAGACGGTTGAGGGGCCACCCAGGCAGAGGCAGAGGGTCGACTGTGGCGGTCCGCAGGGAGGAGGCGGACAAGGCAGAGGAGCTGGCCGAGCAACAGGTGGTGGGCGACGCTTTGAGGCTCTACCACCACCACCACCGAGAGGTCCACCCCGGCCACAGGGAGCTGGCAGGCAGAGAGAGGCACAACTCCAGGCAGCAGAGGCCTATGACCACGGCACGCCCAAGATGATTCGAGGTACTATCTGTGTCTATTCCACCCTTTCTGCAGTCCTTATAGACACAGGAGCTAGTCACTCTTTCATAGCCGCTGCCCTTGTTCGGAGCTCGGAGATTCCAACAGAGCTGTTGGCTCGATCCTTGCGGTTAGAGACTCCTACGGGATCAGACTCGACGATTAAGCACTAGTTCCGGTAGTGTGAGCTTACTTTAGGAGGTGAGAGCTTCGGCTAGGATCATCTTGTACCGGCGTCTAGTCCTTACGACGTCATCTTAGGCATGGATTGGTTGTCTACCGTCCATGCTCAGATCGAATGTATTAGGCGCAAGGTGCGATTTGTACGCACCGACGGGAGCAGGTTCACCTTCACCGGAAAGAAGGGATCCTTTGCAGCACAGGATGGACTCTCGCAGAGGAGAGGACATCCCATCACTCATCAGTTGGCTAGCCTCATCCTAGGAGATGTTGACATGCGGAGTCCTAGTTTTCCTACAGTGGTGGATCAGTATGCGGACGTCTTTCCCGACGATGTTCCAGGAATACCTCCTCGCAGAAAGGTAGACTTTTATATTGATCTGTACCCCGTGACATCCTCGATATCCACTCCATCATATCGGATGGCCCCCGCTGAGCTTTGAGAGCTATGAGTACAGTTGGAGGACTTATAGGGCAAGGGATTCATCCGACCCAGTGTTTCACCCTGGGCTTCTCTGATATTGTTCTCCAAGAAGGTGGATGGGAGCTTGCGAATCTGTGTCAACTATCATTGCCTGAACCAGGTGACAGTGAGGAACAAGTATCCTCTACCGAGGATTGATGAACTCTTCGATCAGCTCAAGGGAGCACGGTGGTTCTCGAAGATAGACCTCAGGTCAGGCTATCATCAGCTCAGAGTTCGGGACGAGGACATGCAGAAGACAACCTTCAGATGTCGGTATGGCCACTATGAGTTCTTGGTTATTCTATTTGGCGTAACCAATGCTCCAGCGGTGTTCATGGGGCTCATGAACAGGATCTTTCAGCCATACCTTGATCGATTTGTCGTGGTCTTCATCGACGACATTTTGATATACTCGACGACTGAGGAGGAGCACGCCTACCACTTGCGAGTTGTACTGGACACCCTCTGAGAGAACCAGCTTTATGGTAGGCTCTCGAAGTGTCAGTCCTGGTTACGTGAGGTCCACTTCTTGGGGCACGTCATCTCTGAGGTAGGAGTTGCAGTGGATCCTGCGAAGATCGAGGCAGTGCTTTCTTGGGAGCCACCCAGGAGCGTGACAGAGGTGTAAAGTTTCTTGGGACTAGCTGGATACTATCAGAGATTTGTTCCAGACTTCTCCAGAGTTGCGGCACCACTATTAGCTCTTAAGAAGAAGGGGAAACCCTTTGTGTGGTCAAATAGATATCAGTAGAGCTTCCAGGAGCTGAGACAAAGATTGACCAGCGCCCCTATCTTAAGTTTGCCTGAGGGGGGAGTAGGGTACGTAGTCTACTGCGATGCATCAGGGACCAGACTCGGATGTGCCCTGATGCAGGAGCGGGCAGTGATCGCCTATGGATCACGTTAGTTTAGGCCGCATGAGCATAACTACGCTACCCATGACCTGGAGTTAGCAGCAGTGGTCTTCGCTCTGAAGACATGGCGACACTATATGATGGGCGAGCTCTTTACAGTCTTTTCTGACCACCAGAGTCTCAGGTAAATCTTTTCTCAGAAGGACCTGAACCTGAGACAATGGCGATGGCTCAAGTTCCTCCAGGACTATGAATTTGAGGTAGTATATACTCCTAGGAAGGGGAAGTGGTATCTGATTCTCTCAGCAGGAGGATGGGCATTCAGCTACTTGAGGAGGCGACAGAGAAGCTAGCCACCTTGCAGATATCCTTCATGGATAGAGATGGCGCAGCCTTCCTTCAGTCTCTAATAGTCTCTCCTCCACTACTATAGCAGTTCAGAGAGGCACAGCATGGGGACGCTGACTGTGAGACGTGACGTGCATAGATATCCTCAGGTCAGGCACCTCATGGGTTCTCCCTTAGAACAGAGCACAATTTCCTTTTTAGAGGACGTAACTTGGTACCAGTTTCCTTATGGGAGGAGGTGCTGAGAGAGTTTCACACTTCTCCTTTGGCGGTACATCCAGGAGTGGCCAAGATGTACCAGGACCTCAGACGACAGCACTGGTGGCTGGGCATTAAGAAGGTTGTGGCAAAGTTCGTTTCTCGATGTCTCACCTGCTAGCAGGTGAAGGTAGAGCATCAGGTACCAGCAGGCTTGGTACAGCCCTTGGAGGTCCTGGAGTGGAAGTGGGATGGGATATCTATGGACTTCTTGACTGGACTTCCACACACTTCCAGAGGTCACGACTCCATTTGGGTGATTGTCGACCGACTCACCAAGTTGGCTCACTTCTTACCCATCAGAGAGTAGGGCTCAGTGGAGAGCTTGGGACGTCTCTACATTCAAGAGATTGTACGGATTCACGGTGTGCCATCATCTATCGTCTCCGATCGAGATGCTCGCATTACTTCCCGGCTTTGGAAGGGGTTTCAGGAGGCGTTCGGAATGCAGGTACGTCTGAGCACCGCCTTTCACCCTCAGACGGATAGTTAGATGGAGAGGACCATTCAGACTCTCGAGGACATGCTCCGCGCATGTGTCCTCGACTTTGGTTGCTGCTGGGAGGACCACCTACCCTTGGTGGAGTTTGCGTACAACAACATCTACCACTCCACCATCAGTATGGCACCATACGAGGCATTGTACGGCAGTCCTTGCAGATCTCCTTTATGCTGGACAGACCTTAGGGAGTCAGCACTTGTGGGACCAGAGATGGTCCAGGCCATGTCAGAGAAGGTCCAAGTCATCCAGGAGCGGATGAGGATAGCTCAGAGCCGACAGAAGTCTTGCGCTGACAGGAGGCGGAGGCCAATAGATTTCGAGGATGGTGACCACGTTTTCTTGCATGTCTCACCCCGACATGGTTTTCGGAGATTTGGCTGAGGCAACAAGTTGTCTCCACGCTTCATCGGACCATTCCAGGTCCTCAGCAGGATTGGCGAGGTGGCCTATTTCCTAGCTCTACCACCTCAGTTGCACTGGGTGCACGACGTCTTCCACGTATCTAAGATGAGGAGATACGTGCACGACCCGACGCATATCATTGACCATGGGGGGCTGGACGTTGATGATGGGGAGACTTTTGCGGAGGTCCCGGTAGAGATCGAGGATCGACAGGAGTGGTTCCTACATGGACGGTCGATTCCTCTAGTGCGCATCATATGGCAACATAGGAACCTCCAGGAGAGCACTTGGGAGCAGGAGGCTCAGATGCGTGCTCAGTACCCACATTTGTTTCCCTAGTTTATGATGTATCTTTACGGGGACGTAAAGCCCTGAAATAGGAGTGATGTAAAGACCCGTAAATTTCAAGGAAATTTTTTTCTCAATTTTCTTTGAATTTTACAAGAACGCAGTTTTTGACGGCACGTGATTCCGAGGCCCGATGTTCCCAGAATCATTTTCCGAAGTTTGGCTCGGGTACGTTCAGTGAACGAACGAGCGGGTTTTTTCTAACTTTTGAACCGGTGCTCGGAATCGAATTCAGAGGGCACCGATGGAATCTCAGCGCCTGTACTTGATTAGAAACACCTCTTCCGGAGTTTCGTGTGTTCAGGTGTGGTTTTTAATTTTTGGGGTTAAGTGAATAAAATAAAATAAAGTGGTGTGACAACTTTATTTTATTTCACTTAAAGCCACTAAAAGACACTTAAAATCCACTTAAGCTAAGTTGAAGCGGATAGGGTGGAACCCAAAATATCCTACCCTCTTGGTAGGATATTTGTGAGGTGGGGCCCGCACGAGCCACACTATTTCTTTTCCTCTAAGTAACGCACACGCGAAAACTCCTCTTTAATGAAAGTCAAATGGTGTGTTTTGTAAAACTCTTAACGCCCCTATTAATTGGACAGTTAAGACGTTGCCATTAATTCAACGAATTAATGGTTCGTTTCTTAACATGTTTTCAAACTGTTGGCCTAATAATAAAATAGTACCAAAACACTTTCATCTTGGGTATGGTTTGTTGAGAGGATTTGGAGAAACAGTATCTTCATCCTCCTTCGCGAATAACGCAAAGAATGCGAAGAATGCCGAACCCTCAGAGATCGACGATGCGACGTCGTGTTCCGCGATGCCGACGATTCTCCTTCCGCGACTCTTCTTCCGTGACGTTCTTCCCCGCAAAAATCTCCGATCATCAACTTCTTGAGGTAGGAGATTGCAGATCTTGTAAATTTCCTTTGTGGATTTTATCCTCAACATGGATTTAATTTGTGAAATTAAATCTCTGTGTTTTCTTTAACCCTCGGAGATCGTCGACACGACGCAGTGTACCGCGACGACGTGACGCCCCTTCCGCGACTCGATGATCCTCTTCTTTCACGACGGTCAATTCCGCGAAGAAATCGTCCGACGACAACGATGAGGCAGGGGTTGTTCCTTTTAAATATTTGTGATTTATATCCCCGGTTGTTAAATATGATTGTTGTGAGACTTTAAAAACCGCTAACGTGGTGGGTGCAGACCAACGAACAAGTCCGAACCCACCGCCCTTTTTGTTTGTTAGGTGCGGATTAGCGGGCGATGAAAAATGGGGCTGTATGTTAATTTTGAAGGCATTCCAGTGAAGAACGGGTCCCAGGACGAGCACTGGCGAAGACCATGCGCAAATCGGACCATCGGGGCGCGTCTGGTGGTCCGTGGAAGCCCCCGCCGGCGCGCCCCGCTGGCACGGCGGCGCCCGGTGCGACGCAGGGATGACCCGCCACTGCTGAAGCCACAACGGCGCTGGCCGGTCCCACGGCCGCGCGGGACCGCGGAGGAGGGACGCGGATTAAGCCGCGTCCGGGTGCCACAGAGCGGCCCCTGCGCGGGGGGGGGGGGGGGGGGTGGGGGGGCTGCCTTGCGCGACGCCTGGCCAGCGCCAGCGCGCCGACCGAACCGCCCAGCCGGACCGCCGGGTTGGGCCGTGCCCCGCCGGGCCGGGCCTCGCCGGACGGTGTCGGACCCGGACCCGGGTCAGGTCCCCCCAGTTCGGGCCAACCCAGGGGGGTTGGGCCGGGTCGGTCCGGGCCCAGTCCCCCCATTTTCGGACCTTTTCAGACATTTGCCCATATCTTGAGCTACGAGACTCCGATCAATGCGCAGTTAGCAGAGATGCGATCCTTGGATCGAGATGGTCGTTTCTGTATTTCACACTCGAGGTTTTGGAATACTTTGGTTTCGGCCAGGTTGGTTCGTACACGAAACCAACCGGGCCCTCGGAGCGGAAACGCTCATATCTTGAGCTTTGGACGTCTGATTCACGTACCGTCGACTTTGATGGATTCCTCTAAGTGAGAAGGATCTTTTGGCTTACTCCGCCTGAGGTTTGGATGTAGGTGGAGGATGGTCGGGTTGGTTTTGACTTAAAACCCAACTGGGCCCCTAGGACGAAAAAGCCAATAACTCTCAGACCGGGCGTCCGATTGACGCGCCGTCTGCGACGTTGAGTTCTTGTTGAGGATATGGCACATTTGGGTACATCAACTCTGGGCTATGTTTCATTTGATGTATCAGCCTCTCGGCTCGGGTAGCGGACCCTCCCGAATGATCTTTCTGTGTGCGGGAACCCTAGAGCTGGATGCGACTGCACCTGTGACGGCGACGACTGTACAAAGATCCTTAGTGGATTCGACGGTGACGACTACAGCACTCAGCGATCCTTTATGGTCAGTGCTACTGATCCTGTGTGGGTCCGATCCTATGTGGGTCAGCGCTCAGCGGTCCTGTGTGGGATAACGCCTACAGATCTTGTGTGGGTCCGATCCTGTGTGGGTCTTTGCGGGGGTTAGTTACCTATCGATCCTGTGTGGGTCAGATCCTTTGTGGGTCATTGCGAGGGTTAGTTACCTATCGATCCTGTGTGGGTCAGATCCTTTGTGGGTCATTGAGGGGGTTAATACCTATCGATATTTTGTGGGTCTGACGCCTTAGATGAACCAGTGGCAACATCTGGTCATCTTTATCTTCATATGAAGAAGTATACCTGTGTGAGATGAAATCCTGTTTTTCTTTCCTTTGTGGATTGTGTTGTGCTATCCTGTGTGGATTTACATTTTCCTTTCCTGTGTGGACTGGGTTGTACTTGGGCTCAGATGTTGGAGCCGAATGAGAATTGAAGACGTAGGTATATGTATGGGCATATATCTAAGCAGTATCGAATGTTACTTCGTGATTGTATCTTTCCTTTGTGGTTTATCCTTGGTCGATTCTGGGAGACCTTCGGGGGTCTCGGGGTCCCTACTGAGTACCTTATACTCACCCCTGCACGGGTTATTCCCACACTACGTTGTGTTGGTTGTAGACGACGGACAGAGCTGATCGTGGTTGAGGCTTGTGGAGCAGGACGGTACCTGGAGGTGGACCACTGGGCGGAACGTACTCGGAGCGGTCGGCTGGACCAGAGGAGCAGTGGAGGCTACCTGTACCCACCCTTCAGGTGGGATTTCCAGTGGACAGCTCAATGTTGTGGCTTTACTTTTCAGTTTCTGTTTTCCCTTTCCAGTTGTACTTTACTTTCAGTTTGGGTTTGTATACTGTCCCACTTACTTTTCCACACTTACTATTGTACCGGTTTTTACTTAGTGTTTACTTCTGCCTGCTTTCTCTTTGGTGTTTGTGGTTTACTTTACAATGGAAATGCCTTCCCTTTTTCCCGGATTTACGCCTTGGTGCTAGTTGCCCGCCCCTGGCCTATGGAAGGTGGGCTTGGGGTAGTCACGGAATGGGCCCTGAGGATGGGTCGTGACATCAGTCTCCCACAAAACAACCTTAACGTGTGTATAGCCCATCGTATGCTTACTTACATAACCATGTATCTTGGTTTGTATACTGGCCCACTTACTAGGATGCATGTATTCCAAATGATTGGATATGTAGAGAAATTTGACAAAATGTTCATTAATCTTCAAGATGAGGTATGAATATAATTCATCTTATCCTCACTACATTAGAGACAATATAATTTCATGAGAAATAGTTATAATACTCTATATGATATCTTGAAATTAATTCTCTATGTTGGTAATGGAATTAAGTATGATTATCCTAGGATAATTTTTATAAATAAAATGATAAATAAGGAATATAACTCCTAAATAACTCAATTTATAAGTCTCATAAGCCCCATTATTTCTATAATAGAAAGATCCAATGACAGATTATGGAAAAAGAGATATTGTATCTCTTTCATGGAATTAGGGGACACTTGAATTAGAACCACACCATATTAATGAAGAAGGGGAAATACTCGGTTCATTTTATTCAGAGTGAAATATTTCCATAAATAAGATTTATGTATTGGATATATCTTGTGGTTCTTATATCATTATATCAATATAGTAAGAAATTAAAATCAACATAATTAAAAAAACAGTGTGGGATCATCAAATAAGAAACAATGAATTGATTCTTTCCTTGACTATAGGATTCTACCCCCATTCATTTCTATATGTGATGATCTTAGTATGGAAGGAATGTTTTTATGTACCAACTGTTAAAAAAATAATTTTTTTTATCCAATGTAGGTTTAGATGGAATAATTTTCATATTTGGAAATAAATTATTTTTCTATTGAAATTTTAGCATATTTTTTATTTTTGTTAATTTAAATACTGGAATTTATGTGTCATATTATTAAATAAAATTATCTAGAATTGATAATAAATTATGTACACATTACAATATAAACACCAATATTTGGATTCACTAACATGGATATTTAATTAAAAATAAATTAAAAATTATCTATCATGATAATTAGTTTTATTCTATCAAACTACAACCACGAGAAACATTTTTTTTCTATTTTCAGATGAATAATCCATATTTTATTAGTATGTCTAAAATGATCAGATATATTCAAGATCCAGTAAACACTAATATATGTGGGAATTTTTTAGTACAATCTACAGTTGGGGATTATTATGTTTTACCTTTTCTAATGACTTGAGTAAACATAGATTTGTGCACTTAAAGAGGTTTAAGTCCCAATTATTTGACAAATTCAATTAATAAAAAAATAAAATAGAGAGTCAACATGGTTAGATGATAAATAATCATCTATTGGATCAATTTTTTTGAGTATCTTAAAAAATAATTCATTAATTATTTATGAGATTTTGATAATATCTGTTAACTTAGACCTGCAACTATATTATGGTGGATTGGTATCGATGAAATGTGGAACCATACCTTGATTGATATGGTACTGTCTATTATGAGTCATACATATGATCCAATAGCCATTAATTTAAATTCATTATAGTATACATAACACGTTCTAAACTGATTTCTCACTATTTTATATAATTTAGTAACAAATCAATAAATGTATGGAAATAAAACCATGTTTCCGAATAATCATTAATGGGGTGTAAAGGTGTTTTTTTGGAAAATTATGGAAAAAGTATCCAAAAGGGGAATGAGATATATCTTTATAGGTTATTATCGGAAACAATATGATATTACATATATGACCATGCCTGAATGAATTTTATTGTGGAATGAAATTAAATATTTCCTTAAATGGAGGACATCTCTAAAATATATAGTGGGTTAAAAGTGTGATTGATGAAGTTGATGATCCAGAAAAAAAATATTTTACATGCACATATTTCATGGGTCCCCATGGATCAGGAAACCCTTAAAACACATGTTCTTTTTAAGACCACAAGTTAGGATAGAGTACTAGAAATATATAGTTTCCTAGTCACCATAGAATTTGACTCATTATTAGTAGACAATAATGTTATTATTTTCTAAAAAGATTAATTAGTGGCCTCATATTTTTTAAGTTGGAAAAAATATATGAAATTTATGATGGATTCTATCTATCATAACCATTTATGGATTATGGAGGATCTAAAAATTTATTTATTTAATATGAAGTGTAAATGAGTATTTTAGAGAAAATAGGACATTGAATGTACATTGAGTACCTATATAAGGAGAAAAATGTAAAAATGGTTTAATCACTATCAAGACTAGACTCTGATTTATCCTTTTCTCAAGTTATTATTTTCTATTATATCTGAAATCTAATTTCAATAAAAAAATCCATGATAATGAGACTATAAGGACCTTTCTTAAAAACATTCATATTTATTTATTTCAAACCTATAAATCAAATTATTTTCCCTATTATTTTTTAGGTTTTTAGTTTTAGTGAATTTAGAGAAACTCTTATATAGTGAAACTGAACATCAAATGTAGAAACATAATCTTAGTATCAATATTTTCCATAAAAAAATGAAATAAAAATAATTTTTTATAATTATAAATCATCACAATTTTCCCTTCATATCATCCTTGTCCTAACCATTCCTTAAATATTGTGAAATGTTTTTAAAAAATGGGATGAGAAAAAAAATCATAGTAAGGGACATAAAAGAAAAGAAACCAATAGTCTAATGAAACACATAAAAATATTTCTTCAAAAAATACATTTTTAACCCTAAAAATGAATCATTTTTCAAAAAAAATTATTAACATATATTTTTAGAATCAAAATATTTTCATGAAAACTCATAAGAAATCATATAGAAAATAAGTAGGTAACTTGGGACATCATTATACTCAAATTTAATAATTATTCTGTCAAAATATATACATATTACTGTTACAAATGGAATAAACATACTATTTACTTATATACATGTCACTCTTACCAATATAATAACCATACATCTGACTTTCATACACAATTCACTAAATTTGATAATGTAACCACCCATCATTGGTTTATCACGAACTCACCCATCCTTATTGTATCATGTAACCAAAAATAAAATTTCCAAGAACCATTATATAATCATAACACATAAAACATTACAATTCTCAAGATTTCACTCTTAAAATTTTATTTTCACTCATAAAAAATCATTTCATGTAATTAAAATAATTAACCCATTTTCAAAAACCATTTTAAACATTTAAAAAGAGATGTTTCAATCAAAGGTCCCATACTACATTTATTTTTTTAAGGAAACTCAATAATTAAAATTTTAAACATTAATGTATATATAAATACATTCATAAAATCCTATTTTAAACCATGGAGTTGAAAGATAATTATTTAGAAGAATAATCCTTTAAAACATAAAAAATGATGTTTTAGATATAGATTCCCTTTCCCTGAGTCTTATTCATCACGTATGTCCATTTTATCTAAAAATAATAAATTTATGTGAATAATTCATTTTCTTGAGAAAAAATTTATTTTTATTAATCCTTTTACATAACTTATAACCATGTTATCATTTTATAACAATTACATAATTATTTATGTTCATGTAGGATGTTCTGAGGATCTTGGTGCATGAGACGAAAATGATTTTTTATGATATCAAATATCAAAACATTCATTATTTTGTAGTCTATAGAATAGTATTCATGAAATAATAATTACTTTTATACATCGATTACATTTTTAATTCCATCCATTACCTATGTATATGAAAAATGAACTATGTTATGATTATGGAGATGGTAGGCTGTATGTACACATGAGTAACATTTCAATTTTTAAATGATCATTATATAAAGAGGGTAAGAATTATTTTATCATTACAAAATGATCATAATATAATTAATTTCATATTAACAATTTGAATATACTTATATATATCATCCATGTGATGTGGCACACAAAAATGAAACACATTGCATCGTGGTGGTAATATTTCATATGTACACACAACCATCGTTATCATTTTTATGTTCATGGGAAAGAAAGAACATAAATTTTAAATTATTATTTAATAATGATAAATATGTCATGAATGTAATATTTAAACATTAATTCCATAATTATAACTAGTATTGAGATACCATGATGGAAAAAAAAAGTATATCGGTTTGTGAGGTGGTAGTTCGTCATACACAAAAAGGATAAATCATTTCCCATTTAATGGAAGTGTAGAATTATTTAGGTGAATACATTAACATATTAAAAAATAATTATATTAATACTATTATATATATTATTTAATCATGGTTAAATAATATTATATGGAATTTTAAGAATAAATAAAATCGATGTACATGATTATAATGATACCTCTTTATTGGATGATCTCTTTTTCTTGACACCATAAGACAACTAAGGGTGGTGTTATTGCTACACTAATAACTCTGGAATGTAGTGATAAATTCAAGGAATTAATTTCAAAAGATATTGATAGAACCAAATAGGGTTTTAAGTGTAAATAAATGTGAAGAATAAGTTCCCTTTTATAAGAGAGGGGAGAGGAACTCTTGGAATTCTTTAAAATATGAAATTAATATAAATCAATTTTAAAATACAAATAGTTTACAACTTATTAGTTTATAATTTTGGATGATAATGGGTCTAAATATCTTGATAAAATGAAAATTGTATAGGTTTTTAATATTTTTAAATCCTTATCCTTCAACATTACTCTTTAATTAACATCTTTAACTCTTAAATTGATAACTTTTGGTTTTACTATTTAAAGGTTAATATTGTTACAATAAAATTAAAAATGAACCATGTATGGATAATTGATTAAATTTTAAACATTATCCCAATATTTTATTCATAATTTTATAATTTTATGATTTCAATATCTTTTTAAAAAATATTATTTATTTTAAAATATCATTTATGTCAATTTTGACACTATTAATTACATAACTTTTTAAAAATTTCATAACATCATGATATTTTATAAAAAACTATTTTAACTCGTCCCTAGAATTCCAAATAGGTCAATAAAATTATTTTATGACACTAATTCCCTAAAATTATATTTATTTTAGTATTTTTAGTATCTTTTATTTTATATTTCATTTAATTAAACAATTACTACATCACCGTTGTGTAAACCATTAATTAATTATTTTTTTACCAAATTTAATAATAAATTATCATGGTGAATATAAACATTTCATATTTCAAAATAATATTTATATTAAAAAATATTCCTTATATAACCCTGTATTAAAAATATTTCACATGCTAAAAACAAAAGTATAGAAAAATTGGCTTTTCATTGAATATAATACTATAAATGGCTTAATGTCATCCATGTGGCTCCATGATCTCATTAAATTGGACTGAGGAGGGTTTTTATAGACAATAATTCATAGAATAATATATTTACTAGTGTTAGGGTAATTTTATAATATTTATAATATTATTTTACCATTGTTTACATGATTTACCCTTAATTATAAAAATATGAGTTACCAATGTTTCTATTCATATTTTGACAAAAAAAATTGGACCTATTTAATAAATTTTTACCTTCATATTCAAAATATTGAATGAAAAAAATTTGAAAATAAAGAAATTAAATAAATTATTTAAATATTAATTCCATGGACAGAATGATAAAACATGTTTTTAGGATAAAGATGTTCTATATATTAAAATGTTTGTATACCCAAATATAATGGGAAACATATGATAATGGCCTAAATTGAATTAAAAGTTATAAAATTTATCTCATTATAATTTAAATTGATTCAGAAATATAATTTTACACAATAAATAAATTTGATGAAATATTTATTTTCAATTAAAATACAGTATTTTTTCACTATTAATCATAACATAAAACTTATTAGAAAAATAAAAAAAATAAATCAATGTAAAATATCATATTATACATCAAAATTAGAAATATTATTTTTTCAAATAGAATTTATTAAATTTTCAAAAACTACATTAAAATTGGTGCACCATCAAAAGGAAGTAAAACTACCTCTTTAGACAAATACTTAATTTTTTCAAAACAATTGATTTGTTATTATATCATATCTATAAGACAGATAAGATTAATTTTAAAAATTAGATATAATATATTTAATATATATATATATAGTTAATGAAATCCATAATGTGTGATTTGTTTATTTATTTTTCTAAAACAAACTTTTGGACATTAAAATTGTTTTTACAAGAAAATATCATTTTATTTTAATAGGGGTCTTATTTTATCTATAATTAATTGGTCAAAAATGAATTATATATACTTGTTTAAAAAAAATTTAATAATTAAATTAATAATTTTCGTTTTTTCTATTATGAGAACTATTTTATAATGATAATATTTGAATAATAATATATAGTTGTTCACTAAAGATCATTGTGGCCTATCACGTATGCTATCGAACATATTATATTTTTTTACTCATGAGGTTACATCCCTTCTTTTTAAATTTATTCCTATAAATTTAGAATTTTATATATGGTTTTACATTTTAGAATACATTTATTGAAACCCCGTATAAGAAAAAGGATTAATAAAACTATAGATTTAAATGAATAAAAGCGGAGTACAATGATCACCTTAGATAACACATACATGGGTTCTGTGTAGAAAAACATGTGCATGGAAGAGAAAAATAGCTATCATGTTTTGTTGAAGAGTGACAGATAACACGGTTAGGATAATTTTAAAAATAATAAATAATAAATCTGTTATGGGTTATAAGGTTATTGATTTATTAGTAAAAGGAGTAAACAGATATGGTTTTTGTATCATAATCATTTTCAAAGTTTTCAAGAATTATTTTACAACATGATCAAGGAACATAAATAAATATACAAACCTTATAATAATAGATTCATCCAATAATCAAATTCCACTAGAAAATCATCTTTTTCTCTAAATGATGAGTATTAATGATGGATTTATCATACTTGATGCACTTAAATCACTTTCAATAAAATCACATAATCCACAAAATATTAAATATCTCTTTCTATTATCTTAAAAAATTAACCAAAACCAAAATGGTTATTAAAACATAAGATAATTATACCTAAATAATTAACCAATATATGATGAGAAACTTCAATAATATCTAGAATTTAATTGTTACATCCGTCGTTCAATAAGGAAAAATAATTTTCCTTAAAATTCATCAAAAATATTATAGACGTAGATTAAAATCTAAAATTATTTGACCTCATAATATTTCAATATAAATGTAACATTTATCTACAAAAAAAATCAATAACTCTTAAGGTATCATAGATAATATTTAATTTCAAAATCACATAATCTCCAAGTATATTATCCGTTTTCATAAATAACATGAATGACCATAAAATAATATATTCCACTAAATGTTAATTCAACCATTTTTTATCCAATAAAATCCCTAAATAATATATTTAAATTTTATCTATATTTTTCCCAAAATAGTGAATATCTTCTGAAATATCATTTATCACATAATCTCCAAATCATTTTCGAATCCAATGGTTATCTAATTTATAAAGATATATTCACAGACTCAACATATTCTTCATGCATAAAATAATTTAACTAAAAAGAAATGGTCAAAATAATCAAGACTTCATGTATCCCATTGTTAGGTGATGCATAATTTTTTCCCTTAGGATTTGGGTTCTATTCCCATGGTCTAGCATGATGGGACGGGTTATCACCCATCCTACAGGTTTTCTGTTTTTTGTAAAACTATATAATTATTATAACATTTATAAAAATATTACCAAATCCTTAAAAACAACCATAACATGTTTTGACCTTAAAATTTATCTCATACCATTATTTTTTCATCCCATACTGTAATAATACATAATTACCTAAAAAATAAATGTCACCCAAAATACCATTAATCGCCTTAAAATTTCATAAAATAAAGCCTTAGAAGGGGTTTCTACGATAATGAACTTAGTATTAAGCTTAAAATTATAAACTCCTGAAGATATCCCTAACTATAAATAAAGAATAAAAATCTCAAATGATGTATAAACCCTTATGTTATTCCAACTATAAGGATCTGACCTTAAACATTACATATTCTAGTTATATTAAAAATAAACCCACATTCTTTTCATAATGATATTTTTGGATTATATTTTTAGAGAATTAATAAAAACTATTATATATAAAACCCATAGATTATATATGGAAACTAATATTAATTATCTATTTCTTCATGAAATAATAATCATTAATATAAAAATTCATTTCTTATGCTAATATATATTGACAATTTTCCCTTCATATAGTCCATGTCACAGCTATTCATTAAACCCTATTAAAACATTTTATAAAATGGAATTATGATAAAATCATGTAATGGGAACGAAAATAAAGGTAAGCATATGTTTAATAAACAGCCATAAAAAATAATTAAAAATTTCATAAAAATGTACCATTTTTACATTAAAAAGGAATCATTATTTAAAAAACTTTGTTATATTACCTTTCAAAAATCTATTTATTTTCATGAAAAATCATAAGGAAGCATATAGATGATAATTAGGTAACATGGAACATAATTATAATAAACTATACTAACCATGATTTCAACCTCCATTAATTTCACTCTTACAGATGGAATAATATTACAGTCAATATCTACACAAGTCACTCTTAAAAATGGAGTAGCCATATGTCTGACTTTTATACCCAATTCATTAGAGGTTATAATGTAACCACCCATCTTTAGTTCATCAAAGAACCACCCATACATGGTTTATCACATAACCACCTCTCATATTTCAATGTACCATTATATAATCCTAACACATAAAATCTTGTAATTCTTAATATGAAAATGTTATGATTTATTTTTAACTCATAATAAATCATTTAATGTTATATAAATAATAAGTCAATTTCAAAAAAAAATTAAACATTTAAAAAGATATTTTTAAATCATAGTGTCCCATATCGCATAAAAACATCTGAAATATACTAAAAATTTACCATTTTAAAATAGTAATATCCATATAATGACATTCATAAAAACAATTATGAAATCATAGACATGAAATATAAATATTTAGAAGAATAAATATTTAAAACTTTTAAATATATTATTTATTTAAATAATCACTTACCATGAGTATGATTCATCATGTATGTACTTTTTATTCCTGAATAATAAACTTATATTAATAATTTTCACTCTTGAGAACCTTTAAATTTTAATTATTAATTTTATGTAACTTGTTACCATGTTATAATGCTATAAAAATTACTTTATTATATATGTTTCTCGTGGATTTTTTAATGATATTCGGTGATTATGTCCAAAATGACTTTGGTATGAAGTAAATAATTAAATTTCACATTATTAAATCATCCCCATAATAATATCCATGAAATATTAATAAATTTTATACATAAATTATATTTTTAAATTTATCAATTAAAAATGGATATGAAAAATGAACTTTGTTATGATCATGGAGATGGTAAGTCATACTTACACATGATTGACATTTAAATTTTTCAATAATAATTATAGAAAGTTGTTAATTATTATTTTATTTTTAGTAGATTTACATAATATAATTAGTATAATATTAAAATTTTAAATATAATTATATATATCATCCCAAATATTTGGTGCTGAAAAATGAATCACATCGCTTTGTGGTTGTGATAGTTCACAAGTACCCATGAACAACGTTATCATTTTTATGTGAATGGAAGGGAAATAACATAAAAGATATATTATTCTTTAATAATGGTAAATATTTCATGAATATCATAAATAAACATCAATCCAATCATTATGACTAATATGTAGATGCGGGGATGGAAAATGAATTGTATTGGTTCGCGAGGTGGTTGTTTGTCGTACACAATAATGATAATTATTTTAACATTTTATGGATGTGTGGATGGATATAGGTGATGATATTAAGAAAATAAAATCTCATAATATTCATTATAATATATTTATTAACTCAACATGATTGAATAAGTTTTTAAATATGTTGAATAAGAAATAAAATAGAAATAGTTTATTGAAACAATACATCTTCTTTGGACGATCTCCATTTCATGACAGGCTAAGACCACAAAGGGTTGTTTTATGCCTAAAATAAGGAAAAATGAATGTGTGTGTAGATTTTAGGATATAATTTGGGTTGATATTTATGATCCAAATAATTTTTCATGTTTTAAGAAAACATGAGAAGCTTTTTCCTATTATAAGAGATGGCAGAGCGCTCTTGGAATTCATCAATATATTATATTACAATAAATTAATTTTACAATCCAAATTTTTTAAAAGAATATTAATTTCAAATATATGATGATGACAGGTTAAACTATATTAATCAAATGAAAAATATATAATTTGAAAAAAAAAGTTAATCACTATCTTTCAGCTTTAAAACGTATTTAACCTCTTTAACTCTTACCGTGATAATAAGTGTTTTTACTCATTAAGGGTTAATATAGATACTATTAAATTACAAAAGAACAATAAATGGATATTTTATACCATTTTAAACATTACCTTAATAATTATTACGGATTTTAAATTTTTATAAATATTATATCTTGTAATAAAATTTTAATTATTTGAAAATATCATTTATGTCAATTCTGACACTATTCATTGCCGAACTTTTTGAAAACATCATAACAAAATTATATTCTTGAAAACACTATATTAACTCATAAATATAATTTAAAATTAATTCATAAAATTATAATATGACATTAATTCTGTCTAATTATATTTATTTATAATTTTTAATATCATTTATTTTTTATTTTCGTCAATTAAATAATTATTGCATCATCATTGTGTAATACTTTAGTTTAATTATATATTATACAAAATTTAAAAATAAATTATACTAATTAATATAAACAATTTTTCTTTCAAAATACTATCTAGATTCTAAAATATACCTTATATAACCCCACATTAAAAACAATTCACTTGTTGAATAAAAAAGTTTGACAAAATTGAATTTTCATTGAATATTTTACTATGAGTAACTTGAAGTCATCCATGTGACTCCAAGATCTCATAAAAATTTCCCAAGGATTATTTTGGTGACACTAAGTCGTACAAAAAATTATTAAATGCATTAGGTTAATTTTCTATTATTTATAGTATTATTTTTACCCATAATTAACTGATATACCCATAATTGTTGTAATAAAAATAACCCATGTTGCTATTCATTATTTTTCCAAAAAATTATAGGACCTATTTAATAAAATTGGACAATATTATTAAAAATATATAATAAATTTTTCACAATTAATACATTTTAATTGTATAAAATTTATAAAAATTAATCTTATTGCCAAAATGAGAAAACATGTTTTTAAATTAAAAAACAATTAATAGATTAAAATGTTTTTATATCCAAATTAAATGTGAAATTATTTCCAATGAACTAAATTTGATTAAATTATATAATTTTGATCTATTTTTAATTTAAAACTATTTGAAAATATTATTTTACACAATAAAAAAAATTATAAAAAAAGTTGTTTTCAATTAAAATGTAGTTTCTTCACTATTTATTGAAACATGAAACTTACCAAAAAATTTCAAAAAACTAAACCAAATTAAATTTGGATATTTCAATTTAAAATATTATTTTTCTAAATATAATTTATAAAATTATCAAAAACTAGATTTAAAACTGGTGTTCCATCAAAAGGATGCAAAACTGTATATTTAAAAAATACTTATTTTATCCATAAATAATGATTTTTTTATATAATGTATATAAAAAACATAATATGAATGTGAAAAATTATTCAATATATATATATATATATATTTCATTAATAAAATACAAAAATATTTATTTTTTTATTTATTCATATAAAACACAATTGTGCACATTTAAATAGTTTTTTAGAAAAAAAATTCTTTTATTTTAAAAATAGATTTATTTTCACTTATAATAAATTGGTCACCAAAGAATTATATATATATATTTAAAGAATATTATAATAATTAAATTAATAATTTTCATTCCTGGTATTCTAATGGCTTGGTTATAATAATAACCTTTAAATAATTAAATTTAGTTTTTCACTTATGCTCGATGTAGAATATCATATAAGCTATAGAATATAGTATTTCTTTTCTAAAAAAAATTGGTTGTTATTAAGACATGGAATATGGATGTAAAAAATAAATTTCTTTATGAAGATATATTCATGACATAACCAGATGTTTTAGTGACTCTATGAAATGCCAATAAGGTATTAATATTGCAGATATCGACTAATAGATTAAGGAAAATTTATAAGTCATAAAAAATTTAGTTTAATGAATCTATAAAAAAAATTAAAAAATAATACATATTAGTATTTTGGATAGATGTTTTCGATAGATTGTGGTTGTTTTCATATTCTAATATTTTCATGACATATTAATCATTACAAAATAAATACTACTATTATATTCATCCAAGGAATAGTTACAAATTGTTTTTCCAAAAATGGGAGTATTATTGTTGTCTAGATCATTTATAATTTTTCCAAAATGTTATTTAATTTATTTAATTATATATATTGTCTATATATTGAAGATATTTAGTATCAAAAAATTGATGTTGGGATAGGTTAAATTGTAATATATAATACTTGTTTCCTTGAGAATGTGTCCTCTAACCCAATAAGAGATTGATTAGATGGGTAATATCAAATACACTTATATGGTAAGATTCTTAATGTATACCATGTAATATACCATGATTGAAATATTCAATTCCATATTATTGGTGGGTATATATCAAGATTATCCAAGAAAATAATAATTGAATGTTGTTAGGTTTTTCATTAAGTATTTCATTTATCATAATTATATGTTCCTGATATATATTAGTATTTTGGATAGAAGTTTTTGAAAGATTGTGGTTGTTTTCCAATTCGAATATTTTTATGAGATATTACTCCTTACAAAAGAAATATCACTATTATATTCATCCAAGGAATAGTTACATATTGTATCACCAAAATGGGGAGTATTATTTATGTCTAGATCATTTATGATTTATCCAAAAAAGTTATTTAATATATTTAGGTATATATATTGTCTATATAATGAAGATATTTATTATCAAAAAATTGATGTGGGGATTGGTTACAATGTAATATAGAATATGTGTTTCATTGAGAATGTGTCATCTAACCCAATATGAGAGGGATTATATTAGTAATATCAAATACACTTGTCTGGTAAGATTCATAATGTATACCATGTAATATACCATGATTGACATTTTCAATGACATATTATTGGTGGGTATATATCAAGATGATCCAAGAGAAAAATAATTTAATGATGTAATGTTTGTCATTATGTATTTGATATATCATTATGATATGTTCCTGATATATATATATGAGATGAAGAAATAGTCATTAGGGAATAAATGGGTCATTGTTTATAGATAGATAAGAATGATATGATGGTCTAATGATGATATATGATTGATCTGAACTGAAGAACTATGAGTTTTATAAGTTCAATGAAAATACTTTTCACCAATTCTATAGTATAATCCATGTATATTGTCTCTTATAATTTTACTAAGAGACTAGTTTGGATATGAACCATTATAAAATATCATAATGTGGTTTGGAAAACTAAATGACCTATTAATATAAAATTTGGTAAAAATGTGGAAGTTTCTCTTGCAAAATATCAGTGGTCACACAAATGGATAAAGAAAATATTTTTGATATATCCCCTCCTAAGGGACCTTCATAAGGGGTGATGTTATAGATAAAATATTTTCTATAGATTAAGTTATATTAGACCCCTTAATTAAAAATTAATCTCAGGAAAATAATTAATATCATGTGAGTTATAGTGGGATTAGTGTTATTAAAAGATTCATATAGTCAAACTAAGAGTATATTAGAGTTGGTGCTCGAGAACCATCATCAATGTATTTTATTATCATCTGTATTCATGATTTTTTATATTATTATGGTTATTATCATATAATTATTATTCTCATTCCTGAAAACATATCTGATAACGTCTTAGGGGAATAATTCAAACAGAATGGTTTTTGTAATTAATTATTAGGATCAATACCTATATCTATAAGGAAATACTCATAAATATTGGTTTTATGGTTAGATTGTATTTTTTAATTGAATATTGATGATATAGGATTGATTGTGTTGGTTTCTATTAAGACATTTATACTTCTTCTCATGAGTATATTCTTTGGAAATTTACATAAAGTAATTTATGTGTAATTGACCCACTAGATGAACATCCACATTAATATGTTTAATTGGATGTTCCAATCAATGGATGTGTATAATGGTCCTTATAATAAAATATTTTTATTATCGTAAAACTTTTAATGTATATTTTGATCTATTGGTGGAAACCATGATGACATATACTAATTGAAGGGTAAAATACTTATGGTGTGTCTAAAGTGATATTTTGTTAATGAATAATGTGGGAAATTATTTTTACATTATTTTCTCTAATGTAATTTTATATCGAATGGCCATGTATATAAATATATATATGATTAATTATGTCCATATCCATGGAGTTATCATTTCATGGTATTTTAGTAAAATTCAATAAATGAAACATAGAAAACATATGTTTATGAATATGTTATGTAATATACATGGTTAGTTATTTTGAAATAATTGTATTATATTACATAGAGTTCATTTTTAAGAGATTTTATGTCATTGTGATATTAATTTATTTCTTTGTGGATGTGTTTTCATGTTTTTAGATTCTAAAAATTGAATTTAGGTGATATTTTCCAAATCCAATATGAAAGAGGTCTAAAGGATCACTATTTTTAAACATGAAATACATGTAAAATTCTATATAAATTTATCACATTGAATAAATTTTATTTCTACGTGTAAATTTCTATTATTTCTTGTTTTAGTGATTGATAATATTCAATCACTCGTTATTAAATAGAATTCAGGCATGTTGAATATACAATAAATATTTCTTATCTATATTAGTGAATCTAATACCTACCAAATTTATTAGTGAATAATTAAGTGATAATTATTTATTTAAATAAATAGTCCTTATCCAGGGTTTTTTAAATAAAGAAGTAGAAATAAAGACTAAATTAATGGTTTAGTGATGATTTCTTTATAAAATATTATTTAAAGAAATATTAATTTTTAATTAAATTAATATTATTAATTTATTTATTTGTTTAAAAAAATAATTAATAATAAAAACAATAATAATATTTATAAATTGGGTTTATTAGGGATTAAAATAATAGTGAGGACAATTTCCATTAATATATTATCTAATCCTAGGTCAACTAATACCATGTTATGTCCTTCATTAACCCTACCATATCTATGATAATATATTTTTACAATAAATTATATAGATAATCTTATCCATCACAAGAGTGTTCTTCTCTATATAACACACTCTGTAATAGAGAGAGATCCTCCTCCTCAACCCTCTTGAATCTAATAAGAACAAAAGAAACCTATATCATTAAATATTTAAGACCATATGATTTTAAGAGAAGAAAATTGTTCTGATAGTTTATAATAAATATGAAAAGATCTTATATGGAAATGTAACACCTTGAGAAGGTATGATATATTTATTTTTAAATAAATTTGATCTCTTTGATAGCATGCTGAATAGGCATCCCCGAGTCTGAATGAACTGTAACATAGTATGGTATTATAACCTAACTATTAAATTAGAAGTTATTAATTTTCCAAAAAAAATATTAAAATTATATGTATTTAAAATGGTTAAACAAATTTATTTCTTATCTATTTATTTTAAATAAAATAAGAATCATTTGAATATTAATTAGATGTTTTCTAAAAAGTGCATTTTCTAAAATGATATTTCATTGTTCTCTAAAAACATATTACAAAATACATTATTAAAATTTTAATACACATTATACAAAAAAATATAATTCAATTATGATATATTTCTTTAAAAATTATATTTGGGTTAATTTTTTAAATATCTCAGAAAAAGTTAAATTTTTATGAATAGTTAAAAATAATGATTTTAATTGATAATTAGCTTTTCATTTAAAAGCTTTACATGGCTATATTGTATTTTAAATTTTATTCAAGTAAAATTACTTCAAATGTATTATTATTTTACTAATTTATGTCATTTAATCGATTTTACTATTTAATTTAGATAAAAAATTGTGTAAACTTTGAAATGTTTTTCATTGTAACAAAACTGTATTTCAAAGAATTGCAGGTTTAATTTTAAATTATATTATACCATAGAGGTGAATTGAATTTGGAAAAATAGATTCAATATTTTTAATCAAAATAAATTATATTGTATAATAATGTTAACTTAACTTTCAACCATAATTAATTGTGAAGTAATAAAAATTAATTATTGAGGTTAAAGTAAAAGTTGGTTTACCAGAGTGTCAAACTAAGTAGATACGGGACAATATGACCCAAAACTTGTCTCAATACAATTTTAGGTCTATATTTAAACTATATAATCTCTAAAAATCTTTTTATTTCTTATTTTGGAGGATTTTTCTATGGTAAAAACATGATATCACTATATATTTTTAAAAATACATGTGTTTCCTCTCCACCACTTATAAACATCCACCCACTCTCCCCCAACATCATATGTCCATATCACATTTTTTCTGAAATGAACTACCTATTTCTATTTTATAATTACATACCCATAACCTAGATGTTTTATTTTGATAATGAATCCATCCTATGAAATCATTAGGTATAAACATAAAGAGCCTCTCTGAAGAAGAGGAAAAAATCTAAAAATTATGAATTGTTTTATTTCTACCTCCACCTACATAAAATAATAATTAAATATTATAATATAATATAAACAATATATCTTAAATTCTGGGATTTATTTATATTAATTTAATAACCTAGATCCATAAAAAATATTTTTTTCCTTTTCTTATATTCAAATGTCATATTTGAATCCCAAATTTATCTATTTTAAAAATATTAATAAAAAATTCAGTACATTGGGAAATGATCAATTATATATTGTATTAGTATAATAAATTTGAATATTGATCCATTAAACTGGGGTTATAGGCTCTAGAATTGGTATTTAAGATGGTTTTATAGATGTCTTAGAAACTAGATTTAGGAAAACATAGACTAGACAAATAGAACCCTATGATAGTCATTGATGAAAAGTATATAAGAATATCCAAATATATTGACAAGGTATATATTTTATGCTTTTCATATAAATAAATCTTGATATTGATACTTCAGGTGGTCTTGGTTCTATAATAGTTATATGTAGGGGTACAAACTAAAAACAAATGGTGTGTCATGCTTGATGTGATTATTGTTGGTAAATGACAATGGGTCTTATTGAACAGCTAGTTTGATAGTCATGGGGTATATGTTATGGATTATACATTATTTCATTACAAAAAATTATGAAGGATTTGAATATATGATGATAATTACATTCATAAGATAAAACTGTAGTTTATTAGGAAAAAAAGTAAGGTTAATGATTTAGAAATCCTGTAAATGATTATATAGTTTTCATATTACAGTTATTGTTGGCCATACTATTCTATTTGGTTTTACTTGGTATTCAGAACCCAGAGGAATATTTTTGACATTGAATATAAAGTATAATGTGGTGAAAACAATAAATGAATGGGATGATGACTATATGTAATGATATCACTATTATAACGAATCAGTTATCTAGAAATATTACTGACATCCTATAACATAACAAACTCTCGAACTCACCAAAGAAGAGAATAGTGGATTTAAGAAATATTTTTAGTAGTGATTAACATAGAGTAACGAAGGCTCTATTTCCTTCATATTGGAATTATGGAAATAGACACTCATGAAATTTCCCCAATGGGATAATAAAAGCTTTCATATGTGGAATACAAGTCCATAAATCAATGAATTGGAGAGGAAAAATAAGTGTACAATGAAAGGAAAATAATTTCATCCTAGATTTCCATTTATTATTATTTTTTATGTATATGGGGAACATGTGAATCATTTTGAGTAAATTTACTCTTTTAATAGTTAACCCCTAATATAAGGAATATCCTATTTTGAAATACTATATATTAATTATTTATATAATGGGAATAAATTATTAAATTTAAAAAGTATTTTTTCTAATGGTATTTTGGTTAGAAAAATCATCAAACAAATAAAAATTTGGATAAATCTTAGAATCATAAATGTCTTAATTAACCAAATATTTATGGATACCATCATGGATTTATAACATTAAGGTTTATCATTTAATAAATTACTTAAACATCCCTTTTAAAGATTTTTTTTAGAGGAATATTAAATGATTAACGATTTTCTTGATTACATTTTTCATAATAAAACCCATTTGTTTAGTATATGAATGTATTATTTAGGGAATAATGCCTTTTGTTTTTTACAAATAAGATTAAAGGAATTAGTAACTTTTATAGTTTATCATGTATTTGTTGTTGGAGTAATTATGGGTCTTTATAATTTGGTAACATCATAATAATTATATTAATTAAGTTATGTAAAAAGGAATACTTATTGCATTCAGTGAAGGCAGAAATTCTTGAACCCATAACTGAAAGGAAATAATGGTTTAGTGCTTCCACAATCCTATGTGATTCTGTAGTAAATATTCCATTATTTTTATGTAATCATATTGCGGATAAATATTAATTTTGAGCCAGGGGTTTTACTATGATGGTTTAGAGACTAATTTATTATATTGGATAAATTAGGGAAACTATATTGTGTTTGGAAAATATTAATAGAAATATATAATTAATTTTCACTCATTTATGGATCTTGAGATCTGTTAAAAGTATATTTTATTGAATCATGTGTAAAAATTTCATTTTTAAATATTTGTTTCATGTTGTTTTATATGATGTTGAAATATATTGAAGCGTAACCAAATGTATATATTTTTATTAAATAATAGAAATGTATCAAGTAAGTATATTTCATTATATTCTTATACAGTAAAAAAATCTCAATATTAGGTTAAGGATATTAAACCAAACAATTTATCCTATTACATTCATAACTGATGAATAAAATTATAATTTAAATCATCAAAGAATTATGGATTTTAGTTCCTTAACCTTTGTTTGATCATTCACTTTCTTATGATCAATGACCTATATCACTCTCCATAATTATTTACTATTTATATCCATGTCCATGTCATTACATATGACAAATTTTATCCTATATACAAACTTAGTTATTCTTAATTCCATATTACATATGTATTTAATTTTTCTATTATGAATAGAATTCTTAATTAACCTATTTATGTCATGGTTTTTTAACATATTTACTTTAAAATATTAAACCCTTGATTACCGAGATCAATATTAAATTTTGTAGGTGTAATTTATTTAAGGATATTAATATTTATCCCACCATGATTTTAAAAAATTAAAATTAGGTTTGATAAATTATATGAAATTTTAAACAACGATTATATTAGACATTTACAACACAAGAAATTATTAAACATTTCCTCTAAAATAAATATGACCTCTTCAGTAGCATACAGAAAAATCCCACTGAGTCTAAATGAACATTAATAAAGTAAACTTTTATAATACAGATATTAAATTTCTTGGTATATATAGTACAAACTAAACTATGAAAATTATTTTTTAACACTTGTATAAAAAGTCCTTTTTTATATATTTAATGTCAATAAAATAAAAAATCATCTAAATATAAAAATAAATGTTTTCTGAAGTCCTATATTTTTTATAAAATTCGATTTCATAGCACATGGAAAAGATATTATAAAATTGATTTTACCACATTTATAAAATTTATTTTATAAAATAAAATCAATATTTTAAATATATAGTTCAAAGTTATCTTTTGGTGAATTTTTTGGATATTAATTGAATGATTCTTTTTTTTATGGATTTTAAAAATTAATGATTTCTATAAAACAAATACCTTCTCATTAAAAAATTACATGGTTAAATTATAATGTAATTTTTTTTGAAAGTTTAATTAGTTTAAAAATATTAAAATACAAAAAATTTAGGTCATTTTAACAAATTTCATATTTAATACTAAAATAAAAATTTATTATTCTTTTAAATTTGTTTCTTTAGAAAAAAACTATTTTTTGATACTTTTGTGGGTTTAATTTTAAATTGAATATATCTACTCATGTTAATTAAATTAGGAAAAATTGATTCAATATTTGGAAAAATATAATTTATATCACCAAAAAAGGTAACCAATTATTTTTCATAATGAATTGTAAAAATAGTAAAATTTAATTATCATGGTTAAGGTAAAAATGATTTTAGTAGGGGTTAATCTAAAAACATAATGGTTAATAATAACCTAAAAATATAAAAAAATACACTAATATTTAGAACTTTTAATATCTAATTATTTATTATTAACCATATTGGTGTATTTTTGTTTGATAAAAGCATGTGTGTCACATTATCTTTTCGAAAATTCAATGTGTGTCCTCTCCCCCACTTATAAAAGTCCACCCCCTCTTCTCCACTCTGCACACATCAAAATTCATTTGGATCATGAAATAACATCCAAAATTTCCTCCATACATCCCTTACCAAATCTTAAATTCCTTATTTGGATTATGATTCCCTTGTATAAAGGATTTTTTTATAAACCAAAAGAGACTCTCCTAAGATGATGTACAATTCTAAACCATAAATATTTATTTTATTTGTTATTTCACCTATTTAGAATCATATTTAACTATGATTATATAATAAAAAAGTATCCAATATATAATTAGATGTTATTATGTATATTTAATAACCGAGATCCATCTACACATCCATCAAATGGGAATGGAAATCATTGATTTTGTGTACGTTAGACAACTGCCTTGCGAACCGAAATAATTAATTTTCCACCACAAACATTCTAGGATTGATATAATAATTTAATCAATGTTATTATATATTATTTATGATATTATTATACATATATGTAATTATAATATTACATATAAATTTTTACTTATCATTCATTTTAAATTTGGATAATGTTGCTCATGTGTTCGACATACTACAGCCTCACGAAGCGATGTGATTTATTTTTCACTTACTTATTATGTGGAATGTTATGAGTATATATTTAATTATTATATTTGATATATGTGAAATTTTATTGATTATTTTAAATTAATATATCACACAATTACTTAATGTTTTACCCATTATGTAAATAACAACATCGATTGTGCATACATATAGCCTACCTTTTTTACAAAGCGATGAGATCCATTATCTATGTCCAAATTTCAATATTTATTCTAAAATTATTTCTAATAAAAAATGTATTTATAAAATTTATATAAATATTTATATAATGTAAATATATAATATTATCAAGAACTATAATTTTCATGTTGAAACATGAATTACAAAAAAGGCATTTATCACACAAATAATATTTATAATGAACGATTATAAAACAAATTGGTGATAATATGTTATAAAAAGATTATATATGGTATTATAAATAGTAATATGATCCGATTATAAGTTATTAAATGTTATAAAACCCCTCTACAGTAGGTTAAATAATGTTAAAAAGGAAGTGTGAGGAAGGGTCTTCATCTCCCTTTCCCTTAATTATGGAATATTGTAATGATATTCAACTAATTCCTTTAATATGGTGTATATACTACCCATTTAAATGTATTAGCATGAATAATTACATATTCGTGGTATTTCATGTATTAATTTAAATTATCTAGTGAATGGGGATTTGATGTGAAAATTACAAAGTTTTAAAAAACAACATAACTCAATTTCATTTCATTGGGTTTTACTACAATGTTATTGTCTTTGAAAATGAAATATTATGTATGTAAATAATGTTTATTAACATATGTTGTATATTAAGTTGGTTTATGTTGATTTAAATTTGATATTAACAATTAAATAAATTTTTAACCCTCACTTGATTTTTTATGATCAATGTAATGTATTTCATCTCAATTTCCATTTCATTGAAACTTATTTGTTAAAATAAACATATTAACTTTTATGTGGTATATATACTTCCCCGATAAATTATTAAACATGAATATATTTTAATTTCTAAATATTTTTATTTTTATTCATGTTTATTCTTTATGGGGTTTATATTTTAATGTTACCAAAGAGGTAAGAATTATTTTACTATATCACTTTTTTGGGATTGTTTATATTCTATTGAAACAATCACATTATTTTGATCATTTTTCATTAGATGCTAAATTTCTCTTAAATATAAATATCATTTTATGATGTATAGGTTTATTTCCTAAACTATATACCATTTTTACTTTTATTGTTTAATTTTAATTTTATTTGATTGTGTGGGAAAATATTGATAATTCTATCTCCTTTAATAAATATGGATATTTTATGGTAATGCATATTGATTGAGGAATTAAATCGATTATTTTATATAGGCATAATGATTTGGACATTCATTTATGGATGGGAAGAGTTATAGATACCCACTCAATGCAATTGTTGTATCATGGGACAAATTAGTTGGATAGATTTAGTTAAATGGATTTCTTGTGTATACCTACAAATCAGTCTTAAACTATATTATGAATCGTCACGATTGTAGTGGTGTCATGATTCCTAATATAATGATTTTCAATAATTAATCATTTAAATACCTATACATTTAGTTATTTTTATCTATCATATTTTCTCAATGATATTATCTATGTATGGATTTAATTTTCAATTTATTTTTTAAATTTTATCTTTTTAGGTATTTACCTTACCATATTGATTATTCCTTATCATATCATGATAGTAATGTTATTTATTAAATGAAATATGTGTTAGATATTTACCTTTATATATATATTATTATGTATTGATTATTATTTATTTACTCGTGATAACCTCTAATGTACGTTACCCTAATTGATAATTTAAGCACACCATTATTATTTTTACATTACTAAGTATCCTAGAAGTGAAAATTGAATTATATGTAAGGATATTATAGGGTGAATAATTATATTCTCAAAGAAATTATATTTTAAAATATTGTATTTAAATTTAATATGGGAATCATGTGTCTTAAATTTTAACCAATACTACAAAAATACTTCATCCTTTGGGAAACAATCACATTTATTTGGTTGCAGTATAATAAAGTATACCTTGGATCTAGGATACTATAACCAGGGTCCAAAAATAATATATTACTATAATGATAAAAAAATTTGATATAACTATTAGATTATTCCATGCTTGAACACATGTATTTTTATGTCAATGTTAACAGGTTTGTAAAATATGTTTCGATCATAACAAGTGGGATTCTACCCTTGAATACCCTATCAACAATTATAGTATACTAACACCTGGCCTAATTGGTCTTCAATGAAGAAATAATTCCCATATGATGTAATAAAAATAATTTTTTTATTATAGTTTAAATGTTATGTTTCTATCTTATAGATTCTATGGTGTTTATTCAACTATTTCTAAGGTTAAATCCCAATAATATTTTGAATTTACATTGTTGTAAACATGATTAATATCTTCCACTAAAATTTGGTGCCTCTATGTCCACCATCTCCACATTTTTTATTAGTTATATTCATGGATGGATCAATTGTGGGACATCCTCAAAGGAAATATATTTTTTCATGGATAAAGGTTCTCTTTACAATAATGACTTACCAAATCCATCCCTTGATCACGTTCAATAATTGTGGTGAGGGAAACACTAGAGGTTAAATTATATATAGAATCATCTAGAATGATTTAAAAACATTATCCCTTTAAAAATGGGAAATGTTAATGGGGGAAGTAAAGGGCTGAGTTCTTCCCACCATACCATTATAATTTTTTCTTGAGATGATATTTATGGCATGTATTGTCACGTACCAAGCTGAGATACCATCTGACCTGACACCCAACACGGTCCGTGACATGGCCCGAAGGTCGTTCCTGATCCCCACGGGCTGGAAAAAAGTGTCGGGCATCAAAATAAAACAAGAGGGAATGATTTAGCCCAATAATAATAGGATCAACACAATACAACATTAAAAATGAAATAGAGCTAACCACAACTAAATCTCAATAAAATAACAATCGGGTCCAATAAAAATACAACTAAATAAAACTAACACTGAAAGAACTAGGATCTGCAAAAAAACAACTACTAACATGATCTCCATGTGAACTCTGGGTCACCTCAAAACACAAGACCACCCTACTCCAGGAGATAACTTGAACCAGAAAAACCTGAACCTGAAAAATAGCTCGGTTCTACCGACACCGAGTGGTATATGTAGGGTGTGAGCTAACAGCTCAATAGTCAATCACCACAGATTCCAAGTGTTTCCATTCCTAAAATAGTCCATTAACACTAGTTTGAAATAAAATTATAAAAATATATTTTTCACATTTTATTAAACAACCACAAGTTTACCATTTCAAAGGCCAACACACACCCCCATCCCTTTTTCAAGAAAACTATCATTTTATAACAAAAACCCAATCCAAGCAATACTAATAACATTTTTCAATGGAATAAATTTAAATGGTAAAAAATTTCATAGAACTCCACATTAAAGAAAAAGTACTTCCTTTTAAAATTATCAACCCAACCTACCTTATACTGACTGGAGGTGCAATATAATCATTGAGCACTAGTCACAGGAACGCCCCTATGAACTAGCTAGCTGTGAGCCCCATGTACCTCGTATCTCGGTGAAAAGTAACCGTAAAAATATCATTTCTCATGCACGATCCACTAGTAGGGAACATACCCATAAACTAGTAGTCCCCAACATCATCATCATAGTTTAGTTAGTGTTATCATCATCAAACTTGCTACCTGAAATAGGGGCCAAACCCCACAGGATCACTAGCATACTAGTATAAGTCCCCCCACCAAGATACCCATGTTTCTCATTTTTTTCTCAATCAAATTTCATACATCACATGTTACCACATACACCATTTATCAACCACACCGAGCATCTCATTTCAAAAGCCACCACTTACACATCACAAACCCACTCTTGTGAAATTAAGCAAACCAAACCATTTACAAATCACTTCAAACGACATGGGGAACACCACCTCTTCAAAAAAATTATCAACAAGCCTTTCCACATTTTAGGAAAAACATGAAACACTAAAAACATACCAAATGGTCCATCACATCAATTAATCATTCAAACCATCATTTAAATACCTTACGTTTCCAACCTGGCATTCACATTTTCCGAATCACATTATTTTCTAAAATCATCACAAAACATCACCTATAGAGGTACAATTCCAAACATGCCTTTATGTTTACACACCCAAATTCATTTACCAAAACATTTCCAAATAATTTACAAAACCATCTTCAAGTGTGAAATGCCAAACAACCCCTCATTCCAAACATTTTCCAAAACACACACACCAAAATCCAAACGAGAATATCCCCCCCATGGGATTCCATTTTAAACATCATTTAGGAAACTAATATTTCAAGGAACACCAAAAAACCACTTCCACAAAACCAATAATTTTCTTTAAAACCACATCCAACCATCCACATTATTTGAAGAACACAAAACAATCCAATTGTAACCATAAAACCATTTTTACAACATTTTAACACTTTTAAAAGGATAAAACATTACCAAACCATACACACCAAATGAAGATCACAAATAATAAAAAACCATCCCACCATAATCAAGGCTAAACATTTCATAAAACCCCCAATTTAACTTTAAATAACAATTAGGTTTTATAAAATAACCCTAGGTGCAATAAAAATAGGTATTTCACACAAATCCCTTTGAAAACCTATGTTTTGTAAATTCTACCAATATGAAGACATCATTAAAATCAATCCATAGATATATTATAGGTGCGAAAGACATTTAAAAAATAAATTAAAACAAACAAGTGCATGGGGAGTTTTCCGAAAAGGAAAAAGTTGGAAACGCCTACCTCAACCTTGTGAGAATGGAATGAAACTTCAAGGGAGGAGATATCTAAGCCCCACTGACCATTCGCACACCCTATATCCAAAGGAAAACGAACCAAACATAAACCCTAGACATTAGGGTTTTTCCATGGAAGAAAACCCCCAAAGGAAACCCAAGAACAAAGACGGAAAGAGAAGGAGAGAAGATTTGATGAAGGAAACATGATGAACCACCAACATTTCTTGATAAATCTCCCCAAAATAGCCCCATATAGAAGTAGCAAAGAGTAGGAGGTTCCTATAGTTGATGTCCAATATATAGGGCTTAATTTTGGTGGTGGAATCTCCCCAATTGGAGCTCCACGTCAAAAGTTATAAAGCCCGCAAGTGGCTACACGGTTTGGTTGTACGGTTTGTCAAATCATGCGCAAACCGTGTAGGGGCTACTGGAAACTCCTGCAACTTCGCATGGTTAGGTTGCACGGTGTTTCCCAGGACATTCTCAAACCATACAACCCCAAAAATTAGTGAAAACCCCCAAATTAAATCCTAAACACAAGGGAAGACCACCCATTGATCCTTGAATGTTTTAAACACAATATATAGACACTGACGACATCACAAACTCTCCAACATGAAACTTTACCTCAATCCCAACAAGAATAACTAACAATAGGTATAAAAGGAAACCAAAAACCACAAAAAACACACATAATTTTGTTGGTAACTCAACCCAAACCTCAACCAAAAGATTCAACATTGAGAAAAGAATAAAATAAAGGAGTAACTGTGGTCAGGGTGTGACAATTCTCCCCACCACAGACACTTTCTGCCCCAAGAAAGTCACCCAGCCAAAAGTCAACCAAAGCTCAAGTCCATACCTGACAAAATCCAAGGGAAAACCATGATCTATGGGATGACTACTCACTGCACAAGTCACACCCTACCAATCAAGAAGAAACCACAATTAATGAATGAGGATGAGGGGAGAACATGAGAGGGTTCTCCCCACTACAAGAGCTCAACTTATATGAACAACATTTAAACCCCAAACAACACACACACTGCAACCAAGAACAAGAGATTTCAACATTTAAAATTTCTATATGACTCACATGGTTTGGCCGCACAGTTCACCAAACCATGCATGAAATACTGGAAGGAAAGGGCACCCCACATGAATTTTCCACACAGTTTCAAAATTGTGTGTCAACCGTTCCAACGCCTATGCCGGAAAATGACACCAAACCGCATAGTTACAAGACCTACCGCATGGTAGTGCACTGTCCATGCAGTTGGTTCTATCCTCTTGGCTGGGGCCACACTGTTTTCACTAACCATGTAGTAACAATGCTTCACGTGTAAAATTTTCCCGAAACTCCATAAACCAAAAACCTCGACCGGGGTCAAAATTGAATTTCCATAAACATGATGGGCACTACCTACACTAGAAATGGGACCCTACCAAAAAATTGAACCCACAATAAGTCAATTTTTTAAAAAATCAAGCATCTCCAAATGAGAACTTCCAAATGTTAAAACTGAAACTGGCCTACATGATGACAAGACACACTAAAAGGAGAATGAAAACATTCAAAGGACACATTCAGATATACTTAAATGTTGGGTTACAAGAGATATAGTTAACCACACCATTACCATACAAGGTTTACTTAAAAAAAGTAAAGTTAATAAGAATAAGGATATGTTAAACATTTCCATCCCATCACAGAAAACAAAGTAGGTTGGGTTTCACACCCCCTCCCTATCACTCCTGACTGTGCGCGAACTTCACCATGAGACCTGTGGTTAGGGCCTTGATAGCTGAAGCATCTCCTTCCTCACAGTCAAGAAACAGATCCTCTGATCAAGACTTCCTTTTCAGAAAATACCCTCTATGTTACTTCATCAAATGACCCCAACGGACATAGGGGCAGAAAGTATTCGAAGGAATATGATAAGACAGCTTTGAGTGACCAAACCGGCTGCACTGGAAACATACAAGCGATCATCCCAATGAACTGAAAGTCATAGCCGACTAATACTATTTTTAAGAAACCAGTTCCCCTAGCACAACCTACTTGCAAGATGCAGAAACTTAATAAGAACCAAAAACCACTGGCTGGCCCCAAAAACCATCTCATCCATAAAAGCCTCATCCACTAACCTCTCGAAACAAGTTTCACTAGATGAGATCACTTTATCCATAATTTTAGGAGGAAGAACCCAAACAAACATAGGGGCCTTCATATGATCCTATGATTTTACTTTGAAAGGGAATGGAACTAGCTCTCTGAAACTTTCAACATAAGACTTTAGAGATCACTGGACCTTCCAAACATCCTACAGCTCTGCCACATTCCTTTACTTCACCTCCTCTGGTCTGAACCGTTGAATTAAAGTGGCCTTAAACACCTCCCACGACATCTCACCTTACATCGATGACAGGGAGACCAACTGCCACTCGAACAAGGTTAGACCCTCAAACAACCTTTGAACTGCACAAACTCTAACAGCATCGGTAGTTCCCAATGACTTAATGACACGCTCGACTTCCTCAAGCTACTCTATAGCCTCAAGAAAACCTTGATCACCACAGAAAATATGAAAAGATTGTAAAGGAAAAGGAACTGGGCATGACTCATTAGGAACTTTGGGGACCATTCTGGGAATCATTTTCTGAACAACAAGAAAAGCGCAGACCAAATCCAACATCAAACCGAGGAACAAACAAATAGGAACACCTCAAACCAAAACCAACAGGCTCAAAATCAATGTAAAAACAAACACCACCATAATATATTTTTTCAAAAACCATCATTTCCTCCAAAAATTCAAAATAGCCTTCTTCTAAGGCTAATTCCCAAATACCAATAACCCATTATTCAAGAAAAGAAAAAAATTACCCAAATCATTTTCTCATTAAAATCAACTTTAGGAAAACCATGATAAAACTTTAATTCGAAAACCCAACCCATGGTATCCCATGAACTGTTACATATGCATCCATCCATTCCCATCCTCACGTGCCAACACTCAATTCCCTCACATACCCACACACATGTCAACATCCATAAGTAATACCAAAGGACACATTCCATTAACATTATCAAACCCAAATCACCATCAGTGTTTGAAAACCCACTTTCCAAATTTAAACCCATTTCATGGAAAACACTTCCATTTTTAAATCAATTTTCATTTCAAAATACACTTTAATTTTCCACATACACTTACACCAACTGAAAACAAAATGAAACCCAACCAACAAAGGACCACCAGAATGAGAGAATTGTGACTATGCATGGCCCGAAAACATGGTGGTGAGTCATTCCCCAAGTAAGGAATAACAATAAGAGGGCCTTGAATCGGGAACTTGGATTTCACAGGGGTCACCACCCCACATAAGGCCACAAAATAACCCAACTCACCTCCATTGTCATCCTTCAATTCCAAAACAACACAAGACACAAGACTCAACCTCAGTCTACCCCTGGTGACACAAGGTTTAGAACGAGGAAGGGTTCATGACGCCCGTCCCGCACCTACCTCTTGAGTCCTAATAACCCTAGTCTCTATCTACAGGACACCCTAAATAACAAAAACCTCCTTTGATACCATTTTTTCATGAACCAAGATGGGATGCCATCTGACCCTACACTCAACCCAGTCCGCGACATGGCCCGAAGGGCATTATTTATCCCCACAGGCCGGAAACAAGTGTAGGGAATCAAAATAAAAGAAGAGGGAATGATTTAGCCCAATAATAATAGGATCAAAAACATAAAACATTGAAAATGCAGAAAAACTAACCAAAACTGAATCCCAATAAAATAACAATCTGGTCCAATACAAATACAGCTAAATAAAACTGACACTGAAAGAACCAGGAGCTACAAAAAAATAAAACAAACAACTACTAACATGATCTCCATGTGACCTCCTGGTCACCTCCAAACATAGGACCACCTTTCTCCAGGAGATAACTCGAACCAGAAAAACCTAAACCTACAAAACAACTAGGATCAACCGGCACCGAGTGGTATAGGTAGGATGTGATCTAACAACTCAGTGGGAAATCACAACATATTTCAAGTGTTTACTTTCCCAAAATAGTCCATTAACACTAGTTTGAAATAAAATTAAAAAATTGAATTTTCACATTTTATTAAACAACCAAAAGTTTACCATTTCAAAGGCCAACACACACCACCATCCCATTTTCAAGAAAACTAACATTTTATAACAAAACCCCAATCCAAACAATACTAGTAACAATTTTAAATAGAACAAATTTAAATGGAGAACAATTTCAAAGAACTCCACATTAAAGACAAAGCAATGACTTTTAAAATTACCAACCCAACCTACCATATATCGATGGGAGGTACAATATAATCATTGAGCACTAGTCATGGGAACTCCCCTAGGCATTAGCTAGCTATGATCCCCATGTTCCTTGTATCTCGGTGAAAAGTAACCGTAACAATATCCTTTCTTGTGCACGAGCCACTAGTAGGGAACATACCCATAACCTAGTGGTCCCCTACATCATCATCATAGTTTAGTTAGAGTTATCATCATAAAACTTTGTACGTGAAACGGGTTCCAAACCCCCACAGGATCACTAGCATACTAGTACAAGTCTTCCCACCTAGATACCCAGGCTTCCCATTTGGTGCTCAATCAAATTTCAGACACCACATGTTACCACATACACGACTTATCAACCACACTAAGCATCTCATTTCATAAGACACCACTTACACATCACAAAACCACTCTTGAGAAATTAAGCAAACTAAAACATTTACCAATCACTTCAAAAACCATGAGGAAAACCTCCTCTTCAAAAAATTTCTAAAAAAGACTTTCCAAATTTTAGAAAAACCTGAAACACTAAAAACATGCCAAACAGTCCATCACATCACTTAAGAATTCAAACAATCTTTGAAAACACCTTAAATTGCCAACTGGGCATTCACATTTTCCAAATCACATTATTTCCTAAAATAAAAACAAAACATCACATTTAAAGGTACAATTCCAAACTGGCCTTTATGTTTACACACCCAAATGCATTTACCAAAAAATTTACAAATCATTTCCAAAACCATCTTCAAGTGTGAAATGCCAAACAACACCTCAATCCAAACATTTTCCAAAACACACACACCAAAATCTAAACGGGCATATCCCCCATAGGATTCCATTTTAAACAAAATTTAGGAAACTAATATTTCAAGTAAAACCCAAAACTCACTTCCACAAAACCAATCATTTTCTTTAAAATCACATCCATCCATCCACATTATTCAAATAACATAAAACCATCCCATTGTAACCGTAAAACCCTTTTTACAAAATTTTAACACTTTTAAAATGATATATCATTACCAAACCATACACACCAAATAAATATCACAGGTAATAAAAAACTATCCCACCATAATAAAAGCTAAACATTTCATAAAAACCCCCAATTTAACTTTAAAGAACAATGAGGTTTTAAATAATAACCCTAGTTGCAATAAACCTAGGTATTTCACAAAAATCCCTTTGAAAACCTATTTTTTTAAAAATTCTACGAATATGAAGAAATCATTCACATCAAGCCATAGATATATTAGAGGTGCGGAAGACATTTAAAAAATAAATTAAAACAAACAAGTGCATGTGCAGTGTTCTGAAAAGGGAAAATTTGGAAACGCATACCTCAACCTTGTGCGAATGGAACGAAACTTCAAGGGAGGAGAGATTTAAGCCCCACTGACCATTCGCACAACCTAGATCCAATGAAAAATGAACCGAACATACAACCTAGACATTATGGTTTGGATATGGAAGAAAACCCCCAAAGGAAACCCAAGAACAAATAGGGAAAGAGAAGGAGAGAGGTTTTGATGGAGGAAACATGAAGAACCACCAACATTTCTTGATAAATCACCCAAACTCGCCCCAAATAGAATTAGGAAGGAGGGGGAGGATACTCTGGTTTATTCCCACCATATAGGGCTTCATTTTGGAGGTGTAATCACCCCAATCAAATCTCCACATCAAATTTTATAAATCCTGCAATTGGCTACACGGTTTGGCTTTACGGTTTGACAAACTGTGCGCAAACCGTGCGGGGGCTACTGGAAACTCCTGAAACTTTGCATGGTTAGGTTTCAAAGATTGTCCAGGCCATGGTCAAACCTTGAAACCCCAAAAATTGTCCAAAACCCCCAAATTACATCCCAAACACTAGGTACGTCCACCCATTTATCCTTGAATGTTTTAAACATAATATAGAGACACCGACGACATCATAAACTCTCCAACATGAAACTTTATCTCAATCCCAACAAGAATAACTAATAATAGGTATAAAAGGAAACCCAAAACCACAAAAACACAATGACTTTTGATGGGAACTCAACCCAAACCTCAACCAAAAGATTCAACATCGATGAAAGAATAAAATAAGGGAATATTTATGGTTGGGGTGTGACATGTATTCTAATAATAATAAATACATATATGTCATCGTTGATGAACATGATATAATAAAATTGGGGTAAAGCTCCATATGCATCATCATGGTTTAGGACACTAAATGGAACTTTTATAATTACCAATGAGGGGATGTATCTCTAGATGAAAATGGTCCCCATGTTGAGGTAGATGAGTAGGGAGTGAAAAATCATTACCAAAGGTAGACAAGAGACATAGGATCTTAATAAATGAATCCCTTTATAACTAATTAGAACATACTAAGGATAGATAAGGGGAATGGAACTGTGATGCCTTTATTCCATCCTCTTCCCAAGATTAATGAAATTCTTTCAAGTACATGGGAGGTTTATTTATGTAATCATGATTTTGAAATACATTTAATTCAATTCTAATCTAACATGATGATATTTTATCAACTTTGATGACATTGTTGAAAATGATCAACCGATATTTATGAGATAGCCACCTAATCCAAATGGGACTAATAATCTTTAAAATGTTGTACTTATCTAAAAAACTATATAAAAAAATTCTTCCCCGTATGGTTGAATTCATATTAAATATACTACCAATGGTTTAATCCATCTTATTATTATCGAAGTCCAACCCAAGAGAGACTCATAAGGCCACTACAATGTAATGTGTAATGGTATATCCAAAATAATAATAATAATCCATTAATAACTTCATTAAATCAATTGAATATACTCTCATACATGGACAATTATAAGATATTCCTTGTCTATAACACCCCAAGATTTTAAATACAGATAATTATGTTTGTTATCATATATAAAAAGTGAAACCTGTCATAAATAAACCATGAAATATTATTTTCTAAATATGGATGTTATAACCTAGGTGATGAATTGGAAGGTATACATAATAATATTCACATTATGAAATATATTTTTTTTCCTAATAACAAATAATTTATTGATTATTATTTAATAAATATGTATTCAATTTTTATAAAAGCGAAATGATGTTGAAAAAATGTTTCTTCCAAAAAATAATTTTCATTTATTTTTTTCACAATACATTAAATTTAATATTTTTGAATTTTAAGATATTTATTTTATTAAATTATAATCGTTTATGAAATAAAAATATCAAAATAATCCTAAAATTAATTTTTGGGTATCTTTTTGAAAATATTTGTGTTTTACTGAGAAGTGATAAATATTAATATTTATTAATAACAATATTTTTCTATGCATTCAGAATGTTCTATTTTATATTTAATGGTTCCAATGTAACATTATTTATTGAAAATTATGAATAATTCAATAATGTTCTTTTTAATAATTTTTCTTTTTGAATTTTGTAAAAAAAATTATACATAAAAAAATTTGTCTAAACAATTGTGTTCCACTGGGTTTTTAGATTTTATATTAAATAATATTCCTTCACTTATATAAATATAATCAATAAAAACAATATCCATGTTGGGAATTAGTATTTCAAAATTTGGTAAATAGGACCATTTTAGTTTTTGTCAATATGAATAGTAGCCATAGTTAATTTTTATTACTAGAGGTAAAATAATTTTATTAGTTTTAAAACTATTGTGATGAGGCTTAAAATTCATTAAAACACTCAAATTTATTTAATTATATGTGTATTTATCATCCATAACAATCCAATGTTCAAAAATATTACCTTTTATTTCCATTTTCCATTGATTTCAAACATTAAAATAATTTTGTGAATGATAAAGTAAAATCATTCACATTAGGTATTTCAATATCTATAATATTTCTTTGACTCAGATAAAAATATTTATGTTTGGATATAAATGGTTATTTTAAATATAATTAAAATTTCTTTCAGTGTAATTTATTTTAATTTTGAGTGATGAAATCATCACCATATATACATACACAATGCTGACATAGTGCCCCTATAAAGAGTAGAGGAATGATGTAAATGAGTCATTAAACTAAAAAGGTTGTTTTTTAAGTGATTTATTGTATCCAAAAACTTATTTTTTGATATATATATATATATATATATATATATATCTGTGTGAAGGGATTATATTCTAATTCCATTATTGTAATGTTTTTCTCAATGTAAAATTGTAGAAAAGCTATCCAAAATGACATTAATGATATTTTATGTGAACTGTTTTTTATTATATGAAATTAAAATAATATAATGATTCAATAAGAAAAAAATATTATAAAAGGGAAAAAATCACCCATTGGAAATTTATTATCCAATTTTAGGATAATAATTAATATTTTATATCATTAATATTAAGGAAATTAATTATCATTTTTGAAACTAAAATTGGTAAATCATGGTGTCAAATAAAATCATAATGCATAAAATGATATATAATGAAATTAAAATTTTCTTTTATGATTATATAAATACCATATCATTTATTTCATTAACACCATTCAATATTGGGACCATTGGACATGTGTTAGACACATATTTTGTTATAATATATCATATAATTACTAAAATAACATTAATGATATATTTTAAATTAATATCTTATTAAATAATTATAAATTATAAAAATATTAGATTCCAAACATTTTATTTTACATGGTTTGTAAAATCCAAAATTATACATTTATGAGTAATTTTTCTTCTTATAGTAGCTTTTGTGACCCATAAATAGTAGAAAACATTCATATCATGGTAATTGTAAAAATGGTTAAATGAGGGTAAAAACAGTGGTAAAGGTGAAATAATTACCAAAGAATGTACTAATTTTAATTTAAGATATTATTTATAACAATATTCAAATTTACATTTAAATATATCACCTTTGAGCGATATTTTAAGGGAAACTAAATTATATTATTTTAATACATTAAGTAAATAGAAGATAACCCCTCCCCTCACTTATGACTAACCATAAATAATTTTTATCAAGTAAAAGGGGAAACATGTACAAGGAACCAAAGATAAAAAATAGGGAGATATGAAGTAGGGAGTTATGGGGGATAGAAATAATGGAGACCAAGGGAATCCCATTTGATAATACTAACACCATAAATAAGATGATACTCGAGGCTATAGAAACAAGTGAAACTATCATCATGGGTAGCTAGGGAAGTATGAAAAAATGAAACTTTTTTCCCTTGTGGAATACATAAAAATATCTACTTTTTCATTTATCTGGCCTCTATATCTACAAATGTGATAGGTAATGGGTGATGGTATAGACCTCATCCCGATAATGGATCTTTGAATTTTGGATTATTTCATTTACGTCACAGAATGATTGATATTCACCTCTTGGAGCATGCGAAGGCCGGTGAGAAGCACGTGGGATTTGGATTGGTGTAATCCCTCATTACGAAAGTAAAATATGAATTCATGAATGATAGAACCAAATAGAACCCAGACCAAACCCCCATCCCACATAATAGTATATATAAAAGAGACGTTTTTATTGATTTTGAGTAATGTTTCATGGGAAACCTAATGAACCCACCATACTTGATTACCAATAAGGATCATGGAATGAATTAACCTCCCAAAAAAGGGATGAATGAGGGATGATACATCCCATATGTAGGGGATAATACAAGTGAGGTCCTCAAATAGGTTAATTGATCTGAAAACAAGATAGGTATGAGGGTAACTGGATCCTTTATAGTGTGTATTATTCCTCTCTTACCAACTGATCTAGAATCGATCAATGAGAAAAAAAAATCATTCCTTAAATTTACATCCATTAACACCTAGTCCCTAGAGCCAATGATAATGAAATGTGTCCCCCAAATATACCTAGGTAGGTGGACTTGTAAAGGTGAAATGGGAGTTCTAAACTCTATACTCCCTCCACTCAAAAATAAATTTGAACATACTATGCTAACTAAATCAACCATTTTGAGGATTTATGTTGATTAATAACTACCATAATGACTTTGTATAGTTCTTAAAGACATCTTATTTCCTTTTTTCTTTCTGAAATTATATCCTTTTTCTTCTTGAGGTGTAATGAAAAAGTGGTTTCTCAAAGAAGAGGTATAACTCTTAAGAATGAAATCTCATATTTATTTATTCTAGTAAATCCTACAAATATATTCTATGAATTATTAAATAATTGAATAATTATTTTTAATCTAACAAAAAAAAATTTGATAAAGGAACAACCATTATCCACCATCTTCCCATCATTTGGAGAATGACAATGTCACTCTTATGCACCAATGGACTACCACCTCCAATTAGAAATGTGATTCTATATTCATTTATGGTTTAAAATGATGGTAATAATTACTTATTTAATGAATATATATGATATATTAAAATAATAATTATTCTTAAATTTTTATATTTTATTTAACGTTAATTCATTCCATTTATCAAATAGTGAAAACTATGTTCTTGCATACATATAGCTTAAAATTCCCTTTAATAGTATACTGTGGTCTTCCATATATATAGATTTTGGATGACTATAAATATATATTTAATCAATTTATATTATATTTATATCATTATTAAATTTCTAGATATGATGGATCCCTGATTAGAGAATAATTGTCGAGACAAAGAAACTAAAATTTATATAAAAATTGAAATAGATAACACCCAAAAACAATGAGTTAGAAAGGAATTATTAATAATTTGGTGTAAAAATATTTTATGTGCATCATATTTGATATTATAATTATATTAATTATTATTTTATATAATTAAAATTAATTTAAATTTATTATTAATTATATTATATTACATTCTATGAAATTTGAACATCAGGTAAGAGATTTCCATATAACATTTATTTCTTTATGACACCTTCCATATTCACAAATTTTTACAAGGGGAATATAAAGAACCTTTTAAATTTCATATCTTTAATTAAAAAATGGTCCAAATATTTAAATATTAAATTTAATTTATTCTTTAATTTTGAATATGATTCAAATGAAAAAAAACGTAAAGGATTTACATCTCAATACAATTTTAATCATGATTCTTTATGTTCAAATTTCTATTGAATACAATATATATTACTTTTCTATAAAAAAATTAATATCTATTCTTATCTAGTTATTATTTTGGAACAAAATTATTCATTTTATTTTCCTTATGTAACGTACTCATGAAAACAATCGAATATTTTAAGGATAATTCATTATGTTTTACCAATCGTCTGAGGATACATTTCTTACATGTAAATGTTATCTATAAAATGTCTTAAAGAATTATTTTTAATATTAAACAATAGTGTTTAAATTTAATTTTATTAAAATAGAATATTCATAAAATGGTTTCAATGTAATTTTATTGTCATTTTCCAAATGAAGAACTTTTGGGTTTTTACTGAAAATGTGATTGAAATATTTGTTTTAACATATGAAAAATGAACAAAATTTAATTCTATCAAAAATTCAAAAGGTTTTGAAACATCCTTTACATCTTCAATATATTCATTTCAATGAATACATTTTCAATAATTTTTGGAAATTTTTATATTTTAATGAAAATATCTCAATGTGAAAAGAGTAATTTCTTCATGAAATGTTCTCGTAATCTTTTAAAAAGTAATTTCTCAGGTCTAATAAAATAATTTTATGTTAGTTATGTTTTAAAAAGGGCATAAATGCATTATAATATCATCATTATTTTTAAAAATAGTTTATGATGAAGAGATATTTAAGATAATTGTTTATTTTACATAGGTTTTTTTGTGAATAATTTATGAAATGTTTATTAAACTTGCTTCCATTAAATGATTTATGATAAATGAAAATTGATTTATAATCTTATGTAACACATATTTAAAATTTATTTATTTATTTATTGGACATGAATTATATTTCCTTGTAATTCAGGGGGTAAATATGTTTATCATATTAGATGATAAAAATAGAATGGGGAATATACCATGTTTTGTATGCGCCTTTGTCCACTATGACAGTATTGGGAGTGAACCTTTAGTAAGGGTATGATGGAATTGAGTGTGAACCCAGTCCACTATGGTAGTCTTAGTAGTGATCCTTCTCTAAAGAAATTATTTTATATTATTATTATATATATATATACTGAAAACATTTTTCCTAAGCTAATTTGATCCTCTTATGGATCATGGTATTTCATTTAATTTTTATTCTTTTTTTAAATATTGCATAGACATATTACATGATTCACAATTATGATATATGATATACAAGGAATCGTTTTTAAATGGTAATATCATGTTTTCATACCCTTATTCACATGTTAAGTTTATGTTATCATTGATATCTACATTTCCTACTATTACTGGGAATCATAACACACCCTTCCTTGTTATTCCTTTCACCATGTTATAAAGAATTTTTGTGATTTTGATTTGTATAATATGGGTGATATTTATGAATTAAAAATTGGGAGATGTTATAGATCTCATATTTAAAAGTTTCTCATGTATATAATATTCATAGGGAACTAATCGTATTTGATTATATAATAGATCATAATGATAGGTATTAAATATTTATTTAAAAAGTTTTATATTTATGTATAAAATTATGGGTTACTATAGTAGGTATTAGAGTTGTATTTATTCAATACTTAGAGATCAAGAATTGAGATACTTTTTGACTACCATGGGGATAAGTATATGTATAGGCTAACTTGATATTTTTAAAGTAAGATATAAATTTTTCTTTTCATAGAAATAAATCTCTTTTTGGATACTAAAATTTTGATTTTTTGGAACATATTCATATATGGTTAACAGTACCAAAATGAGTTTGTAATCATATATCATGAATTAAATTATGGTTCATAGTTAGTATACCCTTTTTGTTGTCCTGGTTTGATAGTATGATGGGATATTCAAGGGTTATTTTATTTTGTGACCCAGTATTAATGATTTTAATAGATAATTATCAAGGATTACATACATTAAAATAAACATTCCATAAAATTAAAGGAATGTTTCATAGTTTAGATATCCTATAAAAACATTTCAGGATTTTGTGATTTCTCACTCTAATTATTGTTTCCTACACTATAATATTTTGTTTTAGTGAATAGATGAAACTACGATTATTCATGATAACATTGAACTTGATATAGAATGGATTGATTTTAATTTTGAGAAACCAAATAAAATTTTAATTAGAATGTGAGATCTTGAGATTATTTGTAATTCGCTGTCTAATTATATAATTTACAATCTTAACATGCATGAGTTTCTGAACAGACCTAATACGATAAATATAGCGTATCATGATGGATAAAGGGGGAATAAGTTTCAGAATCCAACATTTCAATTATATGGGATGATTTACTAAGGTAAATGTATCATAGGAATGAGAAAATGTTTTATGTATGTAAAAAAAGTGCAGAGAGAGATATTAATTGTAGAGTTAAATTAAAGAGTTTGATGGATGTATTTGAATTACATCGTAAGCATAAATTTATAGTTAATTTTATTGTCCATGGAGAATATGGTAATTTTATAAGGATATTCCAAAATCGATGGGTTAACACAATGACCAAGGAAGTACCTATATAATTCCAATCATTGAAGAAAATGAATTTATGTGTTTATGTATTGGGATTTTATATTTATGTTTTCTAAGTGTTATGAAAATTATATTTTGGTTATAAGAGTTATGAAACATCTATGGAATGTTTCATAATACATTTTCAATAAGGATTTGAAAACATTTTTGATGATAATGGATATATTTGGGAGATACAGGATTAGGGATTCATAACCCTTAATACGTGCTTGATATTCAGGTAATAACTTTTTATTTGTATAATGTTATGATAATGAAAATTTAATAGTATTTTTATCCTCGGAATTGATTGGTGATTGAATGGAAATGTGATTTTTATAATGTTTGGTGAATTTTAATTCTTTTTTTTGATTTATGGGCTATATTGGAATGATTATCATAATTTATTTTTTCAATGAGGTTTTATAAGATAGTATATTGGGGACACATGATTTATTTATTGGGTTTTAAGAAGACTACCCCATTGAGGTTTAAATTACCCTTTGCTTTGATATATTATTAGATGTTGATAGAATTATTATCAATTGGAAAGAGGAATGAAGAAAATATTGATAGTTGAAATGTGTTTCATTCATAAAGAGATATTTTTAGAGATATTAATGGTCAAGATAAGGATTACCATTTTGGTTACCATCTAAATTTGATTCAAGATATTTTCATGAATTTCAATACATTATATTATTATATAGTAAATTATCATGGTGATTAGTCATATTTAGAGATATGTTTCATTGATTTTATTTATATATAACCCTTATATTTAACATGTGATTTAACATAAGATATTATTTGAGAAGAAGAAAATTAAATATTCGGGGATGTAATATGAGAAGGTTGAGATTGCCATTTTTTAAAATTATTCATTAATGATGATATTATTAAGGAACTTTTATATGTAGGGATATCTAATTATTGAATAATCTATATATGTATTTTGGTGTTATTGTGTCTATTTTAGAGTTAGGTGTATTATTTCTTAACATTAAAGGTATAAATATTGGATGTTATCTTACCTTAAATTGATGATTTTATTTTTTATTTTTTAAATAATACAAGAGGTATCACTTGATATACTTTTTAGAATTATGTGATTATTTAAATGTAAATTATAGTTCATAAGGTATGGAAAAAAATCTTCTAGAATACCCATTATTTGGTAAAAAAGATGACATTTTGGTGGAAATTGATTAAATGATTAAATTATAGGGGTGAATAATTATATTTCCTTTTAGTTATTTTTTTAGATGATAATGTAATACATAAACTCTAGGAAATTTATATTGAAATAAAAATTAAACCCTATAACATTAATTTTAGATGAATCAAATCTATTTTTCATACCCTGTTATTATATGGATTTTTTGTCCTTAAATTACTCATGATCATTCATATTATTTAATTCATTGTTCTCTATCACATTATATATTTATTTAGACATTATTTATTCCACCATGTCTATATTTCAAATTATCACTAATGTTTTCCTATTTTAAATACTAGTTATTTATTATTCAAGATGACCTTTATATTTCCCTTTCCCTCTTTTTAAATGGATATTTTATTAACCCTCTTTATGTTTTGGGTTTTCAAAAAAAATTAATTTCAAATTTCAAAGCCAAGATTTCTATGATCGATTTTAAATTTTAAGGATTAAGCTTATCAAATTGGGTTCTAGTATAATTTAACAACCTATGAAATTAAAATAATAAAATTCTCCTTAATAGTGTATACGACACGAAACACTGAGTTGAAATAAATTTCAAATTATTTTTTTTATAGGATCATTATAACCTATCCATTTAGTAGGTAGTTCTGTGTAGAAATAATAAAATTATCAAATATTAATAATTCCCCTACTAAATTAAATTTTATTAATAAATTATTAGGAAATTATAATTCAATTTTTATTAAATCCAAATTATGATGAAAAAATTGGTTTCTTTAAAAAATGATATTTATTTATTTTTATGAGTAAATATTATATCAATTTTTTCACATTTAGAGAAATTATTTGATATAATTATATTCCTTTTTGAACTAAAATTATCTAAATTTTCTTTAAGTAATTTTTTGGTATTTTTTTTAAAAATGATTGTTTTTTCAGTGTATAATGAAAATAATGATTTTTATTGAAATCTCTATTTTTTAGGAATATAAACTACAAAATTCTCTTTTAAAATGGTCTATAATTAAAATTATTTCTATTATATTATAAAAAATAAATATAATTTCATTGGATTACATTTTTTTAATATGGTATAAAAATGGCTTTACAAGTTAAAAGTATTTTTATGAAAAACATTATTTTTGCATGTATTTAATTTATATATTAAATTATATCTATCTGCATCATAAATTTTAATAATGAAAAATGGATTCCATATTTCGAACCATGTGGTCCATATTTTTAAATAATTACATTTCAAATTTTCTCAACATGAATAGTACCCATAATTAAGTTTTTATACTAATGTAATGATAAATTTTGATAATTATGACTAAAATGAATGTGATAAGGCTCCAAATTATTTAAAAAACATAAATTTATTTCATTTTATGAGTATAGATCATTTAAAATCATCCAGAAATCTATCATATAACCTTTAATTGAAATATTTCATTGATATTAACCATTATAATATTTATGTGAAGGAAAAATGAAAAAAATTTATCTTTGATAACTTTAAAATATATAATCTTTTTTGAACTGATATAAACAACATATTTTCTATTAATGATGGTTATTTCAAACATAATTTATTATTTTATCATTTTAATTTAATTTTAATTTTTTATGATGATATATATTACTTAAAATCTTATAAAATGATAACATAGTGCGTGTGTAAGTAGTATAAAAATCATAAAAATTATATTAAAAACTATAGAAGAATTAATTTTGTGGTGATTTATAGCATCTTAATAATTTCATATATAAATATATCATATTTTTTATTTGTAAAATTTTTAAATTCCAATTTTATCTCTTTCATATTATTTTCAATGTCAAATTATGTGAATAGTTTCAAAAATGTCAACAATGAAATTTTATGTTAAATATTATTATATAAAATTATCTTAAAATATTTAAAATATCTAAATTTGAAAATTATTATATCAAATGGTAAATAATTTCATTACATATCTATTTATGAACATATTATTACCTTATATGTAAAAGTATAAACCATTAAAATTTAAAAAACCATCATAATGGTTATGTTTAAAATTTGCTAATAAAGGGTTCGTACCAAAATATAATGTTTAAATTGATATCTAAACAAAAAATAATAATTTTATGATTTTAAAAAGACTGTGTATTCCATATTATTGGGTAAATGAAATATTAGAACCATTTAAAAAACTCAATTATTATATTTTGACATTACAAGTAATTATAAAAATGACATTGGTGATATTTTATAATAATCAGTATTTTATTAAATGATTTAAAATTTATAAAAACACTTTTATTCAGACAGATAAATCATATATTATATAGAGAATCAAAAATATTCCATTTAAGGGTCACTATTATTTTCATGGAAACTTTCTTTACCCCTAAGGAGAAAAAATTTCACATTAGAGTAATTGTAAAAAGAGTTAATAAATGGATTAAACTAAGAGGCAAGGGTGAACGCAACCAAAATGTATCCAAATTTATTTTTTTGATTATTTATAATCATAATGATATTATATTTTTATTTAAATTATATAAATATGGATCCGTTATTAAATTATATTTAATTTATATTAATTAAAAGCATTAATAAATTTAAAGAGCAGCACACCCCTCAATTACAAAAGAGATCCTCCTCTCCAAGATTACTCAAAAAAATTCAGTATTATATATTGGATAACCCATTACATAATTCATTCCTAGATTCCTTCCCAACATAAAAGGGCTTACATTTATTCTAAAAGTTAATCATTTCAAGGCTTATTATGTATGTCAATAGTGGATTCTTGATGAAGAGGTAAAACATTTAACCAAGAGTTTTCAATATTATATAATATGATACCAACTATTAATATATGGTATCCATTAAAAATATATAATTAATTATATTAAATATAATTATTTATTATTATGATGATGTAAAAACTATTACCCACCTTATTCTCATATGTTCATAAATGATAACGTCGCTTATATATACCTATGAAATACCACCTCTATAAAGTTATGTGATTTTTTTACCATTTAAATTAAGGGTAATAAGGAAAAATTTAATGAAAATGAATTATATATGTGAGTTAATAATTATTATGTATTGGTGAATTATAATTCAACTTCCTTTTGTTCCACCCATTGAAAATTCAATGAAATGTTGTTGCAGAAAAATGACCCACCGTCTCCATGAATTGTATAATTAATTTTTATATATCCATACACTATGGATAAATATATTTATAATTAATATGAATTATATTTATAACATGATTAAAATAATATTTATTACATAATGATGATTAAATATAAAATACAAGAATTACTGGACATGAATTTTCTTGAAAAAAAAACTATTCACCCATAGAAAAGATGATTTCAATTTGTAATTATTAATAAATGGGGTTTTAAATATTATATTTTTATCATTATAATTTTATATTAATATAAATGATTATATTATATACATTTAATTATTTTAAATTTATTATACTTTATGTATGATTTCTTTTAATGAAAGTCAAACTTTACGTAAGCGATTTTCATCTCTTTCTTATTTCTACAATCCTCATCCCATATTCTACATTTTTTTACAAGGGTTATATATATATCCTTTTAAAAGTTATATATATAATATAATTTTTATAAAGGTATTTAAATTTTCATTTGGATTTATACATTTAATGGGCTTATGATTCAAATGATTACAAAAGCGGTATTGGATTTATGTCTAAATATCATTTTATGTGAGATTTTTAATTATTAAATTTCCATTGAGGAAACTACATGATTATAATAAGAAAAATACAATTAATTTTCCATATAATTAATGAATTTTTTGGAAATATATGTTTTTCATCCATTTTCTTCACTTTAATTACTAAAGATACTGAAAGATTGTTTTAAATGAACATCGACTATGACTTAAGAATTAGTCAAGAATTTATTTCATCCATGTCTATTTTTTTTACAAAATGTTTTCAAGAATGATTTTTTTATTAATAATTTATTATTAAAATATAATTTAAACATGTTTAAATTTTTACAATTTTTTTAAATGAATCATTTTTAATTTTTTTTGATAATGGTACTTTTTATTTTTTACAGAATATGTGAATGGAATCAATTTTTTAATATACATGGAAAGAAATTTATTCACTATAATAATTACCTCTCTATAGGTTTAATCATCCAACATAACTTAATATGTATCATTTATATGAAAATTTATGCCTTAATATTTTGGTAATTGTAAGATTTTTACTATATTATTTCAATATGAAAATGGTATTTTCATTGAGAAATGTTCCAGTGGTATTAAATAGAAATTTTAAACTAGTTTAAAACCATTTAATGTTATGTTACCTATACTAGGGACATGATGAAACAATTTATAATGAATTATTTCTCTAGATGGTTTAATGTGATGTGATTTTTAGGAAACCTCTTTATTTTCCATGGGTTATTCTATGATGAAATGTTGAAATGTTTATAAAACCGGTTTCCTTTCTGTGGGAAATGGTATATGATGAATGATTTACAATATAATTTCACACATATTTATGATTTTCATTAAGTGATGGTTGGTTCATGAATTATATATCTCTCTAATTCACTCGTAATATATGGATATCTCATGAGATAATAAAGACTTGATTGGGGAATGAATCTAGTTCGGTAAAGGACTCTATCAACTAAGATTGCATTTGGAGTGAACCATGGAAAATTATTTGATGGAATGGAGAGTGAACCCAATGAAATATTATTGTCTTGGTAGTGAGTCTTGAATTTTTAAATTATTTTCAATGACTATTTGTATGCTAAAAACATACATATTATGCCAATGTTTTACTATTATCACTCATGATATTTGATTTCCTTGTAATTAATTACTTATAAACAATCACAAATTATTCCATGAATCATTATTATAATAATTTATATATATGGAATGGTTTTAAATTATTAAAATTAGGTTATCATATATTCTGCAAAGGTTATAAATATGTAATCATTGATATTTCCCTTATTTATCCATATTGAGTATATGGGATCATAATTTTTTTTCTTCAATTCACCAGGTTTTGATGATAAATTTTATATAATATATATATAATACAGGTTATATTTATGAATAATATAGTTAGAGACTTTGTTTAAAGAATCCAAAAAAATTTAAATAAAAAATTCCTTTTATGGAAATTGATTCCTAAATAGCTTTCATTATTCTCCACATTGAGTTTAAACTAGCTAAAATTTATTTTTAAAACATTATTATGTTATGTATATGTCCTAGAAATTAGATTCGAAAGTAAGAATAATTATAAATTAATTAATGAAAATATATTTTCTTCACATTTATAAAATTAATTCATTCTTTATGAAATTATTAAAAATAAAAATAAAAATAATAGTTTTAGGAAATATTGTTTATATGTGTACAATTTATTTTTTTTAATTAATAAATTAAATTAAAAACTATTTTTTAATTATTTTATTTAAATTTATATGTTATATTTTATCATATAATATAACAATTATTTAATATTTTTCTGGGTTTGGGAAAAGAATAAATTAATATTTATGAATAAAAAAATATAATTTTCGAAAAAATAGTTTCATAATGTTTTTCTAGATTATTTTAATATTTAGTTCTATAAAATATATAAATTTAATTTCATAAAATTGATTGTATATTTAGAATAATGAGGATATATATTTGAATATAGACCCTTTTATTTTATTTTTTATGAATAGTGGCCATGGTAAAAATTATCAAATCAATGAAGGTTAAATAGGTAATATCTAGTATATAGATTAGAGATTACACTATTATTATGCTACCTAATTATATATGGATGAATTTAAATAAAAAATTATCACTATAGACTCTAATTATATTTTTTATATTGACATAAGTCCTTGTAATTGACCAATATATTGTTTAATTAATTAAGGATATAAAATGTCACTATATTGGTTTTAAATATATAATATCTTCTCAAATTGGGATAAAGTAAGTTATCAACCAATATAAATGATAGTTTTTATAATAATAATGCTTTTTAATTATTTTAATTTATTTATAATTTCTATTTATAAAATAACTATGTTAAATTCTCACACAACGTCAAAATAGAATTTGTTTTTTAAATGAGGAAGGGAATAAATGTTAATAAAAATATTAACAGTTATATAATTTAACTAAGATAAAGTTTTCCAAGAATTTTATGGATGAATATTAAATTTTTTTGGTTTTAATAATTATATTCTAATTGAAAACATACTTTTGTATTTTAAGTGATATTAAATTAATAGTGTCTAAATGTACATTAATAAAATTTTATATAAAATAACATTTTACTATATTATTTAAAAATTATAAAAATAAAGAAATTAGAATGGGGATAAGTTATATGGTCCAAAATTCCATACCTTGTCTATTTTTATCCAATTTTCACCTTATATATAAAATTATTATTATTTAAGGGTGAAAATATGTTACTTTAGTTAAGGATTAAATTGGTTAACCAAGTGGTTAATAAAAAATATAAGGTTTAATATGACCCTAAAACCATTCCAAAGCATATTGGATGACCATACTACGACCCTATCCTATCTTATATTCATATCCCTCTTAATTTTAGGCATTTAGGCTTGAGAATAACATTGTTACAATTTTTTCTTTTAGAAAATTTCAAAAGTTCTCCACACCTCAATGATAAATTGAAACATTCCTCCTCACTTATTTACCCCACTGTGATCCATATATCTTAAAATCCACTAATGAAAAACCTTTTAAAATCAAATATCCAAATTATAGAGGTTCTGGTATTCCCGAAAGGAAACACTAGGATCCTTAAAAGGATATCTAATTGAGTCATTTCTATGAATATGTAATTTATGTAGCCAATCACATTATTTTTTACTTAATTTAAAATAATATAATTATTTTTTATTTATCTTAAAATAATTAAATTAGTATAATAAGTATAATAGAATTTTATTATTATTATGAATTCACTATTATCTAACCTCTTTAACATCAAATTGGATGTGAAATTTTTTTTCATACATACATATGGGGTACCATCACCATGTAACGATAAAATTAATTTCCCATAATCATATTTCTTTAATGGTTATTATCATAGGAATGAATTTAATATATAATATTTAGGATTTAATTATAAATTTATAATCATAATATCAAATCTATATTCTTATCATCTGAACTGTAGGAAAATTCTAGCCTCTCTCAACGGTACATGTATACTAGCATCTCTATAAAGTGATGTGATTTTTTTATCATTTCCATTAAACATTGATGATAATAAGGATAGATTCAATGAAATTATATGAAATATATCATATAAAAGTAATACTAGAAAGTTTAATTATTATTTACCTTTATTGTTTCTATCCATCTAAAGATGAAAATATTGTTCATGCATAGGTATCGTATAACATCCCCATAAATGGTGTACATAATTTTTATTTATCTTATTTTTATAAATGATTATAAATATGTATATAATTAATATTTACTATGTTAGTACTGAGATTAAATTTTTTGAAATTATAGAACTATTATCAATGTATAAGTGTTGGGACTTCCAAAATGACAAATTCTAGGAAAACAAAGCATTTAATACATAGAATAGTGATTTTAATGAAACATTATTCATTAATGGGTGATAATATGTGTAAAACCCAAATATTTTTTAAAATAAACCTATATTTGATGTAATATTCAACATTGAACACTGAGTTAAAATGAGGAATGATGTATTTTTAATGATTATTATTTAAATATGAAGATTTTAACCTTATTGTTAAATTGATAGGTATGAATTACATGAAAAAGATTACTAAATTTATATAAAGGTACTATATAATATAAATGAATTTTTAAACACTGTAATAAAAACCTAATGTTTAAATAAAAAATATTCATTAAAAAAGTTTTTTTTATTGAATTTTATGAACAAATATTATAATTAATAAATATTAATTTTATTAATTTTATTTTATAAAATTAAAATAATTTTTAAGATCATCGTTTAGGTATATATATATTATTGGATAAATTGTTTTGATTTTTGGACAATATTCTTTTTTCAGTGAATAGTGTAAATACTGATAAATATAAAATTATCATTTCCTTTTAATAAATATATTGTTTAAAATTACCATTTTTAGTTCAATTTGAAATAAAATTAATATATATAGTACATTTTTATTTTAGATCCAATTATTACACTTAAATCTTCTTCATTCTAGATTTTTAATATGAATATTTTTTTTAAATAAAATTGAAAGTTATTTTATGGTATATAATATTCACCCATTTTAATTAATTATATAAAACTATGGGGAATAAATTGAATTCTATTTATATTATATATATATATATTAATTTAAATTCATTAATTTATGATTTCTTGTCATATTATTAATATGATGTCATATTTTCATTAAAATATGTGTTTATCAAAAAACCATTTTTCGAAACATCTTTAGTTTTATGATTAAATTAAATTATTTCACTACATTGAGTTGAATTTGAAAAAATTAATTTCATATTTAAAATAATTATAATTTATATTATCTAATATGTTAAACATAATTTTTGACCATAATGAATAGTGATATTAATGAAAATAATTTTCAGCGGTTGAGGTAAAAACGGGATTACCAAGTGGTTAAACAAAAAATATATGAGCTAAAAATAACCTATAACATTTATAATTCCTATTTTTTCCATATTTGGACTTTATCTCTTCTACTGATTTATTATGAACAATTCTATAGGGTTATGGAATTTGAAAAATGTCGGTGAGATTCATTGTTTTCAAAAAATCAAAGATTGTTATCTCCCACACTTACAAAATACTACATCTTATCCTATATTTTTTACACATTAAAACCCATTTTCTCATATAATCCATTTCCAAATCACTTACTTACATCCATCCACTTATCCTAGAATCCCTGGATTATTCAAAAATCCATCCTAGAAATTATTTTGGTAAAAACATAATGATGTTTTCCAAAAAAAATAGGTAATGTTTTTAACCAAGTGTTTTATTTTATTTATACTTCCAAATAAAAAAATATTATCAAACAAATATTACATAATAACCTAAATAAATTACATTTATTGGGATGTTTTCATGATAATGTGCCTGACCTAGATACCCAATATAACTGGTACTCGACACGAAATTCTACTACTCAAAGGGCATTCTTGCTCCACATTGTTGGATGACTATAACCTGGGTATTAAACAACTAGAAGAGAGAATAATTTCACCCAAACTGAATAAAAAAATGGCACATATATATAAAAAATAGAGAGAAATATATGAGGAGAAAAATATATTCCATAACTGATAAAAAACTGCCGAAACTATAAAACTCCCAAGTAGAAACACTATATCAAAAAGTACAATAACAATAAAAAATGTGACCAAAATAGATACTCTATGTAATATAATGGTAAACCTCCCACCATCTCACTAGTAGCTACTCATATTCAATCAATATAATCATTTTCACCTCACTAAGGATTTTTTTCTTTCCCTACATCAAAACAAATATAAAAATCTATCAATGATCGAAGGGGTGTGCGGGGTGTGAGATCATAGAATCAATATGATCCCTCTAGGGTGTTTCATGATATTTATTTGTAAAATAATCATAACATGATGAAATTTATGGAAAATAATTAAAGAAAAATTATTTTTTAATAAAATCCGTATACAAATAAAATTTTCCATTTTTTCACATTTCAAAATATTTCTAGGAAAAATAGTTTCAAATCATTTATTATACATATGTCAAATAAGATATATAAAAAGAAAAAAAATAATGCATCATATATCATATCAATCCCAAGGAAGTTCAAGATAAAATAATACGTACCAAAAGAATAGGTAACCTCATGATATTGATCACTCTAGGTCAGGATATCTAGGACACTCAAACACCCAACATTTTTAACAATAACATCATGATTATTGATACAAAAATTTAATATGGAGAGTAGTTGAAAACCCTAGAGTGTGAACTACATAATAATCAAATTATGTATCTAGAAAAAAAGGCCAAGGGATTAACAGAAAACACAATGAGTGAACACCATGAATATATCAAAGTAAACTTCCAAATAATACCCATTGCACATAAGTACCCAAGGATTCTCATGTTTTACATTTTAGAACCCAATTCATCAGAATCAGGCATTGAAAAACAATTCAAAAAGACATATTACAATGCCTTTAAAATAAATTTTCTCTTGTCAAGATAATGGGAAACTCATATTTTATAAAAACCTTTTTCCAAAAACACAAATCAATTAATTAATAAATCATTATATTTATAATTTTTTACAAAAACTGGAGCAATTCCGTTCATCCAACATATGCTAGATAATAATCTACCTACATCAAACTAGGGTTTCCCATACCTAAAATTTGATCCATCAATATATTATAATGCAATTAAAACTACATAGGCCCTAATATTAAACCAAAAATCTCAAAATTGACTAATGAAACTGAACGGTAGGATGAAAAAAATTCATATCTTACTTTAGAGACCGCACACCTGCCACATCACAAGAGAAAATTGATCAACCCCATACAAGATCACATTCAAAAATTAAAAGGGAATCAATATAAATTTGATCATGGATCATGGATCTAAAACCCTAGCTTAATAGTTATATCATGATTTAAGTAAATGATAAAATCAAATGAATTTTTAAATAGTGATATGTAGAACCATAACCCTAAAGATAGATCGACAAATGAAGTCATCCAAATGTAGCTTATATTTCCAAAATCACCCCAAAGAGACTCTAGGCCAAGGTAAAAAGAGCATGTGGAGGAATGAAATAATAAATAACTCCTACATCTCCTTAAAATCATTCATGCAAGACATATATAGTTTGTAACCCAATTACATAATGTTTAATACATTATGGCTGAAAACATTGACAAATACATCACATTTTTACAAAAAAACTGACTTTAACCAACACATGATGAGAATAAAATATATGGAATTTAATTATTTCATTCAATGTACAAGACTCATGGATTTATCCAAGAATAAATTATTAAATGGTGTATAATACCTTTACAAGGCTTTTATTTTCCCTACATACTATAAAAGGTTAGTTTATAGATGAAAACTCTACTATCAATCGTTAACTTTTTTATTAAAGAAAGCACTTTTAAGGGGAAAGAAAGAACCCTAAAAACTAAATAGTATTAGTACCAAAGGATAGAATAGATATGTTGAATAAAAGAGTGAGTTTTTTGGAATCGTTTTCCCCAATAAAACCCATGGAGTAGCGTTTACCTTAGCACTGGGGAAATCCTTCAAGGTTCCCTTGAAATGAAGTGCCAAGTTGTCCCAAGATTTCTTGTATTCCTACTTGCTAATCATCCCTATGTTGAAGCCTCTAAGAAGAATTCGCTCTTTCTTATCAGCCCACTCTCCTTTCTCCTTTGTAGTGGACACCTGGATTGGTCTCATCTTCCTTAAAGCCTTAATATGCAGAGTATCCTCAACAATTTAATCGTTTGAATTCATGAGTAGATCCCTATGTTCCAGCACTGAGGCCATCTGGCACTGGGAGTCAGCTTTGGAACCTACTTCACACTGCTACCCCTGACCACTCAACTCCACACCACCTATCTAAGAAACTAGAGAAGTATCCTCACATCCAACCATTACTAGGTCCTTGGTGATAGTGGTTGCCTCCTGTTGGCCATTGTCTTTATACTTGTTCAGGGTTGAGCTTCTATCCTTAATAGAAGCCTTTGGGGAAAAATTTTACTTACAAGAATAACTACTAATAGGAGGACTAGGAAGGTTAGAGTAATCCTTCCTTCTATGATCCCTCCAATTGTTTGAAATTAAGCCATCTGGATCCATGATTTTGTTCTTTCCCTTCTTCATAGAGGGTCTAAAGTAGTCCTCCACTATGGCCAGTTCCTTGGGCTCATCATGGTTTGAAGCCTCGACCATTTCCACTTGGGGTGTTTTCGCATCAACCAATGGGTCCTAACTATGATCCACCCCTGTAGCTTCCTCACTGTTAAGAATGTGTTCTTCACACAGAACTGAAAACCGGTTTTGAGAGGTCCCATATGGCCACCCAGCTATAATATTCTTAGCATAAGAGGAGGTCTACGAGGCCGGCATTGGATTGGCTAGGACTCCTATCTTCTCAATAGCACAACCCATATATTGGAATTGGTTGGGGATCTCGTCCAAAATCAGGAATTGATTGGCCTCACTTGAAACGTGACCCTTACTATCAACCATCAGGATAGCATCATCAGTTGTTGTTGGAGAATCCTCTAGAGATACCTATGGAGAGTCTTGGAGGAAAAACCTCGCTACATGCCCCGCCTTTTGGCTGGCCTGATCTGCAACCACAAAAAAGGGGCTCTAGTCATGGAAAACCTTTCACACCTGCATGTCCTCACCCGAGCTGCCTGCTCCCAGATCACGACGTATCCAATCAAACACCTCTGAAACAAGTGGCCTTGAAATCTTTGGACCAGCTTCCTTAACTATAGCCAGAGATCACCACTGGCCTGTGACTAATGGATCCTACCTGGATCGGTCCTAAACCAAGGAGATAAGGTCCCCGTATCCTGGACTGGAAGATATCTGTCCATGCTTGCATCCCCTAAATCCTCCTCTTGGGAATTGTGTCCTACAGATAGACCAGTGGTGTCAACCTCATTAGAACATAGAGCCTTCTTCCAGTATTCAAGAATACTATGGACCTATCTATTGCAGCATGAGAAAAGCTTATTCCAAGATTAGTAATTAGTTGGTTGACAATACCTATACTCCCCCTCAATCACAATTCACACTACTTTGGGAGGGGGCCAAGAGAGATCCATATCAACAAAGAACTATTCCACAATCGGGTGCTTCAGAGAAGAAGTCTACAAATTATCACATAGAAAATGTCCAATGGAGTTACCTATAGAAGGGAGTAATGCTGGATTCTAGAAATTCAGTGGGAGGCTGGGAAGTTGAATCCAAATATCTGTGGTAGAAGGGTCCCACTACATGTGAAGATCGAACAACCAGCAGACCAGATGAAAATGTAATCCTCGAACATATCTTCCACTATCGACATTCTCTGAACTCAGGGAGAACCCCAGAAAGACAATACGCATTTATATATATACTCCATTAAATAAAATAAAAATGTAACCCAAAAAATTACTTCATGTTCTCCAAATAAATTCACTTCAACCTCATGAGTCCCAATATATACCCAATAATAATAGAAATTAAATAATGAGAATGGAAATACCTGAAATATGGTAACGAGGTGTTACAAACTCATCACCATAAGACATTTATTCCAATGATGTCATGTCAAAGACTAATTTCTATTAAATCTATGAGTAAATTTCACCCTCATCATAGAATCACAATATAAAGTCTCATGATATTCTTATTCATGTCAACATAACACTCAAGATAACAAAATCGAATTCCCACACAACAATTTCACTTGAGAGTCATTGATATCTACTGGTTTCTTTATAACATAAATATATGTATCTAGATCAATATCATCGCAAAATATATTGTGAGAGGTAACATGATAGTATTTATTGAGATGTGATATATGAGAAACACCATGATTTCCTATTAGCTGAACTATAAATACAAACCAATAAACTACCATCCCAAGCCATCCAGTGACCCCAAATGGTCCAACATATCTCATAGATAACATTCCCAATTTTCCATGATGATGATGAATTAACTAAGGAGAAATCCTTATTAAAACATATCCATATATGTAAAATAAAAAATTATGTTTCTCTTATTCCCCATAATATTTCTTTTGAATCTAAGATGTAACCAGATAATTAAATATATCATGAATCCTTCTTGACATCTCCACAATAATATGTTATCCTACTAAGAATGCTTCATCCACATCATCCCAAACATAGGAGACCTACACAGGTGACCATAAAAATCCTTGAAAGGATACATTCTGACTAATGACTAATAACCCCTCGCACATGAGCCTCAGCCCAGTAGGTGAGGTATCCATAAGTGCATCCACAAGACCCAGGTTCAAAACCTAGTAGAGGAATATTTCTGAGGGTACTGTAGAAGTATTGTAGTAGGAACTGTAGTAGGCACCATAATAATGCTATAGCAGAACTTTACACTGTGCAGGTACTATAGAAGACTATACACTATGCAGGTACTATAGCAAAACTATACAATATGTGGGTACTGTAGCAGAAACTAAAGCAGGTACTGTTCGGTATTGGAGGAGCTGGAACAATTCACCTTGGACCACTAGTTTGGGCTTGAAGTCCTTAAGGCTTTTGGGCCACCCAGGCCTTCAGGTCAGTAGGGCGTTCGAGCCACCTTTAAGGACTTCGGGCCACCTCAAGGCCTTCGGTCCACATGCAATTTCCTATAACAGAATCTAGAAAAAAGGAGTAGCCCTAGAAGAGGATTCAAAGAAGGTGCACTAACTAGATTAGATCCAAATGGATTTTTCAGAATGAGAGGGTATGGATATGCCATCGGGACTAGAATGTGCTTGCATGGGAAGCCTATCCAGATGTCCATGCGAAGGGGGGGAGATACTATCACGATTTAGATGTTGGGGATGGGAAGTTACTTTTAGATAGTCCAGTTTAATTCCCTAAGACCATCAGGTCATGTAATCTCCTAAGCCCACAGGCCATGTAATCTCTAAGCCTACGGGCCTTGTAAGGGTTCCCCCTCATCCCTTGAAAGTGGGGTTATCAAACATCAATAAAAATGAAGGCCTTCATGCCATTTGGGGGGGGGACTAATAACCCCTCTTATAATTAAACTCAATCAGCCATAGATGGATCTCCCAATATCCATCAAAATCAAAAACACATGTATGGAGCATATCCTCCATGATCTAAATTTCACTCTCCTTATAGGTTTTTGTCTATATATGGTAAATTGTACTCAACTTGACATGAGTCCCCATAACATTCATGGGACTCTTCAAGAACCTCAATCTATACCTACGATCTCTATCTAAAAAAATAGAATAATGAACCCCATGTTTCTTCACAATCATATGAACATACATCTTACCCAGATCATTATGTTTTGTAGTGTACCTTATTAGAATGAAATTAAATGACTTTTTCACCGAATAAATGACCACCCATATAAAATTATCTCATTGGGGAGTCTCTGTAAATCCAATAATAAATTTTATAGAAACCTCATCCAATATCAAAATGGGAACTGGATATGACTGGAGAAACCAATAATTTTTCAATTAATCTGTCTTTAAATATTGGAAGGTGTAATAGAGGGACACATAATCTATAATGTTAATCATTATATGTGGCTACTAGAACCTTATTATCAAGTAATAATACATCTTTTTAGTTCCTAGATGAATATCCCATCATGAATTATGACATTCAAAAAAAATAATGATCCTCACATATTCTTGGAAGATAATTTGATTTAAAAAATATAGTATAACACCAGAAGAGAGGGAATGACCAGAAACGACATCCCTAATATTATGGGTTTCTCAAATTCCATTAAACTTATCATCCAACTACGTACTCTATAAAATAAACTCTATAATAACTGATGATAACTATATATTGGTTAGAAAAAAACCATAAACATTATCTTAATAATCAAGATGTAACTAATATTGAAATCCCATAATATTACACTCAGCCTTCGATTCCAAAATAGCACTCATTGTCACCATCCTATTGAGAACATATGGAATGAAATTACCCTTCCTTAGGAAGTAAGTGATATCAAATTCATACATATTAAGGAATTCATCCCATAATATCTATTTTAGATACATGTTTTTCTAGGAAAATATTTAGAAAAGACTATTATTTTTTGAAAATACTATGAATTGATCCCTAAAAAGAGAGTGTCTCTAACAGATATATGCATTCATAACCATAGAAATCTCTAAGTTATTAGTTGGGTAATTCATATCATGTGTTTAAAAATGATGAGATATGTAAGGCACCACATGATAATACTGCATAATAATGCATCCCAAACTAGAACAAGAGGCATCACAAAAAATAGCATACCACATATCCGCCTCATGTAAGGATTTAATAGGTGTCAATGTTTTAAGTAATTTCAGTTCATAAAAATATGAATAAATATTTTCATCCATTAATAATTTACTACTTATCTAGAAATATAATTCAAAGTTTACACCAAAATAATGAAATACATGGTGAACCGTTGATAGTATCAAGAAAGACTAAGGAATCTTCAAATATCTCAGACATTTCATGGATATTCCCTTGAAAAAAATGTGTTAGATGGTATGTCTAAGTATGATATACTCTATTATACCAAATGTATGATCAAATATATAAACATGAGATGCTCAAATACAAGAGGGGGGTGAATTGCATACTTTAAAAAATCCCTAAGGAAATTTTGCATAACCAAAATTCACAAGACTCTAAGTTCTATTATCTTGCTTGATTCAAGAAAAGTGATTTCGAAAATGAAAATTAGCAAAAGTTTACACCAACTAAGATTCTAACTTAAAGCATATAGAATCCTATAAAATTAGATTACAAGTTTGAGGAAGTATATGAAAGTTATACTTTCCTCAAAAACAAAAATAAATAGTAGAAAACAAAATAATAAAAGTAACAAGTAACAAGTAAAAACTCTTTTAACCCAGAGAGGAGGGTATCAAACAACCCTAGATAAGAGGTCCCTTGATTTATACTTTCAAGAAATTCTGTCTTACCCAAACCCAGGTAAGCCCCCAATCCGAAGATTGGTATCTATTTTGATATCCCCACAAGCCCTCGATTTTTAAGAAAATCGGCACCTCTGACCTCACAACCCAAAGTCTCTAATTTCATGGAAATAAAACCTCTACATTAAGAAAATATCCACAAAGAGAAGTTTGAACAAGTAGTTCAAAACTTTCTTCCTGAAGCCTGATATTTTATAAGAGCCTCTCTCTCTAGAAATCACTTCACCAGCACTTTTTCAAAAGTCTCGAAAAGTCATCTATCTTGAGCTCTTAAAAATGAGCTCCTATTTATAGGCACGTTTACAATGGTCTCCTCCCTCCTCCAACGGTCATATTTTTCCTTGAATTTTGGAGGGACCTGTACATGTGTCACTCAACCAACGGTTAGTTGATAACTGAAATCATGACATCATTTTATAACAGAATGAGTGTAAGTAAAACTAAAAAACTGATATTCAGAATGTAAGAAAAATTATGTTCGGAGTCTAACCAAAATTGAATTCAGGGTCTATTGTACAAGGATATTCGTATTCTGTTTTGTAGGAATTCAGAACCTGAATTCTGTACAATTCCAGAGTCTGAATTTCATGGAAATTCAGAATATGGTTTCTCAAGAATTCAGAACCTGAACATACAAAGTTCATATTTGGAGTTCATGAGAATTCAAAGTTAGAACTCATAAGCGTTCAGAGTCAGAAATTAGAGAACTCGGAGTTAGAACATAGAGAAGTTTGTAACCAAAATTTGTATTCAGAAATCGAAGCTAGAACTCATAAGAGTTTGTATCCAGAATTCATAATCAGAATTCATAGTCAAACATTACATAAGTTTGTAATCAGAATTTAGAGTTAAACTTCATGAATGCTCTTATACGGAATTCCGAGTTGAACTTCATGAGAGTTCGTAAACAGAATTCAGAGTTAAACTTCCTGAGATTTCATATCCAGAATTCAGAGTTGAACTTCATGAGAGTTCGTAACCAGAATTCAGAGTTTAACTTCATGAGAGTTCATAACCAGAATTTGGAGTTGAACTTCATGAGTGTCCGTAACCAGAATTTGGAGTTGAACTTCATTAGAGTTTCTAACCAGAATTCAGAGTTGAACTTCATGAGAGTTCATAACCAGAATTCGGAGTCTAAAACAAAATGCTTCATATCTAAGTATTGTATGATTCCGAGGTTTTGGTTTTAATCCGAATTTTACACTTAGAAACATTTTGATATGAACAATGAAAACGTGGTAAGGATAAATTTCCATGGGGAAGGAAATTTTTCCTTATAGGGGTAAAATATAGGGTAAAATGAAATTTTCCTTAAGATAAGGTGTTTTTATTTTCAAAAAAAGAGGAATGGTAAAGTCATAAGGAATCCATAATGACACAAAAATCTCCCCCTTACATGAAGGAATGGAAAAGTCACAAGGAAAATCATATTGACTCAAAAATCTCCTCTTTTTTGGAAAGCTCAAACATCCTTACGAAAAAGAATATAAGGGCTTAGAATAAATTTCTAGACTTTGAAATTAAAGCTTATCTCCCTTTGTTTATGGAAAATGGTGAATAAGACTAACTCAACCTTAGGTTTTGGAACACTAAGGATCACTTTCTATATTTCTGGAATGAGAATTTTCATTTGAATGTGGAAATCATCATAATCAAAACTCACCCTTAAATAAACTCCCCCTTAATTAGTGATATTGCTTCTATACATAGAAATATTTTTTCTTCTCCCCTTTCGAATTATTTTTCCTTCTCCCCCTTTGTGATTTTCAAAAAGTGATTGAGGGAATGGAAAAAAATATGGTGCCTGAAATATTAGTAAAAACATCCAAACAAAAACAAGAAACTTCCATTTCATTATAATTGGAGGAATTAGTACAAGGAAAAAGAACACAACAAAATATTTAATTTGGGTATATTTTGTTTCTTTTTCCTTGGGTATGAGCTTCTTCACAATTGACTTCAACTTCTTAATCTCTTTGTGATCTTCCTCAGATTGATTTTCTAAGGCTGTGATCTTATACTCTTGAGCCTTCAGGGCCTCTTCATGAGCCTTCATTAATTCATCTTGCTTCACAAGATTTTCTTCCATCTCAATCCGAAGATCCTTTTCAGTTTTCCAGCTTTGGACAAAATAACTCAGCTTCCCATTCAGATCGTTCACCTCTTGAATCTGAGTATTTTCTTCAATATTTTTCTTTTCATGAAAGTTTTCTATAAGATTATTTATTTTGGTATCTTCATTACCAAATGCTTCCTTGACATCTTCTTGAAACTTATCATGTTCTTCCAAATCATCAATGATTTTCTTAGACCATTTGGTGATATTCTTGCAGGATTTTCTGTGGGCTTCATAGTTGATTAGGAAATTTTTGTGATCAACCTCTATCTTAACACATCTATCCATCGACATGGATACAGAGTATTCCTTTTGATTCATGCTATGAGGAAGCATCTGGAATCTATAATCAATTGATAGAAAGATCGGAATGGTGTCCACCAGCTTCTTCAGGGACTGAACAACAAAATCATGTCCCAAGGCAGATGACTTTGAATCTAACATTTTACTTGGAGATGGTTCTTCCGCTAACTCTACCCGATTCCTCTTAGAGGTTCCTCCAGCTTCTTTCTTCAATAGAATATCTTTTGTTGGGGTGTCAACAACCACTTGTTTACCCTTACTAATTTTTGGAACTGCCTCTTCGTCAAGAGATTCATGCTCACTTCCAGATAAATGTACAATCTTATCTTTATCAAATTTTTATTTCTCTGCTCCATCATCAACATCTTCAGGAAGAATGAATTCATGATTATGACTCTCTTCTTCTGACAACTTATTCACTTCCTATTCTTCACCTTTCTCATCAGCTGCAAGAGTAGCAAGTTTTGAGGATCCGGCTTGAGAAGTCCAGATTGACAACTTTTCAGAAGAAATTTCATTTTCATGAAATTCTTATACTTTCTTTAATAGATCATCTGTATCTTCAGTGCTTTGAGCTTCCTGAACTTCCTCTACAGCTTCCTTCTCAACTTCCTTCTCTTTGGCTTTTTCCGGAGTCATGAAATTATTTCCCGGAGTCTCGGGAAATTGTTCTACAAGGAAATATTTCAGTAAAAGAATATTTTCTGATGAAAATTTCGTGCCCTTCAAAAGATATTGCACAATCTCTGCCTCATAAATCTTCTTCTTTAGCTTATTATCTTTAGCTTGCTTTTCTAACACTTCAGCAGTTGATTCTTTCAAGGCCTTAGCCTCAGCAGGATCCAAACCGAACTGTTTCTCTCCTACTTTTCTATTCTTATTATTTTCCCTCCATTTTTCTACAACTTCATCTAGGTAGGCTTTTTTCTTCATGGGTTTATGAGGTGGTGATTGGACTTCCTTAGACATATGGGGTTTTATTTGTTTTTTCCACTTCCTTTAGATTTATTTTCTTCCCGACCTTCTTTGAAGGTTCAACTTCTTCTGTATTTTTTGGAATTGCTTCTGCCTCATCCTCAGGTAGATCATAGAACTCTCCTAACTATTTAGAGAATCCAGCCTTCATTATCTTGAGAGTTTCATCACTGATCAGCATCACCTTACAATTCCTTGGCTTGGAATTGCAGGGGATCTTGAATGATTCTAGGAACCGAACTATCATCATGGAAATTAAGGCAGGATAAATAATAATTTGAGCTCTCATATTCCCATTCTTGATATTCTCAATCATAATGAGGATGTGATTCATGTGTTTGAGCTTCCTTAGGTTTACCAAAAAATCCAAGATGTACATATCACTTTTCATCAGGTTTTCCTTGTCACCCTTTCTCGGTACGATGAGACCTTGAATCCATAACTGTAGAATCCAATTATTGGTAGATAGATGGGAAATCTTTGTTGTCTTTGCATATTTGAGACCAAGTCATTCTATAGCCTTTGCCTTAACAAAACTTTATTGAACCTCTTGCAGTTTGTGGGAGAAAAATTCTTCCTCCCCTTCATAAGATAGCCCCACTAAGCTAGCAGCCTTGGTGTAAGAGAGTTTATAAGTCTTTTCATAACCCTTATAAGAGAATTTTTCTCTACCTTATTCCTTGAAGAAGAAAACCGATTCATATAATTCTATAAGAAAATCTGGATAGACCGCAACCTTAGCTCCTGTCTTTGAAATAGATATACTTTCCCATTCATTGAGCTTGATGTTCAAGGAAATTATAGAGTCATACTCATAGAAGAAGTTTGGGGGAACTAACCTATCCATGTATATTTTCTATTCCACAATCATCTTTACGGTAGACATATCTTGAGAAGGGACTTCTACAGATAATCTGAATTGAGAACTTTAGAAAAGTTCGGAATAGGCTTTATAGAGGGGAAGAGCTTGAGTACGTAAGAGCTTGGAAACTGATTTGGGACAACCATCTGGGGTCCCTTTTATATAGGCGTTGAGGTGACGGTTCATCATCCCATTTGAATCCAATGGCTAGTAATTATTCAGATTTGATCTGACGATTGAAATGACAGTCGTAAGGAAATAATTTCGTCGAACCCGATCTTTTGAGGTTTTAGAAGGAAAACATTCAGATTTACGGAAACTAGAATCCGAGAGGTTTTTTAAAAAACAAAAGAAACTAACAGCAAGTAAAATGTAATTACGAAAAACTCAAGATAGAATCATAACTTTCAGATTTCATGGAAGATTATTCGTACTGAGGAATATTCTTCTTGAAGAACTTTGGATTCCAAAAAAAATTGAATACATAAAAAAACTTCACTACGAAAATTTTCAAATCTGAGAGTTTCTATTACGAAAATTACAGGTCTGAAGATTTTCATTACAAAAATTTCAGGTCTGAAGATTTTTATTATGAAAACTTCAGGTCTGAATATTTTCATTATGAAAACTTCATGTCCGAAGATTTCCATTAAGTAAACTTCAGGTCCGAGGATTTTCATTATGAAGATCTCGAGTATGAAAATTTTCATTATGAAAAATTTTGAAAAAAAACTTCAATAACAGATGTACTCCCCCTATGAAAAGGAGTTTATTTCTGTAAGGAGATTGATTTAACAGGAAGTTAATCAAGTAATTTTACCTTATGTTTATCATTCCTAACTTCTATTTAATGTATTCAAATCTATCAGAGGGTAAATATTTTGTGAAAATATCAGCAAGTTGATCTTGCGTTTCGATAAATTGAAGAATGATATCTCCTTTTTATGTGTGATCTCTAAGAAATTGATGCCTAATATCTATGTTCTTTGCATGAGAGTGATGTGAAAGGTTTTTACTAAGGGAAATGGCACTTGTATTCTCACACAAAATTGGTGTTTTGGTAAAACACATACCATAGTGTGTGAGTGTGTGTTGCATCCACAACACTTGAGCACAACAACTTCCAGCTGCTGTATATTCAGCTAGAGTAGTGGAAAGTGCTACTGAGTGTTGCTTCTTGCAAAACCAAGAAACTAATGAATCTCCTAAGAAATGACAAGTTCCATAAGTTCTCTTTCTATCCATTATACATCCACCAAAGTCATCATCTGAAAATATTTTTAAAAAAAATCATTTCCAAAAGTATAAAATAGTCCTAAATCCATGGTTCCCTTTAAGTAGAGAAAATATCTCTTCACTGGATTTAAGTGAGATTCCTTAGTATTGGATTGGTATCTTACACATAAGCATACTGAAAACATTAATTCTGGACGACTAGCTATCAAGTAAAGTAGCCTTCCTATCATACCTCTAAAAGATGTTTGATCTACTGGTTTCCCAGCTTCATCAAGATCAAGTGTGTTTGAGGTACCAATGGGAGTACTTATACTTTTAGTGTTGTTATATACATACTTTTTAATAAGATATTTAATATACTTATTTTGATATATATAGATTCCTTATGGTTTTTGAGAAATTTGAAAAACAAGAAAAAAATTTATCTCACCCATCATACCCATTTCAAACTCAGATTTCATTAGATTCGTAAAGGAATTGGTTAAATATTAATGAGTTGAACCAAATATAATGTCATAAACAAAAATTTGAACAATCAAAACATTTTTCTTATATTTATTTATAAAAAGGGTAGGATCTGAATTTCCCTTAACATAGTTATTTTGAAACAAAAATCATATAATTCAATCATACCAGGCTAGAGGGACTTGTTTAAGTCTATATAGAGCTTTGGTTATTCTAAAAACATGATCAGGATGTTTTGTATCATTAAAGTCATGAGGTTGTTCAAAAAAACTTCCTCTAGAACATTACCATTAAGGAAATCACATTTCACATCCATTTGAAATAGTTTTAAATTGAAGAATGCTATAAAGGAAAGTAAAATATGAATAGATTCAAGTCTAGCTACTGGATCATAGGTTTCTTCAGAGTCTATTCCTTCTTGTTGATTATAGACTTTAGTGACAAATATAGCTTTATTTCTTACTATGATTCCCTTTTCATCACACATATTTCTGAAGACCCATTTTACTCCAATAACAGATGTTTCCTTATGACTTTAAACCAAGGTCCAGACTTTATTCCTTTCTAATTCATTTAGTTCATCTTGCATGGCTTTTATCCAATCATCATCACCTAAAGCTTCATCAGTGATTTTTGGATCTAATTGGGAAAGGAATGCTAGATGTTCTACTTTATTTCTTAATGAACTTCTTGTCCTTATAGGTTGATTCACATCACCAATGATACTATCACTTTGATGATTCTTTATAAATGAATAATTTGTGTTTTCTAAAACCTGTTCATCAACATAGGGTAGGAAATTTTTTGGGGTAAATGTTTCAGAAGTATCTTCTTGAACATTTTCCTTATCAGAAGGATCTTCTATCAAAGGTTGATAATCATTTTTTGAAAACACATCTGAGGATGTAGGTTGGGGTTTTTTAAAAACAAAAGGACCAGTTTCAAAAAATTTCACATGTACTGTCTCTTCAACAGTACATGTGTTTTTGTTGAAAACTCTATATGCGTTAGAAGTTGTGGAGTAGCCTAAGAAAATTCCTTCATCAGATTTTGGTGTGAATTTTTTAATATTATCTTTAGTGTTCATAATGAATACCTTGGAACCAAAAACCTTAAAGTAGGAAAGTCTAGGTTTTCTACCATTCCATAACTCATAAGGAGTTTTATTAATAAAAGGTCTAATCAGAACTCGATTTATAGTATAACAAGCAGTACATATAGCTTCAGCCCCAAAATGTTTGGCTACAGAATACTCACTCAACATGGTTCAGTTATCTCTTGAATAATTCTATTTCTTCTTTCAACATCACCATTCTGTTGAGGTGTTATGGGTGCTGAGAAGTTGTGAGTAATTCCTTTTCTACTACAAAAAGTTTCAAAATCAGAATTTTGAAATTCTCCTCCATGATCACTATGAATAGTTATCAATGGAATGTTTTTCTCATTTTTGACTTGGCCTCTAAAACTTTTGAAATTAGAGAAGGCTTTCGACTTCTTTTCTATAAAATAGACCTACATAAATCTAGTGTAATCATCAACTAAGGAAAATACATAATACTTTCCCCTAATTCTTCCAGTTTGTGTAGGACCAAAAAGATCTATATGCACTAACTGTAATTCATCAGTAGTTGAGACTTCATCGACTAATTTAAAACTTGATTTATGTTGCATTCCATATTGACCAGGATCACAAACTTTGTAAGAATCAAATCTAAGATCTGGTAGATCCTTAACTAGTCTCTTCTAAGTATGTTTTCATAAGTTCCTAAGGTTACTGTGTCCTAAAATTCTATGCCATAACCAAGAATGATCTTCCATTGCACTAAGACAAGGTAGATCTTGGCTCCTAAGGTCTTATAAGTTTAGTGTGTAGATATTCTCTTGCCTATTGTAAGAAAGAGTAAATTCTTCCTTGGAATTGTGTAATAACCACTTATCATTCTTGAAATTAAAAAGGTAACCTTCATCACATAACTGAATTATGCTAATGAGGTTTTGCTTAAGAACCTTAACAAATAAAACATTTGAAATCAAAGTTCTCCCAAGAAGAACGATGTTACCTATACCAATAATTTCTCCCTGAGCATTATCTCTGAAAGTTACTTTTCCTCCTTTCGTCTTGATAATCTTTTCAAAATAGTTTTTGTTACCAGTCATATGCCTGGAACATTCACTATCCATGTACCACGTATTTCTATTGGTACCCTCTTTATTTTCTTAAAAATAAAAAGGTTATACTTTCGGAATCCCAACATTCTTCGATCCGGAATTATTAGACAAAAAAATTTTGGGTATCCACATTTGTTCAGAAAAATAAGACGTATGAAACCCAATAGATTGAACATTATTCAAAGATCATTTTTTCTTCCAATGGACACCACTTTGACATTTAGTGCAAAAAGGGGCTCTAGAAGAAACAAAATAGTTATTTTTGAAAACTGGTTTTTGGTGAGTATAACCTACTCCAGTAGTGTTTCCTTGAGGTTTAATTTGAGAATACATATTGTCAATATTTTCCTGCCCAGTGGAAAAGTTTGCAAGAAGCTTCTTAGGAGAAAATATATCAGATTTCATTCTGATGACTACATTCATATCCGCATGAAGCATTTACTTAGGGTTAGGTTTTCCTCAAAAACATTCACCTTTAAAATAGCATTATTAATATCTTTAGAAACTTTTTCCTTAGCAGAATTTTCTTTCTCAAGGACTTTAGAAAGTTTTTATAAAAGCTCATCTTTATCTCTAAGATCCCTAGAAAGATCTGAAATCTTTTTTGTAAGAATTTATTCCCTAGTATTTTCCTTGTCTAACTTCATAGAAATTTTACAATTTTTTGCTTCAAGTAACTTGGAAAATATAGATACTTCTTCATATGAAGCTATTTCTTCATTTTCTAAAGATTAAGTATCTTCATTAGAAGTACTATTTTCTGAATAGTAATTATAAACAAGAGATAAATTTGTTAAAGCCTCAGTAGTGTGTACCTTGTCCATAATACATGTATTAGGGAAAGAAGTAGTAGAAATGAATCTAATATTCTTCTGTGCTAATGAATCATATTCAGATTATTCACTTCTTGAAGAGTCTCCATAGCTAACACTCTAAGTATCATTAGCATTAAGACTTTTCTTGTTCTTTGATCGATATAATTTCTTCTCATTCATTTCTGAATTCCATTGCTTCTTTTCCTTTTCTTCAAGAAAGGAAAATCATGTCTAATATGACATGTTCTTCTAAATTCATAACAAGTAACTTCTCCATCATTCTTATCTCTGTAGTCTACCTTCTTGTACCTATTTTGATGATTCTTTTGAGCTACAATCTTCTTCATTCTTCGAGAAATATTAGCTAATTCACTCTCAGCCTTTTCTGTGTTACTAGATTTTGACTAAATAATGACTTTATTTTTCATTGATCTAGATACCCTTTCTGGGGTCTTGGATTTCATATGTTTAGAATTAGTTGTAAAATCAACTCTTCCATTCCCATTCTTCTTCTTAACATTTTCAACATCTCTCTTCAGTCTGGTTTCATGCTGAAGAAGAGTTCCAAACAACTCATCTAAGGAAATCTAAGTTACTTTCCTGTTCTCATCAATAGTTTTCCTCTTAGACTCCCATTCATTTGGCATGATATCTATGATCTCATCAACAAGAGCCTCATCATCTAAACCTTTTTGTCCTATATATTGTAAACTATTCATGATAGTCATAAACCTTTGTTGTACTTTGCTTATAGGTTCTCCATAAGGAATGTTAAATCCATGGTATTCAGCTCTCAACAAAGATCTTCTAGTCTCTATGAATTTAGATATACCAAAATTTTTAACTTCATGTTTCTTCCAGATACTGTTTGCATATTCACACGATGATATTTGACTATATATGTTCCTAGTCATGGAACATACTAAAGTTTTTATGACTCTGAAGTTTTTTTTGATATCCTGATTTTTCTTGATTCATAAAGGTTCTAAATTATTTATCCAGAATCTTATAATCTTCAGTCAGCATTAGATAGTTATAAACTCCAATATCGATAACAAACATCTTCATCCTATCTCTCCAGTACTCATAATCATTTCCATTGAAAACAGGAGGTCTGGTAGGATTTATATTATCTATGGAACCAACATTTAAACATTCCATACTTAAGAAAATATTTCTCACACAAACTTGTTAGAATTATGAGTTTGTAAACAAGATAAAATATCCTAATCAAGGAACTAGATATTTTATTTCTAAGAAAACCGATTCTGAACTATATGAGTCTGAATATATGAATCCAAATAATATGAATATGGAAAATGCAATTCTGAGAATTCCCTTCTGAATCTAATTGTGAGATTAATTTAGAGTGAACCAATGCTCTGATACCAATTGTTACATGGTATATCTGAGTATGATATACTCTATTATAACAAATGTTGGATTGAATATATAAACATGAGATTCTCAAATACAAGAGGGGGTGAATTATGTAATTTAAAATCCCTAAGGAAATTTTTCATAACCAAAATTCACAACACCTCTAAGTTCTATTATCTTGCTTGATTCTGGAAAAGTGATTCCGGAAATGAAACTTAACAAAAGTTTAAAACAACTATGATTCTACCTTAAAGTGTATAGAATCTTATAAAATCAAAGTACAAGTTTAAGGATGTATATGAAAGTTAAACTTTCATCAACAACTAAAATACACAATCGAAAAACAAAATACAACAAGTAACAAGTAACAAGTAATAACTCTTTTAACCCAAGGAGGAGAGTATCCAACAACCATGGATAAGAGGTCCCTTGATTTATACTTTCAAGAAAGTCTATCTTACCCAAACCAAGGTAATCCCTCAATCCGAAGATCGGTATTTGTCTTGCTATCCCCATAAGCCCTCAATTTGTAAGGAAATTGGAACCTCTGACTTCACAACCTAACGTCCCTGATTTCAACGAAATCAAACCTCTGTACTAAGAAAATAGGCACGAAGAAAATTTTGAACAAGCAGTTCAAAACTTTCTATATGAAGCCTGAGAGTTTATAAGATCCTCTCTCTCTAGGAATCACTTCACCAACTCTTTGTCAAAAGTCTTGAAAATTCATCTATATTGATCTCTTTCAAATGAGCTTCTATTTATAGGCACGATTCCAACGGTCGGCTCCCTCCTCCAACGGTTATATTTTTCCTTGAATTTCAGAGGAACCTGTACACATTTCACTCAAACATCGGTTAGTTGATAACTGAAAGCATGACATCGTTTCATAAAAAAATGAGTGTATGTGTAACTAAAAAAACATATATTCAGAATGTATGAAAAATAAAGTTCAGAGTCTAACCCAAATTGAATTCAGAGTCTATAGTAAAAGGATATTCAGATTCTGTTTTGTAGGAATTCGGAACCTGAATTCTGTAGAATTCCAGAGTCTAAATTTCAAGGAAATTTGGAATCTGTTTTCTCAAGAATTCGGAACCTGAACTTACAAAGTTCAGATTCAGAGTTCATGAGAATTCAAAGTCAGAAATCATAAGAGTTCGGAGTTTGAATTCAGTGAACTTGGAGTCAGAACATAGAGATGTTCGTAACCAGAATTTATATTCAAAATTAGAAGTCAGAACATAGAAGAGTTCATATCCATAATTCGTAATCAGAATTCATAGTCGAACTTTACATAAGTTAGTAATCAGAATTCGTAGTTGAACTTCATGAATGTTCGTATCCAGAATTCAAATTTGAACTTCATGAGAGTTCGTATCCCAAATTCAGAGTTGAACTTCATGATAGTTCATAACAAGAATTCATAGTCGTACTTCATGAGAGTTCATAACCAAAATTTGGAGTAGTACTTCATGAGAGTTCGTAACCAAAATTCATAGTTGAACTTCATGAGAGTTCGTAACCAGAATTCGGTGTTGAACATCATGAGTGTTCGTAAACAGAATTTGGATTTGAACTTCATGAGAGTTCGTAACCAGAATTTGGAGTAGAACTTCATGAGAGTTTTTAACCAGAATTCGGAGTCTAAAACAGAATGCTTCATATCTATGTATTATATGATTCCAAGGTTTTGGTTTCAATATGAATTTTACACTTAGAAAAATTATGATATGATCAATGAAAACATAGTAAGGATAAATTTCCTTGGGGAAGGAAATTTTTCCTTATAGGGGTAAAATATAGGGTAAAATGAAATTTTCCTTAAGATAAGGTGTTTTTGATTTTCAAAACAAGAGGAATGGTCAAGTCATAAGAAATCCTTAATGACTCAACAATCTCCCACATACATGAAAGAATGGAAAAGTCATAAGGAAAACCTTATTGACTCAACAAAATGTATTTACCTAGTTTAGATAAAATAAAAAAACATGTTCAGAAATGTTGTTCCTCCTGACCTCTTATTGAATATAGAAATTATATTTTTAAATATTTTCATACAAATGGTGAATCTTCAAGATATCCAGATCCATCTCAAATGATGATCATGCTGGTGATCAGATCTCAAATAAACAAACATTTTATAAATGAAAACTAACAAAAATTTGATGAGATACTCATGTAATATTCGATTCATAAAATCAATGAAATATATAGTATCATTATTCAGACCAAATGGTATCACATGAAATTTTTAATGGCCATACCTTCTCCTAAAAGCTTTCTTTGGTATATTAGACCTCTGATCATTGAGATCGTCATATCCTGACCTAAGGGCATTATTTTAAAACCACATTACCCCTTAAATTGATCAATCATATCACCCACATGGAGAAAATAATGCTTATTATTATCTATTACCTATTTTAACTTCTAATAGTCCATACACAATCAGAGTGACCCATCTATCTTCTTAAAAAATAGTATTTTGTATGCTAGAGGTGAAACACTTGGGAGGAAAAAACCATTTTCCAATAGGTTATACAACTGAATCTGGATTTCTTTGTTCTATACATGTTCCATAAAATAATAAACTATCGCAATCAGTATTATTCTTGGAACTAGGTTAATCATAATCTCTACCTACCTCTCCGAAGGAAGACTGGAGAAATGATTTTGGAAAATATAAGGAAATTCCCAAACAATAGTGAGATGATCAACTAAAAAAGAACAATCATTGAGCTCAATTACTATAGAAGAATAAAACACATGATCACTTTGAGGGATATTCCTGCATGACCACACCTATGGTCCCACTCTCCATGAAAAACCTGTGAGCTCCCATCTGCCAAAAGAAATGATATGCAATAATGACAGCAATCAGCCTCTGTATAATGGGCTACAAGATAATATATCTAGATAATGGAATTAAACATATCCAGATCAATAGTAATAAAATCCTAGATAAACTCTACATTCAATATCGATAGTGAAAAATAAGGTAACTGAATCCCCTACCCTTTGTCATTCCCTATATGTATCTCTAACACAATAAAAAGGACATGAGTTACATTGTATGTTCAAGCATATAAACTTAAAAACATGGTAAAAATGATTGTTAAGAACCGGTATCAATTTCAGTAATACCTAAATAATATGAAATAATGATAGTACCTATATAAATCAATGGACCTATGTCTACCTTTTCCAGAAACTCATCTATGGTGTGGAGGTGATTTACTTCGGAGGCCTATGGATATATCCATGTAGTATTTGAATTATATTACTATGAAAAAGTATCCATTGTAGCTAAAGAATCATGGTTTTATTGTGGTGTATACATATCCAGATAGAATAATTACAAATGACCATAACATCCATTGTTATTGGACATATTTTCTTGTTCAGGACAATAAAGTTGGGTGTGAATGGTTATTCCACACATAGATAATGTCAAAGGCACAATACTATCTATAACTAATGGTGAAAAGGTGTCCTTCCACTAAGAACCACCTCTACCACTCCTATGACGATCCTTCCACTTCATATTTTACTTTTTTTCTCTAATGGAGATAAAACTACATGGAATAAAAATGTAATAATAAAAAAATAGATCTACCATACTCATATCATCCATCATTTCAATTTTCTCAATCTCCTCACATATCCATGTCTTTATCATAATTCACTATGATCTGATATATTGTCACAACACTAGTAGTTAATTCTAGTATTTATTATTGAAAATGTTTTCTTCCCCTAGAGAAAAATGAACCAGCTTAAAAAAGGAATTGTTGTACCCCAATAATGATCTCTATCCCTACTAAAAATAGAGTAACTCAACAGACTTCTCCAGCATCATCAACTTTGGAAAAAAAACTACTAGAATATGATATTTTTTAAAGCCTTTAAGTTCAAGACCACATGCCTAGAAACCTTCACCATAGAGTCCCACCATTGTTGTTTAGGACCCTCATGATTGAACACTTCAAACATCACCTTGATACTATCATATGTATCTAATAAGTATAATATATAGTCTATCTTTTCAATCCACTCATATACCTATTTAGGTACATTTATAAATTTAATATAAGGTGGATTATCATGTAAGATCATCTGTGATCGATCCTTATATCCCCTATCTCATGATTATACATAAAAACAACAATTTGTAATTGCGGTATATTCTAGTTGATAGGATTGAAACAACACATGATATCATACAATATATTATGATCTATAAAAGGATTCCCTATATTATCATTTTATAAACCCCCTCGAAGAACCTATAGAAAACATATTAGAGAAATATATTTAGTCCTTTTATTATAAGATATATCCCAGAAATCACTGCAACCTACTTATAAATTCCCAAAAATCAAATATCCAGTCTACCAAAATTCCAAAAAAATGAATCTTGATGGAAAAAGAGACCTCTAATATGAAACTATGGAGAACCTGACCCAGAAATCCTATCTAATAAGTACCCAAACAGAATTTTCACATACCTTATTAGTGTTCCCAATCCCCATAGGATTATAACTACTACACGAGCATCAAACAACAAATAGAGAATTTATTTTCTAAAAAATGACGCAACAACAAGTAATATTCATAAAATAATAGGGAAACAATATAATAGATAAATATATTCTATAAATGAGAGAAAATAGAGGAAACTATAAACCAAAAAATTTGAAATAATCTCCAAGAGACAATTCTAATAGAAAAAAAAAGAAAACATAACTGAAACAGCTAATCAATGTGATAGCATAGGAAAACTCTCACTATCTCACAAAAAAATTCCCATACTCAGCTGATATAAACATCGCTACCCCACTATAGTTCCATTAATTTACCTCCATTAAAATATAGATAATGGTCTATGCCCCACTGAAGGGGTTCATAGAGTGTGAGATAATAGGGTCAGTAGGATCCCACCCAGGTGGTCTATAACATGTCTCTGGAAATTAATCTTGACTTGAACAACATTAAGAATTCGATGAATGATAATTGGTTTATAGTTTTATATCAAAATCTAGGAAATACATTTTATTTTATCTTCATCAACATTTCCAAATAAATCAATGTAAAATAGTTTCATAATATTTCATGTACATATATAAAATAATATATATAAAATAAAAGAAATTAACGTATCACATATAATAAATAATCATGGGAATTACAAGCTAAAATATTAATTTCTAATATCACTCGTAACATCATACCAAGATTTTCTCTAGTTTGGGACATCTATGAAACTTGTACCACCATCATTGACAATTTAATGCATCAACATTAAAGATATATAAATCAAATATATAGTGTAGAGGAACACCCATAAATGTGAACCTCCCAATAGTTATATCATGTCCCTATAATAACAAGCCTATGGAAAAGAAGAACACCCCATGAGTAAACCCCACAATATTATCGACGGACAATTCTTATTACTACATCTTCCACCTAAGTACTAAAGGCTTCCCATGTATATAGTTTCCAAAAAAATTCATGAAAACATTGTATTGAAAACCATTTCTAAAATCCATTTTACAAATCATTGAAAATATCTTTTCCTTCAAAAAAATAAGCAATAAACAATATTTAATTAAAAACCGAATTCCAAACAAAAAATTCCATCACTAAATCATTCAATTTCATTGATAAAACAATGTATCAAAACCATAGAAATTATTTTCATCCAACATAGTGTAGATATAGAACCACACACTTAAAACTAGGGTTTCACAATCTCACAATGGGATATAAAGACACATAAGAATTTAATGTTGATAACGGTGGCCCAAGAATCATTCCCCACATCACATAATTTATTCATAAAAAGTGGTATACAGTGGAGATGATTCACAACTTACCTAAGATAATGCAAACAAAATTCACCATAACTAAAAAATCATATCCCCCCATACAAGATCATACAGTAGATATATAAATTTTTCAAGTGAATTTTCATCACATATCAATGGTTTCTAAAATTGTATCACAATAGGGGTACCATGATCAATGGAAATAATGAAACTAAAGGAATTCCTACCCTGAGAGAAGAAAGACCACAAACCTGAAGATCACTCACCAAATAATGCATTACTGATGGAGTGGAGATCAAAAATGTAACCAATGAGTGCCTCTAGGTCAAGATCAAGATAGAAATTAGATGAATTAAATAATCAATCACTCATATAGTTCCCTAAATTCACTTGTTGTGGGGCTTACACAGTGTGGAATCCTATTACAAATCATGTAATTATAGAACCATAAAAATACATGAAACACATTATATTTTTCAAAAACCCAACATTAAAAAACAAATTATGTGATTCAAATACACTGAATGAAATCCTTTCTTATTGTGTACAAAACCCATGTATTTTCTCTATAGAAATTACATGGAATTCAATCCCATCACATGGTGTGTATTTCTCATGAAAACTAAAAAAGGCTATTTTTTAGAATAAAACTCCAAACCAGTATGAATATTTTTCAATCTTTTGAATAACCCCATAAAGATACTACATAATTACACTTTGTCTTTGTTAATTTAAACCAACATAAATCTCCAATCATTATGTCATTTTCCCAATAAAATACATTTTATCCTCTAGTGTCCCTAGATTCAAAGAAATAAAGATAAAAAATAATGAAATGGGAAATAAATGAATAGGGTGATCTAATTTTATATTTAAGGTCATTAAATACAAACATATCTAACTCCCTTAATTGGGAAATGATTCTGTTGATCATGGATAAGGAGAATTATTGCCTTATGAATCGACATAATTCATTCTCTAAAACAATATATAATAGTTGGATTAAATGATGTATTTTATGTTTATAAATTATATTTATTATATAATAATAATTTGGAATTAAAACATCATAAAAACAATATTTTTTCCATTTCATTGGAAATATTATTATGTCTATCGTGTGTTTGGAAGAATACTTCCTCAGGAAGCGATGTGATTTGTTTTTCACATATGTTGTACATGGAAGGTAATAAGGATGAATTTTTTTTCTCATAGATGATAAAAATGATATATTAATAAGTCTAGATATTTAATATATCTTATATCTTATATCATTACCATCCAATGAAAATGATAACGTTGTTTGTGTGTATAGAAAATAATTTCCTCATGAAGTGATATGATTCATTTTTTATTTTTATTATTACAAACCACTTGGATAGTATATGTAAGGGTATTATTGAAATAATTTAAAATTTATGATATAATTATCATCATGGAATGATTAATTAATACTTACCTTATTACCAATAGTATAGTAAAAAAAGGAAACATTACACATGTGTATATACAAACAGCAGTCTATATGATTGTAACATATTTCTTTTTTCATAACCATATATCATGGTTTTTTTAAAGTAAAATTTATGTATAAAAAATGATAATTCAGCCATGACTACCATTATGGATATTATTAAATAGTAATATATTTCACCTTTTTTATGTTTCAGTAGTGATTTTGGGCATATGATCTGTTTATCGTTAAAAATTCCAACGTGAAATTAATTTGTCTAGTAATTGAATAGCCCAAGAAAAGAAATTAAATAAAAGTAATAGTAATCATGAACATATTTCTGACTCATTTAAATATTTTAAATAAATATATTATGTTACAGTATAAGGAACAAAAAGGACCAATTATACTCGAGGTTAAAGATCCTTTAAACCACCATTTCATCAAGTTATTAACATTCACTCCTTAACTAAGATTGTCTCTCACTATAATGATATATACAGATTATAAATTATATATATAAAAATATACATAACATATAAACCTATCTTATTAACCCTTATTATAATTTGGTAATATATTCCTATTGATCATTTCACTAATTAATTCATTATGATTTTTACTTTGACTATGAAATGATGGTAGATTATGCTGCCCGTTTTTATTCCATAGGTAACTCTTATGTCATGCCTTATAATTTATTTCCTTTTTGTGGCACACATATAAAATGAACATGATTTGGTGGGTGTGTCTAGATATCTCAATAATGCATTGGGTAAATCCTCAGTCTTATGAGGTGTCTCGTATGAGATTAGAGATTAGACCAAATCAATTATGGGACTTTGTCAACATTATGATATCGTCAAGGATGTGATCCTTGAATCTTGTTATTTAATGATATATAGTCTTTAAATATTTCATATTAATAAATTATCTTATTTTACCATGTTCTTTATGTTACTAGTCCATGAGATTACTCATAAACCTTCTCTACTATGATATAAAGTTATCAAATTGACTCACTTGTTATGTTTTTTTATCAGGTTAATTCACATGATAAGATTTGTAGCTCACCCCTTTCATTATGTACTCCCTAGGTTATCTAATGTAGTTTTAAGAGCTCAAATGTATTTTATGGGATCATTATAGAGAGGTAAATATGTATTCCACATTTTGAGCTCCATATTTTGTTATATGAATCTAGATTTCCAAATGAATAAGAAGTCATTATTTATTGGATCATAATTTTTTTATTTTAATGTATTTAAGTAATGTAATAAAATGTTTAATAGGATTGATTCACTATAGCGAGTATCAGAGAAAATGTTTTAGTAGAATTTGGACCTTGGATGAGAAAACCTTAGTAATAACCCTAGGTATATGTCTAACGATAACACTATATATATAAATGTATCTTGGAATCACGGTGAAGTAGAGAGATATTATTTTCTGAGATATTTAATCCTTATCTAGATACATCATGTGGATTTGGTTCTAGAATAGATGCACCTAAGGATAATAACATTGAAGAAGGTTCACTAGTGTACACTCTATATTACCTAATACATGAAAACAGAACTTACTACCAACTTGATATGACAGTCTTAGTGGGCATGTTTTGAAAATTCACAAAATTTTTACAGACCATTATGATATTATTAATCTAATTATTTAGTTAGAGAACCTATTATGAATTTTAGTGTAGATATCCTAACATGATGGATATATACTTCTAAGTTAGGATGTATTTATCATTTATATGTCATTCCAACTATTTTTCTATGTTTCCCTTGTGTATGTTTATTAGTTGATGTAATATCATCTTGTATTTATTCTAGATAATATTGAGAAATAGGAGAAACTATGAAGAAAACCAACGTGATTTTAAATTTTATTATTTCCCCAATGGTATGCCTAACCTTTTATGAGTAGGTTCTTAGGACATCCTTGATTTACTAGATTAACTATATCATGTTATGAATACTAACCTGAATCACAAACAAGGAACACCCCCTCTTAAGAAGGATCATGTTTTAATCAATAATGTTATGAATTAAAGGAAACATTACTATAGTGAGTGTTATAATCCCCTCATAGTTTAATAGTGGAGTTAATCCATTGAGATGATTTTACCTATCCTCAAATATAGAATTCAAGATAATGTTGTGTTAGAGATTTATTTCATTGAACAAAAATGTGATCAATGGTGGACACAAATTGGGAAAAAATGTTAAATGATGATATTTATTCCATGGAATGGGAATAAATCATGAAAATATTTTTCAACGACTAATTTTCATGAACTCTCAATCTTAAGATGTATAGGGAGGTTATTGATCTGAAGAAAAAAGAATAAGCTGATATTAGGGTGTGTGAAGAAAACTATATATGGCGTGGATAGTACACCTATAGATTTTTCATTAAAACATAAATTAAGGTAGACTTATTCTTTATTGGTTTAATATAGATTGTTTTGAATGAGATATCTATTTAGGACATTTATTTATATGATGATATTATATGTTTTCTGCAAAAATATTGCGATGGAGATTAGTGACCCCAAACTGTCTCTTGTTAACAGAGATAATTAAATATAAAATGGTGTTTTTATCAGGAAAATGAATAGATATATAACATAGAGGATTGAAAATCCAACATACCACTTTCAAGACATGTTGGAAGAAGCATTCTGAAAACAACCTTAGTTCAACTAGAAGATTCATCTTGTGTATAAAATAGGTGAAATGGGATAATTAGTTATAAAGTTAAAGGAAGAATAAAAATAATTATGAATTATAAAATAATTTTCATATCAACTATACATGTGTCATAAATTATTTTAATTAGAAGTAACATTAGTATCATGAAATCCAATTCCCAAATTCATGCTTTTTTTGGAGACAATTAGTTACAACTTCCTACATAGAATAGTGGAAGGTGATATTCCATCACTAAGGCTAAAGTGGACTATAAAACTGATGTGGTGATATGTATATTAGTTATTAATTAATTAAGAGTTATTTTATTCATTAATCATACTTCTTAAAATTTGTTCACATCTTTCATGTTTAGGATTACTACTCAATCACCACCTAAAAACATGGGGGTTGATTTATCTATGGAACAATAAATGAATCTACGGATGCACCTCAAGAATATAAATCCTTCCTAGGTAGTGTTTGTGGGAATAATATTTTTGAAAATAACATATTACTTTATATAGAGTAGATTGATTCTATTTACAATTTATTTTTGTTTTTGTAACATCTCGATCTTTTAAAAGAAAGACAATGTTCGATAGGATACATGATATGCTACATAAAACTTAAATGAACACCTAAATATTATTATTTAATATTGTGGTTAATGCCTAGCTGTTAGAATGGGGGAATGAAATTATAAAAATATTTTTTACATATGTTTATATAAAGATTCATTGGTTACTAGATTAACTTGAAATAAAACTACAAATTAAATGAATATTAAGAATGTATTTTTATGAAAAAATAATTTAAATGTGAATAACTGTGTTTATAAAATAATAAAATCAGGTTTTTTGGATTATATTAATGAAATATAAATTCAATAAAATGCTTAAAATTTGTCTTATTTAACTTCTAGACATTATATAAGAACAAATTAAATTTTATAGATAAAAGGATTATTATTCTAAAAATATAGTTTCACCACCTTTTGATGGAGAACCCACTTCAAATCATGTTTTGCAAAATTTTATAATTTCTATTTCGAAAAAATAAAATTTTTCTTTGGAATAGGGGCATAAAATTTACTTTGGTTTAAATTTTGAAATTCCTCTAATAAAATTCATATTTTAATGGAAAGTAGAAATAATAATATTTTAATTCAAACCCACCTTTTCATCAAATATATTTATATAGTTAGATTATCCATTTAATTGGTTTTAAAATATAATTAAATAATTTTTACCATTTAGTAAAAAAAATCATTGTAACCTATTTCATAATGAAATTGAATATAAAAACAAATTTATATTTTGAACGTTTTACTTTAAAAACCTATTTTCTTATTTCGTCAATAGGTTTAATTTGCAAATTAATTTCTGCCAATTATGTGTTTTGAAATTGGAAAAATGGATTCCATATTTTGAATCATAAGGTCCATGTTATAAAAATATCTCACTTTTTTATTGTACATTATGAAAATTTACTTTAGTAATTATTTTTATTTACATTGGTTAAATGTTAAATCAGGTAAATAAGGTTTAAAATAATATTATAAAAATGAAAAACTACACTAAATCGTGTACAAATATTATTTTATGATTTATGGATGTCCAAGAAAATAATTTGGATGATAGTTTGGACTTTTAATCCACATGGGTGTGATTATTACAATTATAACATTTAATTTAAAGTAGAGGAAAATATACCATAAACGTGTATCTTCTTAATAAAAAAATGTAATATGGGGTCATATAAGTGATATCTTTTAACATATATAGTAATTATAAATTTTAAAATATTTCCTACATCATGGTAATTTATTTATTATTTTTTGAATTAAATAATTAAATTTAATTATGACACAATAATAATGCAATAATAGATTTATTAAAGGTTGAATCAAATATATAATATTAATAATATTAAAATAAATATAATTTGAACTATTAGATGTCATAAAATAATTTCATGGTTTAATATGACATATTCGGTTGAATTTAATGTATTTTTTATAATGAATCAAGATTTTATGATATTTTAAAAAAGACATCTAATGAATAGTGTAAAATTTGACATAATTCATATTTTAAAATATAGGATATTTAATTATATAATATAAAATTCATAAAAATATATTATTCCTCCAAATGGTTATGATATGTATAAAAATTCCATTAATAAACCGTTAACTAGACTATTGGCCTAATTTGGTAATTATTTTAACCCTCTAAGTGTAAATTACTTGATAAAATGGTAAGAGTTAAAAGGAATTAAAACAAAAAGGTAATGATTTAAAAAACTAAAAAATGTATAATTTTTATTTTATTATTTTTATTAGACCAAAAATAATATTATATTAGAAATAAATTATTTTTTAACCATTTGGAACCAAATTTGAATTTAATTTAATTTAATATTTTAATATTTTTCAAGGGTGTCCCTCCCCTCTCCAACAAAAAGGTACACTCTATTCTCTAATACGCACACTTCCAAATTCTTTTTTTTTTCATACAAGATATACCCAAAAATCTTCCTATAATCCCTCTCCACATTCTTGAGGCCTTATTCTAGGAAGAACACCATTATTATAGGTGTTAAGTTGTTCTTCAAAGGTGACCAACAGAAGAAGAGGTATTGTTTTTTAAGAGTTTATATTTTATTTCTTCTTCCAATTCCTTTAAATAATATTATTACAAGATAAAATAATAAAAAATGAATCATAAATACACTAATATGTTATTATGTAAATATCATCCCCCAAATCCATCTCTACTTCCATTAAGTGGTAATGTAATTAATCGCCTGTGCGTATGTGTGAATTATCAACTCCACAAAATGATTTAGTTAGTTTTCAATTACTGTCTATCAAAAAATTTTATAATGATGGAATTTATATTCATATTTTATATTCACGACATAATTAAAATTTTAAAAGAATAATATTTAAATTATTTTATTACCTTCTTTGCACATATAAACAATAACTTCATTCATGCGTATGGGTGAACTATCACCTCCATGAAGCGATGTGAATAATTTTTATTCACCACATCACTAATATGATATATATATATATAAGTATATATAAATTATTATTATAATTTAAATAATATAATTATAATTATGTAATGATAACATGATAATTACCTTATTTCCATAATTATGAATGAAAATAGGAAACTTTAATTATGTGTACGTACGTCCTACCATGTCCATGATTATAACATTGTTCATTTTCATTAACATAATTAATGGTATGATTTTATGGTATATTGTATGAATAAAAGTGATACTTATGTCATGAATAATATTATTGAGATGTTTTACTTATGACCACGTGGAAAATTTACATCATAACAAGTTTATTTTCTACTCTAGTACTGAATATTGAAAAAACGTCCAACATGAACTCAAATAATTAACAAATTGTTATAAAATGGTAATAAGTGATATAAATGGAATAGTAAATTTTGAAATGGATATAAATAAGGTATAAATTAACCTAAATTTATTATTTATGATGTTAAATAATGAATGAGACATGTCTCAATCAAGGTAAGGGACTTCATCCCAATATCCATTCATTGGGGAATATCTTAATGTTATGCACCTTTATTATCCTATAAGGTGTATATAAAACCCTTCTGACACATTAAATCATGAACTGGTATATTATCATGATATTTAATCTTTTTTTTAATTACATTCCTTAATTATTTTTATTCATGAATTTCTCAAGTGGTAAGGGACTCTTTAACAGAAACATTATTTTAAATATTTTAAAGATTTATTTTTCTAAAAATTTATATTTCATGTCTATGATTCCTAAATGGGTTTTATGAATTTATTTATATGGACATGAATTTTTTAAAATTTTCATTCTTTTAAAAAAATTTAAAGTGGTTTGGGACACTTTGATTCAATAATATTCTTTTCAAGTGTTTAAAATGGTTTCAAAAAATGGATTGATTATTTCAATAAATTGAAATTTTTTTAACATATACCCCATGAATAGAATTTATCGATTTTATTTCGCTTTAATATTTTATAATTACTTTCTATGTTTATCATATTATTTTCATATAATTTTTTCACTTATTTTTGTGTGGTTTTGTGAAAATGAAATGTGATTTCGAAGTGAAAATTTTATTTTTCCTTTATGCTTGTTTTATGTGTTATGATTATGTTATGGTTCATGAGAATTACTTATTTATATGCGTGGTTTTGTGATAAAATGAGTGTGGGTGATCCCATGATAGCGATCCAAAGCATTGTTTAATGAGATAAAGTTAACTAGTTGGGTTTCTCTTAAGTGATTTTGGGAATATATTGTTATGGGTATTCCAAATTTAACAATGAAGGTTACTCCCTTTGTTTTTTGTGAAAGATACAATGTAATTATGATATGGATTCAACAAGTTACCTTTATTATTTATGATGGCTATTAATTTTTTCAATAATCTTATTATTTCATGAGGTATGTTAAATATTTTATGTTTTATGGGTGAAAGGTATGATTTGTGAAAATGATTTCATGAGTTCAAAATATTCATGGACTAACGGTTTCATTACTTATTTTATATCCCTTACTATGATCTTTCTGATGATCCAAAAATTTTAATTGGTTTTCATAGGTCGTGATGTCGGTAAGGAAAAATAAGATGCTATGATGAATTTATTGAAGACATGTCTTGAAATGAAATCATACTTTATTTTAAAAGGATTTCCTTTGGTGAAAAAATTGATACTGAGTATATGTGTCCACTTGTAATGTGTGAGTTTAATGTATAATTGTTTTTCCTAATTTTATAAAAACCTATACCTAAATGATCATTGGTATTGAAAGAAAATAACTTCTAGTCAAAAGTTACTAGAATAAGTTATGTTTAAGGTCGGGTCCATATAGTTGGTATCAGATCAAGGTTTAGACAACTTTGGAGATTTGGGTTTCTTCTTATTAGATATGGATATCTTTATGTGTTTATAATTCTATGGTTGATCAAATGATTAAATTCTTAGAAACCCTTTTTATGCTTCTGTTATGGAATTTCAAGGTTATTAAGGCTATTTTTTACAACATTTATTTTTGAGGTAGTTATGGGTTATTACTTTTTTGGGTTCAAAATGAAAGTTATAGAATAACCTTTGAGGTTAAAAAATTTTATGGGTATTTTGAGGATTTTATCTCATTTTAGTAATATTCTAGGAATTATATAGCTTTTAGAAAAGGGAAACACACAAACCATGTGACAACCCATTACATCAGACAAGGTTGTTGGAATCAAACCCACAACTGGAGTACAATAGGCCTTTATCATCTACCACTAGCCTATGTGATGTACATGGTTAGTATTACTTATTATTTTTAGTTAAAGGATTATATATATTAAGAATAAGTTGATTTATGAGACATATATTTTATATAACCATGGGAATAGATAATGATTTGGTGATTGAGTGATTAATGTTATTTCAGAAGATGTTCACTATTTTGGGAAACCTATATGATGTGAGTAAATATAATACTATGGAATTATATTTGAGGAATAAATATTTAACTATTTTTTGAAAAATCTATTATTTAATTGTGGGATTATAGCAATTTTGGTTATATATAGAAATGATTAAACTATCTTAGAGAATATGTGATTTTGGAAATTAAATTTTTGGTATAAGGCATTAACAGTGCTTGATGTTATTCGGAGATATATTTTAATATTTAACTTGGTAGAATATGTTGTCAAAACCTTCTCAATTTTAGGTATCAATATAAGTTTGGATTATTTTTAGGAATTTTTAGTACAATTATATGTGGAATAGTCTATGTTGAACTTTGGGTATTACTGTTAAATATTGGAGACTAAAAGTAGTCTTTATACTTATAAAGGATTAATCTTTTTGAGAAATTATAGTGTCATGTACTAAAAATTTTGGTTATGTTTAATGTCTAAATACATAACAAAATATAGTTACCCTTTTTCGGATTATTTGATTCTATATAAGGTGATTCTAGTGCTTCAGTCATTCATCTTAAATACCCTTTTTTTGGAGAAAAATATGAATTTGTGGTGGATTTTGATTAATGGATGAAACTATACTAGTCAATTAAGTATATTTCTTTATGTTCTTATTCAAAGTATTAAAATAATCCCTCAAATTTATGAAAAGTTTATTAAAACAAAAAAAAATTCATTTTACTTTTTCTACAATGAAGTCAAAGACTGTTTATCCCATCATAATTTTATAGCATTATGATTGATAACATTTTCCAAAAAAATATATTCTATAACTCTCTATCAGAACAAGATGGATAGTTTTTCTTCCATATCTTTGTTTTCCTATATATAATCCAAGTATCTGTTATCTTTTGTGACCATCATATTTTCATTTATTTTTTTTAAAGTGGAAGTATTATTAATCCTTTTTCCAATGTGGGATTCCAATAAAGGTATTTTGAAAAGTCATACCATAGATACTAACCCTAAATTCAAATTATGAGGATGAAATTTCCCAGAGGGGGGTGAATATAAAATTCCACTTTTTTAACAGAAATATGATGTTTGATAGCATACATGATACGCCACATGAATCTTAAACTAACAACTATATATTGTTATTTAACATTGTAGTTATCTCCATGATCTTATAATGGAGGGAGTGAATAGTGTTAAATGAAATATGAAAATATGGTTTACATATGTTTATTTAATTATTCATGTCGTGGCCCGTCCCTTGAGGCCCGTGTTGTGACTACCCCAAGCCCGCCTTTCACAGGCCAGGGACTGGAGACTAGCACCGAAATAAATATTCCCTAAAACGGAAGGCATTGCCTTTAAACCTATAGAACACATGATCTAGGAACAGAACAATAAGAAAATATGAAGTAAAATAATTTTGTAAAAAGAGTGTTGAATGCAAAGGGGATCTGAATACAAGCCCAACTCTAAAAGTACAAGTACCACTAAAAAGAACAATACAACTGAAAAAGGTAAAATAGCTACTGGGTAATCCTCTAAGGCTCCTACCTGAAGGGTAGGTACAGATCTCCTCCTCAGCTCTACATGTCTTCCTATCTCTTCCATGTACCACTTAGTCCTGGCTCCCTCAAACCTCAAACCATCTGCTCGTCATCTACATAAGACACAACAAGGTGTGGGCGATGCCCGTGCATGGGTGAGTAAAACAATACCTAGAAAAGACACCGAGACCCTCGAAGGACTCTCAGAATTCCACAAAGAAAATCCAAAAAGCATTATCCCAATCCAAACGCACAGAGTAATAGACACAGCTCTAAAAGTGTCTCAAATCAAACTAGGTTTTCAGTTAAGTATAGAAGTACAGATGGTTAGTCACGAAGTTAGACCATCTTATTCTGTCAAGAGGAACTGCTTCTGACCATACGGAGTCTGACCCACACAGGATCGAAAGGTACTAACCCCTTAAATGACCCACACAGGTCGGATCCTCCTAGGATTAATAGGTAACTACCCTCGGCAATGACCCACACAGGATCTGATCTTCCCAAGATCAGTATGTCATTAAACCACGATGGGCAGCTCTAAGGATGGTCCCCATCGGTTCGTGAGGTGTTGATCCACACAGGACCGCTAAGTGCTAATCCACATAGGACTTCTAGGTGTATATCCACAGAGGACCACTAAGTGTTGATCCCCATAGGACCTCTAGGGAATGACCCACACAGGATCGCCGGGTACTAACCTCTGTATGATCTATCTCCAACCTCCGCCTCAATACCAGCAACTAGATTCCTTGAACCTAGTGCGATCGAGTTCCATAGAATCTTCCCTCGAGAAACCGGTCATATTTCAACTACCACTATGCTCCAAAAAGAAGTAACCCAAAGGTCTGCCATGTCGTAAGGGTTCCAATGCAATAGATGGTGCGTCAATTCGACGCCCGGTCTGTGAGTTATAAGCATTTTAGCTTCGGGGGCCCTGTTGTATTCGGGTTTGATCCAACCACCCTGTACTCCAAATGTCTCCCAAACTCAAGTGGAGTATTCCAAAAAATATCGTCTTGATCCAAGGGTCCCAGCACTGCATACATTTCTTCAAACGGACGGCTAGTTCCCAAGTTATGGCCCTTTATCTTTTTCGGGGCCTGGTAGGGCCCGCAAGGGTGGCCCGCAAAGGGGCGGCCTGGTAGGGAGGTAGCCCAAGTGGGTGGAGGCCCACTTGGCGGGTGGCCTAGTAAGGAGGATCCTACTTGGGCGGTGGCCCAACCTCATGAGGTGCGACCAGAAAGGGGGTCCTCCCGAGCCACCATCGGGGGAGCGACCCCTTGTTTTTCTGAATGGTTGATGTCCGTTCGGTCTTCTTCATAGTGGTGTCCCGGTAGGGAGCCACTGGGTGGAACGTGGGACCCTCTAGAGCGGTTTTTGATGACTCTGTCATGGACGGCAGACGTGTCGGACGGATTCTCGAACGACGCGTGATGGCGTGCCGCTCCGCCACACACAGTCATCCAGTGTGCCAACCGCCTTCCTCAAGTCACCACAACTGACGAGTCGTGACTCCCATTGTTCATTAGTAGTGTGTGACGGTGCGGAACGTCACCTCCGTGATCAGATGGTGTCGGCTGCTCCGATACCCACAACTATTTTATACAGCGGCCTCCTCTTGTGGCGTGGGTCAATGTGTTTTACCCAATATAGTCATTCGGTATCACCATGATGTCGGTCTTCCATGGAGGGAGTAAAAAAACTTGCAAAGTGTCGAGGGGTTCAGGCTTTGTTTGTTGGGCTCGCTCCCTCCGTGTTAGCTCATTAAACAAGGGGGAGGATAAAAAGGGGGTTTAATAAATTCACTTGAATTCAATATGAGAAAACAAACCCCTACCTCATACCTTGTTGAATAACGTTCTCTCTTAAAGGCGGGTCATGTTCTTCATTCCCGCAAAAGGTACCCAAAGAAATTGCTCGTACATCGTCCTCCAGTTCATTGGTTCGATGTCACCTGTCACCTCCCGTTGTGATCAGATCTGTTCTCTAAGGGTCTGGCGTCGCGGTGCTCCTTCAACACTTCTTTTTTTGGCAAAGCTGTGCCGATACCCCTCCCCAAGCTCCATATATATAAGAGATGGGGTGGGTAAGTAACAGTGTGGGGGAATTAATGGGGTCTCATAAATTAGGAACCTTTCTAATTCTCCAAAAACGTCATTACTTAGGATTGGTAGGTCATGCCATTTATTGGCTTGACACATCGTTGTACCCAACCCATTGCTTTTCTATTAGAGGATATGAAATAAAATAATGAAATTATTTTATTTCATTTCTTTTTAAAAAGACAAAAAACGTAACTTTTTTATGGACCTACTACTATAAAAGTAATTCCTCTCTTAAGCGAATCTCAGTTTTGTGGATTCAACAATGTCCTCATATTTTTAATCTAAGAAACAGTTCAAAAGTTAGAAAATGATGCTCATGCGTTTACTGAACATACATTAAAAAAAGATTAGAAATTCATTCTGGGTACTCTGGGCCTCAAAATCAAGTACCATCAATTTTTTCAGACTCGTAATAATTCCATATAATTAAAAAAAATTACATGGAAAATCTGGGACTTTACATTCTACCCACCTTAGGGATTTTAGTCCCCGAAATCCACAACAAAGACTAAGAAAAAAAATGGGGGTACTGAGCAAGAATCTGAGCCTCCCTCTCCCAATTGTGCTCCTGGAGGTTCCCATACTTCCAGAAAACACGCACTAGAGGTATTGACCACCCATGAAGGACTCGCTTCTATCGATCCTGAATCTCTACTGGAACCTCTCTAAATGTCACCCCATCGTCCAAGTCTACTCGCCATGGGTGATGATGTGAGATAGTTCGTTCACATATCTCCTCAGCTAGGATACGTGGAAGACGCCATGCACCCTCTCCAATTATAGGGAAGTACCATGTGGTATGACACCTCACCTACCCTCTGAAGTATCAAAAATGGTCTGATAAGTCATAGTGATAACTAGTCGCCTCAGCCAAATCTTTGTATTCCACACCGAGGGGAGACTCACAAGAATATTTTGTCCCCCTCCTGGAAATCCAAAGGTCTCTGTATTTTGTCGTCATAGGACTTTTTTCTACTCTGTGTAGTCTTCATCTGCTCCTCGATGATTTTAACCTTCTCTGTGGTATCCCGTACCTACTCCGGTCCCATAAGTGTTGACTCCTCTAGGTCTATCCAGCATAGTGGTGATCTGCAAGGTCGGCCATATATGGCCTTGAATGGTGCCATACCGATGGTGGAGTTATAAATTTTGTTGCAAAAAAACTCCACCAAAGGCAAGTGATCATCCCAACTACATCCAAAATCTAGGACGCATGCACGAATCATGTCCTCCAACGTCTGAATGGTCCACTCTGTCTAACCATCCATCTAAGGATGAATGGGAGTGCTCAAATGTAGCTGAGTCCTAAATGCCTCCTGTAATCCCTTCCACCACAGGGATGTAAAATGTGCCTCACGATGAAATATAATCATCAATGGAAACCCATGAAGTCGCAAAATCTCCTAAACGTAAAGGAATCCCAAGTCCTCTACTGATCCCTGCTCTCATATAGTTAGAAAGTGGGATGACTTGGTGAGTTGTTCAACGATCACCCTCATATAATCATGTCCCCTAGACATATGTGGAAGCTCTTCCATAAAGCCCATGTAGATACCATCCAACTTCCACTATGGAACCTCTAGTGGCTAAGATAATCTTGTAGGAACCTGATGCTCGGCCTTCACTTGCGGTAAAGCGAGGCATCGTGAAACAAACTCAGCCACTTCCTTCTTCATCCCTATCCCCCAGTGCAAATGCCGGAGGTCCTAGTAAATCTTAACCACACCAGGATGTACCACCAGAGATGACGTATGGAACTCCCTCGACACCAATTCCCATATCACCATCAGTACCATGGTACGTCCTCTGAAGAGGATGAAATTCTTCCCACCTTCATAAAATCCATCAGGTTCCTGTCCGGTGGATATCTGAGCACATTGAGCCCCTCAGTCAAGGTCCACAAGCTGCGCCTCCATGACTCACTAAAGGATTGGGGGATTGACTATTATAGACTGAAGGTAAGATGCTCTATCTCTATCTATAAAGGATATCTGCAATGTGGCTAGGTGCTCTGTCTCCTCACTCATCAACTGTAGACCAGACCTCCGGCTAAGTTTATCTGCCACCATGTTCCCCTTTAGAAAAGTATTGACAATATGAATGTCATATTCCTAGAGGAACACTAGCCATCACCGTTGTCTCGGGTTCAGGACTTTCTGAGAGAAGATATAACATAGTCTATTTTTATCCGAGTACACTGTGAAATGTTCTCCGATCAAGTAATGTCGTAACATCTTCAAGGTGAAGACCACTGCTGGTAACTCCAGTTTATGGGTAGCATAGTTCTACACATGTTGTCTCAGCTGTCGTGAGCCATAGGTGATCACTACTCGCTCCTAAATCAGGACACACCCAAGTCTGGTCCCTGATGCGTTATAGTATACTACAAACCTGACGCCCTATTCTAGAAACCTCAAGATGGGGGCACTTGTCAGTCTCTTCCTCATCTCCTGAAAACAAAGTTGGCATCTCTCCATCCACATGAAGGGATGCCACTTCTTTTTCAATGATGAAAAGGGCACCGCAACTCTGTAAAAGTCAGGCACGAATCTCCAGTAGTACCCAGCTAACCCCAGGAAACTATGCACCTCGGTCACACTCCTGGGTGGCTCCCAAGTAAGCACAACCTCTATCGTCGCTGGATCCATTGCAAATCTAGCCTCCAAGATAACGTGTCCCAGAAAGTTGAACTCTTGTATCCATAACATTCACTTCGATAGCTTTCCATAATGTTGGTGCTCTCAGAGTGTATCCCGGACTATCTGTAGATGATAGGCATTCTCCTCCTCCGTCACTGATTATATCAAGATGTTATCGATGAACACCACCATAAAGAGATCGAGGTATGGATGAAGGATACAGTTCATGAGTTCCATGAACATTATTGGGGCATTGGTCATGCCGAACGGTATAACCAAGAACTCATAGTGGCCATACGAACACCTAAATGTCGTCTTCTACACATCCTCATCGTGTATCCTGAGTTGATGATAGCCTAATCTGAGGTCTATCTTTGAAAACCAACGATCTCCCTTTAGGTGATTGAAAAGTTAATCAATCCTCGGAAGTGGATACTTTTTCTTAACAGTCACCTGGTTCAGGTGCCGATAGTCCACACAGAGTCTCAAACTACCAACTGCCTTCTTGGCGAACAAAATCGGGGCTACCCATGGAGAAACACTAGGCCTTATGAACCCCTTTATCAGCAAGTCCTCAAACTATACATGTAACTCACGAAGCTCCCCATGAGCCATCTGATATGCTGGTGTAGATATCGGTGTCATCCTGGGGTATAGGTAAATGTAAAAGTCTATCTATATGCATGGAGGTAGTCCTGAAACATCATCAGGAAATACATCGGTATGCGGTTCCACCACTTCAGGATAGCTCAAAATCTCAACATTAGCTGCTCCTAGGGTAAGTCTATCCAACTAATGAGTAATCGGATGCACCCTCCTTTGGGTAAGTCTATTCTATACTGCAAAGGTTTCATTCTCGCTGGTGAAGGAAAACATGGTCCCATCCATGCGGGCACACCACACTTTGTGCCTAATACACTCAATTTGATCATGGACTGTGGATAACTAGTCAATACCCAAGATGACATAGTAAGACCTCAATGCCATTACTAGAATATAATAGTCATAGCTCTCGCCTCCTAGAGTAAGGTCACACTACCACCACCAGTTTGTAATCATTGAATCCACCCACGTAGGAGTCTCTTGCTATAAGGATCAAGCCAACGGCTCCACTGAAATGTCTGATCTCCGAACGAGGGTCGTAGAAATAAAAAAGTGACTGCCACCTGTGTCTATAAGTACTGCAGTTAAGGTTGAGTAGACAAAGATCTTATCTCTAATCATCTCTAGAGCACTGTGGTTGTTGGCCTCAACTTTCTGGAGCTGAGCTCGTCCGTTTCCTCCTGCTCCGTGTGGTCTGGGTGGACCACCTAGTGGTGGTGGTGGTAGAACCTTGTATCACAGCCCACTGCTTGCTGCACAACCAACTCCTCTGCCAAGTCCACCACCCTGCGGACCTCCTCGCTGGTACCTCTGCCTCTGCCTCGGTGGTCCCTAGACCGTCTGCTTGTCATCCGTATGGTAGTTCGAACCATCATTATCCATGTGACCCTACCCTTTTCTCGTGTAACATTTTTTTACCTACGACTAACTTATTCTACCTAACGATCCCCACACCTCCAACCATATGTCCTGGGGTTGTCCACCAGATGGTCTGATCCGCTTGAACCTATGTGTCATCTGTCTACTGCCTGCTGCAGGTGACTCTACTACCAGAAGTCGGGTGGTGTCTCTCACTGTGGGTGCTTTCCCATCAAGGAATCTCTCCACCAATAGTTCTTTCTCTAGCACCCCATCCTAAGTCTGTATGATTAGTGATATCATCGATGCTCTGATATCCCATCAGAGACCCTTCTCAAAGGTCTGGCCCTAAAGAAAGGGTCTTGTACCATGTTGGTGGAGTAGAGGGAGAGATCAGTGAACCTCACTGTGTACTGGGCCACTTTCATGCTACCCTTATGTAGGTGCAGTATCTCCTATATACGAATAAAATGTAAGGTCGCTGAGATGAACACTTTCCTGAAATGGCTCTCGATGTCCACCCAGATAAGGGTTTCCACATCGTGTATCAAGAGCATCTAACTCCACCATCTCCATGTTGCTGCCTAAAAGAGACTGGCTACTAGGATCACCATATGGTTAGCTGGTGTCCCAACCAAGCAGAAAACTCTAACCACAGCCTCCAGCCAGTCCTTAGCCACCTATGGGTCCATTTCGTCTCGAAACCTCGAAGGCCTCTACTATAAAAACTCATGCAATGTTCCCAGTCATCATGCACCCTCTGTCAGTGGGGCTAGTGGAAACAGATTTCCAATGGGTAGTAGTGCTTCTGGTAAACCACACAAAGTCGATAACAACGTACGAGGGTCCTACACTGAGGCCTCGTCACTTGGTGGGACATTATTTTGTACCCTCTCAGGAATCTTGGAAGGTTTTCTACGTTGCAGCATCCTAAAACAAGATAGGTATTCCACGGTCAATAAGTTATACCTAGTGATAAGAATTAAAGAGATCACAAGAAAAACTCTTAAAAAACACATTCAGTCTTGTACTTTAGTGTACTAAGTCAAAAATAAAAATTCAGGGTCCTGGTGTATGGATACGCCGGCCGCCGCACCAACACTGGATTCGTCGAACTGAAAACCACACTCATAACACTTAACACTATTTACACATTGAAACAATTAGAGTCCTAGTTCTTTAGTGAAACTAACTCCTCTGATACAACTTTGTTGTGACCCATCCCCAAGGGCTCATGTCGTGACTACGCTAATCCCGCATTCCATAGGCCAGGGGCTGGAAACTAGCACTGAAAGGCATATTCCCAAAAACGGGAAGGAATTTCCTTTAAACCTGTACAACACATGGTATGGGAACACAATAAGAAGCAAATATGAAGTAATCTTTTATTGTAAAAAGAGTTATGAAAGAAAAGGTGCCGGAATACAAGCCCAACTGTGAAATTACAAGTACCACTGAAAGGAACAATACAATTGAATAAGGGAAAACAGTTTTCATGTCTTCCTCTGATGATCCTACCTAAATGGTAGGTATATATCGCATCCACAACACTTCACATATTCATGTCTCCTTCATGTACTACCTAGTCCTAGCTCCCTCAAACCTCTTCCCAACTGCTCATTGTCTGCATAGGACACAACAATGTGCGGTCAAAGCCCGTTCAGGGGTGAGTATAACAATACCCGGTAGGGACCCTGAGACCCCGAAGGTCTCTCATAATTCCACAAAGGAAAACCACAAAGCATGATCTCAATCATAAAGAACAAATCAATAGACACACCTCAAAAAGTGTCTGAATTAAAACCATGTTTTCATTGAAGTATAGAATTACATATGATAAGTCGCAAAGATAAATCATCTTATTCTGTCAAGAGGCACTACTTCTGACCATACGGAGTCTGTCCCACATAAGATCGAAAGGTACTAACCTCCGCAATAACCCACACATGATCTGATCCACCCAAGATTGATAGGGAACTAACCACCACAATGACCCACATAGGATATTATCCGCCGAGGATCGGTATATCGATGAACCACAATGGGCCGCTCTATGTCTGGTCCTCATCGGGTCGCGAGGTGTTGATCCACATAGGACCGCTAGGTGATGATCCACACAGGACTTCTAGGTGTTGACCCACACAGGACCACTCAGTCCTAAACTCCATATGATCTGTATTCAACATTTGCCTCACTGCTAGCCACTGGATTCCTCACACCTAGTCGGATAAGCGGCGGCCCGGGCAGGCGGTGGCCCGGTCAGACAGTTCATTAAACGGATGCCCAGCTGGGCGGGTGGCCCGGCCGCATGAGGCGCGACCTACAAGGGGTTCCAACGTAGCCGCCACATGGTGAGTGACCCCTGGGTTTCCCAAATGGCCGAATGTCATTTGGTCTTCTTCGTAGTGGCGGCCTGGGAGGGCACTGCTAGGTTGCACGTTGGACCCAATGTAGTGGGGCCTACTGACTCTATCGTGGCCAGTCGGCGTTCCAGTCGACTTCTCCAACGACGCATAACAGCGCACCGCTCCTCCACCCACAGCTAGCTGGTGTGTCGGCTGCCTTCCTCCGATCATCGCGGTGGGCGAGCCGTGGACCCCTTTGTTCATCGGCGGCGCGCGACGGCACGCCATGACATGCCGCACCTCTTATGTGGTTGGCCAGTGTCGACCGCTCTGATGACCATCGCATATTTGTGTCATGGCCCCCTCTTGTAGCATGTGTCAATGTGATATCCCCAACATAGTCAATCGGTATCACAACGTTGTTGGTCTTCCATAGAGGGCGTAAAACATAGCAGTGGGGGGGGGGGGGTTTGAGCCGTGTTCGTTAGGCCCGTGCCCTCCATGTTAGCTCATTAAACAAAGGGGGGGGATTAAAAAAGGGGTTCAATAAATTCAGTTCACTTCAATACAAGAAAACAAAACCCTACCTCGTAACCCATTATAGAATGTCCGCGCTTGAAGGTGGGTCATGTTCTTCATTCCCGCAATAGGTCCCAAACGATGTTGCTCGTACGCCGTCCACTAGTTTTTTGTTCGGTATCACCCATCACCTCCCGCTGGTATCGACTCTATCCTCTAAGAGTTCGGCATCGCGGTTCTCCTTTATCACTTTGTTGCTTGTTGAAATTGTTCTTATACCCCTCCCTAAGCTCCATATATATAGAAGAGGGGTAGGGTAAGTAACGACGTGGGGAATTAATGGAGGCTCATAAATTAGGAACCTTCCTTATTCCTCAATGACGTTGTTACTTAAAATTGGTAGGTTAGACCCTTTATTAGCTTGAAACATTATTTCCTCCACCCCTTTGCTTGTTCGTTGGAGGATATGAAATAAAATAATAAAACTATTTCATTTCATTTCTTTTTAAAATGTCATAAAACATAAATTTTTCTCTGGACCTACTGTGGTCAAAAAAATTCCCCCTTTAACGGTGTTGTGGATTCAACAGTGCCCTTGGATTTTTAATCCGACCAACAGTTCAAAAGTTAGAAAAAATCGCTCATGCATTTACTGAACGTACCTTAAAAATAGTTCAAAAATTCATTTCGGTCACTCTGGTCCTCTGAATCAGGCGCCTTCAATTTTTTCAGACTCATAATAATTCCATATAATTAAAATAAATACAAGGAAAATCTGTGTCTTTACAATTCATGGGTTTCCAAATTAACATGAAATGAAACTAAAAACCAATTGAATATAAAGAATTTATTTTTATGAAAAAACTCATTAAATGTGAATAATTGTTTTTATAAAATAATTAAATCACTCATTTTGGATTATATTAATGAGATATAAATTAAATATAATGTTTAAAATTCATACTATGTATTTTATATACATGAAATACAAATAAATTAAATTTTACAGGTAAAAGGAGTATTTTTTAAAAAAATAGATTTTTACCGCCTTCTGATGGAGAACCAATGTTAAATCATGTTTTTCACACTTTTATAATTTCTAATTGGAAAAAAACTTTTAATTTAGAATAGGTACATCAAAATTTACTTTGGTTGAAATTTTATTATTTTTATGATAAAATTTATATTTTAACGAACTGTAAAAAATACAGTATTTTAATTCAAACCTGCATTTTGGTCTAATTTATTTACATAGTAATTATCCATTTAATTGGTTTTAATTATAAGTAAATAATTTTTAACATTTAATACATTTTTTATTATTTTAATTAATTTCACTATGAAATTGAATATAAAAACTATCTAAACTTTTGAATGATTTACTTAAAAACCACGTTTTCTTATTCCGTCAATAGGATTAATTATTAAATTAATTTCATCCAATTCTGTGTTTTGAATTTAAGAAAATGGATTCCATATTTGGAATAATAAGGTCCAAATTATGTAAATACTTACCATTTATTTTCAGAAATTATGAATAGTAACTTTAGAAATTATTTTTAATTACCCTGGTTAAAGGGTAAATAATGTAAATAAGGGTAAAATAATATTTTAATAATACAACACTACCCTAAAAATTTTACTAATCTTATTTGATGAGTTTTAAATGACCAATACAATACTTTTTCCAATATTTTATCCTTTTTATCCCACTTGGGTGTGATTATGACATTTATAACATTTAATTTAAAGTAGAGGAAAATATGTCATAAACAGGTATAGTCTTATTAAAATAATTTTAATATGGGGTCATGTAATTGATCACTTAAACTATAAATAGTCATTATAACTTTAAAAATAAAAACTAAATCATGTTTATTTATTTAATAATTTTAGGAATTAAATAATTAAAAGTAAAAATGATACAATGATGAGGCAATAATAGATTTAATAAAGGAAGAATCAAATAAATGATATTAATAATATAAAAATAACTATAATTTTATATATTTTATTCCATAAAATAATTTTAGGGATGAAAATGACATGATTGGATTTATTTTATGTATTTTTTTCAAAGGGATCAAAATTTTATGATATTTTAAAAAATTCATCAAATGAATAGTGTCAAAATTGACAAAATTCATATTTTAAAATATTAAAAAATTTAATTAAATGATATAAAATTACTAAAACATAATATTTGTTCAAATTTATATAATATTTCTAAATATTCCATTAATTAATCCTTTATTGGACTATTGTCATGTTTGGTAGTTATTTCAACCCTCTAAGTGTAAATTACTTGATAAAATGGTTATAGTTAAAAGGTGTTAAAACAAAAAACAAAAGAATTAAAATAATACTAAAACTTGTCTATTTTTTATTATATTATTATTATTATACAATAAATCATATTATATTATTAGTAAATTATTTTGGGACCATTTATAATTGAATTTTAATTTTTATTAATTTAATATTTTAAGAGATTCCAAGGGTGCCCCTCCCTGCTCCTATAAAAAGGTACCCTCTCTTCTCTAATTCACACACTTCTAAAGCGTTTTTATCCAAGATCCACCTAAAAATCTTCCTAAAATACCTACCCACTTTTTCTAGGACTTATTTTAGTCATAAACTTTTCTTAGAGGTGTTAAGGTGATCTTAAAAGGTGATCAACTGAAGAAGAGGTATCATTTTCTAATTGTTTTTATTTTATTTCTTCATAAAAATCCATTTTAATATTATTCTTCCAAGATGAAATAATAACTCAATTATCCAAAATATATTTATATGTTATTATGTTAATATATTCCCCTATATCCATCTCTACTTCCATCAAGTGAGAAATGAATTAATCATTTGTGCGTACATGTGAATTATCACCTACACGGACTGATTTAGTTATTTTTCCATTATCGTCTATCAATACTAGTTATAATTATGGAATTAATATTAATATGTGATATTCGTGACATATTTATTGTTTTCAATGAATAATATTTCTATTATGTTCTTACCTTCAATGTACATAAAAACCATAATGTCTTTTGTGGGTACATGTGAACTATCACCTCCATGAAGCGATGTGAAGCATTTTTATTCACCACATAACTTATATGATATATATATGAATATTTAAATGATCGTTATTATGTTAATAATATCATGATAATTATTGAATGATACAATTATAATTACCTTATTCCAATAATTATTAATGTAAAATGGGAACGTTTCTCATGCATACGTAAGGCTTATCATCTCTATGATTATAACATTTTTCATTTTTCATTACAATAATTAATTGTTTTATTTAAAGGTATAGTGGTTTTATTTAAGTGATACTTATGTCATGAATACTATTCTGGATATGTTGGACATATTACCCCTTGTACAATTAACATCATAACAAGTTCATTTTCGACTCTAGTACCAAATATCGACAAAACATCCGACATGAACTCAAATAATTAACTATTTCTTATAAAATGGTAATAAGTGATACAAAGGGAAAAATAAAATTGAATTTTTTTTGAACCGAGTAAAAATTTACCTAATTTTATTATTCAAGATGATAAACAATTAACGAGACAAGTCGAACTCAAGGTAAAGGACTTCGACTCAATCTCATTTCATTGAGGCATATCCTGATGTCATATGCAGTTATTATCTTATAAGTTGTATATAAAAACCTTTTGAAATTTTATATCATGAATTATTATATTATCATGATATTTAATGTTTTATTAATTTCATTTCATTATTATTTTTAATTAAGTATTTCTCAAGTTGTAAGGGAATCTTTAACTAAAACATTATTTTAAATGTTTTAATGATTTATTAATCCAAAACATTCTATTTCATGTCTATGATTTCAAAATTATTTTTATGAATATATTTATATAGAAATGAATGTTTTATAATTTTAATTATTTTCTACAGTGTCAATGTTGTTTGGGACACTTTGATTCAATAATATTCGTTTTAAATTTTCAAAGTTATTCTTAAAAATGGATTACTTTTTTCAATAACATGGAATGTTTTTTAACATATATGCCTTGAATGGAATTTATTTCTTTTATATAGCTTTTATATTTTGATTATTCATTTATATTTTTACCATCTTATTCTCAAATAAGGTGTTTTCATTTATGAGTGTGCAGCTTCATAAAAAATAAATTTTAAATCAAATTGAAAATTTTATTTTTACTTTATTCTTGTTTTATGTGTTATGATTATGTTATGGTTCATAAAAATTGGTTATGTATATAGGTGTTTTCATGATAAATTGAGGGAAGGTGAACCCATTATAGCTCTCTAATTCATTAGTTAATGAGATAGAGTTAACTAGTTTGGTTTCTCTTAAGATATTTAGGAAATATATTGTGATGGGTATTCCAAATGTAACCATGAAGGTTACTCCCTATGTTGTTGTGAAATTAGCCATGTAAGTATGATATGGATTCCACAATTTACCACTATTATTTATGATTACTAAAAAATTCTGGAATCTTATAATTTCATGAGGTATTCTAATGATTTTATGTTTTATTTGTGAAAAGTATGATTTTGTGAAAATGTTTTCATGAGTTTAAAATAATAATTGAATAAAAATTTCATTCCTAATTTTATATCCCATACTAAGATTTTTGTTCTCATCCTGTGTTTTATATTTTTTTTTCATTGGTATTTATATTTATAAGGACAAAGTGGATGCTATGATGAAAGTATTTAAGACATGTCTTGAAAATTATTAATGTTTTATTTTAAAAGGGTTTCCTTTGCTAAAAATGTATAGTAAGTATAAGTTCCCACTTTTAATTTATGAGTTTACTATGTTTGGGTCATTCCTAATCCTATATAACTCTAGAACTAAAAGATATTTGGGGACGAAATAAAATAAATTCTAGCCAAAAGTCACTAGAATAAGTTATCATTAAGGTCAGATCCTTATAGTGGTCCTTATATAAATCCAACATCAAATATTTAGAGAGTGATATCACTCTTCATGCGCTAATTACACTTACAATTTGGTATAAGTGAAAGTAAGATAATGAATTTACCATATAATATTACGTTAAATAATTAATATTATTTCCTTAGGGGAAATAATATCATGATTAATTGATTTTAATAATGAATTGGATCATTTATTATGACATCCCCACTGTGAGTAATTACACTGATTTATTCCCTGAAAAGTTTCTTGGATTTCCTACTGACCCATAGGTTGAGTCCTCAATCAATATCATAAAAAAAATTATTCCCATATTAAATAATCCTTATTTTATGGGCACTATTTAGTTGGAAAAGATAAGGAATCAATTATGTTAAAATCTAGAATAGGGTTTTATGTGCTTGAGTTATTCACCGTGGGGTGTTCCATTCCTCTTCATTAATATGAAGAATGGGTCAATTCACATATTCATTGTTGATCTTAAAATCAATAAAATAATAACAAATATAAAGCATCACAGTACATGTCAAGATGAATTGTTTGTCAAATTATGTGGATTCTAATATTTCTTTAAGGTGGGCCTTCAATCAGGATATCACCAATTAAATCTTATGAAGTAATATATTCACTAAACATTATATTGAACAAGGAAGGAAAAATATGAGTTCATATTTTTCAATTTAAAATAATCTAATACATTAATAATAATTAAGTAAATGATGAATAGAGTATTTATATATTACCTTGGATGCTTTTTTGTATTCTTCATATATGAAATTTTGATTTACTCCAAAAGAAAGGAGGGAATGAGGAGCATTTGAATACTATAAAAAGAACATGAAAAAGAAAATGCTTTATGAAAATTATATTACATATGAGTTCTTTAAGGATTAACTATCATTCTTAGTTAGTATTATCACCATCAAATGGATATCTACAGACCCTTCTCAGACTAAATCCACTGAGGACTCCTATAGACCAGCATCTATAATAGATGTTAGTAGATTACATATATTACCTAGGTATTTATTACAATTTATGAAAAAAAAATCAATATTTTCAAAAACAATGAGCATGATAACATGGAAAAGAGTAATATTTTCAAGAATATAAAATGAGAAGATAAATTTATGTTAATGAAAAATGAATTATCAATGCAGTGGTAAATATACTTCCCTTTTGTGGTGGAATATTTTTTTGTTTGCAATAATGACTCAATGATGGTTTTGGGACGTGTACTAATGCAGAATGTTGAATTGATATCCAATTCCTCAAGAAGGTTGAATTATTATGAGTATAACTATCTCACACATGATGTAGAGTTGTTTATAGGGATATTTTAAATTTATATATTTCAACATTATCTCTATTGGGAGACGTGTGAAATATATATAAATAATATGATCGAAAAGTATATATTCACACATAAGGAGCTTAACATGCACCATAGAAGATGGTTATATCTAATCAAGGAATAATACTACTCAATCCATTACCATCTTATGAATGAAAAAATATTAGATAATCTAAGTAGAAAAGATCAGATAATTTTGTCAATGATGAGAATTATGAAAGATATGATCCTTATAGTCTTTTAAAGGATTGACATGGTAATAGTAATGGGATATTTTTCATACCTTTATAATGTAATTATTCAACCATATATTCTAGAGAGAATTAAGGAGGCCCAAAAAGATAATGATGCTATATTGGAAATTTTTTCTAATATTCTCGATTTCAACATTGTTTATGTTATAGTTATAAGGTTTTGAACCCAGATATGTGTCCCATCAATACCAGAGTTGAATAGGGAGCTTATGGATTATGTACATAACTATTCTATTTCTATTAATTCGAGAAGAACTATGATGAATATACATATGAAACAAATCATCTGGTGGGGCAACATAAATAGGTATATTTCATAATTTCTATCTTTATACTTGATTTTACAACAAGTCGGGTATAAATGAAAGAAGATTATTGGTATGATGCAACTATTTCTTATAATAGTATAAAAACGGTAAAACACAACCATTGATTTTATTTTTGGGCTCCCAAGGACACCAAATGTAAATAATTCCCTCTTGGTGGTAGTTGGTCCCCATATAAATCAACACATTCCATTATTATCAAGTTTTTTCTCTTAACCAAATTTATATGATATATGTGTGTGTGTTTTTGTGTGATAAGTGGTATGATTTCATGAAGTTTCACTATTTATTTTATCTAATTGAGACCTTAGGTTTACTGCAAGGATCTAGAGTTTCCCATAGAAAGAGTTGGATTCAATAATCATTTTCAGTGCTACTTATCACCCAAATATGGATGTTCTTTCTTAGAGAATATATAAACTAAAATGTATATTATATCGTCTTATTTAATATATTTTTGAGGATTTTGGGATCAAAAAATTACACATCTAGAGTTATAATATAACAATAACAGAAATTTTAGAATTGAAATAGAACATTATGAGGATTGGTATCAGAAGTGGTGTCAGACTGTGTCATGTTGGGATTAAGATAGATAGCTGAAGCTAATGGGACATGGTATTGTCCAAAAGATGTTAGAAATGATTTAGACCATTTAGTGTCAAATTAAATCCATGAAAATTTGATAGAAAACCTATGCAGACAATCATCAATTAAACTCGTAGTATGAGTTTGGAGATAAGGTATTCCTCCATATATCAATGTGGACGAAATTCATGAGGATCTAGAATAAGGGAATTATTAGTACTAGATTCATTGGCCCCTTTCAGATCCTTCATCGTATTGAAGTGATGTCCTGTCAACTTGCAATCCCACCTATCTTATCTAATTTACATTATATTTTTCATGTAACCCTCTTGAGTAAGTACATACTATACTCTTAAAATGTACTAAATCAATAGTCGGTTCCATTGCTAAAATACCAGTCATACTTGAAGAAGTTGGTAAATATCATAGAATATAGATACACAGTTCTATAAATACAAATCATATTGTCAATCTACTATGGAGAAACAAAAAAATTTAGAAAGAAACAACTGAACATGAAGAAGTTATGAAGTAGAAGTACTCACACCTGATTTCAACCTTGTATGTAATATAAAATTCTAAGTGGGAAATTATTTATGTTGTGATGAATATTACACCATGATTTTTTAAAGAATAATTTAATGGTCGATAGCATATTGAACATGCATTACATAGTTTAAATGAACCGTGACATTTAATTAAGTATTATCAGTTAAATATGATCATTTTAACTTAGACATTAAATTTATAGGTATGAATATCACTAGATACATTACTAAATTTATATAATGGTACTACTAAATAAAAATATATTTATAAACACATATGAATAAGAAGTCAATTTTTTAATAAAAACATTTATTTCAAATGTGATATTAATTGCTTCATATGTGAGTATATTATAATTTATTTTTAAAACTTTTAAAAATTTTATTTTTAAAAAAAATTCAAAACATCATATTTCTATTAAATGATGAAATTTTGGTATTTTTCTAAAAATATATTTTTTTATTTAACAGTGAAAAATATTTTTTAAAAAAATTCATTTATTTTTTAAAAATTAAGAAATTTAAATGCCCCAAATTATTTTAATTTTATTTAACTTAGTAGAAGTATTTTTTTGTTATTTAAAATAATAAAATAAATTTAAATCATATTTTATGAAATACTGTTATAAGAATATTTTTAGGCTCTAAAAAAATTTTCTTAAAATTGTTTTACAGTTTATAGTGTCTCTCCATTTTAGATAAATTAAATAACCACTAATGGTGAATGATTTAAATGAAATATATTGATTATATTAATATAAATATTAATTGAAATTAATTTAAAATTGATCAATTTTCATGTAGTTAAGACAATATCGTATTTTCATTAAGAAATGCATGTCTTGAAAATAGTTATTATCGACACATATATGGGTTTAATTTTAAATTAAGAAATTAAAATTCTGCGAGTTAAAATTAAAATAATTGATTCTATATTTGGTATGATAATAATTTATATTATCTAATACGAAAACAAATTGACCATAATTAATAGTGAAAAAATTATAAATTATTCTCTATGGTTATTGTATAAATCGTTTTACTAAAGGGAAAAACTAGAAAATAAGAGTTAAAATGAACCAAAACATTCCGAATTAATATTATATAATAATATTTTAAGATTATGACTTATTCATCTCACATATTGTTGAATTTAGCTTGTTATGGTATGTGAAAAACATGGGATAAAATCCTTATATTCAAAAAATCAATGTGTTCCCTCTCCCCACTTATAAAAGGGATATGCTCTCCTCTCTTATGTACACTTAAAAATCCTATCATTTGAAATACAAAAATAACTCCCTTAATTAAAAAATCATCATAGAAATGATATATTGATCATAAATTAAACATTAAAAGTCTTTTGTTGTGAACCTAATGAGGTTTTCTGAAGAAGAGGTAATTTCCTTAACTAAGACTTTTATTTTCTTTCATCTTCCTCCTCCTTCAAATCATATTCAACTATTTGAAAATAATAACCATTATATCTCCTATATGAACTGATTGTTTAAATTTAATAAAATGATCTAAAACTATCTCCTCCTCAAAAAAATGTGAAACAATGTCACTCATCGTATTTATGATGGGTTACCACCCCATTAACTAACATAATTCATTTTCCATCACTACTTATCATGGATAGATATAATGAATATTTAATATTTATATATAATATTTCATATATAATTATACATATGGAATTATAATATCACATATTCTTTCTCACTTTTTATCCCATGGTGAATAAAATAATGTCACTCATGTGTACAATATACTACCTCCTCACGAAGCGATGTTATTCATTTTCACCCACGCTTTATATCGTTGGTAATAACGACTAATTTGGTTTATATATATCATAATAATGAAATATTTACCCATATTTATATATCATATTTCATATATTATTATACTTTCCTATCTATTGAAAATTCTAACGTCCTTCAGGTGTTCAACAAACAGCCTCCTCACAAAGTGATGAGATTCATTTTTTAAAATTTACTTATTATCACATCAAATATATGTTATATGTAAGTTTATTTAAAGAAATAATATTATATTTATGAAATAATTAAAATATTTTAAATATAATATAAAACATACCTTCTATCTGTCATGATCATCAGAAAATTGGAATGTTACTCATGAATTTGTATGACCAGTCATCTCCAGGGTTTTAACATAGTTCATTTTCTATAACTATATTTCATTTTTTCATTTTAAAATTATAAATTCAGAATAAAATTTATAATTTATTCATGATTTATATTATGGATATTAGTAAATAAAAATCTCTTTGACCTTATTCATCGTATCAGTGATATTTTGGACATATGAGCCATTTATTATTAAAATTTAAAATGAGAAATTAATTAGTTATGTAATTGAATAAAACATGAAAATAAATAGAATTAAAATAATAATAAATATATAAATATTTATTATCCAATTAAATAATTATCATATGATTACTTTTCATGAAGATACAGAACACATGTGAAAAATCTGACTTGGTGAATGAGATCTCTCTAAACCACCATTTCCTTCATGTTATGAACATTCTCTCCCTAAATAAATTTAAATCTCTATTTAATGTTATGAAATTATTGTAAATTATATATATATATATATTACATATATACATATCTTATTATCCCTTCCTTTTATGGGGTAATTTATTCCTTACTGTCATTTATCATATTCCTTCCTTATGAAATTCCTTTTGATTATGATATAAAGCAAGATTATACAACCATTTTTCATTACACGTGTGATTTTTATGTTATGACTTTGGAATTATGCCCATTATGTGGAACACATTTCTCATGAGAAAAAATTTATGGGTGCACATAAATTGGTCTCTAATGCATTGGGTAAATATTTATACTCATGAGGAGTCACGAATGGGATTAGGTATAAAACATAATCCATAATGGGACTTTATCCACTATGTGATGTTGTTTATCCATTCATCCTTGAAAAATGTTTATTTATTATCATATTTCATTGACACATTCCCTATTTTTCCATTATTTTATGATACAATTTTATTCATGTTACACATCCATGTGATTTATCATGATCCTTCACTCATAGGATTTCATGTTATACCTTTGACACAAATGATGTGTTTTCTTATCAAGTTTATTCACTTTCTAGGTTTTTTATCTCAACACATTCCTTATGTATTCCCAAGGTTAACAAATAAAAATTTCCTAGTTCAAATGTTTTTATGAGATCATTATGGTTAATAAAAAAGGATTGCATCCCTTACATTCCCTTTTATGTAATATGATCCTAATCTTCTAATTATATGTGTCCTTGAGATCATTGGTATTTTAATTTTTGGATATTTTTGTTTAATAATCATGTAATAATACATGTAAAAGGCCAGGGTCACTATAATATGTCATAAATTTATCACGAATTTTATGATATATATGGATATTTTAAAGGGATACATTTATAATAAATCAATATCTATTATATAGGTTGATTGAATTCAAATTTGGAAATTTGAGAACTAAGGTAATTAGTTTTTGTTTCAATCCTATTTTTATTAGGATATTTTATACTTGAATTTCCATTGTGGACATTATATGATCCTTATCTAAATAATATCATTTATTTTTATCTACAATGGTTATTTATTTAGAATATATGTTTTCCTTCCATTTTCCTCAATTAAATTTTTTATAAGATCAAAAGTGTTTTTAATGAACATACACTTTATTTTTGTCCGTGGTATAAAATATTCTTTATTCAATATAATTATTTTATAAAAATGTTTTCAAGATTTATTTTTATATAACAATATTATTGATTAAAGTTATTGTTCCCATGACTTACATTTTAAAATATTTTTTTCAAGGAACAATCTTTTTGTTTTTGGAATGATGTATATTTTTATTTTTTTAAACATGACAAGAATATTTCTATTCAACATGTATGTCATGAATAGAATTTTCCACTATCTTGAATGCTAAATAAATTGATGCTTCCTTTAAAATATTCCAATAATATTCCCATAGGAAAAAATTTAATAAATTTTTTTAAATTTTTTGTTCTTGAGAAGTTCTTTTCAATTGAAAACAAAGAATTCCTCAGGAATATATTTATTGATATTTTAATAGTTTTCTATTCATCAAGGAATACTAAATTTTGTTTTTTTTTTGTTAAACTGAGCATGGGATATAATTATATATTCATTTTAATTTCTCTATATGGTTAGTTTTATGATGATTAGATTCTTATAAAACCAATTTTCATGGGTTATGTAATGATTTCAATAAAAATGGAACCCTTTTTCATTGAACAATTTATGAAATGATGATATGATAGATGTTTTATGATCTTTTGGAACACATATGTATTCTTCTCATTATATAATTTGTGGGACCTATATATAAATCCATTTTATTTGGAAATGTATTATATCTCATGATATAATTATGGGAAAGGAGTCAAATTTCATTATCCATTATTGAAAAAAAGTTAATATTCCATATACATTATGGGAAACAAGTAGATGTGTTGAATCCACTATGAGAAACATGTGATGGTGACTAATATAATGGCCTTAGTTTTTAACCATAACATATTAAATGTAGTTTATACATATAATTATTCCACACATTTATGACATGAACTTTTCGTTCATGATTGAGTTATGATGATTTCTCATATTTATTATTAATTCCCTTTAAAATGATAATGTGTTTTACATAACTCTCACAACTAATAATATGGCCTTGATCAGCACTAGAAAAGGGCATTAACTGCACTAGAAAAGCACTGTTAATCGAGGAGAAGATAAATGGGGGTCCCTTTTATCAGCCCTCAGAAAAGGAATGATAAAGGCCCCTTTTATCAATGCTGAAAAAAAAGAGTTGATAAAAGGGGACTTTTATCAACAATTTTTAAAATCAGTGATAAATGGGGCCTTTATCAGTTCTTTTTTTGAGCACTGATAAAAGTTGAAAAATAGAAAAATAAAAATAAAAATTAATAATTTTTGCATGTCGGGGAAGGGTTTCAGCAGCGCTTGTAGCCCCCCTTCAACAGTGCCCCACCCCCCAGTCGCAGGCCACACTCCCCAGCCACCCCACCAGCCTTTAACTGCACCCCTAGCCCCTTTAACAACACTATGAATTATTCTCCACCAGCGTGCACGACTTACCTCTCCTAGGATTCATACTCGAGACCTGTTACCTGCACGCCTAATCCTTTACCACTCAACCATAATGATTTTCTCTTCATTTATTAATATATCTATTTATTTATTTATTTATTTATTTATATATTTAGTTATATTTAATCGTATATTAATATATATATATTGAGTTATATTAATATATATATATCTTTATATTAATATAATTATACATATATATCTGTATATTAATATATATATATATATATATATAGTTTTATTTACATATTAATATATTTATTTTTATATTAATATATATTTATAAGATCAGTTTTGAATGCATTTATAAAATATGATTTTTATGTGTGTTTATAAATAAATAAATACATATATATAACATACACACACACACAAATATATATATATTATGTATATATGTATGTATAATTATTCATATATATATTTATAAATATTATATATTAATATGTATATAGAAATGTTTAGAATATAAAGATAATATATATCAGCATGTCAATACAAACGCACACACACACACATATAAATATATATATACACGTACACATTATATAGGAATATAAATATTCATATATTTATATTTTAAATAAAATGGATATTAGTTTCTTATTTAGATAAGGATTATATATTGGGAAGTTTATTTTATATGTAAATATATTTAATTAATTATTTATAAAATTAAAATTTTATGTGAGAATATATAAAAAATATGTATATGTTATTATATATTTGATTATCAAAAACATTAAATTATGAAAAAGGATAAAATTTAGAATCCATAATATTAATATGAATGTAATCATTTAAAATAAATTCATTCTCTACTAAAAATGGAAAAAATACCCCCTTAAATGAGGCTGAAATTCCATCAAATGTCAAATAAAATTGGTATCCCGACAAAAAACTCAGTTTTGGAGGCCTTATGAGCTTTTCTTGTCCTCGAAAAATGTGATAAAAGGTTTGCCTAAGTCATTAGCGCATATAGATCATCACAAGATTTGATGTGATATATTGTCGAGCTCAAATGGACACCCGGATCAAAAGTTGTGGTCGTTTGATGTTTGAGTTGCCTTTTTTAACATATTTTAGATCTTTTATTGATTTTTTTGATTTTTTTGTCTTCAAATTATTATTAAATGGTTATTAGTCAATTATTAATATAAATTTAATAATTAATATTATTTTTTAAAATATTTTAAAGTCTTTTTCACTAAATTTGTTATATATTAAATGTAATAGTCTATTTATACTTATCTAAAACATATTTAAAAAATATATATTATATTTATATCAATATAAATATTCTTATATATCAATATATTATTTTTCATGATTGTTTTTTTGAAATATACACTTTATCATCACTAGAAAAAAGAGATTATATAGCCATCCATTTATCAGTGTTGTAAAAAACGCTGATAAAGGGGCCCCTTTAACAGCGCGAAAAAAAGTGCTTTTAAAGGGGGTGCCTTTATCACCGCTAAAAAAAGCACCAATAAAGTGTCACTTTTTACATCGCCTTGTTTAGAACTATTATAAGTGCCATTAATCATCGCTTTTTTTAGTACTGATAAAGGCACCCCCTTTAACAGTTCTTTTTTTAGCATTGTTAAACAGTGGTGCTATGGAAACCCAGTTTTGTGGAAGTGTCTTGTTTAAGATAACAGCCCGATTGGGTATGAACATTTTATGTTAGGGTCATGATCTTATACACTTATCATTATCTTATTTTTTTCATATGAAAATCAATAGAAATCATCCATTCTAACCCTTACTAAGAATTTGAGTTCACTATTTCTTGTGTTTCCTTTCTATATGTTATAAATAATTTTATGATTAGAGCATTAATATGAACATTACTATATGGGTATATCTTAATATGAGCTATTGAAGATACTTCACAGACTAAGAATTTTTTATGTGTAGTCTCTAAAAACTATAAACCATTATGGTTCTTAAATGGATCATAATTTTATTAATTGAATATTCGTATAAAAAATTAGTAATATTTATCCATGTAACTTTATATTTATTCAAAGAGGAGGTCCTGAAAGCAAGCAAAAAAGATAAAACAAGAGGATGGGGAGGAGAAATAATGAGGGGGAGAGGGAGAGGGATAGCAAGGAGCGAGATAATCCCCAGATTATGGGGGCCTGGAATAATCGAGCCCGAGGGTGTCGCCTCAAATTAGATTAATCCCTTCCGCTTTGAGAGTAACTGCATTGAGGAGGCAAATCTCTTTTGAACCCGGGACACCCATGGATACCAAGTAATCTGCAACCTTGTTCCCCACTCTCCACATGTGACTGATCTGAATCCTGCTATCAAGGAGCTGGTTGCTCTTCCGGATTGTGTAATCCACTGTCCAAGGTGTAGGTATCCCACCCATTAGAAAGAATCATAGTAATATTTATCCAATAAATGATCATGCCACTATAATTGGTATCAAAGAAGGGTTTAGTAAATCAAGGAGAATAGGGTTAGAAAACATTCATGAAAATCCTATGAATATGTATAAGAAGAGGATAAAATGATAATGTTTTGGTAACCATCATGAATGATATAGGTTAAATTCATGGTATCATAGAATAATGTTTCATTATTTAGACATTATATAAATGATTATTCCGGATTATGTGCTTCTAAACTACGATTATTGTTTATAAAATAATTTTTTTAGGTTTTAGTCAATTATATTAACTAGAATAAATCATGTTAATGTTAAATGTGATGTATTTCAATTATTTCCCCCATAAGATACATAATCTTATAGATATAGAATGAAGATTCATTATTCTTTGATCACACACATTTCTCAGAATATTAATCATGTATAGTTTCCAAATGATCATTGGATGGAACAATGTACTATTAAATATTTCATGAGAAAACATATTAATTATTTTATTAGATAATATTAACAACTAGTTGATGAGATATGGATATAAAAAAGTCTGAAAACATTTTTTATCCTAATTGAGAAAAACATGAAAAATTTCTCCTAGTACTTTATCATCTAGAAGAAAAATCATATCAATGGTGGAATATAATTAACAATATGAGGAAAGAGAAAGAAAATTAATATATGGAATGAGATGAGTTTTAGGGGATATTCTTCAATATTTATTCTCCTCATATTATATATACAAATTAGAATAAAATATCCCTAAGTAGAAGAAAAATAATTATGAATCTATAAGAATATAAGAGGAAAATTTTAAAATACTTTCATTGTATGCCTCTCATTTAATTACCATCCATAAAAGAAAAATATATCAAATATTTATTTTCTTACAAATAATCCATATAAATGTATTATCTATATTACTACTTAAATATATATGATTTTTTTTTATTTCTATTCTAGGTAGAAATGGAAATTGAAGATTCCAACAATTCCAATGGTTTATATAAGAAAAGGAAGATCAAGTCCCATGAAAACTAAAATAAATCACAATGTAAAAAGAAATTTCATAAATACACATGGATGAAATTTGTTAGGAAGCACAAAGGGAACTAAATAAATATAAAAAGGAGTTTTAATAAATTTATACAGCTGGGTTATAATGTATATGAATGTATAAATTGGATTAATATTCTAGTTAATGAAATAGAGGTAGATATCATTCAAACTATTGGACCACACACACTCAAATGATTTAAATGAATGTAATATGGTATATATGCCACAATTTCATGAATATGAGGATTTTTCTTTGAGATCTATATAAACACCTAGTTAAACCCAAATACCAAGGGAAATATCATTCCATTGTGATTGTTGAAGTGGGATACGATAATGATGTGGTGAAAGGTACACTGATCATCCACAGTATAATAGATAATGTATTATTTTATTATATATATACCCACTCACTAATATCTAATGAATTTTATATGGGTATAACTATATAACCTTAATGATTAGTTGTTGAGATACTTAAGAAAACTATAAATGGTGTTATGGTCACAAATCATGTCTTTGATTCCCCAACAATTTATGTTTGTGGTAATGTTCTTATCGAAAAAATATTGATTCTATCTTTTGAAGAATTTTATTTATTATAGGAGTGTATTTGAATTCATTATATGATTCCCATGTCAATATATATGGTTGTAAAGTCACATTTCACATTATAAATTAACCTAGTGTTATTGATCAATATGTAGATATATATGAGAATCCAATGGAAGTTGATTCCATATTGTGGTTCGTAATTGATGTCCATAAAGGTTTTCTATCTGAAATGGTTGGGGAGAAACTCAACATAGAAGAAATAGAATTTCCCAAATAATTTCTTGTTCATCCTCTAGATCATGAAGTTGTGTTTTCAATAGAACACATACCAGGTGATACAAATATTTCAATGTCTTCTTATTGAATATACATAATTGAGATGTAGGAGTTGAAGAATCATGTCCTAATAAATATTGATAAGGTTTTAATATACCCTAGTAAACCACCATGGAGTGTACCCATTATATTTAACATGAATAAGGATGGTTCAATTAATCATTACATTGAATATAAATAACTTATCAAGATCACTGTCTTTAAAATGTGTCATCTCTCTGATATTGATGACTTATTTGACCAAAAATATAGAGATCAATACATTTTCAAGATTTAAGTTCATATTGGATATCATAAATTGATATTCAAGAGAGTTCATATTACCATGATGGCCATCCATATATGTTATAGAATTTATAGATATGGAATTTGGTATTACTAATTCCCCAACTATCTTTATTGACTTATTTAATATAGTATTTAGATATTACCTTGATCTATTTATGGAAGTAATTATATAAAATTTTAACTAATATTTAATGATAAGAGAAGATCATTAAAATTACATGAGCAATGTGATGATGACCCTAATGAAAGACAATCTTAATGAAAATTATACCAAGTGTATATTTTGGCTTCTGAAAGTTTCATTATTAGGTCATATAATCTCAAATGAGGGAACATCAGTAGATCCTTCAAATATAGATGTTATTGAGAAATGAAAAAGATCAACCATAGTAACCCAAATCCATATTTTTTATAGATTGGATATATATTATTTTCATTTTATGATAAATTTTTTATGATTATCTAATATGAAAAAAATGTTTTCTTCAAAAGTTGTTATCATCACATTGATAGAGGAATGTGAGTTCAATTTGTGGGATTAAAAAACAATGTTATTTAGTGTGCCTATATATAGACTACACTAAAGTGTTGAATGGTTTATGATCTATAGAGATACATAAAATAAGGTAATAGGATTTTTTCACATGAAAAACGATTCTATGATAGTGTATACCTCACACCAATTTAATTATAATAAGAATAATTTGCAATATCATGACTTAGAGTTAGCTACCTCAACATTTTTATTAATGAAATAGAGGAATTATCTTTATAAATAATGGATTAATATATATATAATGATCTAAATATATTAATTTATCAACTTCCTTAGAAACACATGAATATAAATGAGGGAATATTGTTGTATATGATTAATGATTATGATTTCTAAATACATTAAAACCTTGGTAAGGTGAAAAAAATATAAGATTTTTTCAGTTTAATGGACCATTCTAGACAATCGGTAATGATAATAATAAAAGATCTAATATTTTTTGATTTTTAAAGGATAAATCTATAAATCATGATGGATGGGGAGAGATATTATATTTTTCAAATAAATGGTCAATTATCTATCTATTTGAGGATTATATAGATGAAAATGGAAGATGTGGAGTATGAAAAGTATCTAAGAAATGTTACTAAGTTCAAAATTGATTGAAAGGGATATACGAGGTTAAGGAAAAATATATTTATCCCATTAATACCAAATTTTAAAAAGGATATGTTTAATTATACTCCTAGTTCAACACTCTCTATTTATCCTTGAAGCGGAAATCTGTATAAAGACCTAGAGGAGTACTGTTGTTTGGATTACCTAATGATAGATATTATAGAATATGTATCCTAATGCTTGGTATGTTAGTATTATATAGTTTAGATATATATTTCTAATGGTATTTCATAAAAATTATTTATACAAGAATAGAAATGTAAAAAAATCGTTGTGGATTTTTTTTATTGAACAAAAAAAAATATCTAAGATCCATAATTATATATGGGTAACTATCTGTCTAATTATTAATTCATTAAAATTAATTACTATAGAGGATATTTATATAATTTCCATATTTATAAAATTTTCATTATGTATGTTTTAATATTTCAAGGAGTACCACATTGCATTATATCTAGTCCGGATCCTAGGATTACCTTGATGTTCTTGTGAAGTTTTCAACAGGATCTAGATACATAGTTAAAATTCAGTAAGATATATCATCCTCAAAAAGGTATGTAGTTATACAGAATGATTAATTAACTAGATTACCTACTAATACCTTTTTATGGATTTCCATGATGTTTGGGATCAAAACCATATTCTAGTCTAGTTTTCATACAATGATAGCTTTTAATCAAGCATTTAGATAGATATTTAAAAATCTCTATATGGAATTAATTATACAGATCTAACATCCTATGATAATTTTAGAGAAATAAGGATATATGAACATTATATTTATTAGGAAAATTTATAGAAATTTTGATCTATTTAGCAACACATAAAGGAATCTTAGAGTTGATAGAAGGGTTTTCCTGACAATTGTCAATGTGATCTTAAATTATAGGTTGGTTTGAATTTTTTCCCAAAACAAATGTTAATGGGATAAGGTTATGATATTCTAGATTAAATTAAATGTTTCCCTAGGTATATTTCCCCCTTTTAGATTCTTTATCGAGTAGAGATGTTAGTTTATTCTTTAGTACTTTCATCTAACCTCTCCAAAATCCATGAAATTATCCAAATATCTATCACGAGGAAGTACATATATGATCCTTTATATGTATTGAAAAAAAAGTCTTACCATTGGATAATTAACCTTTATATGTTGATCAACTATTATAAATCAAGGATCATTTTGATAATGTACTACAAAACAATACAATTTTCATGATTAACATTCACCTGATAAAAAAAATTCAAAGAAGCTACACAAGAATCTCACTGTGTATTGAAATAGATATATCCTCATTAATTTTCAGAAGGGTGATGAATTTAAATAGTGAAATTTATTTTAAGGGTGGTAGAATGTAACACCACAACATTTTTGAAAAAGAAAATTCCTGTTAAATAGTTGTATTTCCTCGATATCTTATGTTATGCACAACATAGAGTTTAAATTGACCATGATATATTATTAGAATATTATTATCTGATGGTTATTTTATTTACATTAGATTTATAGGTATGAATAATATTAACAAAATCATGAAAAATATATTTTCTAAACATATATAAAATGTATTAATGGTTATCATATTCTTGGGATAAAGAATAAAATTTTATTTTTCTAAAAAATTATTTTTATTCCAACATTGTACTTTTATATTAATAAAATAAATTATTCACAATTGGTGAATTATTTCTATTAAAATAAAATATGATATACTCAATAAAATTTTATAAATATTATTTTACACTTTTCTATCCATTGAATAATAAAAACAATATTTTATGCTTAAAAACATTCTCTTTCCGAAAGGAAATATTTTTCATGTTTTTCACACTAATTTGAAATATATATTCTTCCATATATTGTTATTGAATTTGATAAATTAAATTCCATATTTATAATCTCTTCATTACATTTTTTTAAATAGACCCCTTTTATTTTTGGTTAATACTAACAATGAATGTGGTAAAATATATCCCTGCGTTAATGAGTAAATCATGTATACATTTCTTGAAACTATATGATAAGGATATAATTTTTCATCCACATTTTTATTGGTTGAATGAAATTAAAAACTTATCACCATATGTTATAATCTCACTTTTTGGAAAAACATTTTTCCCGAAAAATAACTAATATATTATTTAAAATAATTAAAGTTACAAAATGTTACTCTATTGGTTTTAAATATATATTTTGTGTATACATTGGGAATATGTGAGTTATGAATGAACATAGATTCCTATTTTGAGAGTAATATATACATTTTCATTGTGGAAATTCATTTATAAAGTTTAGGTATTAAATATTTTCCATAAATTCTTTCACAATGCCAAAACAATATTTACTCAATTTATGAACAAAAATAACTGATATTAAAAATATTAAAGGTGATGTAACTTGAATTATTAAATTAATTTCATGAATTTTAAATATTACTAAAACAAATTAGTTCTATCATTAAGTATTATAGTTTAATTTAAATTTTTTTGTATGTCTTTTATGTACAATTTAATTAATAATGTCAAAATGGAAATTAATTTTTTTATCAAGAAAATAAATTATTAAATTATATAAAATTAATAAAAATCATTACATAGGACAAGGAAGAAAATATATGGTCCTCAATTTCATTTCATATTAATTTATCGACCAATTTTCACCTTATACGTAATACCCCAAAATTCTAATGTAAGAACATTGTATTCGACAGTGCATTTAACATGAAAGACCAAGCGTGTTTGGGAATATAATATATATTGAATTTATAATATATTTACTATTTTTAAATAAAATAAATAAATTTTAGAGCTTCCAATTCACACGACACAAATTTAGTGTATGTTTCATGAAACAATTAATTTCTTCAATGTTTTCTGTTACAAGTAGGAATGAATTTTACTGAAGAAAAATATTATTAAAACATAATTATTTAATATAACAAGATATAAAATTGAAATTAAATTAGAGGTTATGAATATTATTAACTAACATATAAAAATATATTATTTAAAAAACTATAAAATATATTCATTTTCTACCTGTAGATGCCAAAAAGTTCGTAAGTGTCGGAGAAAGTTCTGAAACGAAAAAGTGAAGTCATATTCGGACTTGGAGACCCAGTATGGAGGGCCCGGATGTGTTGCATGGAAAAAATGATGAAGTGCATCAAAAATTTCTTCCACCCGGAAAGTACCGAGATTCACGAACGATCCCCAGTGCAGGCGCAAGATAATTTCACGCCCGCGCCCCGCGTGATTGATATTTCACGCCGCCACTTTCATCACACAATTATTTCATGCAACCCTTAATTCTACACCATCGTATTCCTATAAATATAAGTATACCCCCTTCTTTTTCAAGGATTAATAATTTGAACCGCCTCTCGTGCGTGTAATTTTCACTCCGCGCGCGTGCAATATGGCTTTGAGGTATTGTTCTTTTTTGCGCCAAGTCACCCCAGGATCTGCCTTCGTGTGAGATCCCCATGGATTAGACTAAATTCTGACCCCCTTTGATGTCTTCCCCTTGCACAAAATCCTTTCTGAGGTGCGCAAACAGTTCAAGCTACCCGCAATCCTTCCTTTGCGTGCACAGCCCTTCCACTGCGTGCAATCCCTTCCTTTGTGCTCAATCCTCTCAAGCCACACGCAATACCTCATCCCCCTATTTCGTGCAAGAAAAACTGATTTCGTGCCAAACCGAGGCATTTTCATGTCGTACCCCCTTATTTCTTGCAAACCCCCAAGGGTTGCGCGCAATCCCCGGGGCCCTTCACCTCGGTGCTCCCCGGGCGCCCTCTTGCGTGAACGTCTGATGCCCTCCTTCTGGGTGCCATTAAGAGGTGTCTCATACACCCCAGGCATCCGTATCATGCATTTTTTTCCCAAACAACCTTCTAGTATTGTATGAAGTAACCTCAAGGTCCCTTGGACAATCCTTCCTGTTTCGTTGCTTCGCCTCATGCTTCTTCGCATAGGCACGCTAACGTCTGTTGCTTCTTCGCATAGCCATGCTAACGTGGACCTATCAAGGTCCGCCCCGCGACACCCCCTCGCCACAACCTTTTCGATGGATTTCCTCCCAGAAGTAGTAGAGGTTACCGGTTATGTATGTTCTAGGGGGTGTGGATAAATCCCACCTCGTCCGAGCTGCAAGACGTTAAACTACCAAGGACCTCGTCCTCAACACATGATGTTAAACTGTGACCTGTCCCCATGCCTCGCACACAGGGTCCCCACACCTCAGACATTCTCCATTCCCACTCATCTCCACCGGGATGGGATCACCCGTCACAAGGGATGATATCGTCTTTTTTGGAGTGGCATTTGTCCGTGGGTAAGGGCAGCCACCTTGGTGTAAGCCCCTAGCCTTCCTTCCAGGAGACAGCACCCCGGATCCTCCTCACTCCTCGGTGCCAAGGCCAGAAGAGGGTGTGATAGGGAACGGTTCCCCTCCTCTATTAATGGGTTCCAAATACCTCTCCCACTTCATTTTGTCACACTCGGGCATCCATCCTGGAGTAAGTCCCGGCACCATGGGCCGCTCAACACGTAAGCCCCTCTTCGCTTCCCACAGACGCACCCTTCACAACGTGATCATCAGGTCTCTGCTGCCTCTTGTTTCTCACACTGAGCATGACTCCTGTGAGCTTAGAGTGAGCACCGACCATGACACATCTTGGGCTACCTCATAGAATAATCCCCAAACTCCCCCATCCCGCATGAAGTTAAACTGTCCATCTCAAACTACGGGGACTTTGATCTGTGCTAAGTCATGGTATGTAGGAAGCCTCCATGAGGTTCAAGCCCCACCACCTTGGTCCGTCTAAGATCATATTCCCCAACCATCTAGAACTAAGAGGATTTTGATCTATGCTAATGCATGGTGCGTAGGAAGCCTCCACGAGGTTCAAGCCCCACCACCTTCGTCCGTCTCAGAGGGTAAGCCCAAACCATCCTGAACTACAGGTACTTTGATCCGTGATATGGCATGGTACGTAGTAATCCTCCACGTGGTTAAATCCCGCCAAACCAATGGCACCGACCGTTTCCGTGTAGGTGTTCCAAGCCCAATTTCCACCTTGGGCCACCTCAGAGTGTAAGTCCCAATCCACCTGGACCCCAGGTCCCTCTTCACGTCAGTTCACCGACTCCAACTTTGGGCCGCCTCAGAGCGTAAGCCCCAAATTCCCCCATCATGCATGACGTTAAACTTCATTTCATCCCAAACTACGGAGCCTTTGATCCGCTCTAAGGTATGGTATGTAGGAAGCATCCACGAGGTTCAATCCCACCACCCAGTCATTCTGACTACATTCATGTCGGTTCACCAACACCACGGGTTGCCTTAGAGTGTAAGCCCCCATACCCGTCCTGCATGATGTTAAACTGTATTTTCCATCTGAACTATGAATACATTGATTCCCCACCATGGGGATACGTAGGAAGACTCCATGAGGCTTAATCTCATCACTCATGTCTCATCTCGATCTCTCCCTCGAGCCCACATGTCTCGGGAATCTGATTCCCTAACCCGGAGGTTCTACTTCCTCTAAGTCCCACCCACGTGTTCATTCTCATGGGTCGCCACTTCAGGTGTCCCACCATATCATCAAACTACATGGACATTGATTCCCCTCCACGGGGATATGTAGAAAGTCTCTTCGAGACCCAAGCCCAAATCCACCATCCATACTAATACTTACCTGGGTCGCCACATCCTGGTGGGATTGTGAAACTTCACTCCTCATTCACCTCCACAACATTCGAGAGGCCGCCCACGTGATGACCCCAACATCGGTGTTCCCTCCAGGGGGTTCTTCAATATGATCCACTCTAGCTAGTGTTCTGATCAGTCTGATCCATCTCCGCTTGACATTAAACTTGCGGCATACCCTGTGTTAAACATGGGAAGCTGAGGAAAACCTTAGATACATGCCTATGGCATAAAATTCCCCGCATTCGATGAGGGATTCCTCGGGCTTCAACGCCCTCAAGAAGCCCTGTGATAAGGTATAGTAGATAGACATGCCAATCCCCAGCGTCAAGACATGCCATTTATGCCCCAACACGACTGCTCTCCTAACCAAAGGTTGGTTCCCTAACCGGACCACTAGGAAGGTCCTGACAGAAGAGGTGTAATTAACTGGTGTCGATGAAGATATGGCACTGGGAAGATCTTCATTAACTACGTTTAAAATCTTTGAGGGAGACCCAGACTAGGTGACGAGCTCCGAGGAGGAATCCACGGAAGGAAAAACTGACATCCCATCATCCTGTTTCGATCAAGTAGAAGTCATCCCTGAATATGGAGTGAATGTCACCCACCTTTGGAAAGTAGCAATGTGGGGTAACAGCAGTGCGTCCTCTGGGTGACGGATGTGCACGCCATGGAGAAAGAATCTAAAACAGAAAATGGTGAACCTGATGTGAAGCTACTCTTAGCTTGGAGTCTGGTAGCTTTCGGGACATCAATGGATAATCATGTCATCTGACCTCGTCATCCGGTACCAGGTCCCACCAAATAGGATTGACGTGAAACTCTCTAGAATTTGGGACAGTCAGGACATTGAGCATTTCATTCTGCGACTTTGTCCGCATGGATCCCTCTTGTCGACCATGGAATACAGAACATCGCTGGGACACTGGGTGTCAATTCCTTTTCCTAACAGTATTAATGAGTTCCTCTCTCTGCTTCAGGAATCAAGTCATTGCATCTGGAGCTCGATCACCTTCCCACCAGTGCAGGGGAAGGGGAAATATCGACGTGGATAATCCGTACGGTTCTACCTCTTCCATGATGGTTGTGACCACCACGACTATTGGGCACACACGCCCCCTCTCCCTATCAGATATTATCCAGTGAAGGGTAATTGACAACCTTGTACGCAGGTATGATGAGTAGGGGTCATCCCCACCAGGGATATGGCCTGCCTAGATCTTGAGGCAGTTGCACCTCACCGTCCATTCCGCCCCCGAGGGCCGCGCAGGGAACCGTTTCTACCCACCCCAACATTCAATTGCTTCAGTAGCTTGTCCCCGGAGCGCCTTTACAGCCCCCTCCCCTACACTGATGAAGTAAGAGGTATCCAAGATAGCCCGATCGGAGTCCTTCTTCAAGGACTCCCAGCGAGGGCCCCCACCAGGCCGCCTCAGCGCCGCCACCCGGTTCCCCGAGTCGAGGAGCAGGTATTGCACACTCTTGAACCACTGGCTCCAGTCCACCTGACCTGATGCCATCGTCGGGCACGAGAAGAAGAGGTCACTCGCTTTGGGGAGTCAATGTTAGCGACTAATGTGGCCCAAGTCACCGCTGGTTCATATTCCCCAATCACTGCATACGTTGAGGAGGGGAAGTTATACGCCCAACCCGGATCGAGGCCCCAACCTCCCCATGGGCAGGTTTGGTCGACTCTCCTGGTCGCAGACACAGGCGATGGTCGTTGTAGACCAATTTACAGTAGTGTCGGCCAGCGTGGGGGCTCACTCCGCACCACCACTATGAAAGGTGCAGGCCCTCCCTGCTTTGAACCTCATCTTGGAGGTGTTCCTTGTGCCACCTTCAACTCAGGCGAGGGTCTTTCCCGTGACAGCAACACTCCATATGGGGGTCTCTCCTGTGATCACTACACTGGGTACGGTGTCACTCCCCCTGCTGCGGACCGTGAGCATGGAGACATTGCATGTCTGGTCACTCACAAACAAGGAGGTCCTCCCCATGTCCTCGTGCCAATCGGTTAAGGTCCTCCTCACCCTAGCAATTAGAGAGGTGGAATCCAACCCCACTTCACCAATGCCCACCATGAAGGTCCTCCCCGTGTCCCTTTCGACATTTATCCTGGTGCTCCTCGCACCCCAGCTTCTTCGGGTGGAAACTTTCTCCGCCCCGGCACTAGTACAGCTGAAGGACCCCTTAACGGAAATCAGCCCTGCCCTGAAGAACCATCCAGAGGCAGATGAAAAGGTCTTCATCACTGCAAGAGGATTCATGTGGAAGATCAGGCAGGAATCAGGCCAGTCCGCTTTTCAGAATCTGAGGCGGAGTACGATTCAGCACAGGAGCCCTCCCCTCAGTCCTTTGATTCAAGGGTTGGGGAAAAAATGAGGCACATCAGCCTCGTGCTCCCAGAATGTGAGATCCACAGGATCACTACTTCCCTTTGAAGGTATATCTTGGATGAAGAGACCATGGAATATTTCCAGGGGCCGACCACACAGTCGCTACCATCATCTCCAAAAGCACCCTCTACCTCGGAGCTATTTTGGGGGTCAATGATGGAGGATCCATGGCGTAAACCACCCCCAGCAGAAACTACTACTGTGTCAGGAACTCTGGTTGTCGGTCCATCCTATCGTGGCATGGCGGCCAGGTTGCTGCAATCCTCAGGGTACATCCCAAGATTCGGCAGCCAATGAGCCTGCTCGTTGTATTCTCCACCGGTCTTCCTGCCATCCTATTGGCCCACCTCAGCGCCACTACCAGTTCCCCATCCACCCTCAGTTGATGAGTGGGGAAATCAAAGGCCAGACCTTGGATCTGATCCAGGGAACTTCTGGGCCATACTCGCAGCGGGCCACTTCCCTGAGAAGTTTTGTCCAGTCACTGGATCGAATTTTGGTACACTAGAATCGCTCACCCTGGAGGAGTTTGAATGTTTCCGCCAGACCCTCTGGGTGACTCACCTCCATCTTCTCCACCGGCAAGTGACTTATTCCGGGAACCAAGAGCACCTCGAAGACATCAGCGAACAATGCTGCCTGGTTGACCTGGTCACACTCCCTATGGTCTGATGCCCTGAGTCACCTGGACGCCATAGGGCCCTCCAACAATAGTACGTTCATAGTTTTCAAGTAATCCACTGATTTTTTGAGGAGGTTACCCCCCACATGCAAGTCTGTGGCTGGGGGAAGTACGCTACCATCCTCTTCAGCGTGATTCATCGGCAGCCTTACTCACTTGGCAGTAGTGAGGACATGCCCCAAGGAAGAGTGGCTATCAACATGACCGATCTGATAGGAGAGTCAAATGAGATAGGACTTCTCGATGGGGGAATCCCCCCTGAGTATTTGTTGCCACTGGACCCATCAGGAAGGATTACTCACCAGTAGAAGAACCTCCTAGGTCTCCCTCCACCAACCGAAGCATTGGTACTGAACTAGAATTTTAGTAAAGGCAAAGAGCATGTTGGAGCTGTCAAGCACTCTGACCCGTCAGCCTCTGTATAGAAGACGGAAGAGGACACCGAGAAGGTCACGCTGCGCCATCAGATTGATGAGTAGAAGAAGATGGTTGATGAACTTCTGGATGAATGCACTGCTGAGCGGCGACCCAACTACGGGGATCCTAGGCTGGGGCAGCAGGGGTTGGAAAAACTACCCCTTGGAAAGATTCTCCCATGCAACCTTGATCATGCAATATTCGCTGACAGGGTGGAAGCCGGAGCTCATAGCAAGAGGGCACGATATGTATCGTCGAACCCTCCAGAATAACGCGACCACCCAGGTAACCCCATCCAGGATCTTCCAGCCACCCCAAGGGACACTTCACCAGTTGTTCCATGATCCACTGAACTCGGCTACCGCATTGAAGAGCCCAACAATGCACTCGTGGTTAGGGATCCTCGTCAGGATCGGGACCCCAATCCGGATAATTTGATGGCGGCGCTCATTGCCTACCTGGAAGCTTTGGAAACACGACAAGTGGTTGTCCCACCTGATGGAAAGCCATACCCGACATGGGTGGATGACATGTTGGTACCCCCGAGATTCGGAAACCCCACTTTATCCCCCTTTAATTGGACGGGGAACCCGCCAGAGCACCCGGTCCACTTCAACTCGAAGTGTTGGCCTATTCTAGGGACCCCAATGCAGCAGGAGGCCACCAAGCTCTGTTTCATTGTTCAGATGCTGGAGGGGTCGGCATTCGTTTGGTACATCCAACTCTCCGTTGGATCTGTGAAAAGCTGGGAGGACCTTCGTAGGCAGTTCCTTTACCAGTTCAGCTCTACCACCTGGAAAACAAACATCGAAAACCTCTTCAGGAAAAATCAAAGGCCCGATGAGCGAGTCGCGGACTTCATCGCCCAGTAGAAAGGGCTTATATACTCCCTTGACATGCCGCAGACTTGGGATAAATTACTAACAATGTGTGTGGGGAATTTCAATATGGAACTGGTTCCCTCCCTAATCACTCAGAATTCTCCTTGAGGGTTCCAAGACTTCTCGGATAAGGCCCAGCACCTTGAAGAAGCCCTGCAAAAAGCTACCCAGGTATGCCTGCTACCCTTGCCATTATAGAAAGGAGAGCTACCAGAGCCGAGCCCGTCATCATGGCCTAGATATAGGCCCCTAGGAAGCTAGAATTTCTATCAGTGGAGTCAGCTCCACAGCCTCTTAGAGGCCCTCCACCATGGGCACAGTTTCCAGCCTAGCAGCACCCTCCCCAGAATCAACAGGCGCCTCCGCACAACACGATGTTGCCGCCTAGGCGAGATAATCAAGTTTTTCCTTCTCGGCAGGCTCCTTCAGCCCCCCATTAGGGTCAGGATCCTAGATCCCCCTTTCTGGATAGAAGGAATCAGACCTAATCGTTTGACGAGTCTCAGGTCCCCGACTACTTCTGCAGCGCCTTAGAGCAGAGAATCGTATGACTGCCAGAGTGTCGGAAGCCGGAAGAGGCACATCTCACTGATCACCCCAACTACTACCCTTATCACCAGATCCCGGTGCACACCATCAAGAAATGCTATGTTTTTAAGGATTGTCTCCAACACCGGATTAAAAACAACATAGTCAGGTTGGGCCCATCCGCGGCACAAGTGGCGGGTGTCTTTGTGAGATCAGATAGCAGTAGCGACGACAAAGGTGAGTGGCAGCAGGTTCCTAACCATGGGTCCCAGAAGTATAATGATTGTATGGCTTGCAAGGCGGTTTCTCGTGACCCTGGAATCATTCGGGCTTGCCTGAATCAGCTGAAGCCTTCATAAGCTACGACCTCTACTTCTGCATCATCATCTCAGTCAGCCTCTTCCCAAAAGAGCAAGCATCAGTGGTGTAAGAAGAAGCAACGCACCCCGCCAATGCGGGCGTCATCCCGAACTCTCGGTGACTTCATGCCCCCAAAGATGGCCATCCCTCCCAGAATCAACCCAGTGGTGTATGATTCATCAAGTGACAGTCAAGGGTATTCTTCGGTTAACACCGTTGAGTTGGTAAATCCCTATATTACTCCTGATGAGGGGGAGTGCCAGGCGAACCTCCCCAATGTCCCCAGATGACACCAACGTCAGTGGAACCGCGACCATATGGTTCACTAGGGCACGACATTTGGTACCTCCAACCAGGTCATGCATGCCACTGAGGCCAGATAGTAGTCCCAGCACAGAATTCAGCACGCACAGCCTCTTCATCCAGTGTTGACAGGTCTGCCTCCACCTCCGTTTGTGATACTGGATCACGCATAGTCACTTTGGTCATATCACGGAGAGCTTCTCCCTGCTACAGGCTGATCTGAGTCACTCGGTCCTCATCTAAAAGTGACCTTTCGAGCTTCAACTAGCGGGCAGCGGGATGTCCCCAGTACCAGTCAGTCACCGGTCCAGCCAGCAGGGTCTTCCATGCCTCCAATCGCCAATCAGCTTCCCGTAAGAAGAATTTCACACCTAGCGTGGATGTATGATGTTCTAAAACACCAAAATGGAATCCCAGTGAGCCTCTACATCCTTCAAACCCTTTTTCTGTTTCCAGATATGCATAGAGAACTCGGTGAGGCTTTAAGGAGCCCCGTCCAGTTTGAGATAGAGGTAGCAGCTGCAGAGGCCTTCCATGATGAAGCAGTTGAGGATGTCAAATGCCAGACCGTCATCTCATTCTGTGGAGAGGACGAAGGCTCCCCCATATAGGGGCACATCTGCCCGCTTTATATCACTTTCCAATTCAATGGCATGGAGACTCTTCATTGTCTCGTTGACACTGGTTCCGGTATCAACCTTATCCCAACACGGACACTACGGAAGCTAGGGTTATCTGAATATGACCTAACTCCCTCCGATTTAATGATCCAGAGATATGACAGGACATAATAGATGTCAGTCGGAAAGATCTGTGTAAAGACCCAGTTCAGTGGCCTAGTTTCCAGTACTGAATTTATGGTTTCCACCCAGTACCCTGCATACAATGCATTGATGGGCCGGCCTTGGCTTCACCTGCATGTGGCCATCCCCTCATCATATCACCAATGCCTCTTGTACTCCCTTAATGTTCATGTAGGCGTACTCCAAGGTGATGCATCTCCTTTTACCTCTTGTGAAGCCCGCTACTAGGATGATTATTATTATAAGATCAAGGATAAGTAAGTCCAGGAAAGTGAGTTTGAGCCTGTTACCGCTATGACTGACCCATGGATAGGCCTGAATGATGCCTAGGTCTTCCCGATCCATCTGTTAGAGGCCACAACCCCCGATATGGGGCATTTCTTTGTTATTTCTGAGACAAGGGGGAATCAAGCTCCCAAATCCAGGTGGTGTTAGAGGATCACTTAGTATTCTTATAAGAACTAGGCTCCAGTGATTCTGGAGCCTCCCACTCCCGTCAGGTATCGAGACGTCCGGATCATGGCAACGGAAGTCCGTCATACTTGTCTGTTTCGACGGGCTGGGATAATTTGACTCCCACCGATACGGTACTATTTCTTTGATATTATCAAGCGTGTCCCCTTGGGCCGAAGACCAAATGGGATCGGGTTGACAGCCTTCATATCCAAGGTCTCAGTGGCGCCAGAGTACCTTGATGTATTGAACATGGCCACATAAGCGGGTAGAAGCCTCCCATCAAGGTTTGGTAGCTCAGAAGAAGCTTCCCCCATGGAGGATCCCTCCATAAGTAGTGAAGAATATATAGAGGATGCTCCCCCTTCCTTTGAGGAAGGCATATCAGCCACATTTGACAAGCTGGTATAGGTGAACCTTGGTAATGAGGCAGATCCGAGACCCACATTGATCAGTGCCTCCATGTTCCTTGAGGAGCATCAGTGGTACGTAGGCTTTCTCAAACAACATTGAGATGTATTCTCCTGGAGTTATGATGAATTCCTGGACTAGATCCTCAGGTAGCCGTCCACCACCTCGGTCTTCCAACAAACTATCGTGGGTTCAAGAAGCCTCCGAGAAAGATGCATCCATCTCAAGGCGCTATGGTTGAGGCCAAAGTTGAAAAACTCATTAAAGCCAACTTCGTAAAGGAGGTCCAGTACCCAAAGTGGTTAGTCAACATCTTTCCAGTCAGGAAGAAGAATGGACAGATCAAAGTCGGCATCGACTTCCACGATCTCAACTGTCACTGTCTGATGGATGATTTTCCCCTTCCAGTGAAAGATTTGTTGATTGACGCTACAGCCCGGTTCTAAGCCCACTCCTTCATGGATGGATAATTTGGATATAATCAGATCCGGATGGCCCCCGTGGATGAGGAATCTACTGCTTTCAGGGTTCCCCAAGGTACTTTCTATTACCAGGTTATGCCCTTTGGCCAGAAGAATGTAGGTTCCACCTATCAGCAGGCCATGTATCACATATTCAAGCCAATCCTAGGAATATTGGTGGAATGCAATGTGGATGACCTAGTAGTAAAATATCGCCAGAGCCAGAACCATATGAAGGACCTTGGGAAAGTGTTTGGTTTCCTCCATTCCCGCCACCTGAAGATGAACCCGTTGAAGTGTGATTTTGGGGGCACTTACGGGATGTTTCTTGGATTTTTTGTCTGATACTGAACCATTGAGATTGATTTGGAGAAGATAAAGGCCATCAATCATATGCCTCCCCCGAGAAATATTCGGGAGCTTTGAGGTCTCCAAGGCCACATAGCCTACACACGCCAATTCATTGTGAATCTGGATAGCAAGTGTAAGACCTTTTCTCGGCTCATGAAGAAGGGAACCTCTTATGAGTGGAATGAGGAGTGCCAAACTGTCTTTGTGTAGATCATGCAATATTTTCTCCAGCCTCTGGTCTTGATGCCACCCGTCTCCAGGAAGCCATTGATTCTCTATGTCACCACCCTAGAATGATCTCTTGGCCCCCTTCTTTCCCAAAAGAACAATGAGGGGATGGAGAATAGCCTATACTACCTCAGCCGCGTGCTCCTCAATAAGAAAACTAGATACTCCGCCATCGATAAAATCTGTTGTGCAGTCGTATTTGATATGCAGAAACTACAGCATTACCTGGAGCACCATGAGATACAGTTGGTCTCTCAAGTAGACCCGCTGAAGTACATTATGAATCGCCCCATGTTGACTAGCTGACTAGAATGGTGGGCGGTGATCCTCCAGCAGTTTGACATCAGGTTCATGCCCCAGAAGGCTATTAAGGGTCAGGCATTGGCAGACTTCCTAGCTTCCCATCCATCCTCCACGGACCACTCCCTAGACCTAGATTTTCAATAATGATGCAATCCTCTTGGTAGACCATTTTGTCCCATGTTGTAAAATTCACTTCGACGGTGCCTCCCAGAGCCACAACGGTAGGAGGCTCAATGATCCTAGGCTCAACAGAGTGGGTCTGGGTATCGTATTCTTTACCTCGGCACAAGCCGTTCTGCCGTACTCATTCCTGTTGTCAGAAGGCTGCACCAACAACAAGGTAGAGTATCAGGCCCTCATTACTGGTCTTGAGCTGGACCTTGAGATCGACGTGCCCCATTTTCATGTGAAAGGGGATTCTGAGCTAGTCATCAAGATGGTCAATGGATACTATGTTGTCAGGAAGCTAGAGCTTGTACCATTTCTAGAATGCACTCTCCAGCTAATGGCCCAGTTACCTTTTCGGCCAGAGGTTATCCATGTTCATGGGTCGTAGAACGGTCGAGCAGATGATTTGGCCAGCCTTGCCGCATCACTTGCTGAACCTGAGTAGGATGATTTGATTATCCATGTGGAACACTGGAGAGTCATTTCTCCCATCACCCCAGGGGATGGTGATGGCCCATAGGTTAACCATATTACAGCAGGTGCCTCTACGTCAGGGCCCCTGGGGAGTCCAGATGTGTTGATCTAAGAAATTGACGATTAGAGGACACCCTTAGTCGAATACCTCTAATACAATAATATCCTATAAGACTGGGTCGAGCGTGAGAAAATACGATGTCGCGCGCTGCAGTTTACTCTCCAGAGTGGTCCCATCCTTGAGCGGATCCTTTATAAGCATGTATTTGTTGTTTCAAAGTTCATTCAAGAAGTTCACGCCCATTTCTGAGGTGCCTATCAGGCTGGGTCAAAACTGTCTCACCATATTCGAATATTAGGGTATTTTTGGCTCTCCATGATCCACGACTGCATCGAGTTCACCAAGAGGTTCCATGCATTCCAAGTTCATGATAACATTGTGCATTGACCACTGGAGCCTCTCCATACTACAAAGTACTCTTGGCCCTTTTCAGTCTGGGGGTTAGATGTCGTAGGACCATACCCATTGGAAACAGCTCACCAATGCTTATGCATTCTGACCTCTACGGATTTCTTTTCCAAGTGGGCAGAGGCAATTCCGCTCAAGGAATTCAAGTCCCATTCTATCATCGACTCCATGACTTCCAATATCATCTATCGATTTAGAGTTCCTCACACAATCCTCACCGATAACAGCACTAACTTCTGGGCAGTCGAGCTGAAGAAATGGTATGCCAAGTACAATATTCGCTCCAACCATACCTCCCACTATCATGTGAATGAAAATGGACAGATTGAGGCATTCAATAAAACCCTCTCTAACATTATGCATAAAATGGTTGGTCATAACAAGAAGAGTTGGCTGGATAAGCTCCACAATGCCCTCTGGGATTATCGGACGACGACTCGTAATTCCACCTAGGTGACCCCATATTACCTGGTGTATAGAATGGAGGTCGTCCTGCCCATCGAGATTCAATTTCCCTCATTTCACACAGATGTCTATGACCAGCAAGTGTCAGATAGAGTGGCTGAAATCCATCTAGAAGAATTGTAAGCAGTGGATGAGAATAGGCTTCATTCCCTGCACAACCTAGAGAGGCATCAGAGCAGTATGGCTCGAGCTTTCAACAAGAAGGTTCGCCTCCTCTCTTTCTTGCAAGGTGACTTGGTATTAGCCCTCAGAGCACCAATGATCACTGGAAGGAAACCACCCAAGTTGGAGCCCAAATGGGAAGGGAATTTCATTGTTCATAAGGGTTATCCCAATAGAGCATACTCCCTGGTGACTATGGATGGTGAAAGTATAACTCCTCCCACCAATTTCAAGTTCCTCAAGAAATAATTTTCCTAATGACTTGGTCCTGAATGACCTTAAACACTGATTGGTCCTGCATGACCTTAAACTGTGGTTTGTCCTGCACAACCTTAAACTGTGATTGGTCATGCATGACCTTAAACTTATCTTGGTCCTACATGACCTTAAACATAATTTGGTCTTGCACGACCTTAAATTGAACTTGTTCATGCACAACATGAAACTGTGCATGGTCTTGCATGTCCTTAAACTATACTTGGTCCAGCATGACCTTAAAGTGCACTTGGTCCTGCACGACCTTAAACTTTTCTTGGTCCTACATGACCTCAAACTGCGCTTGGCCCTGCACGACCTTAAACTATGTTTGGTTCTGCATGACCATAAACTGTGTTTGGTCCTGAATGACCTTAAACTGCGTTTGTTCCTACATTCGGGCCCCTACGGTCCCACATGACTTAAACTGCATGCTCGTCCCGCATGACGTTAAACTGCAAGCTAGCCAGGCCTTCCTGACTGAGGCCCAGCCTCAGGCCCCTTATCCTTCTTAGACTCCGTCCCCAGTTCTTCCTGGAGTGTACGGTGTGGTGTAGGATTATGTGCTCATTCACATCGGGTTGTTCATCATGTCGTACAACCCCCTTTGATAGGGTATCTTACCCCTGGGATCCACTTTCCAGAACTGCGTGTGGCTTGATTCCCATTCTTATGGGATACGTAGGACTGCCTGAACATCTAGATTTCAGGTCCAGCCCATCTCTTAAGATATCTCCCCAATCTCCCAGTCACCTAGGCCCCTTTGCTTGTCCCTCTCTATGAGGGGGATATATAGGTGTGGTATTGGTTTTTTGGCACCATTCCCCCCTTCTCCCAGGAATCCTCCATCTCTTGGCCGCCCAAGAATTGAGTCCCTCAAACCATTACAATGGTCCACCAATGTGTTCAGAGTACTCTGTTCTAGCACCATGAGTTTTAGATTCAGCTTAGGCAAGTTCCTTCCACTTGTCAAGATTCATGTTCCCCTTCATTTGGGCCCCCGTTATCTCTCACACCCGAAGGGACCCCCAAAAAAATGGCACAGATACCATGCCTAAGGGATCTCCCACCATTACGGTCCAACACCCTTGAGGGTTTCAGACAACAAACTGATACAAATCCCACGTTGCGAACATGTTTAGCAGTGGATGCTCATTTTTTGTCCCCATTTCAGGCTAATGTGACGGGATGTTGTGTTGCGAACATGGTCAGCAGTAATCCCCCATCGTCACGCCATCCCCTTTAGGCCTTGAATGTTGGTTCCATGATTCACATTATGTTCCACCCCATCATGTCTAGGTGGGATCTCGACACTCTTGGCATTATCCCTCAGTGCACCTCCACACGTCAGACATATAAAGCTGCAATAAAGTGTCCCTTGTGGCTCCCGTGATCTGAGTGCTAAGAATATAGGTTGGGATATTCATTAAGGGCTAAGTGCAGCTCGATCCTCATCCCCATGGGATACATGGGATCACTTGAACATCGTGCTTCTAGGTCCAGCTCAGCTAGGAGCTAGTCTCTCTTATCTCTTATCCTCTGAGCCTCACTGGCCTCCGATCCCGAGACTCTTCTCCTAGAATCGTGCATGGTGATGACGTGGACCTTGACCACATTCACGTTGGGTAGGTTTTATCGCTTCATGTGCATTCCCCCAGTTCCAATCCATACGACCTTAAACTGTGCTGGTTGGTCCTACCACATGACCATAAACTATGATGATATCATCCCAGCCGCATGATGAAAAACGAAACTACATTCTGATGGCCTCATCATGGAGGACATCACATTGGGTAATGGTCATTTACCATACCATTTGTCAACGCCCGTATACAGATTGATTATTGTGGCGATGCCATTAACTTTTACCCAAGCTCGGTCACTCCATAGAAGAAAAACCATTCACCTTACATGAAAAGCAAGATACACCAAATGCCAATTCTTTTGGTGGGAAGGATAGACCCTCACACCCCTTTCATCCTTTTCACAGGTACCTTACCAGGCCATTCCACCATCCAAGAACTACGTATGGCTTGATTATCATCCTCATGAGATATGTAGGAGTGCCTGGGCACTTCCCCGTAGGCCCAACCTAACTTTCATGTTTCGTCCCTTGACCGGAACACTTCCCCAGGGAACACATGGTAAGTAGGGATTATGTCCTCATTCACACTGGGTTTTGTAACCACGTTACCATGTGTCTCCTTCTCTCCTTACCCAGCCCCTGGTCTGAGATCTAAGACCATAAACTAAGACCCTTTCCAAAACTACGTGCAGCTTGATTCTCATCCTTATGAGATACATAGGAACGCCCAGACATTTTATCTTGGTTTCATCCCTAGGAATCACAATTCTATCCACCCTCACTGTCAGTCCCTTGGCCTGACTTCTCAGGGAATTGTGTAACTGTAGCATTTACCCCGAATAAGTTCAGGATACCCCATAATGACATTGGAAAGCGATGGTTCCCTCACCAGAGAGGTCCTATCTAAATGTAGGAATGATCTGTGACCAGATTAATGCACCCGCCTAACATGCTTCCACCACGGTGGCATAATATTGGGAGTGTTGGATTCTGTTCAACCAAACCACCACTTCACTTTACATGCTTTGTGTACCCCTTTATTCGAATCTTCATACTCTTTCACATTTGAAGGGACCCCCTAATGGTATGGATGCCCGACCTATGGTCTGCCTCCTGTCATGGGCCAACGTTCCGGAAGACTGATCATGTTTGGAGGGACCCCCTAACGGTATGGATGCTCGACCCATGGTCCGCCTCCTGTCCTGGGCCAATGTTCTAGAAGAATGATCAACGATATTTGAGTTAGGCCTCGTGTTGCGAACATGGTCAGTGGTCGGCCCTCATTTGTTGTCCCCATTCCAGGATAGTGAAAGGGGGTTGCTGTGTTTCGAACACGGTCAACAGAAATCCTTTATTACTACGCCCCTCCAATAGTGTTCCGAATTTGGGTAATGTGATTCACATTTCTCATTACCCTATGTTCATACTGATTCCAATTCCCCTAGCATTGCCCCGCTCATGCACTAGAGCACATTGAGAAGATGATACATCGATTGGTCTGAGCTCCTCTTCCTTTGGATGTGCCTCCCTCTTCTCCTTGGAAATCCGGGTTCGAATTTTGAATGCCCGAATCTTGATTGATGCTCCCATGATCAAACAAAGTGATAGTACGAGCCTCCTTGGTTTCCCACAACCCATGTGAGCTTAGGGATCGATTTAAATTTATTTCTGGATTAAGGTTGAGCATGATAAACAAAAGGGACAAGCATGTTAATAAAAGGGGAAAGTAAATTTGTCTATAAATATAGTTCAAAAGAACAGAATGCAGTAAGGTGGGACAAGTTTATGGGTTTGGCCAAAATAGGGCCCCTAAGGGTTTGCTTCCAGGATAGATCTCTCCAAAACCACCACCTTTTAGCTGGTGGCCTCCAGGACTGCCTCCTATCCCTTGAGAACTCTTTCTTCATCGGCAGCCATGAAGCACAGTTCATTGGCCCTGGCCTGTGCCCGCGCCTGTTCAGCATGGAGCTTGGTTATCTGACGACTCTATTCTATGAGTTTATCTTGAGCATCCTCCAGTTGGGCCCTCAACTGCTCCACGAACACAGAGAAGTTTTCTATGAATACCTCGTGATCTTTCTCCTATTCCTCGAGGTGTTGAACCTCCTGTTCCACCCTCATAAATGCTCGGGTACTCCCTGACTCCTCCTGGCACCGGATGACGTCGGCGCGCCGGCTGCTCTCACGCATCTTCTCGGTCATGTAATCACAGACCGTTAGGTGAAGGCGTTGAGCATCAACCCCTCCATCACATAGGAAGCACAACCAAGTGTGGAGTTACCCCATCCACTTTATCCATTCCTCCTGGGGCTGATTGAGAAAACACCGGATGAACTTCCATCCCTTGTGTCGTGTCATCTGACTCTCCTCAGCCGCTTCCAAATCTGAATTGTCAATCTCTTCGGGATCAGTGGGCCTATATATAGGTAATACAGCCAATAGGGAAGCAGTAGGGTCTTCCTCAGAGATTCCTCCGAGGGGAAAGGGTTCCCCATCATATGGGTGACCTTTCTCTCTCCCTCTGATCCTGTTGGCACCGTCGTCGATTTCTGGCCCTGCCCCAATGGCTGCACTACCAATGTCCACCGCTCCCTGTTCACCAATTTCTGGAGCCAACTTAGTTTGGGAGGAATTTTCTAGATGGTGTGGCACGTTTTCCATTAGCGCACGCATGGATGGTTCGGGCTCCGCAGCCCAACGAGCCTCCAGCGTTGTGATCACTGTACAGAAAAGGAGCACCCTAATCAGTTGATTCCTCCAACAGTGAGTACCGGTATCGAAGCAAGGAACTTATAGGAACCCAAGGCATCAGCCTCTACTACTCTGGCTACTAAGGGAGTTGTCATGGTGGGGGATCCCTCAGCACTTGTCAGCTTGATAATGAGCGTCGGTGCCCCACCTTATTCCATTAGAGCTCATCCTCCTCCGATTGGGGACTCCTGATCTGTCCGAGCACCAGTGTGCTCCTGTGCAAGATAAGGAAGTGGATTAAGGGCTACAAGGAAAGTGAACGAATGATAAGGAAGACAATGGTTGAATCATACCTCGAGTATCTCAGTTACGTCTACTTAAGAGCCCATGATCTCACCACTCTCCCAGAGACTCCCTGGGTGGGACACCCCCTACGAACCTTCACCTTCGGGCTCCCCTTCTCCTTCTCCTTCACCTTCCCCTTCTCCTTTTACCTCCTCTCCTATTTCTCCACCCTCCGACTCCTCATCGCTGTCATCTTCCCCCGACATCATCCTTTTCATATCATGATCCTAACCAAGCATCACTTTCACCAAGAGAGGTGTCTTCACACGTTGACCCCGTTGATGTGCGTATGTTTCCATCGTCGTCCGGTATGCATGCCATCGATGGAAGCTCACTCTGTCGGCGACCCAGACAAGACCGACTTCCAGTAGCTAGATCACGTCTCGTACTATCTTCTTCCAGAGGGATTCAGTACTCATTGACTACCGAAGGTTTATCCAAGCCAACCGTAGTGTAGGGAAGACAACATCCTAGGAAGGTTGAAGAAAATATCGTATTTTCTTCCCAGGAAGTTCTCTGGCCGCTCTGTGGGGCCCTCCTCTTCCAGGAAATGAGGGTGAGTCCATGCCATGTGACTCCCCTGCTGCTGAGGTTCCGGACTATGCAGGCCCCATTGCCAGAGGGGCTTCTGATCCTCCCCCTCTATCGGCACCCTACCTGCTCTCTCGCCACCAAGGTTCCGCACTGGTGACCTTGAGCTATCGGACTCACTTATGCAGAAGCCCCTCAGGGTATTATATGGTCCAATGTTCAGCGTACTCAGTTGAGAGGCCATCGTTGACTCCGATAGGAGGAAAAGTGATGATGTCACTGGAGCCGTTGGTTGTGAACATCAGCCATAGCTGACGAAGAAAACAGGGATGCCTCTCCTCTCTGACATGTGTGTACACTCTTCATCATTCAATGGAGGCATCCGAACTACCTAGAGAATATTGATGTCACATAAGGCTCACAGAGAATCTTCCAATCAATCCGGGCCACAAGCACCCCACCTCTGATGCTTTGGAAGTACTCTTTCTGCTCTAGTGAGCCTCGCCCATTTTCTACCAACTGATCAGTAGGGGTGGGGAATGGGCTGAAGGAAAATTTGGCATGGTTACCAATATGGATCCGTACTCCCTACTCATTGATCATCATCGGCATAACCCTGACAATATTCAGCAGAGAGGGTTGCAGGACATTTCCCGGAGGACGGATGGAATTTGGGAAGGTGTAGCCACCACAGTGAGCTGTAACCTAGCCATAGATTATCTGGAAGGGGACACATACTCTCCTAGGCGATCCCCCTCTCAAGATGAGTCCTAAGATGGCATACAGCCGAGCCACCACGGGGACCCCCAGGTTGAACCTCTTGTTGGCCGCCATGATGCCCACCATCACCAGAGTCGCTGGAAAGACGTCCATCCTTGCGTCCCATACCGGCAAGAGCCACCCGATCAGGAATGTGGCGAGGAATCTGGCGTACTAGAAATTTGGGTCCCAGGCTTATTGATGTTGTAGCCCCATGATTGGTATTTCCCTGCCTCCAGGATCCTTTATTATGATCCGTTCTTTCTCCTATGAACTGTGGTTGTACAATGTTTTCCCCACCCTGGCATCTTGACCACCAGATCCTTATCTAGGAATAGGATAAACCATTCCATGTAGGAGATTTCATTCAGGAAGTCCTTGACCTTCAGATTCTCGTTGGATAACTCCAGTAGGTTCCACGTCAGTATGGGGGTTCGAGACCTATCACCCCATATGTTCATTAGTGGGAGGAACTCATCGTATTGATGGCCCTCTAAAGCGATGCCCCTGATGCAGTGGATGTCCCAAAGACTGATTCCGACTTCCCCATGGTGAAGATTTAATCTGTTGGTATGAGGTGACCATCAGGTGAATAACTCTGGCCCAATCTCAAGCTGCTGGTAGAATTGGAACTGCGATGTCCACACCGCATCGAACAGACCAATGTGCCGCTGCTCGGCCCCAAATTGGTCGCATGTGTGGAGAACCTAGTATGCTCAGGCCCGCTCACTTGTGAAGTTGACTCTAGACCTTAGATCCGAGTCCTGCAGCCAACCCTTGGTCTCGTCCATGATGCTTTGACGGAAAGTTCTCTCGTAGAGGGCCGATGAGCTCTCCGCAACAGGATCACCTCCAGCAATGGTCCTGGTCCTGGGATTCATAAGTTAGATGTCCATATTCGTAGTTTCACAGGCTGGATGATCATTGTTGGTGATGTTGTACCGAGGAAGGTTGTATTCGCAGGTCACCCATGACTGTGGTGTATCAACATCGAAACCCAGTAGGGGAACCTCCTCCAGAATACTGAAGTTCCACAGTGACAGATTATCAGACAAGGCGAACTCTTTCTGGGCGGGGGTTAGCATGTTGAAGAGGGTGTGGTTTTCAAAGGCAACCTTCTTTTTTCTATAAACCTCCGGGTTCACAGCCATCTCAGCTCTGCAGGCAGTGGCCTCCCCCTCATCAGCCCGGTTTGTGGCCATCTTATTCTATGTTTTTTAGGAGTTTGCATGAAAACTGGAAGGTTGGTGCAGAATATGGGAGTCCGACGCGCAAAATCAGCGAGCTACGTGAAATTTCAGGCCATGGATCACAATGTCTCAGGTTGGCGCGTAATATCTCACCAAATATCGAAGGAATTATGTGCTGCTAGGCAGTTTTTCACGCAGGAGAAAAAGCAATTTCACGCATGAGAGCTCAATGCTTATCGCGCGAGAATTGTTGTATGGAACATGGGACATGTGGAGGCTTTTCTAGGCATAGCCTAGGTTTCGCACCCGTGTGAAAATCATATTTCATACCTGGCCATGTTTTGTGCGCCGCTCATAATTTTTGCGCGCAGGGGGCCCATGAAGCCCTGCATTTCGACGTTTCCCTTGGAATCTGACTGTTGTGATCTTTCACCGATCCAATTCCAAGGGGGGGCATTTGTAGACACTAAAAAGTGCTTAAGTGCCGGAGAAAAGTTCCGAAATGAAAAATTGAATTCATATTTGGACCCGGAGACCCGGTCCGGAGGGCCAGGAGGTGTTGCGTGGAAAAAAAGATGATGTGCAAGAAAAAATGTATCTCATGTGGAAAGTACTGGGATTCGTGAACGATCACCGGTGTGGGCTTGAAATAATTTCACTCCATCACTTCCATCGCACAATTATTTCACACAACCCTAAATTTTGGGCCAATGAATGCTTATAAATATAAGGATACCCCCTTCCATTTTAGCGCTGAAGAATTAAAATTGCCTCTCATGTGTGTAATTGTCATTTCACGTGCATGCAATATGGCTTTCAGGTAATGTTCTTTTTCGCTCCAAGTCTCCCCGGGATCCACCTTCACATGAGATCCCCATGTCTTAGACTACATTCCAACCCCCTTTGGGGTCTTCCTCTTGCGTTTAATCCTTTCTGGGCGTGCAATCCGGACAAGTTGTGCGCAATCCTTCTTTTGCATGCACACCCCTTCCGCTACACACAATCCCTTCCTTTGTGCGCAATCCTCTCAAGCCACACGCAATACGCCAGCCCCCTATTTCGTGTAAGCAACACTGATTTTTCACCGACCCGAGGCTTTTTCGCGCTGGACCCCCTTATTTCACGCAAACCCCCAAGGGTTGTGCGCAATCCCCAGGGCCCTTTACCTCGGTGCTCCCCAGGCGACCTCTTGCGTGAATGCATGATTCCCTCCTTCTCGGTGCCATTAGTAGGTGTCTCATACACCCTAGGAATCCGCATCATGCATGGTTTCCCCATAAAACCTTCCAGGCTTGTATGAAGCAACCTCAAGGTCCCTTAGACAATCCTTCCATTTGTGTTGCTCCGCCTCATGCTGCTTTTCATAGGCACGCTAACGGATATTGTTTCTCTACATATCCATGCTAACTTAGACCCCTTGATGGTTCGCCCCACGACACCCCCTCTCCATGGCCTTTCCGGTGACTTTCCTCCCACAAGGATCAGAGGGTACCAGTTATGTAAGTCCTAGGGGGTGCAGAGCAATCCCACCTCGTCCGACCTACATGACGTTAAACTGCCAAACACCTCATCCTCAACACATGACGTTAAACTGTGACCTGGCCCCGTGCCTCGCACGCAGGGTCCCCCCTCCTTGGACATTCTCCATGCCCACTTGTCTCCACGGGTATGGGATCACCCCTCACAGGGGATGATATCCTTCTTCTTGGAGTGGCTTTTGTCCGTGGGGAAGGGAAACCACCTTTGTGTAAGCCCCTAGCCTTCCTTCCAGGAGGCAGCACCCATGCTCCTCCTCACTTCCTTGGTGCCAAGTCCAGCAGAGGGAGAGATTGGGAACGGGGCCCCTCCTCTCTTCTTGGGTTCCAAATCCCTCTCCTGCTGTGCTTTGTCACACTTAGGCCTCCATCCTGGATTAAGTCCTGGCACCATGGGCCTCTCAACGCGTAATCCCCTCTTCGCTTCCCACGGACGCATCCTTTATGATGTGATCATTAGGTCTCTGCTACCTCTTGTTTCTCACACTAAGCCTGACTCCCATGAGCTTAGAGTTAGCACCGACCATGAAACACCTTGGTTCGCCTCATAGCGTAAGCCCCAAATTCACCCGTCCCGCATGACGTTAAACTGTCCATCCCAAACTACGGGGACTTTGATCCGTGCTAAGGTATGGTACATAGGAAGCCTCCATGAGGTTCAAGCCCCACCACCTTGGGCCGTCTCAGAGCGTAAGCCCCAACCATCCTGAACTATGGGGACTTTGAACCGTGATAAGGCATGGTACGTAGGAAGCCTCCATGAAGTTCAAGCCCCACCACCTTGGGTCATCTCAGAGCATAATCCCCAACCACACCGAACTACAGGAACATTGATCTGTGCTAAGTCATGGTACATAAGAATCCTCCACGAGGTTCAATCCCACCAAACCATTGGCCCCGACCGTCTCCGTGTCAGTGTTCCAAGCCCCATTTCCACTTTGGGCCACCTCAGAGTGTAAGCCCAAATCTACCTAGACCTCGGGTCCCTCTTCATTTTGGTTCACCAACTCCATCTTTGGGCCGCCTCAGAGCATAAGCTCCAAATTCCCCCAACCCACATGACATTAAACTGCAATATATCTCAAAATATGGGGACTTTGATCTGTGCTAAGGCATGGTATGTAAGAAGCCTCCACGAGGTTCAAGACCACCACTCGGTCGTTCTGACTCCATTCACGTCGGTTCGCCAACACCACAGGCCACCTCAGATTGTAAGCCCCCATACCCATCCTTCATGATGCTAAAATTTATTCGCCACTTAAACAACGAAGACATAGATTCCCCACCATGGGGATATGTAAGAAGCCTTCATGAGGCTCAAGCCCATCACACCTGTCTCATCTTGATCTCTCCCTCGAGCCCACGTGTCTCAGGAAGCTCATGCCCTTACCCAGGGGATCAACTTCCTCTGGGTTACACCCACACATTCATTCTCATGGGTCACCTCTGCAGGTGTCCCTCTGTATCATCGAACTACGTAGACTTTGATTCCCATCCATGGGGATACATAGAAAGTCTCTTCGAGACCCAAGCCAAAAGCCACCATCCATCCTGATTCTTACCCGGGCAACCACATCCTAGTGGGATCGTGCCACTTCACTCCTCATTCCCCTCCACAACATTCGGGAAGTCGCCCATGTGCTAGCCCCGACATCAGTGTTCCCTTCAGGGGGTTCTTTACTCTGATCCACTCTAGCTAGTGTTCTGATCAGTCTGATCTGTCTCCGCTGGACGTTAAATTTGCAACACACCCTGTGTTAAATATTGGAAGCTTAGGAAAACCTCATATACATGCCTATGGCATACAATTCCCCATGTTTGATGTGGGATTCCTCAAGCATCTGCACCCTCGAGAAGCCCTATGATAAGGGACAGAAGACATACATTCCAATCCCCAGTGTCAAGACTCACTAGTGATGCCCCAACGCGATTTCTCTCCTAACAGAAGGTTGTTTCCCTGAACAAACCCCTTGGAAGGTCCTGATAGAAGCATCGTAATTAACTGGTGTCCATGAAGATATGGCGCTGGGAAGAGCTTCATGAACTACATTTTAAATCTATGAGGGAGACCCAGACTAGGTGATGAGCTCTGAGGAGGAATCCACGAAAGTAAGAACTGACATCCCATCATCCTGTTTCGATCAAGGAACATACGTCCCTGAATAAGGAGCGCTTTTCGCCTACCTTTGGAAAGCGGGAATGCGGGGTAACAGCAGCGCGTCCTCTACGTGAAGGATACGCGCGCCCCAACGAAGGTGTCGGAAACACTACCATTTAATTAGAAATGAATATAAGAACAAATTTAATATAAATGGAAAGATTCTATAGAAAACAATTTTTATGCTACCAAAGTAGTTTTATCCTAATGAATTGAATTAATTAAAACTAGTGAGTTATATTAATATAATTTAACTATTATATATTCTGAAAAATATTTTTTATATTCATCCAATATCTTTAGTAATTATAATATAGTAACAAACCCAACATTACACATAAAACCCTATATTTTTATAATTCCATTTTATCACCTTTTAATAGATAACTTATTTTAAACAAAAGTTTTGTAATTTTTATAGATTATATAGGTCAAAATAATCTTAATAATTGAATAATAGTTATAAAATTTATTTTAGGATGAGTATTTGTTATTTTTTTGTGAATGTTCATTTTATAATGAGTAGTGAAAAATAAAAATTTTTATTCCAACTAGATTTTTCATCCGAATACTTTATGGTGTTATATTATATTTTAATATGGTTTTAAAGTAAAATTATTTAAATATTTGACAATTAATACAATTTAATTCATTTTAATATTTTAGGAATTGAAATTGGGTATAAAAACAAATCAATCTTTTTGATGTTTTTTATTTTTAAAACATGCATTTTCATCCCGAAGAAGAGATTAAATTTCAAATAATTTTTTCCACTTGTATGATTGGTATTTGAAAAATGGATTCCATATTTGGGATAATAATAATTTATAATTTTTAATAATGAAAAATTAGTTTTTTAACAAATTTTTTAGTGAATAAAATTAAAATTAATTACAACGATTAAGGTTGAATTAACCTTTACAAGGGACTAAACCATAAAATTAATGGCCAAAATAACCTTAAGACTTGTCTAAAATCCATTGGATGTTCATATTTTGACATGATACTCAATTTTATTAACTTTATACCATTATTAAAATAAATTTCATTATAAAACATGTTGTTAGAGTTCCATTTTTCAAAATTTACAAGAGTACTACTCCTCCACTCTAAAAATGCCTCATATCCTCCAACATCCTCACAACCCTAATGACACATTGGATTAATTAATATCATCTCAAATATATTTTAAAAATCCTTAAAAACATCTTAGAAACCTACCCTAGGGTAAAATTCAATCCATGTAATACTTTTGGTAAAATCGAAATTGATTTTCCAAAAGAAGAGGTAACATCTTTCATCAAGATCTTTAGTTTTATTTCCATTCTCCACCCAATAAACTATCCGTATTTCATGCTCATATAACATAAAAAATATCCTAAATATACGGAGATTTTTTATACTATGTTTTGTACCTGAAATAACACACACATCTATATAATGGGTAATAAATATATTATTTTTGTGTACGGTAAACTATCACCTCACAAAAGGATAAATGCTCATTTTTCAATTACAACATTTAATGGTTAGGAATTAAGATTGAATATATGTTTATATATGTTATTTATAATATTTATTATGTCCTCATGATTATTTAATTATTTTTTAACACATTCCCTTATACTTTCCATTTTTTTGTAAATATGATAACAGCATTTGTGGAAGTGTGGACTACCACCTTCCCAAAGCGATGTGATTCGTTCATGGAATAAATGGAATGTATAATGGATGGTTTTAATTAAAAATATCTAACATACTCAATATCTATATGATATTTATTATATAATTATCTATTTGAAAATATAATATATATTATTTTCTTTATTACCCTTCCACAGACATAAAATGATATAACGTCGTTCATAGAGCTCTGGACTACTGCCTCCATGACATAATGTGATTCATTATACATCATAATAATTCTATATATAAATGTATATTATTATATAATATGGTATTTACAATATAATTATCATTATTAAATTATATATTGTTTCCTAACTTCTTTCTATAATGATAATTGAAAAATGGGAATGTTACTCATGCGTACGTACGACCTACCATCTCCATGATTGAAATGTCGATTAATTATTCATAACCACATTTAATTATTAATTTTAAAAGTATAGTTGATGTATAAATAAGATTATTATGTAATAATTATTATTCTATAGATTTTATTTAATGACCCATTTACTATATTTTTTCTACCAACATTGTTTTTGATACTTAAATAGAATTTTGTTATAACACCTGATGTAAAATTTATTGTTTAAGTAATTGTGTACAATATTGTAATATGTGATATAAAAGTAATGATAAAAATAAAATAGGTTCTGAAGAATCTAAATAATTAACATAGGTTTATTTCGTCTGGAATATAAAGACACAGGAGACAAGTTAGACTCAAGGTAAAGGATTTTTATCTCAATTTTTACATCTGTGAGGTAAATGACATCTTCACCACTTATTTATTTTGGGTGGTGTGTCTACTTCCCATTTTTATATATTATATTATTAATACATTAATATTATATGTATTTATTACTTTCATATAATGTTATTACTTCATGAATCTTATGATTTAAATTTTTCAAAGTGGTTTACGACACTTTGGAATGTTTAATTATTATTTTCATCAAGAATAATTTTAATGATATTTCATTTAAATTTGAGGAAATAATTTGACAATTGTTAAATGAAAAATTTAATTTTCCTCTTATATATTTATTAATGACCATTTTCAAGTGTTATTACCATTTTTTAACCATTGGATACATAGAATTTTTTAGAATTTTTTTAATAAACCCGACATCATTTCTCTCTTTAGTTGGAGAACATGTTTTCTTCTAAAAACTATGTTTTATTAAGCAAATTTCCAAAATTGTTTTCATCTTTTCAAAATGATTTTATAAAGAAATTGTTTACCCTTATTTTCAATTACCCATGTTTTCAATGGAGTCTTCTTGTCTCATTTTGAACAAGGAAATTTTCGTACCTTTTACATGAAAAAAGAATATTCTTTTTTTTCCTCATGAAGCATGCACAAATTTACCCACCATAATTCTATTTCAGCTTCCATTTAATGTTAAAAAATGTTAATTTTTATTGAAATTTTTTCTAAAAGTGATTTTGAAAGTAAATTTTTTTATTATTTATTTTTCAAAATGAATAGTACATTTTCCTCAAGAATTTTTTAAATATATTTTTTTTTAATATTTCAATTCATCAACAACAGAAATCCTTTTTTTAAATACTTGGGATTTATTTAATGATATAATCCTTGTTCTTACTCTTTATGTTTTATGATTTATTTGGCAAAGGATAATATTCACATTCACTTCTTGGATTTATATTGTTAGTCCCTGTGAAATATTTTATTTCTTATGATTATTTAACACTGAATTTTATTTAATTATACAAATAAATTATCCTGGATATGTTCATTACCTAAACCATAAATAAATATTATATATAGTTTATACATTGAAAATTATTTGATTTACCAGGGAAATATTGATAAATTTATATCCTTAAATCAATACAAATATTTTCTAGGGTATATTGTTTATTTAAATTCTTTAGGAAGGAACTATGGGGATTGGGGATTAGTTAATGAAATCCATATATGATAGAGACTAGTTAATACAAACTCTATGGATTGGGAGATAGTCAATGTAATCACCAGAATGCATCATTAGTCTCATGTTATGAAATTATTTGGCTAGACTAAGATGATGGGTTCTTACCTTGTATATTTTAAATTGTATTTATGGTAAAGATATCATGAACTTTGAAAACATAACAGCCCTTAATTAAGTATTTCATCCATTTGGATTTAGTTATTATTCATCCATGAGATTTTGTGTCAATATATCTATGGAAACATTTCATTTTCATTTCATTTATTAAATGTAATTTGTTTCAGTTTCTTACATTTCCATATTTATTATTATTTATGTATTTATTTTAATGGAATTTGTTTTCATTTATTACATTGACATACTGTTTATACACATCCTTATAATTTATTTATAACATTCCATAAGTGTTTTGTTATTTACCTTTCCATTTCATTATTATCATTGATTCATTATTTCTTCAATAGTAATTTATCCTTAATGAGTGTTAAATCTCTCCCTTATTTTGTTTCCTTTCCTCATGGATCCAGTAAGTGTACTATGAATGATATGCAAGGATATACAAGATAATATAATGTTTTCCTGGAAATATAAAATTTATTGTGTAATTATTTTATTATTTAGTAATAAAAGTCCCATGTATATATTTGGTTTACGAATAATAATAAATTTTTTGGTCCTTTGAGATGTTATTTACATGCATCTTATGCAACTGTAATGGTAGTAAACACAAAATCTAGGATTTATAGAGTTAGATCACTACATTTGGTATCAGAGAAAGTTTAGTAGCAATGTTGGGATCATGATTTAGGAGAACATAGATAAAATAATGAAAACCTAATGTAAAATTTTAGGATAATTAAAGAAGAACGCCTGAGAATTTTGGTAAGGTAGAGATTATCTAGTTCTTTATTGAACTATATCCCTATCTATAAACTAAAAGTGGGCAGGGATATGTAATAGATGTACCTAGGAGTAAAATCTCTTATAAGGTGTGTTAGGGCTGATTCGGTGTAATATGATACATGAAAACAATCCTTACTATGCACCTAGGTTGAAAATATCAGGGGATATACTGAGGATAATTCAAATTTTCATTACAAAACATTATGAAATATTTGAATATATAATGATAATGAATAACTAAGGAAAACCCCAATGTTTTTTAGATATTAAATAATTTTTCATGATTTAGATATCATAAAAATGATCATATAATTTTCTCAATGCGATTACTATTATTCACACTACGGTTTTTAGTTTTAGTCAATGTTTAGAACCCAAAGGATTAAGTATAAAAATTATCCTGAAGGACAAGGTAATGAAAATGAGAAACAAATCAGGATTTGATAGTAGTGAAAGATTTCATTTTTATTCCTAATAATATTTCCTGGAATATGATTGAAACAAATATCATAACCAACTTATGAACACACAAAAAATATAATTATGGAGTTTGATAAGATATAAAGTGGTAGATACATTGGAGAGGAGAAGGATCTATTTCACTCATGGAATAAATGTGAAAGGATACACCCTAGAAAGTGTCTCAATATAATAGAGAAATTATTTATGTGTGGGATAGAAGGGAATAATGTAACGAATTATATAGGAAAAATGAAGATTACGATGGAATATAGTAAAACCCATCCTAATAATTATATTAATAGTTTATTGTCGTAAATGTGCAGAACTTATAAATTACCCAATTCAATTCCGTATTAGGGAGGATAAAATATGGACCATGGAAGGTCCTATGTGAAAATAATTGAATGAATTATTTTTGAACTGTTATTGTATTTAAAATAGTTATTAAATGTCAATTTAGTGATTAAGCTTATTTCAATGATGTGCATTATATTTATTTTTGGAAATTATATTAAAATGGTTTATGAAAAGGAAAAAATTTATTTCAATTGACAACCCAATAAATAATGAAAGGTTATAGGACTTGAAACCATAACTAAATCATGATAACAGTCTCTACGAACCACTGACCTATGCCATGTCCTAGTTAATTTTAATTATTTTTAGTTAAATAATTTGATGAATAAATATTAATGGTGAACAAGTAAGTGTTACATTTTTGTTTTAGAGACTATTGTGTTAACCATAATGAAATTGCAGAATAGTTAGAGACAAATAGTTAGACTTATCATGCTTCTATGGTCCTTAAGATCTATTAAATTTCTATTATAGTTCTTCAGGTATCAATGTTAATTTTTGGATAACCATTAATGATGTAAGGGTTGAATTAGAATTTGATCGAAGAACAAAAAAATTATATAATTTTTCATATGAAATTAAAATGTTTCATTTCCTTATATTCTTATTTAGTAAAAGAATTTATCAACATATGGAAAAATATCTAAAAAATGTTTTCCTAATACCTTCACTTTTTTAGATTTGATGGTCTTCTAAATCAATAATGATTTATGGATTTGAGGAACTCAAATTTACATTGGTCATTCACTTATTTTTGATTTATGAGCTCAATAAATACCTATAAATATTTATTCTTTTCTTCCATGTTTATATCTCTACATTGCAATAATATTTTCATACTTGGGGACTTAATTACATTTCAATCCATGTGACATATGTATTTCTCAATCTCTCATTTTTAGATGATGTTTTAAGAACCATACTCATGATGTTGGATTTCAACACTGTAAATATAAAACAATATATTTCCAACATTGAGATTAATTTGCGAGGATACAATTTAATTAAGGTGGAAAGAATGTAATGCACTAAAATTATAGAGTATGAATATTATATTCAATAGAATGTATGACAAGAAACACCAAGAATGTAATGGAATATAATATACAAATAATTTAGAAAATATTTACTATTTTTAAGTGAATTAAATATATAGTATAACATAAAATTAAAACTCTACTGAGTTAGTGTATCTTTCACGTAGCAATGAGTTTCTTCAATGGATTTCATTACATGCAAGACTGAGATTTACCGAACCACAAAATATTATTAAAATATCATCACTTTATATCATAAAATATAACATAGCCATTCAATTAGTGGTTATGAATAATATTAACTAGATTAGAAAAATTTATCATTTACACAAATATAAAATGAATTCATTGGTAACAGTTTATTCATAAAATAATATAATATCTAACAGAATATAAAGGGGTTGTTTTGTAGAAAACTATTTTTATTCTCACAAATAACTTTTATCCTAATAAATTGAATTATTTAAAATTAGTGATAGATATTATTACATATTCAATCAAATTTTCATGATATTCATCTGACAAATTTTATAATCATAAGATAATAACAAACCCAATATTACACATAAAAACCTATATTTTTATTAATTCACTTTTACCTCTTTTTAATGGAGAACATATTTTAAACCCAATTTTTAAAACATTTATAGATTATATATGTCAAAATAAACTTCATGTTTTAAATATAAATATAAAAATTAGTTTTGGATGAATTTTTTTTTGAAGTTTCATTTTTTAATAAATAGTTAAAAATACTGAATTTTAATTCAAAATTTCTTTTTGTCCAATTTATTTAAAGTCTTAAATTATATTATAATTCTTTGTTAAATTCAAATTATATAAATTATTTATCAATTAATATAATTTATCTCATTTTAATCAAATTAAATATTAAATTGGGGTATAAAAACATAGCATACTTTTGGACGTTTTTACAATAAAAACATGCACTGTCATCCCATCTATGGGAGTAAATATAAATTAATTTCTATCTATTTTTTGATTATAATTTTAAAAAAATTGATTCTATATTTTTATTAAGAATATTTTATATTGGATAATAAGGTCAACTTATTATTTTTCCCAAAAAAATTAGTGAAAGTAATCAAAAATAATTATAAAGATTATGGTGAAATTAAGCTTAATAAGGGAGTAATGTATAAACATAAGGGCAGTAAATCCATTGGATATTCGTATTTATACCCTATAATTCCTTTTATTTACATTGGAAAATTATTATATATACCTTTAATGATAAAAACATTGGTGGAATTCCCGTTTCCAAAATATACAAGAGTTGAACTCCTCCTCCACTATAGAAAGGAATCATCTCCTCCCACTTCCTCACACAACTCAATCTAAATTTCCTCGACCAATATCCATAAAAATATTCATTAGGTCCACAGGGATAGATACCCTGAGAGGGGGGTGAATCTCGGTATGACCAATTAAAACAACTGCCCCTTTTGATCTCGTTTTGTTGTTAGAAAAAACTATCTTCTCTCTATCCATCCTGTTGTAGAGTATTAATGAATCTTAAATCTTGTGTAGGACACAAAAATTTTACTTGGTTCACCTATATTGGGCTACATACAAGGGGCATACATTGGCAATGACTGATGTACCAAATACACTATAAGCGCATTGTTGTTTAAAAGTTCGAAGTGGAATCACTATCCCTCCTGGTTTACTGTCATATCCATGAATTATCTAAAATTTATTTTTCATTTAATTTCCATTATTTCTTTATTTTGGTGGTTTTCCAAGTTTTTTATTCAGTAAATGGTCAGTTTTCATGATTTGGGCCAAACTGTGATCCCATTTCCAAATTTAAAAAACAAATTTTTTTACTTTTATAACATTTCCATTTTTTAATATTTTACACCCATTAAAATTCCTAAATGGACTCCCCTGACATATTAACACCACCATTTCAATTTGTACCCTTTAAATAATCTATAATAATGGTGGATTTTTGTTTTTAGTTAAGGATTTGGGCCATCCTAAAGGCTCATTTCCAGTTTCTTTAAAACTATTTTTTTATTTAATAACTTATTCAACTTTAACTATTTTTAGATGATTCAACCTCTAACCTGAGCCTAATAAACCTAGGCGCACCACCATTCTCTTCTCCCGCTCTTTGTATCTCATTTTCTTCATGGATTAAGTCGAAACTTATTAATCTTCCCCAATTCGGGCATATTTATAAAGTTATTTTGTTTTCTTAATAACACCTTCATTTATCACTCTTTTTCACCCATTAATATTCCTACATGATATCCTACTCCATTTTAGAACCTCCCTTGAATGTTTGGATGTTTTAAAATTTTGATACTGGTGGGTTTATGTGTATTTCTATAGGATTCGTTCAAGTAAGTGTTCCTCCCTTCCTTTTCATCCATTTCATTAGGGTTTCATCCCTCTTTCTTGATATTCCAAAGTGTCGAGAATATAGGGATAGAACCTAGGGTTTTACATGGTGTATTTTTGGTGTAATATTGGGATTTTATATTTCTCTTCACTTATTTGTGGTTCGGCAGTGGTGTGCTTGATGTTTCACACAAAGATTTGATGGATTGAACACTTTCAGTAGGTGGTTCCATGTGTAAACAATTATTGATGAGTTAAATTATTGTATTTTATCATTATTAATATTCCTCATATATTTTTTTGTGTTGTGAAAACTTTTCATGATTTATTTGGTTAAGAGTTTAATTTTATTGTTTCATTTTAGCTTGAAATTGGGTGTTTTTCATGTGTAACACTTGGGTTATTATTTGGGTGTATTTTAGAACATATGAAATTGGTTTAATAAATACTTTTTGGGCTGAAAATTATGAATTATAGGGTATTAGTGTGAAATTGGGTTTGAAATTGGTTTTTTGAAGGGGTTTAAGGAGTAAAACCATGTTGTATTTCTAGAAAGTGATCTTGAAAACGTGTGTTTTTCTTGTTGATATTTTGTTGTATTTTTTGAGGTATTTTTATTACACTTGGGGATTGTTTAATAATTGTTTTTGGTGCTGAAAATTCTTTTTTGAATTGGTATTGGTGTGATTTTGTCCTTGAAATATGGTTTTGAAATGGGTTTTATGTGAAATTCTTGGGTACACTCCTAGGAATGTTTTTATGAAAGTTTTGAATGGTTTAATGATTTATGTAAGAGGTAAAACCATATTGACAAATTGTTTTGGATTATTTATATTTTGAAATGGTATATTTTAAATGTGAATGGGGTTGTCATGTTATGTGTATAAACATGGAAATGTTTTATAAAAATGTTTTACGGATTTACTATAATGTGTAAGAGGTGAGAATGTGATGTGGGTTGTTTGTGTGAGCGTGATGTGAAAAAATGGATTTTGTTTATGAAAAAGGGTTTTATGAATCATTTTAGTGGGATTTTATGTGATTTTTAGCATATTTGGAATGATTTTATAATATTTTGAAAGGATGTGTTGGATTTTGAAAGTTATGCAAAATGTGTTGTGGGCTATTTTGGTGTGAGTATGATTTCAAAATGCATTTGAATGAAAATTGGATTTTGTGACTTATGTGAATTGAATGGGGATGTTTAGATAATGTGTGATGTGGAAGTGATATTTTCATGTGAAAACTATATTTCTTGGCCTGTTGAACTTGTTTGAGCACAAGAGGGGAACCCATATATCTAAGTGGGTGGATATGTACAAGTATGCTCGTGAATTCATGGGGTTTGGACTCAGTTTCACATAGTTATATTTACTCTTACAACACTAACTAAAATATGATGATAATGAATGGGGACCACTAGGTTATGGGTATTCTCCCTACTAGTGGCTCGTGTGCACTAGAATGAATATTGTGATGGTTACTCTCACCGAGATATGAGGTACCTAGGACCCACAATGATCAAGTGCCTAGGGGTTATTTCCTATTGCTTCTGATCATTGGATTATTTGTGCTTACCATTGGCATAAGGTATTGTTGGATGGAAATTTCATTAGTTTTTTCATTTATTTTAAAAGTTATGATTCTTTAAATTATCCCACATGAAAACTATTTTAACTTTTAAGTTGTGTCTTTTAGAAATTGTAACTAGCATTGCCTGTTTATGAAAACTTGAAATATTTTCATCTTTGAATGTTTATAACATGGAATCTATTGGTGTTGGTATACTAATGAGAATTTTCTCCCACCCTACTTAAACCATTTGGTGTAAGTAGACTTGGTTTTTTTTCACAAGTTTGGGTACAACTTTTGTGCCAACAATTAGGGGTTTTTACCGATCATTAATGATGTGGTGTCGTTGGGATAGCTTGAGGTCAGTGTCTCTTTCCATTTGGATGTTCTTGGTATATCCTTATTTGGTTTTGTACCTTTTTAATGATCTTTAAAAATAGTTTCAACTAATGTAATTCAGTTATGAAATTTTGTAAAGGATGGTTTAAGTTAAAAAAAATCTGGATTTGTTTGATTGAGTTTGTTTGTTGTTTAATGTTTATAAACTCAGGTAAATCATTACCAAACTATATTTTATGATACCAATAAATTTTTTCTAGATTATGGGGATCGGGAACACCCTTTGGGCCTTGTCACAGGCTGAGTTGGGTGCTAGTTTTGATGGAAACCAGATTCAGTTCATGATAAAATGGTATTAAAGGAGGTTTAGGTTAACCCCTTAGGTCATGTTATTTGGGGAATAGTCGAGATAGTATGGAGTTAGGATTTTCAGGACTTGGAATTCTGGTTATGGGTAGTGTGCCTGATCACCACACCTCATGATGGGATTCAATTCACCATGGGAGTCTGGACTTATCTAAGTCCTTCGGTTTTCTTGGTTTGATAATGATTAGGGGAATTGAAAAGAGAGTTGGGTTAGTGGTCTAAGTGAGCTCACAGGTCCTAGAAAGCTATTTGGAGATAGGGATATTTCCCTAGAACACTATCAGTGAAATTAAAGTGGTTGGCATATGGCCACCAACCATATGTCTAAGTCACCCACTGAAATTAGTTTCCTCTCACATTTTCTTGTGTCTAATAGTTTTGAAATCTTATAAGTTCAGTTTTAAAGCAAAAATTGCATGGTTCTAAGAAGCGTAAAGTTTTTTTAAATAATTTTCTAATAAAGAGGGAATGGATTGAGTTTTGAAATGGGATAACTGAATTTTCAGAATTTTATTGGAATGGAAAATGGTGTGTTTTCACCTCTTTTGAAATCATGAACTATGTCAAGGTTGGTTTTGAAAAAGTGTTTCGAATAGAACTTTCTAAACTATTGAAAGGTGTTTTAATGGGATGAGATGTTTTGAAATTGATGTGTATAGATTAAAATTGAGTTTTTATTTTAATGATTGTTCTTTTCTGAAAATTTTTTGTAAGCTGTAATTTGGGTCCGATTTCGTGGTTTTCGATTTTGAGAAAAAAAAGGTATTGGTTGACAGTTTTGGTTTTGAAAAGTAGAAATAATTTTTTTTAACCTTTGGTATTTCCATGAGAGAACACACGATGGGGTTATATGGTATGATGGATGGTTTATGGCATGGATGTATGGATGACGGGATGGATATGAGGAGGGTGCCTATTGTGGCATAAAAACATTAATGTATGAGGCCCATGGGGTACCATTGGTGGATACGCTAACTGGCGAGCAGTTTTCCTTTCCGAGAAATGTTTTTAATGGAAAACATGAGTTTTTGATAACTGTATTGGGATGGTGTGTACTATTTTTTTTTAAATGTTGATGTTGTGGGATGTTTTGATTCGAAGAACCCTTTTTGTTTGAACCGTGTTTTGGGTATGTGTTAGGTAGTAAGCTGGGTAGAAGGACCATTTAGTAGTCTCTTTTGAGAAATGTTTTGGGATGAATTTATGTTGGATTCATTCATGTTTTTTGATCTGTTTTATGTCACTTTTTAACCAATGGACCAGGTTGGTTGGGTCATTGGGTTCTCTCGTTGGATAGGGTACGCCCCCATTAAGGGTTAGTGCACAACTAAAGTGCAACCCATATTGTTTCGCAGTTGTAAAATCCTCCAGTTGATAAATGTATGTAATATATTCTCGATCATTGTAGAATGAGTCTACACCCATTAAATTTTATGTTTTAGGATACTCTTGTAGTAGGAGAGTGCTCATGGAAGGTTGAAATAAATCATAGTTCCTTAAGTTTCCTGATTCGTTGAAGGTGGAAGTGGTATGGGGATGTTAGTGTGGATGAGTGTCTGGATGGTGTCTAAGAGGGCCTCTAGGTCCTTCATAGTCTATTTTAAGTAGGAGTTCACATCAAAATATCTGTGTGGGAAATATGGTCATGAGAGGATATTTTGTCCACTTTCTACAATTTTGTGTTGTTTGGGGATGTTGTATAAGGTCCCTCTCCATGCATTGTTTATTTCTGTCGTAATAGTCATGTTCAGTGACGATTTTTGATGTCATGTGGTCGAATGACCATAAAGGTGAAAGTCGTGCAATCCTCTGAGAGTCTCTTTTATGTTGGTAGAATGTCTCCCGTGGAAAAACATCAAAATCTTCCATTTTAGAGGAAGGTCAATAAAGGTGTTCTTTAATTCTATTGTTTCTCACCTGAAGAAACAAGGTGTGTTGTGTGTGCATCTTCTAATCCCTTGTTTCAGTGAAAAATCAGGTTAGGGTAAAGTGTGTTTGGAATTTTTTATGTCCTATAAATCTTATTGGGGGGATTTAGGTGTAGTTTTTGAGGGAACCAAAAGAAGAATTCTCATTTAGGGGGTTTCCAAAGCCTAACTGTGTGGACGAAGATGCTTCAATCATTTGAGCTCTAGCCATAGGTCTCAGAGAGAAGATGGATCTTTATCAGGGGAAATCTCGGGGTCGTTTAAACCCTTATACCAATTCCTATCCTCAGTACAAAAAATAGAATTATTTTAGACCTCTCGTGTGATCACCTTTCTTCTATTGTTCCCGTTAGGTGGAAATAGGTGGAGGTCCTTGTACCCATTTCATCACCAAATATTATTCCATCCCCCTTTGGTTTCCATTTAGTCTTTGGAGAATGGTTGGAAATTTGGATAGATAGTTTGAGCACATAGTTTGTGCATTATTAGTAGTGAAAATGTGCTAGGAAGGCATCCGTAAAGAATGATATGCACAGTTAGTGCACAGTTTCCCAAACCATGTAGACTAACTGTACAGCCTTCCCAAATCATTAAATTTTTCGGCCTTTCTGTGTCGGCCATGCCGGTCGGTTAAGATGGTTGGTTCTTAGGGTGTGGAGACCCACTATGATTCTCATGTATGTTCCTTCTTAAATTTTTAATGGAAGTATGCCCTTTGTACTAGGGAGTCCATTAATACCTCCCCTTGTTAGTGTCCTGATTTTGTCTCGGGAAACATATTGGTTGTATCTTATGGTGGGGAGCCTATTTGTGTCCCCCTATAACAATAACTCATATTTATCCATGGTCTTTACTTGGTGGTAGGTATTCTTGTTCGAAGTGATATATCTACCAACATCATCCTTGATTAACCATTGGGATTGGAGAACACCCAACAGTTTAGTTATATCAAGGTAAGTGTAACCTTGTTCGATGTTGTTGTTTGTTTGGGTGAATTGCATGAGTCTTACTTGGATAGTGTTTGAGGAGTTTTCTTTTGGGATAAAGTATGAATTTTATTGATCATTTTAGGAAAGTGGTGTAAGTTATGGTTGTAAGAGTAATCCTTCCTTAATTGGTTACTGGAGGTGTTTTGGCCTTTGGGGGCGAAGCTTGGCAAAGAAGTGCATCTTGGATTATCGGTTGGGTTTGGATTTTTATTTGGCCTTACTGTGGATTTCTTGGGATGTAAATTTTTCATGGTGGTGATAATTATAACATACATGACTTCTCTTAAATTTAATTTTTTATTTAATTTCCATTCTTTCTTTGTTTTGGGGGTTTCCCAATTTTTTTTGAGGAAAGGGTCAGTTTTCATGATTTGGGCCAAACCATGAGCCCATTTCTAGATTTAAAAACCAATTTTTTTATTTAATTTATTTTTATTTTTTAAATATTTTACAGCCATTACAATTCCTAAATGGCCTCCCATGACCTATTAACAACAAAATTTCAATTTGGACCCTTTATGAATCCATAATAATGGTGGATTTTGGTTTTTATTTGGGGATTTGGGCCAGCCCGAAAGCCCATTTCCAGTTTTAAAAATGCTATTTGTTTATTTAATAACTAATTAAATTTTAACTATTTTTTAGTGATTCCATATCTAATCTGATCCCACTAAACAGAGGCGTTCCCCAAATCTCTTCTCTCCATCTTTGGAGCTCATTTGCTTCGCAGATTATGTCGAAACTTCTTTAGCTTTCTCAATTCGAGCATATTTATAAAGGTAATTTTTTCCATTATTACTCCTTCATTTATAATTATTTTTTATCCATTAAAATTCCTACATGATCTAATTATCCATGTTAGAACCTACCTTGAATTTTTGGTTGTCTTAAAATTCATATACTGGTGGTTTTAGGTTGATTTCTCTAAGATTCATTCAAGTAAGTGTTCCTCCATTCCTTTTCATCCATTTCATTAGGGTTTCATCCCTCTTTCATGATGTTCCAAAGTGTACATAATATAGGGATAGAACCTATGGTTTTAAATGGTTTCTTTTTTGTATAATATTGATATTTTAGGATTCTCTTCACTTCCTTGTGGTGCAGTAGTGGTGCGCTTAATGTTTCACACCAAGATTTGAGGGATTCGACACTTTCAGTAGGTGGTTCCATGTGTAGAAAATTATTAATGAGTTAGAATTCTGTATTTTCTCATTATTCATATTCCTCATATGTTTTTTTTGGTGTAACAATTTTTCATGATTGATTTGGTTAAGAGTTTAATTTTATAATTTCATTTTAGATAGAAATTGGGTGTTTTTCATGTGTAACAATTGGGGTATTATTAGGGTTTATTTTAGAACATATGAAATTGGTTTAATAAATCTTGTTTGGGATTCCAATTTTGAATTTTCAGGGTATTGGTGAGCTATTTGGTTTGAAAGTGGGTTTTTTAATGGGTTTAAGGTGTAAAACCATGCCGTACTTCTTGAATGTGATTTTTAAAATGTGTGTTTTTCATATGGATATTTTGTGGTATTGTTTGAGGTATTTTTATAACACTCGGGGTTGTTTAATAAAACTTTTTGGGGATGAAAATTATGTTTTGAATTGTTATTAGTGTGATTTTGTCCTTTAAAGATGGTTTTGAAATGTGTTTTATGTGAAAAGCTTGGGTACACTCCTTGGAATTATTTTATAAATGTTTTGAATGGTTTAGTGATTTATGTAAGAGGTGTAACCATATTTCCAAACTATTTTGTATTGTATATATTTTGAAATTTTCCATTTTAAATGTGACTGGGGATTTTATGTGAGGTGTATACTCTTGGAAATGTTTAATAAAAATGTTCAACGGATTTACTGAAATGTGAAAGATGTATGAACGTGGATGTGGGTTGTTTGTGTGAGTGTGATGTGAAAAATGGATTTGGTTTATGAAAAATGGTTGTATGAAACCTGTGAGTGTGATGTTAGGTGACGTTTATAATGTTTGGAAATATTTTATAAAACTGATAAAGGATGTGTTGGATGGTGAAAGTTATGCAAAATGTGTTGTAGGCTATTTTGGAGTGAGATTGATTTCAAAATGCATTTGAACGAAAAGTGTATTTTCTGAATTGTGTGATGTACATAGGGAAGCTTGGTTAATGTGTGATGTGGAAGTTATATTTTAATGTGAAAACTATATTTCATGTCTTAATGAACTTGTTTAAGCATAAGAGGGAAACCTGGGTATCTAAGTGGGTGGACGTGTACTAGTATGCTAGTGAATCTGTGGGGTTTGGCCTCAGTTTCACGTATCAAGATTGACACATAAAAAACTAAATAAGCTATGATTATGATGATTTGGGACCTATAGGTTATGGTTATGATCCCTACTAGTGGATCGTGTTCATGAGAATGGATATTGTGATGGTTACTCTCACCGAGATACGAGGTACCTGGGACCCATAACATGCTAGTGCTTAGGGGTTATTTCCTATTTCTTATGATCATTGGATTATCTGTGATTACTATCATCATACGGTATTGTTGGCTTGAAATTTCAGTAGTTTCTAAATTTATTTTAAATTTGATGATTCTTTAAATTATCCCACTTGAAAACTATTTTAATTTTTAAGTTGTGTTTTTTAGAAATTTTAACTAGCATTGCATGTTTATGAAAACTAGCAAGATTTTCATATTTGAATGTTTATCACGTGGAATATCTTAGTGGTGGTATCCTAATCAGCATTGGATCACACCCTACATAAACCCTTTGGTGTAATTAGACTTGGTTATTTTTATTTTTGTTGGATTGGGTTCAACTTTTGTGCCAACAGTTCGGGTTTTTACCGGTCGTTCATGATGTGGTGTTGTGGGGATGGCTTGAGGGCGGTGCCTCTTTCTATGTGAAGATTCTTGGGATGTCCTTATTTTTTTTTACTTTTTAATGGTCTTTAGTTATTTTTTTAACTAATTTAATTCAGTTTTAATATTTTGTTAAAGACGGTTTTAGTTGAAAAAACCATATTTTTTTATTGAGTTTGTTTGTTGTTTAATTTTCATAAACTTGGGTAAGTCATTCCCAAACTTCATTTTATGATACCCGGGCACTTGTTCTAGCCTATGGAGATCAGTAACACCCTTAGGGACTTGTCACAGGATGGTTCGAGTGTCGGTTTTGATGGTGACAAGATTTTATTTGTAACATTTACAACCACTCACAATTTGAGAACTCACTGCTCTCTCAACTGAGGTTAGATCACTGCTTCTTCATAATATCCACTCACAATTTATAGACATGTAGGTCTCTTCATTATCTCAAATGAGTGCATCTTTCACTATTTGTAGATGCTCTGTTTAAGTCCAAATTTCATCCACCGATGAATACCCCCATATTCCATTGTTCACTGGGAAACAACCTTTGGAAAAACCTTCAAAAATCTCCCTACTTCTCGAAGCTTCCAATTCCATAGAGCTCAAACATGCCTTTGTGAATCCCTGCTTCTTTGCAAAGATAACTACTTTGCATAGAAAAATTCTTTTCCGAGCTCACTACTTTGTATAGTATACTACTTCACAGAGCTCAAGGCTTCCTAGAGCTCAAGACTTCTCAAATATTAGTACGCCACAGAGCTCAAGTCGTCACAAAGAGACTTTTTTCATGAAGCTCACTGATCCAACATGGGAAACACCTCTTTTGTGGAGCTAGATTAGCCACTATGAAGCTCATATATTTTTTGAATCCCACTTCCTTCATAAAACACTTTTTTTATTATCGAGCTATAAATTTTTCTTTGGAAAAATCTCTCCTTCTCTCGAGGGGGTTGAGGCCTATTTATAGGTGATTCCACCGACCAAAGAACCTTCCATGCTAAGCCAGCACCATGTCAGGACAAATCTAAAAGCTCTGAAATTTCAACCAAAATTCTCTCTATTTCATGAATCACCATGGAAATTTTTGGAACACAGATCTTGTCGTACTCGTAGAGCATTCCATCAATTCCTTTGTGCTGCCTCAAAGCTTCACTGCAATGCACTTCACCTCTACTATCTACGAAGCTCATCGTAATCTTGAAAAACACCATAAACATCCTTCATGTCTTCGTGAAATCCACATCAAGAAACCCATCTTCAGAAACACATGCCTTTTCCATATTTTTATGATATCTTCAAGTAAAAAAACATTTTGTGATGGTCACCAAATCCCAAATTTTTTAACCGAAAATTTTGGAAAACACCGAAAAATGGTGCCACCTTGTATCTATTCTTTTGTACCACCTCCATATTTTCTCTTCCATTGTCATGGTTCTTTATTATCATGGATTTTCAACAAAATCTCTATAACCTAAAAATTCACCATGGAAACCTACATTGTCAAAAAACACAACAAACCAAAAAATGATGCAATGTTACCTTGAGGGATTCTTCCCCAAAAATCTCCCCCCTTGGGTTTGTTGAAAACTCTTATCATAATGATTCACTATACATTGATACCTCACTAAATCTCATTCCATAATCTACCAGCATTCACCTCTTGCGATTCATATAGTGACCAATGATTCACTCACCACATACTCTAAGCCCATATGAGAAATTCTCGGTGTGAGAAACAAGACTAGTATGAAAATTTCATCAAGGAATCACTTGATTTATGAAACCAATTTTTGATAACATAATGATACTAATAAACTAATTTCATCACAATCCTCAATTGTTGTGATATCTAATATTTGATCGATCAGTTCAAGCATCGTCAGATTTAAAACTCATACTCCCCCTATCTTTTTGGTCTCCCCCTATATCGGTGATTACCTGTCAACTACTCCCCATTTCTTTGACTAAGACATTTTATTTCTTCTATAGCCACATTTTCTCCCCCTTAAGTAACTATTTATCCCCCTTTATCAATGAACCCAAAGGTCACTCCTTTTTTTCTGTAACAGGGTAGAGAACACATATCATCACATAAGGGAAAAACACATAGTACCATGAGAAGATGGGGTAGTGGGAGTCCCACATACACAGTCTTTCAAGTTCGGGGAGTCGACTAAACTCTGAAATTCAGTCTATGCCTATCCAAAGCTTTTTTGGGTAATGCCTTTGTCAAAATTTCTACAACCTATAGTTCTGTAGGCACATACTCTAACTTCATGATTCCATGCTAAACCTTCCCCTTGATAAAATGATACTTTATCTCAATGTTATTTTCCCTTGAAGTATGGAAGTGATTTTTTTTAGATTTATAGAACTTGAGTTGTCGCACTAGATTCCAATTGGAGACTTCACTTCAACTCTCATATCATCAAGATTCTACTTCATCCACAATAACTATGTTCAAGCTTGAGTGGCAATAATATTCTCAGATTCTATAGTTCTCAATGAAATGAAATATTGAATCTTGATTATCCATGAAATACACAACCCACCAAGATATAAATCACCTCTTGATGTTGATTTCATGTCATCCGCTGAACCATCCCAATTTGCATCTGTATATCCAAACAGCTCTTAATGAGATTTGTCATTATAAATCAAACTAAAATCCACAGTTCCTTTGATATACTAAAGTATTCTTTTCACTGCAATCATGTGGATTTCCTTGGGATTTATTTGATATTGTTCTTCTTGGTATGTAATGAAAACAATATTAGGTCTCATCACTATTAGGTACAATAAAATTCTAATAATATACCTCTATTATCTGATATTAACTACCATGACATCATCACCCTTCGATAATTTCATCTAGGTAGCGACCAGAGTCTTCATATCCTTGGAATTTTCCACTCCAAATCATCTCAGAACCTCCTGGGAATATTTGGATTGATAAATAAAATTTTCATTCCTTTATTTTGACACCTATAAACTAAGGGAAAATGATGGTTCTCCAATCATTGACATTTCAAACTCACTTTTCATGAATTTGGAAAATTGTCTGTAGTGAGCTTCGTCTGATCCACCAAATATTATTTCATCGACATAAACTAGCACCATCATCCTTTGATCATTGTCATTGTTGAAATAGAGATTTTAATCAACTCCACCACGCTGGAAACCAATCTTCTTCGAATACTGATCAATCCTCAAGTACCATTCCCTTGGTGCTTGTTTCAACCCATATAATTCCTTCTTCAGCCAAAAAACCTTTTTCCCATCCTCAAGAATGATAAAACCATCTGGATTATAAATATACACTTCTTCCTCTAGAACCCCATTCAAGAATGAATATTTGACATCCATTTGGAAAACTTTGAACTTCTATTGCACTACAATGGCTAGGAATAATATGATTGTCTCTAGCCTTGCAACCAGTTAAAGTTTCTCATCAACATCTATTCCTTCCATTTGGGAGTATCCCTTTAACACTAGTCATGATTTTTTGAGAATAAATGTTCCATATTAATTTATCTTATTGCGATAGACCCATTTAGTCCCGATGACATTATTATTTGTTGTCCTCAAAATAATCTCCCACGTCTTGTTTTTCCAAATCTGATCTAGCTATTCATTCATAGCCTGAACCCAGTTTTCTTCTCCAGCAACATCATCAAATCATTTAGGCTCTACCTTAGACAAGAAATATTTCTGCTATAGTTATGTAATTCTTCTTGTCTAAACTGAAGCTCACTGATCACAAATGATATTATGCCTATCGATTTAATCCCGATAACTTAGCTTCTGTGTAGATACGGATTTTACTTCTTCTTTCTCGTCATCAGTATATTCTTCTGAATTATCATCGGCTACGTCTTCTCCTCCTATGTTACTTTCCTCTTCATCACTTTCATCAAGAAACTGTTCACTGTTCTATTGATTATTATCCTCATTTTCTACAATAGTGACATCATTTTTCTAAACTAATTTTCTCAGCCTCTTATAAAAGTATTTTTATGCTTTTCATTTTCCTGAGTTTCCAAGTAATATCCCCTCATCTCCATAGGACCCAAATTTCCTATGTTTTTACTTCTTGAGAATGAAGAACTTGCTTCCAAAGATTCGAAAGTATTTCACTGTTGTCTTCTTTTTGTACCACATATCATACGGAGTCTTTCCTTTATTCAGACAGAACATAGCTCTCTAAGAAATGTAGACTGATGTCAACACTGCTTCCTTCCAGAACCTCTCTGGTATGTCTTTTTCTATAAGCATCATTCTGGACATGTTGTTGATGATTGAATTTCTCCTTTCAAACACTCCATTCTCTTAGGGATTTATCACTGATGGAACTTGATGCATTATCCCGTGTTTATATAGATAGTATTCCACATGATTTTTTGTTAATTCCATATCATTAGTAGTATGAAACTTTAGAATTTTCTAACTAAGCATCCTTTCGAACTCCCTTTGGTACTGTTTTATGTAGCTGAACACATCGGACTAATGGGAAATAAAAAATACCCATTCTATTATTCTATATTCATCAATGAAAATAATGTAGTACCTCTTTTCGTCAATTTCTCTTGGTGTGATATGCCCACAAACATCATCATGGACCAATTAGAGCACTCTTTTTGACTTATTTTCCTTTCCCGGTACGTCTTTCTGATGATCTTCCCATGTTGGCATGTATCACACATATGAAAAAGATCCCTTGATATCTTAGGGAGGTCTCTATCTACATCACAATTTACCAAATCTTCCAAGGATGGCTAGAATAGAAGACCAAGTCATTTATTCCACAACTTGTTTTCTTCTTCTCTAAATAAAAAGAACATATATTCTTCTCCACTTACTAGGTAAGGATTCCCATTTTTTTCCTTATAGGATCATTATACCCTTTCTTCCCTTGAATACAAATGTCATATTGGTAAACCTTATAAAATTCCATGAGTCACACAGTTGACTAACGCTGAGAAAATTGTGACTAAGACCTTCTACAACCAAGACATCCACATAGCTTATTTATTTTCCCCCAAACCTGGCTTTCATGATCCAATTATCTTCATGACTTCATCATTTACAAACATGAAAAATCCTTCTTTTTCATATTTTATGTCTGTAACCAGATCCTTATTACATATCATGTGAGATTTGCAACCACTATTAATGATCCATACACCAAAACGGTTAGATGCTTTAAGGACAATTTAAACAACCATTTCCTTATCTACTCTCTTCTTTTTTGTCCATATTTTTGTCTTAAAACTCATTATAGATTGAGAATTTTGATATTTCTCAGATTATGATGGACCAACTTCATCTCGCAAAGCTGTAAATCTATTTTTCATTACCAACTCGCCTGTTGGTCCATTTTTCTACTTATTGTGAACCTTTTGAATCTGCTTTGGCACATTCCTTTGTATGGTCGATGTTCAGTATCTAGTCATGTGCCCAAATCCTCCGTACCAAAAATAGTTTCCTTCGAAATATTTCCTAGAGAACTTCTCTCTATTTGGATGCCACCTCTGTTCTTTTTCCCTTCTATATCTTCTGGCTATAGAACACACATTTTGTGAGTGTCTCGTCTTTCCACAACAATAGAATCTAGTGAAGGATGAATTCCTACGTGTCACTTATATACTCTAAGTATTCCATTGGGTTCATTGAATTTTCTGATTTTACTTTATACCCACATCAATTTTCATTCTCGAAACGGGTGCTTGTAGTCTGACTTCAAACCTTATTTTAAACTCACTAATCGATTCTGAGTTCTTTGGTGTCGATGACATGAGTTTCTCAATTTCTTCCATTAATTCATAATTTTCTTCTTCTTTCTGTTACATGTAGAGTTTCTCTTCTTAGACAATATTGTTGGATTTATCTTTTTTGGATCTCTAAATATCTATCACCTCAAGAGAGGCTTCTAACTCAACTTCCATATCAATTCTTACTTCAACTTTTTCTTCTTCATCAGTGTCGGATTCTTCCTTTTTCTAAGAACTATAGAAAATATCCACCATAACATTTTCTCCACGATATTTGTAGTTTTCAATATCCTTAACCTCTTCAACCTCAGACTCATCTGAACTATAAAATTCATCTAAAATAATATTCTTCTTCTTGATGAAATTTATCTTGAACTATTTATTCCCTTTCACATAGGCTAAAGACTTCTTCTTGGGAATTTAAACTTCATCATCATCATTATCGTCATATAGAAACCTTTTGGGGAACCATTCTGTAATATGAACAAAATTTCCACATCTAAAGAATGAAAGTTGAAGTGTCCCTTTAAAATTTCCTTTTTCTCTTTGCAGATTTGAATAAAGAATGAAATCACCACATCCATCTCTTCTTCTTCCTGAGTATCTTCAATGGTGAGATTATTCATGGCCTTGAATTCCCCCTCCTTGGATTTACCCTTTTCCACAACCTCATTATCATCGTTCCTAATTTCATATGCAGCTAAGATACTCTAGAAATTTTCCAGTGTTAGCTCTTTCATATCTTTATCTTCAAGTACTGAAACTTTTTGATTGAATCGAGGTGGATGTTTTTTTAAAATGTGCTTCAAAATTTTTATGTATTCAATGAATTCTACATAACCTCACATATCTTCCACAAAAATATTTACCCTATCAAATAATTCATCAATATACTCATTTGGGGTCATTTTTAGGTCTTCATACTTATTCCACAACACCTACAGAATTTCCTCTTTGACCTTTTTATCTCTTTAATATATGTTCAATAGCTTTTCCCACATAGAATGTGATGTTTTTAATGGAATCACCTTCATATAAATATAATTGGATAGAGATCACCCCAAATCATTAATTCCATTTGTGTCAACATTCAATTCTCTTCTCTCCGATTTTGATAAAGCACCACTATTGACTTCAGCTAAGATAGCATGCATTACTGCTGTAAACACATCCATTCCCAAAGATTTCAAGTAGTGTTTCATATGATTCATCCATATATGAAAATTATTTCCATTGAAGATCATATTTCCCTTATTATTGGTGACGTCCATCAAGAAAGAAACACTAATATAAACATTTTCCTCTTATACTAATTGTTATGTCCACTAGGCTAGACACCCTGGGAGGGGGGTGAATTAGGGTATGAAAAATTAAAACAACTTCCCATTTTGGTCTTGTTTTGTTGTTAGGAAAAACTCTCTTCTCTATCTCCTTCCCATTATAGAGTATGAATGAATCTTAAAACATGCACAAGACACTGTAATTTTACTATGTTCACCCACACTAGGCTACATCCAAGGAGCATACACTGGAAATGTGTTGATGTACCAAATACACGATAAGTGCATAGTTGTTTACAAGTTCTAAGTGGACTCACTATCCCTCTGGGTTTACAACTACTCAAAATTTGTGAACTACATTCTCTCTCAACTAATGTGAGATCACTGCTTCTTCAAAAGATCAACTCACAGTTTATAGACCTATAATTCTCTTTATTATCTCTAATGAGTGCATCCTTGACTATATGTAGAAGCTATATTGAAGTCCAAATTTCATCCACTGATGAATAACCCTTTTCCACTGTTCAATGGGAAACAACTTTTGAAAAAACCTTTGCAAAGCTCCCTACTTCACAAAGCTCCCAATTTCGAAAAGCTCAAACAATCCTTCATGTAGTCCATGCTTCTTTGCAAAGCACACTGCTTCACAGAGCTTTCTACTTCACAGAGATCCAGAATTCACAAAGCATATTCTCTCATATAGCTCAATCCAAATCAAAGAGACTTCCTTCAAGAAGCTCACTGAGCCAATGTGGGGAACACCTCTTTCACAGAGCTTGATTAACTACTATGAAGCTTTTATCTTATGAGAATCTCAATGCCTCCGTGAACAACCTTTGCGATTTGAGAGCTACGAATTTTTATTTGTAAAAATATCTCCTTATCTCAAGGGGGTTGATGCCTATTTGTAGGCGATTCCACCGACTCAAGAACATTCCATGTGAAGTCAGCACTACGTCATCCAAATTAGCAAAGCTCAAGAATTTCAGCCGAAATTCTATCTATTTCACAAAGCACCATCAAAAATTTTAGATCACAGAACTCATCAGAATCATGGAGCGTTCCATCAATTCCTTTGAACCACCACTACAAAGCTTCATTGTAATTCACTTCACCTCTATTGTTCGCAAAGCTCATCGTAATCATGAAGAACATCATCGACATCCTTCATGTCTTCATGAAATCTACATCAATGAACCCATCTTCAGAAAACACATGTGTTTTCCATATTTTTATGATATCTTCAAGGAAATACACTATTTACAATGCTCAATAAGTCCCAAATTTGGGACCCCAAAAATTTGGCAAGCACTGGAAAATGGCCCTACCTTGTATCTCTTTTTTTGTACCGCCTCCAGATCTTCTCTTCCTTTTTCATGGTTCTTTGTTAACATGGATTGTCAATAACATCACTATAAGTCAACTATTCACCATGGAAACCTACATTATCAACAAACATAACAAACCCAAAAATGATGCAGTGTTACCTTGATGGATTTTTTCCCAACAATCTCCCACTTTGGGTTTGTTGACAAATCTTATCATAAAAATTATCTGCACTTTGATACCTCACTGAATCTCCTTCTATTATCTACCATCATTCACCTCTTATAATTCAGATAGTGACCATTGATTCACTCACCACATACTCTATGCCCACATGAGCAATTATGAGCAGTATGAGAAGTTCATCAATGAATCACTTAATTTATGACACCAAATTTTGATACCATAATGATAGCAATAAACTACTTTCATCACAATCCTCAACTATTGTGATATCTATTCTCTGATCGATCACTTCAAGTATCTTCAGGTTTAAAAATCATACTCCCCATGTCTTTTTGGTCTCCCCCTATCTCGCTGCTTCACCTATCAGCTTCTCCCCATGTCTTTGACTAAGACATTCTCTCCCTTCTATAACCACATTTTGGCCCCCATAAGGAACTATTCCCCCCCCCCCTATGTCAATGAACTCAAAGGTCTCTCCTTTTTGGTCTCTAATAGAGTAGAGAACACATATCATAACATAAGGAAAAAACTCATAGTACCTTAGGGAGAGGGGGTAGGGGAGTCTCGTATCCACACTTGTTCAAGTTTGTGGAGTAGATTGAACTCTCAGAGCCATTCGATGCCTCTAAAAATATTCTATGGGTAAGGCCTTTGTCAGAATGTCTGCAACCTATAGTTCTGTAGGAACATACTCCAAATTTACAATTCATTGCTAAACCTTCTCCTTGATAAAATGATACTTTATCTCAATATTCTTTTTCCTTGAATGATGGATGGTATTTTTTCTGAGATTTTTAGCACTTGAGTTATCTCACATGATTCTCATCGTAGACTTCACATCAACTCCCATATCATCAAGTTTCTACTTCATCCATAATAAATGTGTGCATTCTTGAGTGGAAGAAATATACTCATCTTATGTGGTGCTCAATGAATTGCAATATTTCTTCTTGCTTAGCCAAGAAATACACAAGACATCAAGATATAAATCACCTCCTAATGTTGATTTCCTATCATCTGCTAAACTGGCCCAACATGCCTCTATATATCCCAACAGCTCTTGCTGAGATTTGTCAATATACATCAAACTGAAATCCACAGTTCCTTCGATATACCAAAGTATTCTTTTCACTGAAAGTATGTGGATTTCCATGGGATTGCTTTGATATCACGCTACTTGGAATGTCAAAAAAACAATATCAGGTATCATTTGTCTTAGGTACAGTAAACTTCTAATAATTTTCATATATTCTGTGATATTAACTACCTTTCCAATAACATCCTTTATTAATTTCATCTGGGTAGAAACTGGCATCTTCATCTCCTTGGAATTTTCCATTCCAAATCATCTCAGAACCTCCTTGGAATATTTAGATTGAGAAATAAAAGTGTCATTCCTTCCATGTGACACTTAAAAACCAAGGAAAAATGTCAGCTCTCCAATCATTGACATTTGGAAGTAACTTTTCATGAATTCAAAAAACTGGCATCAGTTAGCTTCATCTGATCCGCCAAATATTATGTCATTGACATAAACCAGCACCACCATACTTTGATCACTATCGTTATTGAATTAGATATTGTAATCAAATCCACCACACTGGAAACTGAGCTTCATAAAATATTTATCAGGCCTTGAGTACCATGATCTTGGTGCTTATTTCATCCCATATAATGCCTTCTTCAGCGGAAAAAACTTTTCCTCATCCTCATGAATGAGAAAACCATCTTCTTTCTCAGTATACACTTCTTCCTCCCGTACCTCATACAAGAATTCAGATTTGACATCCATCTGGGAAACTTATAACTTCCATTTCACTACATTGGCTAGTAATATTCTGATTATCTCTATCCTTGCAACCGGTGCAAATGTCTCATCAACATCTATTCCCTCTATCTTGGAGTATCCTTTTCACACTAGTCATTCTTTGTTTAGAATCAATGTGCCATGTTCATTCATATTATTGAGATAGGCCCATTTTAGTCCAAATCAAATTCTTATCTGCTATCCTTGAAACAATCTCCCATGTCTGGTTGTTATCAAAATGATCTTGCTCTTCATTTATAGCTTGAACCCAGTTTTTATCTTTAGATGTATTAACAAAGAATTTAGGCTCTACCTGATATTGGAAAGATATCTGCTGTAGTGATTTCATTCTTCTTGTATGAACTGGAGTTGACTGATCACCAAGGATATCCTACCTATAAATTTCAGCTTGAGTCCTTGGCTTCTATGCAGATATAGATTTTACCTCCTCTTTCTCATAATCAGTATCTTCTTCTGAATCAACATCGGCCATGTCGTCTCCTCCTGTGTTAATTTCCTCTTCATCACTTTCATTAATAAACTATTCAATGTTCTATTGAGTATTCTCTCCATTTTCCACAACTGTGACATAATTTCTCTCAACTACATTTCCCATATTCTTTTTAAAGCATTTGTATGATTTTCATTTTCCTGAGTAGCTAAGGAATATCCCCTCATCCCCACATGACTCAAATTTCCTATGTTTTTCCTTGTTTATAATAAATCACTTAATTCCAAGTATTATAAATTATTTTAATTTTTTTTTCTTTTCATACCACATCTCTTATAGAGTCATTATTTCCTTCGGACACAACAAAGCTCTGTTAGAAATGTAGACTGATGTCAATACTACTTTCTTCTAGAACCTCTCCAGTAGTTATTTTTCTATAAGCATCGTTCTGGCCATGTTATTGATGATCCAATTTCTCCTTTCATCCACTCAATTATATTGGGTATTTCACACTGAAGAAACTTCATTCCTTTTATCGTGTTTCTTGATATAGTCTTCCACATAACTGTTTGTGAATTTCGTACCATTGTCGGTACGAAACTTCAGAATTTTCAGACCAAGCATCCTTTCTCACTCACTCCAGTACTGTTTTAAGTAGCTGAACACATCAAACGTATGGGAAATAAGAAATAATCATTCCATTCTGCTATAGTCATCAATAAAAAGAACTTATTACCTCATTCTGACAATTTCTCTTGGTGTGATACGCCCACAAATATCATCATGCACCAATTCGAGCACTCTTGTTGACTTCTATTTATTTTCCTTGTATGTATTTATAATGAGATTCCATTGTTGGCATGGATCACATGTGTGAGAAATATACCGTTATAGATTAGGGAGGTCTCTAGCTGAATCACAATTTACCAAATCTTCTATGGATGGATGGCATAAATGACAAAGTCATTTATGATACAACTTGTTTTCTATCTATATAGATAAAAAATAACATATCTTCCTCTATAATTACAAGGTAGAGATTTCCCTTTTTCCTTTTTACTTGTAGTATCACTATACAATCTCTTCCCTTAACGAAACATGTCTTCTTGGTAAACTATATAGAATTCCCTAAGTCATACAGTTTACTGATGCTGAGAAAATAATGACTGAGACCTTCTATAACCAAGACATCAGCACGTCTTATTTCTTTTCTGCAAACCTGGACTTTCTCAATCCAATTATCTTTAAGCCTTCTTCATTTACAAAATTTAAAACTCCTTCTTTGTAAAATTTTATGCCGGTAACCAGATCTTTATTTCCTGTCATGTGAGACGTGAAACCACTGTCAAGTATCCATACACCAGAATGGTCTAATGATTTAATCGAAATTTTAAAACCGACTGACTTCTCTACTATCTTCTTCTTGGTACATATTTTTGTCTTCACACTCATCATAGATTTATACTTATGACCTTTCTCATAGTATGATGGACTGGATTCATCTTGCAAAGTATAAAATCTATTTTTCATTTTTAACTCACCTGTTTGTTCATTGATCTGCTGCTTGCGAACATTTTGATTCTTCTTTGGCACATTCCTCTATATAGTCTATGTAGAGTATCTAGCCATGTTCCAAAATCCTTCGCACCTAAAATAGTGTCTATAGAAATATTTTATAGAGAATTGTTCTCTATTTGGATGGAATCTCTGTTATTGTGCCCTTCAGTATCTTCTGGCTATAGAACACACATTTTGTGAGTGTCCCATATTTCCACAGCAATAACATCTAGTGAAAGATCCATTCCTATGTGTCACTTCAGTACTTCTAGTAGTCCCTTGGGTTTTTTGAATTTTATGATTCTTCTTTGTACCCACATAAATTTTCTTTCTCAGAATGGACGCTTTTGCTCTGAATTCAATCCGAATTTTATACTCACTTATCGATTCTGTATAACACCCCAAGATTTCATAGTGTGTTATTTCTTCAAAATAATTCAATAACTTGCACTACATGAAACACCGAGTTCAAGCGCACCATGACATACCAAACAAGCCGTTAAAAAGAGGTTATGAATAGTATTAAATAAATTTTAAACTTTATATAATCCTTATAATTTTAGAATCCATATTATGAGTTTCTTAGACATAATGTAAGAACAAATTCATTTTCAGTATTGCACTTTTACCAACTTTTAATATTGAACCCTTTTTAAATCCAATATTTTAAACTTTTATATTTTCAATTTGACTAAATGGGGACATAAAAAATTTACAATGAAACATCCCAAGCTTCCATGGTACGCTTTCCTTGGAATAATACAGTAGCGTGTGTTGTACCCAACTTCGAGTTCTAACACACACCACAACCAATCAAACTAACCGTTATGAATAGTAATACCTACTTTATGAAATTTTATAAATTTTATCTCTCAAAATGAACTTCATTTTTGGATTCATAATATGGAATTTATCCTAGGGTAAAATTTTGGTACTTTTCGGATAACTTTTATATTTTGATGAATAGTGAAAATTACTAAATTTTAATTAAAAATAACTTTTTTAATCAAAATAATTAGTAGTGATAAATTATGAATTTGAGTGGTTTTAAAGTATATTTAGAATATATTTTTACCATTTAATACAATTTTGTTCATTGTACAAAACTTCACAATTAAACCGGATATAAACAGGTGTCAATCTTTTGATAGTTATTATCTCTTAAAAACACGCTTTTTGTTTTAACAACGGGAATTAATTTTAAATTAATTTCCGCCACTTCTGTGTTTTTAATTTGGAAAAATGGATTCCATATTTGGAATCAGGATGTTCAAATTTTTTAAATAGGTAACTTTTATTTTTAGACATTTTGAATAATTATTTCGGTAATATTTTATTTACCATGGTTAAAGGGAAAATTTGGTAAATAAGGGTTAAAAATAATATTATAATAATAAAAAATTACCCGAAAACGTGTCCTAACCTTATTTTTTGATACATTTCCGACCATGGGAATCTTTGGGTCGATTTTGGGACCCCATGGATCCACGTGTAAGTGATAGGGACACTTTATTTTAATTAAGTTAAAATGAATACAAAAATGACACAAGCATATGTCTTTTAGAAAAAAAAATTTTACATTGGGTTATATGTGTTAGATTTTCGACTATAAATAATAATTAGAAATATAAAAAAATTTCCTAAATAATTATATTTTATTTATAATTTTTAGACATTAAATAATTTAATTTATTTATGACACAATTATGATGCAGTAATTACCATAATAGTAAAAATTTAAAATAATTAATATTATAAATACCCAAATAAATATAATTTGAGACTTTTTATGAATTACACTAATTTTCTAGGTTAATATTACATGTTAGGATTGATTTAATTAACTTTTTTATAAGTAATCATTCTGTTATGATTTTAAATAAAATCAACTATTGAATAGTGTCAAAATTGACATAAAAGAGTTTTTAAAACAAATATTATATTATTAATTGATATTAAATTATTCAAAATCTATGTTTCAGCCAAGAGACTTATATAATGATAGGTGTATCATTAATGGACCGCTTTGGGGTCTCTTCTATATATATAGTAAGTTAATTAACTATATAATATAAAAATACAAAGTGACATGGTAAGTGTCAAACTAATTAACTAAGAGTTAGTACTTAAAGATAAGGTTAATATAGTAACCCAAACCTGTCTAAATCGTATTTTCTGAGTGTTTTTAGACCTATCCCCACCTTAACCATTAAATAATCCACTTTTGAGCCATTAGAAATCGAATATGAATTTATTATAAAATAATATTTCTAGCTTTTCCAAATGTGCCCCTCACCCCTCTTATAAGAGGGAACTCCCTCTTATCCCTAATTCACACATTCAAAGCCTTTTGGTTCGGCCAACTCCTACCCAAATACTCTGTCAACTTCCCTAAATACAACCTAGAGGAATTAGTTTGATCAGAAAGCCAACCTAAGGATCCCTTTTTATCAAATCAAAAGGAAGAACTCGAAGAAGAGGTTATGTTTTCACCACCCTTTTTCAAATTTGTCTCTTCTTAAACTTATTCTTTCTTTGTTATTACCATTATAAAATAATTAATCCAGTAACTCCTATATACTGTAATATTATTATAAATATGGTACAACCATATTCAGTATTCTATCCATCCTTTGAATGACATGTCACCATACGTGCGTACGTACGGCTTACCGTCTGCATGTCGTGGTGTATTTGTTATTAAATATATTATTATTTGTATGGGTATAATAATGGTTTATAATTCATGTAAATAAATAAATATAACATGATAATGATTATGTATATATGATATACCATCCAATTATATATTATTTTAATATCAATAGAATGATATTGTCGCTCGTGCGTATGTACGGACTACCGTCTCCACGAACGTGATGAGATTCATTCTCCATCGTATCCATTCAAGTATAATTATCATTTTATGATTTAAAAATAATGTTTAAGGACATTATATCATTATAGATATGAATAATATACAACCTATCCATGACAACCACAACTTACATAATAAAACATATAAAAGAAAACGAGTAAGTTAACACCCGAAACGACGATAATACTAAGACATTATTAACAAAGAAATGTTAAAAGATCATATATGATATCATTATAAGGTATATGATTCTTGTATAAATAACAATTATTTAACCATTATACAGGAGGATAACCTACCCCCATACAAGTAAAAGTTCAAGGTAAGGGTTTATTTCACAATCTCTTCATTTTCTGAGGTGGTTTATACATAATTATCTACTGGCATCTCTTTATCATCCACATCCATGTTCCTTAGAAATGTATTTAAAAACATTTTTACTATTTAATAAACAATGTGTTAAATTCATTTATACCCTTATGTGTTTTTAAAGGAATCTTTTCGTCATTTTCCAAACAAGGCACTTTTAACATTTTTAACAAATTTAAGGTAAGAATGTCTTTTTTTAACTTATATAGAAGGTGCGGCTATTTACCACCATTATAAAATCTTCAAAGCTTCCATTACAAGATTATAAGAATATTTTCAAAGTAAATGTTTTATTTTATAATTATGTGACTTTTAAATGATTTCAAAATGAATATTTTAAGAATTTGTGAAAGGTACTCTTTATCAAGATCATAATTTTAAATGTTTTAAAGATTTATCTTTCTAAATATTTTTAATTAATGAACATGTTTTCAAAATGATTTTAAGGATTTATTTATATGGACATGAATGTTTTGAAATGATATTTCTTTTCAAAAGTTTCAAAGTGGTATGGGACACTTTGATTCAAAAATCTCTTTTAAATTACTTCCTTTATAAATGTGTGACTTTTCAATGATTTCGAGAAAAGAGGTATTTCTCTCAAATTGTTTTGATTTCATCTATGTCAACATCCTTTGATGGATTTTAAGCTTATTTGAAGTTGGTTTATTATGATAAAAAACTATTTTATTGTATTTAAGGTTTTGTGATATGTTTTAATGTGGATGTGTTATTTTTATACCATTCATGGTTTATGGAGAAAGTATTGACATTTTGTATGCAAGTTTTAATACGAATGTTTATGTTATGTTTAAACATTTTCATATGGGAATGCATTGGACTTAGTAAGTGAAGGGTGGAGCCCGCTATAGCTCCCCGATGCATCGGTAGGTCTTATGAGACAAACTAGTGTCTTGGCACAAGGCCTTGAAAAAATCTTATTTGTAGACTTGGCACGAGGCCTTGGCTATGTGGTTATGATAGTCTGGCATTACGCATTCCATAATTATGAAAGTGGTTATTGATAATGCATGTGATTATTCGATTAGTAGAATATACATGTGAATAAGTAAATGGCATTATTTCATTTTATTTTTTCCATACTATGTTGAAGTTCAAGTTTAAAAGGCTTTTGTTTTATATTTACATTTCCTTAAATGTTTATTCTTATTTATGAATGTTTCCGCTATATTGTTATCCTTACTGGGCATTTGAGATAACCCCTTTCAATGTTTTATTTTTCCCAGGATGTGAAGAAGTAATTTATGAATGACCTGCAGGGATAGTATGTGGGGATATGAGTGTGGACTATAAAAAAATATGTTGTTATAGTTTTCATTTCTATGATGTAATGTAAGACTTGTGAATATATCTAGTGTTTCCAAGGATACTAAACTAATCATTCTTTCGAGTCTTTATCTTTCTTGTGAGCATGCCAATATCGTGTAATAATGCACCAACTCTGGGTAACTGGGGTCGGGGCATTACAGTTGGTATCAGAGGAAGTTTAGTACAAACCTTGGAAGCTAGATTTAGATAAACTCTGATTAGATCACATAGATTTAAGATGGACTTTGAGGATTAGTATAGAAGAACTTCCTAGAATTTTGGTATTGTAGAGATTTTGTGAGTTTTCTGATAAATACATCCCTATCTGGATACGAGCAGGTAGAGGCGGCTCTGGAACAGATGTACCTAGGGGTAAAACCCGAAAACACCGCTTTGAGCTGGACTCGAATGGGAACTGGTGCACGACAACGGGCCTTGCTGCACTCTTGGTTACGACACTCTTGGGTTATATGCTTAGGATAATTCTCATTTTCTTTACAAACCATAATTAAGGGTTTATGAGTATATACATCCTCAAAGAAGACATTTTTATGATTATGGATTATATCCATAAACTATTTAATTTATGTAATGTGTTTTACAAGTTTGGGATTTGGTATTGTTATTCATAAACTAATCTAGGGTATGGAATTGTTTAGAAATGGTGCCCAATAGAAGGAATGAGAACTCCAGCAATGCACATGATCCAAAGAGAAAGAAGGATCATATCATTCATGGTCTTAAGCAAGAATTTATAAGAGAAATAGTCTCCCATGTATTATCATCATATGAAGAAATAATATCATGTGTTGATAGGATAAGTAAAGAGTTTACTGAGTCCTATGGCTTTGAAGGGAAGCAAGAGAAGAAAAGGATGGAAGAGAGAAATATGGATAAAGGGAAGATGGAAAATAAGAATTTTCCCATATGTGATAACTGTGGTAAGAAACACCCTGGAACTTGCCTGAAAGGAATGGGAGTTTGTTATAAATGTGGAGGAAAAGGGCACAAAGTACGTGACTACAATGGTAAGAAAATGGTTTCAAATGTACAATGCTTCATTTGCAAGGAGTTTAGACATTATGCGAACCAATGTCCCAGTTGTCAGACTATGCCGAAAACGATGCTATTGGATAATAATCAAGTTATGATACTACCACAGATGAAGAGGAATGATCAGAGTTCTTATGTTGATTATGTCATTTGAGTGTTGTATCAACGATGTACTTCTTATAATAATTATGGAGTATATTGGGATTGTACTGCAGTACTATTTCATTAAGGACTTGAGATTGTGTGGAACAAAGAAAAGTGACTCAATAGCAGGTTAAATTTTTGAAAAATATATGGTTGAGAGAATGATAAACCATAATATAGTTCTGATACCGAGGTAGTGATATTAGAATAATACATGATTTATTTGGATAAATTATATTGGATATTATTGACTACCTTGAAACTGATTAATGATTTGTATATTCCATCATTGATGGGGTTTAAAACATTTTTGCATTGAAGGAGTATATCTATTATTCTTTAAGGAATAAGGGATCATGAATGCAATCAATAAGGTTTTATGGTAATTCAGGATGTTGCAGTGTTTTAAAAGAATACATGATGAAGGTTTTCACATGTTATTACGCAGAAAAAAGGATCTTCATTGTGATTACCTTCCTTATAAATTTTCGACTGAGTATTTTGGATAGTTCTAGTTTGGATTATTTTGGATTGCCATAAAATGACAACCCGGAGGTCGGGTGGAAACTCGTCACTTTCGGCAAGGCCGCGAGACTTAAACCCACAACCGAAGGGCAAGAAGGGTGTATCACCTACCACTGACCCAGGTGATTTCCTTGATTGAATAATGTCTTTTTTTAATGGTTCTACTAGATGAATTATAAATTCATTTTTTAACCCTATACGAATAGGATAAATAGAATATTATTTTTATGTTCTATTATCTTTTAGAGTGAAAGATGAGTTTGGGGTAGAACTTAGTTAAAGGATGAGACTCTACTTGTCAAGTATATATTTTTCTTCTTCTCTTATTCAATGAATAAATTAATTCTTATACATTAGTGAAGGGATCTTAAAACAAAAAAAATGTGTTATCCTAATACCATATGTTTTGCTGAACCGATGGTATTTTAATTCATCATAGATTGATGAATTTAAGGACCTCAATTTTACAATTGTTTGTGATTGATGACCTCAATCACTACCTATAAATATTTCTGTTTTTTCTCCAATTATATGTCTCTAATTTCCACCAATGTTCTCCGAATAGAGATCATAATTTGGTGGTGACCCTATCATTTCTCTTTTCCAATTATTAAGACTAAATTTTATTAACCAAATATCTAAGGTGGTTTTTCCCACAAAGATAATTTATATATTCAACCTTTTATTTTTGAAGAACAATTTCAAATTGTGAGGACACAATTTATTGAAGGAGTGGAGAATGTAACACCCGAAGATTTCATAGTGTGTTATTTCTTCAAAATAATTCAATAACATGCACCACATGCAACACCGATTTCAACCGCACCATGACATACCAAAAAAGTCGTTCAAAAGAGGTTATGAATAGTATTAACTAAAATTTAAACTTTATATAATCCTTATAATTTTAGAATCCATATTATGAGTTTTTTAGACATAATGTAAGAACAAATTCATTTTCAGTATTGCACTTTTACCAACTCTTAATAGTGAACCCTTTTTAAATCCAATATTTTAAACTTTTTTATATTCAATTTGACTAAATGGGGACATCAAAAATTTACAATGAAACATCCCATGCTTCCACGGTACACTTTCATTTGAATAATACAGTAGCGTGTGTTGTACGCAACTTCGAGTTCTATCACACACCACAACCAATCAAACTAGCCGTTATGAATAGTAATACATACTTTTTAAAATTTTATAAATTTTATCACTCAAAACTGAATTCATTTTTGGATTCGGAATATCAAATTTAGCCTAGGGAAAAATTTTGGTACTTTTCGGATAACTTTTATATTTTGATGAATAGTGAAAATTACTAAATTTTAATTAAAAACAACTTTTTTAATCAAAATAATTAGTAGTGATAAATTATGAATTTGAGTGTTTTTAAAGTATATTTAGAATATATATTTACCATTTAATACAATTTTGTTCATTGGACAAAACTTCACAATTAAACCGGATATAAACAGGTGTCAATCTTTTGATAGTTTTTATCTCTTAAAAACACGCTTTTTGTTTTAACAATGGGAATTAATTTTAAATTAATTTCTGCCACTTCTTTGTTTTGAATTTGGAAAAATGGATTCCATATTTGGAATCATGATGTTCAAATTTTTTAAATATGTAACTTTTATTTTTAGACATTTTGAATAATTACTTCGGTAAATATTTTATTTACCATGGTTAAAGGGTAAATCCGGTAAATAAGGGTTAAAAGTAATATTATAATAATAAATAATTACCCTAAAACGTGTCCTAACATTATTGGTTGATACATTTCCGACCATGGGCATCTTTGGGTCGATTTTGGGACCTCATGGAGCCACTTGTAAGTGATAGGGACACTTTAATTTAATTAAGTTAAAATGAATACAAAAATGACACAAGCATATATCTTTTAGAAAAAAAAATTTTACATAGGGTTATATTTGTTGGATTTTCGACTATAAATATTCATTAGAAATATAAAAATATTTCCTACATAATGATAGTTTATTTATAATTTTTAGAGATTAAATAATTTAATTTATTTATGACACAATGATGATGTAGTAATTACCATAATAGTGAAAAATTAAAATAATTAATATTATAAATACCCAAATAAATATAATTTGAGACTTTTTATGAATTAAACTGATTTTCTAGGTTAATATGACATGTTAGTATTTATTTAATTAACTTTTTTATAAGTAATCATTCTGTTATGTTTTTTACAAAAATCAAATATTGAATAGTGTCAAAATTGACATAAAAGAGTTTTTAAAACAAATATTATATTATTAATTGATATTAAATTCCTAAAAATCTAAGGTTCGGCAAAGAGATTTATATAATGATAGGTGTATAATTAATTTACCACTTGGGGGGTCTCTTGGATGTATATATTAAGTTTATTAACTATATAATATAAAAATACAAAGTCACATGGTAAGTGTCAAACTAATTAACTAAGAGTTAATACTTAAAGATAAGGTTAATATAGTAACCCAAACCTGTCTAAATCCTATTTTTTGAGTGGTGTTCGACCTATACCCACCTTAACCTTTAAATAATCCACTTTGGAGCCATTAGAAACTGAATATGAATTTATTATAAAATAATATTTCTGGCTTTTCCAAAGGTGCCCCTTACCCCTCTTATAAAAGGTCACTTCCACTTCTCACTAATTCACACATTCAAAGCCTTTTGGTTCAGCCAACCCCTGACCAAATACTCTCTAAACTTCCCTAAATACATCCTAGAGGCCTTAGTTTGATCAGAAAGCCAACCTAAGTTTCCCTTTTGATCAAATCAAAAGGAAGAACCCGAAGAAGAGGTAATGTTTTCACCACCCTTTTTCAAATTCGTTTCTTCTTAAACTTCTTCTTTCTTTGTTATTATCATTCTAAAATAATCAATCCAGTAACTCCTATATACTGTAATATTATTATAAATATGGTACAACCATATTCAGTATTCTATCCATCCTTTGAATGAAATGTCACCATACGTGTGTACATACGGCTTACCGTCTCCACGTCGTGGTGTAATTGTTATTCAATTTATTATTATTTGGATGGGTATAATAATGGTTTATAATTCATGTAAATAAATAAATATAATATGATAATGATTCTTTATATATGATATACCATCCAATTATATATTATTTTAATATCAAAAGAATGATATTGTCGCTCGTGCGTACGTACGGACTACCGTCTCTACGAACGTGATGAGATTCATTCTCCATTGTATCCATTCAAGTATAATTATAATTTTATGATTTAAAAATAATTTTTAAGGACTTGATATCATTCTGGATATGAATAATATACAACCTATCCATGACAACCACGGCTTACGTAACAAAACATATAAAAGAAAACGAGTAAGTTAACACCCGAAACGACGATAATACTAAGATATTATTAACAAAGAAATGTTAAAAGATCATATATGATATCATATTAATGTATATGATTCTGGTATAAATAACAATTATTTCACCATTATAAAGGAGGTTAACCTACCCCCATCCAAGGAAAAGTACAAGGTAAGGGTTTATTTCACAATCTCTTCATTATCTGAGGTTGTTTATACGTAATTATCTACTGGGATCTCTTTATCATCCACATCCATGTTCCTTAGAAATGTATTTAAAAAACTTTTTACTATTTACTAGACAATGGGTTAAAGTCATTTATACCCTTACGTGTTTTGAAAGGAATCTTTCCTTCATTTTCCAAACAAGCCACTTTTAACCTTTTCAAAAAATTTAAGTTAAGAATGTGTTTTTTTAACTTATATGGCGGGTGAGGCTATTTACCGCCGTTATAAAATCGTCAAAGCTTCCCTTACAAGCTTATAAGAATATTTTCAAAGTAAATGTTTTATTTTATAATTATGTGACTTTTAAATTATTTCAAAATGAATATTTTAAGAATTTTTGAAAGTTACTCTTTATCAAGATCATAATTTTAAATGTTATAAAGATTTATCTTTATAAATCTTTTTAATTAATGTCCTTGTTTTCAAAATGATTTTAAGGATTTATTTATATGGAAATGAATGTTTTGAAATGATATTTCTTTTCAAAAGTTTCAAAGTGGTATGGGACACTTTGATTCAAAAATCACTTTTAAATTAATTCCTTTATAAATGTGTGACTTTTCAATGATTTTGAGAAAAGAGATATTTCTCTCAAATTGTTTTGATTCCATATATGTCAACATACTTTGATGTATTTTAAGCTTATTTGAAGTTGATTTATTATGATACAAAACTTTTGTATTGTATTGAAGGTTTTGTGATATGTTTTACTATGGATGTTTTTTAATACCATTCATGGTTTATGGAGAAAGTATTGAAATTTCGTATGCTAGTTTTATTACGAATGTTTATGTTTTTTTTAAACCTTTTCATATGGGAATGCATTGGACTTAGTAAGTGATGGGTGGAGCCCACTATAGCTCTTCGATGCATCGGTAGGTCTCATGAGACAAACTAGGGTCTTGGCACAAGGCCTTGAAAAAATCGTATTTGTAGACTTGGAACGAGGCCTTGTCTATGTGGTTATGATAGTCTGGAATTATGCATTCCATCATTATGAAACTGGTTATTGATAATGCATGTGATTATTCTGTTAGTAGAATATCCATGTGAATAAGTAAATGGCATTATTTCATTTTATTTTTTCCATACTATGTTGAAGTTCAAGTTTAAAAGGCTTTTGTTTTAGATTTACATTGCCTTAAATGTTTATTCTTATTTATGAAAGTTTCCGCTATATTGTTATCCTTACTAGGCATTTGACCTCACCCCTTTCAATGTTTTATTTTTCCTAGGTTGTGAAGAATTAATTTATGAATGACCTGCAGGGATAGTCTGTGGGGATATGAGTGTGGACTATAAAGAAAATATGTTGTTATAGTTTTCATTTTTATGATGTAATGTAAGACTTATGAGTATATCTAGTGTTTCCAAGGCTACTAAACTAATCGGTCTTTCGAGACTTGATCTTTCTTGTGATCATTCCAATGTTATGTAATAATGCACCAACTCTGGGTAACTGGGGTTGGGGCGTTACATTCTGAGTTCTTTGGTGATGATGACTTGAGTTTCTCAATTTGTTACATTAGATCAGACTTTTCTTCTTCTTTTTGTGGCATTTAGAGTTTGGTGTAACGGAAATTTTTTTGGATTTATTTGTTTTGTCTCTCTAAACATCTATCTCTTCAAGAGCGGCTTCTAACTCAGCTTGCATATCAATTCTTCCTTCAATTTCTTATTCTTCATCAGTGTCATCATCTTCTTTTTCTTGATCACTACCGAAAACAGCCTCCACATAATTTTCTCCACATAATTTGTACTTTTCAATCTCCTTAACCTCTTCAACCTCAGACTCATCTGAAATGTAAAATTCTTGTTAAAGGGGATTGTTTTTCTTGAATAAATTTCTCTTGAACTATTTCTCCCCTTTCACATAGGCTAAAGTCTTCTTCTGGGGAATTTCAACTTCATCAACATCATTATCATCATCATAAAAATTTATGGGGCACCTTTACGCAAGATAACCAACTTTTCCAGATCAGAAGCATTCAAGTGCATGTTTCCCTTTGAACTTTCCTTTTCCTTTTTTGCAGATTTGAAGAAAGGAATGACATTACCTCATACATCTTTTCTTTTCCCTGTGTATCTTCAATGGTGAGCTTCTTCATGTCCTTGAATGCCACCTCCATGGATTTACCCTTTTCCACAGCCGCATTATCATCATTATTTATTTCATATTCAACTATGTTACTATGAAACTTTTCCAGTGTCAGCTATTTCGGATCATCATCTTCCAGTACTGAATCTTTAGGATTGAATTGAGGTGGAAGATTTCTCAAAATGTGCTTCATGGTTTTTATGTCTTCAATGACTTCTCCAAGACCTTTCATATATTCGGAAACAATATTTACCCTATCAAATAATTCATCAATAGACTCATTCAGGTTCACTTTTAGGTCTTCATACTTCTTCCACAACACTTGCAGCTTTGCCACTCTGACCTTTGTATCTCCTTCATATATGCTCAAAAACTTTTACTGAATATCATGTGATGTTTTTCATTACATCACATTGATATAAATATCATTAGATAGAGCTCCCCACAAAGCGTTAATTCCCTTGGTGTCAGCATCCAATTATCTTCTCTCAGCTTCTAATAATGCACCACTATTGATGTCAAATGAGATACCAAGAATAGTTATTGTAAACACATCCATTCCCAAAGATTGGAAGTATTGTTGTATCTGATTCTTCCATATCTTAAAATTATTTCTATAAAAGTCCAGAATTCCTTTCTGATTGGTGACCTCCATCGAGAGAGAATCTCTAATATCAACCTTTCCATCTAATAACAACTGTTAGGTCCACTAGGCTAGATACACTGAGAGGGGGTGAATTAAGGTATGAAAAATTAATACAAATTCTCCTTTTGATCTTGTTTTGTTATTAGAAAAAAATCACTTATATCTCTCCTTCCCGTTGCAGAGTAGGAATGAATCTTAAAGCATGAACATGACACAATAATTTTACTTGGTTCACCCGCACTGGGCTACGTCCAAGGAGCATACACTGGTGATGTGTCGATGTACCAAATACATTATAAGACCACTAATGTTTACAAGTTTGAAGTGGAATTGATATCCCTCATAATTTACAACCAGTCACAATTTGAGAACTCACCACTCCCTCAACTGAAGTGAGATCCCTATTTCTTAAAAATATCCACTCATAGTTTGTAGACATGTAGGTCTCTTTATTATCTCTAATGAGTTCATCCTTCACTCTATATAAATTCTCTGTTGAAGTCCAAATTTCATCAACTGATGAATACCCATTTTCCACAGTTCACTAGGCAAAAAACATTGGAAAACATTCGAAAATATCCCTACATCATGAAGCTCCCAATTTCAAAAAGCTCAAACAAGCCTTCGTAAATTCCATGTTTCTTTGCAAAGCACACTGCTTCGTAGATCACAGTGCTTCGCAGAGCTCACTGCTTCACAGAGAACACTAATTCATATATCTCAATCCTTCGCAAAGATTAGGCCATCGCAAAGCTAAATTCACTGCAAAATGACTTCCTTCATGAAGCTCATTGAGCCAATGCAAGACACGCCTCTTTCAAGGAGCAAGTTTATCCACAGTGAACCTCCTATCTTTAGCGAATCCCACTACCTCCACAAACCACCTTTCTGATTCGAGTGCTAAAAATGTTTCTTTGGAAAACTTTCTCCTTCTATAAAGGGGTTCGAGGCCTATTTATAGGCAATTCCACCGACTCGAGAACCTTCCACGTGAAGTCAGTGCCACATCAGCCTAAATCGCAAAGCTCATAAATTTCCACCAAAATTCTCTCTATTTCGTGAAGCTTAATGGAAATTTTCATATCACAGAACTCATCGTAATCATGAATCATTCCTTTAATTCTTTTGTTCCACTGTCGCAAAGCTTCGCCGCAATTCACTTCACCTATGCTATTTGAAAATCTCATCGTAATCGTCAAAAACATCATCAACATCCTTCATGTCTTTGAGAAATCCACATCAAGAAACCCATCATTGTGAAACACATGTGTTTTCCATATTTTAATGAGATCTTAAAGGAAATCCACTTTTTCGATGCTTACCAAATACTAAATTTTGGACCCCAAAATTTTGGCAAAAATTGGAAAATGGTGCCACCTTATATCTGTTCTTTTGTACCACCTCCAGATATTCTCTTCCTTTTTCATAGTTCATTGTTAACATGGATTGCTAACAACATCTCTATAACACGGCAATTCACCATGGAGACCTGCATTGTCAATAAACACAACCAACCCAAAAATGTTGCAATGTTACCTTGAGGATTTTTTCCAAATAATATTTCACTAAAATCCCTACCCACATCATATAATACTCTCCTTGGGTATAAATCAATCAAATTAATCCTTTTGGTATAAACCAAAAGGAGTTTCCCAAAGAAGAGATAACATCTTTCCTCAATTTCTTGAGTTTTATTTCCATTATCCACCTCCTAAACTATCCTTATTAAATTATAGTATAACCTAAAAATTTATCATAAATACAATGAGTTATTTTTATGCTATTTTGTACCTAAAATTTCATACACATATATCTAATGGGTAAAAACATATTGTTTATAAGTACGGTGAACAACCACCTCACAAAATAGTGATTGTTCATTTTTCCTTTACCACCATTCATGGTTAGGAATTATGATTGAAAATGTACTTATATTTGTTATATATGATATTTAATATATATTTATTCTTATGTAATTTTTATAAAACACATAACATTGTACTTTCGATTTTTGTAAATAGGATAACGTCATTTGTGGACGTGTGGACTACCGCCTCCCCAAAGTAATGTGATCTATTCATGCGATACATGGATTGTATAATGGATGATTTTAATTAAAAATATGTAAACTAAATAATAAGATATATGATATTAATGACATAATTACCTTTATATAATTATTATATATATTATTTTCTTTATTAACCTTTCACACACTTAATAAGTGATAGCATCGTTCACGGATGTGTGGACTACCACATCCTCAACATTATGTGATTCATTATACATAAAATATATATATATATATATATGATTAAATAATATTTAATTAATAACATAATGACCACTATAGAATTATATGACTTTACCTATATTCTTTCTATAGAGATCAATGAAAAACAGGAACATTACTCATGCGTGTGTACGACATACTGTCTCCACGATTGCAATTTTGGTTCATTTTTCATAAGTATAATTAATGATTGGTTTTAAAAGTATAATTGATATATAAATTTTATAATTATTTCATTATTATTAGATTTTAGATATTATATAATGACACATTTTACTATAGTTGACCTATTGAGGTTTTTTTTGGCATAGAAACTAAATTTTTTCAAAACAACCGACGTAAACTAAATTATTTTAGTAGTTGTGTACAAAATGGTATTAAGGGAAATAAAAGTAATGATAAAAATTAAAAATGTTCAGAATAAGGGAAATAATTAACATAACCTTGTTATTCCTGAATATAAATACATAGTTAGAAAGTCTTTCTCATGGTAACATATTTTCATCTCACTATTAACATCCACGAGATAAATGTAATATTCACCACTTACTTATTTTGTGTTGTATATTTACAACCTATTTATATATTTTATATCATTAATCAATTTATCTTATTTTTATTTAATACTCTCGTCTAATTTTATTACTTCATGAGTCTTATGATTTAAAATGATTCAAAGCGTTTTGGGACACATTTGAATGTTTAAATATTATTTTCCATTAGAATAATTCTAATGATCTTCAATTTCCATTCATAGAAATTATGTGACCATTCTTTAATTAAAAATTTTAATTTCCTCTCATCTCATTATTAATTAACATTTTTATTAAGTTTGTATCATTTCCCTACCCATAAGTAGTCAAAAAATTTTAAAAATTGTTTTTATGAAAACCCAACTTCATTTATATCCTTATTCAAAGAAAAAGTTTTTTATAAAAACCAAGTTTTTAATAAAATGTTTTAAAAAAGGTTTTTAACCATTTAAAATGATTTTGTGAAGAATTTTTTATCCTTTTTTCTTTTACCCATGTTTTCGAATGAATCTTCTTGTCTTTTACTAAAAAAACTCATATTTATATCCTTTTTCCATAAAAATGAATTTTTTTATTACCTCATATGGAATATATGGTTTTACCCACCATTATTTATTTGAAGCCTCGTCTGCCTGTGCAAAAGGATAATTTTTAAAGACAATTTTATCAAAAGTTATTTTCAAATTAATGGGTTTTCAAAATGTTTTTCAAAATGAAAAGTATATCTTCTTTAAGAAAGTTTTTCAAGGGATATTTTCTATAATATTTCTACTCAAAAATGACAATAACATTTATTTTAATCTAATTGGTAAATGTTCTATTAATACCATACTTATTCTAACTTTAGATGTTCTACGATTTATTTAGCTAAATATAATATTTACATTCACTTCGTTAATTTTCTTTTTTGGTCACATTGAAATATTAAATTTCATATAATCATTGAAAATTTAATTTACACTAATTATCCATATCATTTATCATTGATATGTTAATTACATAAACCAAATATAATTTTTACTTGTGGTGTTTATTTCAAAAATTATTTGATTTACTTGGGAAAATTGATAAATTGGTATCCTTTAATCAACACATATATTTGATCAGGCACTTTGTTTATTTAAATTAATTGTACATGAACTATACAGGTTGGGTATTGGTTAATAAAATCACTATGGTTTGGAGACCAATTAATGCATGATCTATGGGTTAAGGACTGGTTAATGCAAGACCCATGATGCATCATTAGTCCCATGGTATAAAATTTGTTGGCTAACCTATGCTTATCTGTCTTTACCCATTGCATTTTAAACCGTATTTATGGTAAAGGTATCATTTTCCTAGGAAACATGATGTATAATAATTCAATATTTCCCTCATTTTTATTTATTTATTATTCATCCCAGAGATTTACCATCACCATATCAATGGATACATTCAATTTTCAATTCATTGACTTAATGGAATGTGATTCAGTTTTTTACCCTTCCATATTTATTTTTTCACATATAGTTATTTAAATACCATGTGTTTCTAGTTATTTCTCTTCCATACTGTTTACACACTTCCTTCTCAGTTTTTTGATTAAATCACAAATTTTTTTAGTTATTTACCATTCCATTTGACTATTCTCATTGATTAATTATTGATTCTTCTATACTTTAGTGTTACTGAAAATTTCATACCACTTTTATTTTGTTTATTAACCCTAATAATAAAAGAATCATACTAAGAAATATATGTGGGGATATAATATATGGA